>CM022299.1:101823883-102433536 GCA_011799875.1 Thinopyrum elongatum
TACTAGCGCGGCAAGTTTGGAGGTTGCTACATGAGCCTGATTCGCTAAGTGCTCGTGTTCTCAAAGCGAGGTACTTCCCCAATGATCACTTGCTGGAAGCAACATTAGGGCCTGCGCCTTCTCAGGTGTGGCGTTCCCTCTTGGAAGGCAGGGATGTGCTAGCCCTGGGGCTAATTAAGAGGATTGGATCGGGGCAAGACACAAATATCTGGAACGATAACTGGTTGCCGAGGGATTATAACCTACGGCCGCTGTGTGCTCGATCAATAAACCCTCCATCACTGGTCTCAGATCTGATTAATCCTATCACGCGGGTATGGAACAGGCCAGCTCTTGATGAGCACTTCATCGCTCCTGACGTCGAGGTGATCCTTAATATTCCTCTCAGCACTCGAGTTCAGGACGATTTTTGGGCTTGGCACTATGATAAACGGGGAGTTTTTTCTGTTCGGTCGGCTTATAGGATGCTTGCTGCAATCAAGTTCCAACGAGAGGATTGGTTGGAACACCGTCCGGGGCACTCCAATATTTCAGCAGAGAAAAAGTCTTGGTCTCAACTTTGGAAGGTGAAAGTTCCATCGAAGGTGAGGGTTTTTGCATGGAGGCTAGCACATACATCGATCCCGACAGGCCCAGTACGACATGACAGGAACATGGCGGATGATCCTCGGTGTTCTATTTGCGGAGCGGAGAATGATACTTGGCGGCACTCGCTACTTAGTTGCCGCATGGCCAGATGTGTTTGGGCTCTTGGGGATGAAGAACTGCTGGAGCATGTGATATCGAACCAAAGCGATGATGTAAGACTCTGGTTATTTTGGTTATTTGAATCTACAAGTCAGCAGGATATTGCCCGCGTGCTGGTCACCATGTGGGCGATCTGGTGGGCACGGAGGAAGGCCATTCACGAGGACGAGTTTCAGAGCCCACTGTCCAGAATGTGCTTTATAAAACGATTCCTAGAAGACCTGGACATTGTTGCTGTTCGTACCACGCGAGGAAACAATGCTCTATGTCCGGTCCCTAGGGCAAAGGTGTGGCTTCCACCGGGAGATAATGCGGCCAAACTGAACTGTGATGGTGGAGTTTCATCTCTGGGGGAGAGAGGAGCAGCGGCTGCGGTATGTCGGGATAGCACAGGCAAGTATCTAGGAGCTTCAGCTGTGGTTTTTGATGGCCTGATTGATCCAGCGAGTTTGGAGGCGCATGCATGCAGTGAAGCTCTTGCACTAGCTCGGGATTTGAATCTTCAAAATCTGGTGATAGCCTCGGACTGCCTTGAGGTGATCTCGAACATCAACAATAATGCATCACCGGTTTATGCTCTGATCATAAATGAAATTCTTGTTAGTAGGAATAGCTTTCTTACTGTTTCATTCCGTTTTGAGCGTAGGGAAAATAATTTTGAGGCCCACTCGATAGCAAAAGGAGCTGCGTCTCTTTCAGTGGGTCGCCATGTGTGGCTAGGGAATCTCCCAGATATTGCTTGTATCTCGGATGTCTTGAACTTTGAATAAAATTCCCTAGTTACTCTAAAAAAAACCAGTTTTGGGAAGCCTTTGGAAGCTTCTGGCGAGTTTTTGATGGTTTTCTAGACTGGTATTCATCTCATTTTTCTTTTTGGTTTCTGATTTCCTTTTCTTTTTTCTTTACTTTTTATTTTTCCTTTTTCTTTCCTTTTTAATATTTTATATGCATGTTTTTTTTTCAAATTTGGATTCTTTCTTCAAATTCGGGAACTTATTTCAAATTCATGAATCATTTTTCGAAACACGAGAACTTTTTCCAAAAGCATGAATATATTCAAATCCACAACCTTTTGCCAATTTATGACTTTTTTTCTCCAGAATCTGCATTTTTTTTCAAATCATGATTATATTTTTGAAGATCAATGACTTTTTTCCAGATCGGTGAACTTTTTAAAATCTGTGAACTTATTTTTCAAAATCGATTAACCTTTTCAAATCCACATTTTTTTTACAAAATCGATGGACTTTTTTTATTTATCAAAATTGATGAACTTTTCAATTTCACGATAATTTTTTCAAAATCCGTTAACTTTTTCAAAATTCATGATGGACAAAGGAGTTTTCCCATTGCCGTTGCAAGTCTGGAGCGGAAGGGGTTTGAGATTTGGTTTGCCGCCATGCATACAGTGCCGGGTTTTGTGCGTACCCCTTCGCTCGCTCGTACCCAAGGCACCCAGCCGCCTAGAGTTTCTCGTGCCTCATGCCAGCGGCATCGCCGGTCTACCTCGTCTCATGTGGTCTTAGAACTAGGAAGGCGTGGTGGATCTCGGTCCTTGTCCCTGGGAGGGCTTCGTTTTTAGGTGCTTTTTTGAGTTTTGTTAGGGTTTGTGTCCTGTTTAGAGAGGTGAGGCGGTGGCGACTCTCTGAAGATGGAATAAGGTTCTCCCCGCCTAGTCCCTATCCGGTGGTGCTTCTAGCGTCATCGGAGGGCGTGCGAAGATTTGTTTCCGGCGGATCTTATGGGATTTGGTCGGCGTTTGTCTTCGGTGGATCCACATGGATCCGGTCTTTATTTGTCTTTGTTCGTGTGTCTACAGGTTAGACACTTCCAATCTACGCATCTCTTCATCAGCGACGGTTGCTGTTCTGGTGCGCTGTTCTTATGAGGCCTTAGCACGACGACTTTTCAACTGTCTACTACAACAAGGTTTGTCCGGCTCCGATGAGGGGGGGGGGGTGACGTCGGCGTTCCTTTGGCTCCCTCCAGTGCTTGTAGTCGTCGCTAGGTGTTCTACGGATCTGGATGTAGTTTTTATTTTTGGTGTTCTTTGTACTACCTAGTTGATAAATAGATCGAAAGCCTCACAAAAAGAAAATACAATGCAATTTTTTTGCGGGATGCATAAAGTGCAATCTGGTGAAGGTAATTACACAAATTGTGGTCTGCATCAAATACATCTGGAAGACGAAACGCGTGCTGGGTTCGTGGTTCATGGTGGGGTGCCAGATCTGGAGTTTGATGGCATGTCCAGGGCGTTGCCCCGGTCTGAGTCATTCAATGGCAATGGCTTCACTTTTGGTGAGCCACCTTGAAGGTCTGTAAAGCTGCATATCAGCGATGGAACCGCGTCAAGCTCGGGTGAGGAGGTAATCCGTCATTCTTTTCTTCGTTGGCTGCTGTAGTGGTGCCGCAGGCAGGTGACAGACGTTGGTGTCAAGCTCAAAGATGTTCCGCTACCTTTTCAGTTTTGTCATGTCGATCCTTATGTGACTTGTATTTTCATATTTATGATATGAGTGAGACACGTATTACCATGGAAAAAGATTACACAGCGTGTAATATCGATTAGCAAGGCACTCTTGTATAAAGGTGGCAATCCGACCGGAGTCCATTTCTTACTCGACGTTCTCGTCCCAGAGAGTAAGTCAATTTGGAGCACCGTCGACGGATGGGTAAACATGTACGTAGTACAAACACGATATTTGGAGCCTCAACACGTCACCACCGCCTTGTAAGAAGCCAAGCTATCCTCAGGGACAGGCAGGGCACACAGAAAACGTTTGCACCAAACTGTTGGCAGAACAAATACACTTGTACTGATACTTTCTTCCTCGACTCCTAGAAACTGAATTGATACTTGTTCTCCATCATGATAACCCCCTATGATGGAAGTGCATGGTGACGACAGCCAAACACCATAACTCGCATGATTTTTGGGGCAGTATTGACATAAAAATAGCATCCTCAGCGTTTAGATTTGTAGTCTGCCGCATAGGATTTGACAAGTTCCTGTCTCCGCCATTCCCCCTTTGCATGGACCAATTCTTCAAGGTCCATTCTGCGCCATCTCCCAGCCAAAGACGACAACTGATCCACCTTATCATACAACCCACGAAGACCACCAGTATGAACAAAGAGGACCTTCCGCCCTTCCCACTTGGTTGGATTCTTGGACATGTCTTTCAGCATACCATAAGCTGCCTTACCGCTGTAAAAAACAAAACCATGCATGTCCCCATTAAGCATACTATTCGCTTAGTCGAAAGGACTAGCATACATGATATCAAATGTCACGTCACACATAAAAGGAAAAAATATTGCACCTGTAGACTGGATCAAGCACAATGCCTGTTGCTGTAGCTATATCCTTCTAAAATTTAAGCTCTTCAGGTGTGCTCATGGCATAGCCTAAGCCCTTGGCCTGTCAACCAAAATATTCACAAATTGGAAATGAACAAAGTAGCCACAGAAAAAATAAATAGCAAAAGGATTTTATTCTTCAAGATGGTCGTAGCCCAAGGTTCTTAATTAGTTTGTAATCTTCTAGGATTTTAGTGGATAAATATTCATATTGAGTTTCGGAAAACCATACTATCAAGAGGGCAAATGCAAGAGAACTAGCGATGAACTCCTTTTCAATATCCTCAAACAATACAGGTTATACAACAAATACTCACATCTTCAATCCTGACTATATCACGGGAATTCAAACCAGGTTGAAGTCCATCAATCAGACCTTGAACATTGTCATAGAAGTATCCAGGGTTATAACAAACAGAGAATCCATGGACCTATTGTACAAGTGGATGATTAGTATGGAGACATCAGCAAGATAACAAAATCGCTAAAGAAAGCTTATACTTTTGCCTTTAAGCTACTCAATTGTGATCCTAAAGCAAGACCAGCAACGGTTCCACCACTGCACAAAGTTCAATCATGATAAATCATAAAGTGACAACATAACAACTTCCATGATCTATGCATGAAACAATAGAAAACATGTAAATAAAATTACCCATATATAATGTAAAAAATAGCAAGGGGTCACCGAAATACCTGCCGCATGCAACAACAATGTCATGAAACTGAACATCATGAGATAACTGAATTTGTTGTTCAATCACCCTTACTGCTTCAATATATCCCCTGTAAGAGCAAGACAAATACATGTTACGTGTAAGATTGAATGTTACAAACTAAATTGTCATTTAAAAATTTCAAAGGCCTTTTTGAACTCAGCTATTCCTTTTACAATACGTAATCTTACATTCAGTTTGCATCATGAAAATTTTGGTTTATTCTTGAGACAATGTGAAAAGAATACACTAATATTTTCTACAACCTCGTATGCATATTGAACACAACAGGCCACTATTTATGCCACTGGTTAGCCAAGGTATGAGATCCTATCCAGGCACTTCTGCTTACATGAGTAGTAGAGGCCAAGTCCACTTCAAAGAGATCAATAATAACTAGGGCCAAATGCATTTTTGCCCTTAGTCGGAACCACCCCACGGCTTTTGCCCTTACTTTTCGGCTCTCCTCAGTTTTGCCCTTAGATTTGTCTCTGAGGTCACCGAGTGCCCTTTGACTGTTTGACCAATACTTGGAAAATTCATATGAACTTATAAAAATGCAAATAAGATACCAAAATGTTCAGAAAAACATTACTGTTATGTGCATGTCATTTGATTCAGCAAATAAGTATTTTTTTTATTTACCCGAGGTTATTAATTTTATTAACATTATTAAACATAAAAAGGTATAAACAATACCTTTTTCATTTATAAAAAGAAGATCCAAATATAGGTGATGTTTTCTGAACATTCTGATATCTTATTTGCATTTTTCTGAGTTCATATCAACTTGCTATGAGTTTTCAAAGTAATGGTCAAAGTCGTCTAAAAATTCATAACAAATTCATATGAACTCGGAACAATGCGATAAGATATCAGAATGTTCAGAAAACATCACCTATATTTGCATTTTATTTTTATTCATGAAAAAAGCATTGTTTATACCTTTTATGTTTAATAATGTTAATAACATTAATAACCTCGGGTAGTTTAAATGTACCTTTTTCATGAATGCAAATGACATGAACGTATATGTAATGTTTTTTCGAACACTTTGGTATCTTATTTGCATTTTGTGAGTTCATATGAATTTCCTTATGAATTTTCAAAGTACTGGTCAAACAATCAAAGGGCACTTAGATGACCCAGAGACAAATCTAAGGTCAAAACTGAGTAGAGCCGAAAGGTAAGGGCAAAACCCACGGGCTGGCACAACTAAGGGCAAAATTGTAATTGTTTATAATAACTATTTTTCCAATGGGGTATGTTGTGAAACTTGGCTCACAACAGAATATTTATTGTGCAAAGATACAACAAGCTGGCATATCTACTACGAATTAGATAAGACATAGGCTATGTGAAAAAATATTTGGGAGATAATAAAATGGTTCTTGTATTTCTCAAAGGTAAGACACATGGTATCTTTATATAGTGGATTCTTAGATCCTTAACCTTTCCCATCACAATAATAACTCTTAGCACATGACTCCTATAATCCTAGACTTTCTAATACAGGAATGTAAGACAACCATCAATCCATCAATACCAATCCTTGAGGAGACCTCAACTGTGCTATAAGTACGAACGTAAGAGAACAAAATTGTAGTTTTAGCAGCTATCAGCACATATAAGATCGTACCAATCTCCCGATGAGTTGGATCCACCACCAAAAATCACATATGGCTTCCGTCCTTTTTCCAAAAGCCTCTTTTTAGCAAGTCAGTTAAAGCCTACAAAAAATAAATACATATTGTGATTGGAGAGACTTCTTGAGCAATACAAGAGGTACAACATAACAAATAGTGCTAGGTATAAGAAAAACTAACCACTGCGACTATGAAGGACACTGACACAAAAGTTGTACTACATGTATCAAAAGAATAGGCAATAACATCAATTTTTCTAAAAGATAAAAAAAATGACAGTACCAAGTACTATGATCTGAATAAAAAAACACATGATACTTAATGTGGTTATTCTTTAACAAATAAAAGCATATTTTATTAAGCATGAATGAGTAAGACTAGTGTATGGACAAGGATTTGGCAACATAATCAAACACATCTACGAAAAGCACAAACCACCAAAATATAACACATCATAGAGGAGAGCATACCACACCCCCAATTTTAACAAAATCTCTTTTCGAGACAAGGTCAATGTGCGCTCCCAACAATCTCTCGACAAGGAGATTCCCAACCAAACCAGGATCTTCATCCACAAGAGGCTGAAAACATCCCACCAAAACCAAGTAAAAAGAAATGCATTGCCATAGAAGCATTTGATCAATTTCACCTCACAAGAACATAACTTACCTTGGAGGTAACAAGTACCAGATAGCAATCAAGGTTAACATACTTGGCAGCGAAGGCAGTCGCTCGGCAATGGTTGCTCTGGATACCACCGATAGTGATAACACAATCGGCACCCTGTGCGACGACATCTGCCATCAGAAATTCGAGCTTCCGAACTTTATTGCCGCTCAGTTCCATGCCAGCAAGATCATCTCGCTATAGTCCCCCAAAAATTTCCACATCAGAACTGAAATGCAAATAGTACTAACGAGCTAACCATGAAGTATCTCAAATTTCGGAAATTGAACAAAGTAGTGCTTCTTGTGTTTCACCTTGATCCATACTTCTGTGCCTTTTGGCAAATTGGGGAGGTTCCACTTGTGAATTGGAGTTGGAAACTATTTTGATTACAAAAAAGGAAATACATTAGACTTAACCATTCCACATTCTTCTGGCACTTTAAACTATTTTAAATCTGCATACTGATCAGTCCAAGTAGAGATAGCAAAGCTTACTTGGCCGAGGGTGTAGTTGTGGGATGGGATGACGGAGAGGTCTGAAGCCCAAGGCAGCGGCGTATAGACCTTCTTAGAAAGGAAGCTGCCGATCTAGGATGCGGAAGAAGTATGAGCCACTCTGTAGGCCGATGTCGAGGTCCAGCGGCGGATTGTGATGTGAGGAGAGAACAATCGGAGAATGGAAGTATTGGGTACCATTGCTCTGGAAGATTGTTTCCCCAGTCGACCGATCATTACCAGTTAACGTTTTCCTAAACAATGCATGCCTGTAAGCCAACCTAAGCTTACTTAGATAAAAGTTGACTAACAAAGATAGAGTAAATTAAAGCACCTATGAGCAGAACATAACTAATTTTCGACGTGGAGCTACAGAAACCTAGCTACAATGTATGTTAATTGTGATCCAATGTTTCGGAACTTTGAACATCGATGCTAGTAGGACATGATACACAAGCAGAAAGATATATAGAAGTATTTATAGAATGGATAAGTATTAATAAGATCTTGAAATCAAATATTACCAAACCAAGGTATTATATACTCTCAGCTCAGATTTTGTAAGCGAGATGTCTATCCTTGATAGTAGATTGAAAATGGCTCCTGTTAATAGGAGTCCAAGCTTCAACATACCAGCTCTCAATTGATTGCTTCAAAGTAAGTGATGCTGAATGAAAACCAACATGCCTAGTCAAATATTGTCTCCGAGTGAATTGGAGAACCAGCTAGTCCAAAGCTGCTTGATATGCCTATCCTTGATAGTAGATTGAAATGGTTCCTGTATAAAGCATAAATCATATTTTTTTTGGAAAAATAATAATAGCATATGTGAAGTTGACATCCAAAGTTCAACAGAACAATTTTTACATAAAAATTTAGTATAGCTAAAAGAAAAAGAAACCAACAATAAACTTAGATTCTTGACGTTTTGTTCACAAACAATACACTGCATCAACATAACTTCCAAACCTCAAACAAGAAAATATTTAACAATATTTTGCATAGAACAAGTGCCTGATACACGGGTCCAAGTTCAGAATAAATTTTAAAAATAAACATCATTTAATTAAAGACATGGATACTAGGAAAACACTAGCATATGGTCTTGCAAAGCAACTTCCTAATCAACCTTGTATATTTTCATCATCTACAAATAAAAATATATAGTAGTAGTATACTTCCATATTTTTTCAAAGAACAAAGACCCTAGCATACTCTGAAGAACTAAAAGAGCAGGACGCGAAGGCTGCATCGAGAGTGGCTGCTGGTTCGCGCCGGCGAGGTCTCTCACCGGAGTTCGCCGACTGGCCCTCTCTTCCTTCGTCGCCGCGTGCTGCCGCGAGGAACGGCCGAGTGGAAGCAGCTTTTTTCGAGGAGAGATTGACAAAGGAGGACGACGATGGGGTTCGATTGAACGGCTGCTCTGTCACTGTCACTGTGTCCCGATCAGACGGTTGGCGATGTGACCGGCCGAAACCAGCGCCACACCAGCACTACAGTTCTTAATCTACCAGGCAATGAGCCACACTGCTAGAGAAGAAAGTACCGACGGCGGCGGCTAGGAACCCTACCTGTCGCGCTCGGGAAGGACTCTGGCCGTTCGCTCGGGAGGGAGGAGGCTCACTTGAGGAATAGACGGTCAATTCTTGCTTCTTTTGATCCCCTCTTCTTCCCTTCTTTTGGTTAGGAATATCTGCGAATGAGGCGGCTTCCCTTCCTTCTTTGCTCAGGAATATTTGGGATTCCATTAATGCTTCCCCCTTTCCATTCGTCACGTTCCCCGCGAGATTTTGGTTGGTTTAGCACCTACTATTTTTTGGATCCATCAGTTCATGTCGGATCAATTTGGTCCAAGGATTCCGTATTTGACGGGAGCAGTTCATACCAATGGCTCGACTAACCTGTTGCAGTCTCTACCGCCATTTGATCTTTCTTATCGGTTTTATCTTCAGGAATCTACAAGAACAATGGCTATCTGTTGGTGTCCTGCAATGGGGCCTCAACCAGATGCGCGTCGCTGCTATAAGTACAGCTTGTGACGATCACAATGCATCTACTGCGCTGTCTATATTTCTGAGCCATCGCTGCTGTTCAAATACTAATGCTGAACCATCAATGTTCCACTGTTAAATCAGATGTGTGATATGGCGACGGCTGCGAGATACTTGAATGTCACACTCATTATGCTGAAGTTGTACAAAACTTCATTTTGGGCTGATTCTAGGTCAGCATTTCTTTCTGTAGTCACTGCAATTCTTAACAATTCAGTTAAGGATAGCCTCTGTCTTATCCTTTTCTGTTGCTCTGCCTACAGTGAGTTCCGAGATATATTTGATGTGGACTACTTCATAGCATCATTGGGAGATGAGGTCCTGATGCTGAAAGAGCTGCCTCCAAGGCTGGAAATTAAGTAGAGTTGAATGGGGATATCTTCGCTCCATGCCGCCCGTCAGTTGGTCTGATATATCCTATTACCATAATCATGTTTCTTTGCACCTCTCCATTTCTCGTGATGTATCTAGTTCATATGTATACCCAGATAAAGACTGTAAGTAGTAAGTTTTGCGAATACCGCATGAAGAAGTACAAGGTCCTTCATCTGAATAAAACAGATGCCGGGCGTGCAAATAATGGCCTACCCATGTAGATTCAGAAACTGAGGTGCCGTGTCAATTTTGATACATTGAGATTTAGCCCTGACTTAGAAGAGCTGGGAAGGTGTGTGGTTCAAATTCTTTGTCAGAATGGACCCTTTGTGGTCTCCTTTTGGGTTATGAGATGGACATGCTTGCCTTCTCTGGGTTTACACATGGTTGCAGGCTTGTAGCAACGAGGAGGCTGAGGAGTTCACAAGGATGAGGTATGGCATCGCATCCAAATTTTCTCAAGATGTTTCAGACCTTCAGTTTATAGATGAATTGTGCCTTGAACTTGGAAGATATGCTTAGCCATGGTGGAAAGAGAAAGTGATCGACTCCAATGTGAAGATGAAAGGCGGGCTCTGTCCATTAACACCGGAGGAGATTGCATTGGTATTGAAGGCACTCGACATTGATGGTGAAATATATGGTGGACAAAGAAGAATGGTTGCACTGACCTCAGCTTATCCCAAGGTCGTTAGTTCAACATCTTCAACACAGTACTGTATGATTATCACGTCTTTTATTTATATAATATTTATCTATTATTGGTGTTGATCATGTAAGAAAAGAGACATTACTGCCTTCGGGACTAAGGGTTTTCCAGATGGCAGCATTGGATTATATGGTGTCCTTGGAGAGTGATGAACTAAGACATTTGAGAATGCTCCTGGTTGTAAGGTGTAACATGGCAAAAGTTGTTGAAGGCCATCGTAGGTGCCTTTTGTCAAGTTCCAGTATTCCCCTTGTTATGTTGAATTGTATCATGATACTTTTCACTAGATATTGAAGTTTGTCCCTTGGAATAAGTATTAAGAAACAATTATTACCTCCTCACAAAATAGAAAGGAAAGGAGAGAGAAAGAGAAATAACACCTATTAACCTGCCCCATGCCATGCTGCATGATCTCCACTATTTTTATAGGAGTAGCAGGATTTTCTCAAATCCCAACTTTTAGAATTCTTAAACTGTGTGATAGTACTCAAATTTTTGAAACACGGAGTATTCTGTTGTAATATGAAACTTTGAGATGTCACATTCCTGTTTCCGGAAAAACTTTTGTCCCATTTTCTTTCAACTGTTTATTTGTTCCCATGTCCACAGATACTTTGGGTTCAAGAAGACAGTGCTACTTGACCAGAAACTTACAGTTGAGCTAGCTAACTTTTAGAATTCTTCACTTAAATTGTCTTGTAAGCTGAAACTTTGAGATTTCACATTCTGAAAAACCATGCTATACTATTATCACATTTATTTATTTTGTTTGTATCCGTGTATTATAACACAATGCTCTGTTGATCAACGTGTTGGTCCCTTCGCTTCGTAACATTTTTTTTTGACGTGAACAGCAGGAGCTCTGCTTTGGCATTAAACGAAAATAGAAGTTTCGCTTCCTAACATATATGACACCATGGATCAAACAAGCTAGCCAAATGGGTATATACATGTATATGGAAAGAAAAGGACAAATCGGCGTCTGACTAGTTGGCACCGCACAGGGGCGCTTCAGGCTGTGGCTTGAAATGGGCGCCTTGGGTGTGCGTGGAGCAATGCACGAAGGGATCTATTACGGGATTAACGGACTAACAAACGTGTGCGATTGGGATTGGAGAAGGAGGGAGGATGGCCCCCACCCTGGCTGAAATTTGGGGTGTGGGGGTGGGGATTGTTAGAGGAAAAATCCGTAAAAGCCCAATAGTAGGTTCGTGCGTCTAGGATTACTGGTCCACGTGTCTCCGTATCGAATATGACTAGCAAAAGGGCCCGTGCGTTGCAACATGAGAAAAAAATCATAATCTCCAAAGGCCTTGACAACATTTTGCTGCATCACCGATAACATTTTGGCGAACATTTTTCAATTTCATTAACATTTTTTAATACATGAACTTTAAAAAAAATTCATGAACATTATTTTATTTCCCAAACAATTGTTTTCAAAATTGCGAACATTTTTTGAATATGCAATTTTTTTTGAATCCACAAATATTTTATGATTTATTGAACATTTTATTTAAAAACTCTTTTTTTAATTTTTGGAACTTTTTTGAAGTACCAAATTATTTAAAGGAGAAAAAGATGAAAACGGAAAAGAAAAATAAAAAAAGAAATTTAAAAAAAGTCCGCTCACACATGGGCCGGCCCAAACAGGCGCACTGCATCTTCTCCCAATGCGCAGAGCGTAGTATAGGAGGTCCCTACTCCATAGGCCGACCCAGGCGGGGATTCCCATGTGTGAAATGTATTTTTGTCACTTATAGCTGGCACCCGTGGGTAATATTTTGCAACTCTGGGGGCAATTTATGCGACGTACCGTCAGAAGCACTAATGACTTTATTATTAGGTATAAATATAGATATCTAGGATTATTTGTCCAGTGTCTCCGTATCGAATATGGTATTTGAAACGGACACGCAGGGTGTGGGGCATCTTTTTTGGTTGTACATGTAACAAAAAGAAAAGAAATCAACCTATATACAAGATGACAGACCAAAATCAAACGGACACAAAAGGTCTGGTACGCTTTGCCGAAAAAGAAGAAAGGGACCAAAATCAACTATTAGCTTACCCAAGAACAACATGGATCAAGATCCAGCTGACTATCTACCTCGAGCACATGTCTTCCAGCCGGCAAACCTTCTCCTTGCACATGGAAGGTTAGAAAAACTTGCTCATGGCTGGCCTCCTCCTATTGCATGAACCCTAGACCTAGACAATCGTGTCATGGGAGGGGGAGAATAAAGCGGACAAGTAGGGGCTCACTACAGAGAGAAAACTATGCCTCGATGTCATCATCGCTGTCGCAAGTCACCGCCATCACCAGGCCGGAATCCGAGAACTTCAGAGTTTGCCTGAGGAGGAGACTAGGGGATGCGTGAGGAACAAGAGATTTATCGGGAAGTTTCATTCGCCGTGGGAGGAGGGACGCGGGAGATGCGACGTTGTCACCACTTTGTAATGATCCGATCTATAGAGAAAGGATCGAACGAAGGGGAAAAGGGGGAGCATGTGAGATTTGCTTGTAGATAAAGAAGGTGAGGTAATGGCAGTTGAGGTGCCTCTCACACAGGCCGGTCATAGTGGGAGTAACTTAGAACATAATGCTTATGTGGCAAATAGTAAAGGACATGCGAATTGAAGATAGATGTTTTTGGTAACATAACGCACCCCAAAGAAAAATGAGTCTACATCTAAATAAATGAAGGCCTGCATGGTACCACACATATGTTACTACCTATTATGAAGATACTCCCTCCGATCCATATTACTTGTCTAGATACAGATGTATCTTGACAAGTTTTAGGGTCTAGACAAATCTAAGACAAGTAATCTAGACAAATTTAAGACAGGTAATATGGATCGAAGGAAGTGGTAATATAGAGTACGTAGTAACATATGCATGTTACTAGTCTAACTGTCTAAGTACCTCCTGCTATGACCGGCCTCATGCAGGAGCACACTTAAATACACATGCAAGCTTGGCCCGTGGGACCATGCTGACTTGGCACACTGGGTCCCCTGGTCAACTCTATTCCACCACATCATCCGAGGATGCGGGTGTGACACTCCGCTCTTCTTCAGAATGAGCTTTACTTGACGCTGTTACTATGACCGGCCTCATGCAGGAGCACACTTAAATACACATGCAAGCTTGGCCCGTGGGACCATGCTGACTTGGCACACTGGGTCCCCTGGTCAACTCTATTCCACCACATCATCCGAGGATGCGGGTGTGACACTCCGCTCTTCTTCAGAATGAGCTTTACTTGACGCTGTGCTCCCATGTTGCCAGATTGTTGCAGTAGGGAAGCGCCGCCGCAGTGTGTCGTAGTCCTCCCAAGTAGTGGTTATGGTTGGAGAAGATGACCAGCGTACGTGGAGCTCGACGAGGGCCTTGTCGCCGTGCTTCACCATGCAGCGCTCTACTTGCTCGTTGTCGCTTGTCATTAGGTCCGGTGGCTATGGTAGCTCGACGAAGACCAGAGTGTAGTTGGGGGTGAATAGCTTGAGCTGCAAAACATGAAAGACATCATGGATGTGGCTGTCCGGCGGTAGGGTCAATTTGTAGGCGAGGAGCCAATCTTGTCTTTTGATCTTGCAGGGCCCGTAACGCGAGCTTGGCGCTTGTGCAACGACGACAGAAGATTGCGTGTATGGTTGGGGCTTCAGCAGCACAGGGTCGCCCCACTTTGAAATTGCACTCATTCCGATGGGGACCAACTTTCTTCTTGAATCGGCGCTGGGCACAGAGGAGTTGCTCCCGAAGGACCGTAGTGTCCGTGCTCCAGTCCTAGTGCTCAGTGTTGAGGACTAGAGCCACCTTGTCATCCCAGAGTGCCATGCCTCCGAGGTTGGTGTCAACACCATAAAAAGCTTTTGAAGGGAGTGCAATTAATCACGAGTGGAAGGAAGAATTGTACCAAAACTCCGCCATCGGTGGCCACTAGCATTGGCATCGAGGAGCGTCATGGAACACGCATTGGAGGTGCATTTCCATGCACCGATTCACCCTCTCACTATGGTCATCCGCCGGGAGGTGGTAAGCCATCGAATACAATAGCTTGGTGCCCGTGGCCACGAACGGTTCACAGTAGAGACCTTTAGTCAACACACGATTGCGATCTGGGACGATGGAGTGGGGACTCAGTGTAGCTTAACAACGTCGTCACAGGACATGCGCGGCACCTACGCAGCGTTGAAGGGGTGGCAGAGCGGAACGAAGTGGGCGTACTTGGTCAATCGATCGACGACTACCATGATCGCATTGCACCCTTCCGATTTGGGCAAGCTGTCACAACCCTAGAATAATGCTTGTAATTAGTTGCATCAGTGAGCATCATGCATCATCTTAATTCAAGAAATTTGAATTGAGAAATATTTGGAAGCCTAAAATTTTTTGATAAAGGGAAAATAACCCTAAAAATTGCATTCAATGATTCCATAAATTCCTTCATTGACGTTCGATAATTTTGGCAAGGGTTTTGATCCAAACCAAAAATAGTGAACATTTTTAAGGAATTATTTGGGCTTTGAATTTAAATCAATATTCTATTTGAGTTTGGATTTATATTCATACTATTTAGAATATAAATTCAAAATGCCCTGAAATAATTTATGTGCATCTGGCTAGATCCATTATGACAACATAAATATTTCACAGAAGTTTGGCACTGGTTTGAATTTGTTTGAATTTTAAAAAGTGGCAAAGAAATAAGGAAAACAAAAACATAAGAGAAATAAAAAGGGAATAGAAACTTACCTGGCGCAACCCAGCTGGCGGCCCAGCCCACCAGGGGCTCCCCTGTCTTCAACCTCCCGCCAGTAGGACGCCAGGCGCGTGCCCCACGCGCGGGCACGCCCAGCGCCCCACGCAGCAGCCGGACCGCTCTCTCCCCGCCAGCACGACGCCATGGATAGGCTCCGCGAAGCCGTCCCGGTCCCACTGACCCTCCATTCGCCCCTCACCCTGTCCCTCGCTCCCTCCTCGCCATGACTGAGAGTCACGCGAGCTCGCTGTCGGCGGACGCGTAGCCAGCGTTTTCCCCCTCGACCCCTCGACATGCCCACAAGCTTCGCTGCATCGTCCTCGTCCTCTCCATCGAGCCTGGACGCTTTACAACATCGCCATCGCCATCGTCTTCAACCTCCTGCATCGCCGGCTGCCATCTTCGATTCCCGCCTTCAAGCCGTCCTCGATCTCGCCAACCACACCGGAAGAATCCTCGTGAGATTCCGTGTGTTTTCCCCTTATCCCCATCCTCATTTCCATCTGCTAGCCCCATTTTCCATTGTGGCCGTGAGCTCAGCGCCGCTGTGCTCGCCGCCGCCGTCGCTACAAGGAGCAATAGTCGTGCCCGAGCACGTAGACGTTCTCCTGCTGACCCTTATTCATCTCGTTACAAACCCCTCTCTCGCTCCTGTCTCTTTTATTGCATTAGGACAACAACGATGCAACTGTTACTTGTTGCGGTAGTTGAACCCATTCTTTGCATGACCTGTCATTGCCACAGTAAATAGCCAAACCTTCCTAGCATGATTAGGAGCTTCTTGAGCCATGTTGTGACTTCATCCATGCCATGGTTGCTATGCTTAGTGTTGTGTCAGGCCTGATTCATCTGGGAATTAATTGGAATGTTGTGATCATGTTCTGATGTTGAGAGCTAAGTGTGTGAACACGATTTGGTAAAGGCAGCGATGAGAGGCCATGTAGGAGTACATGGTGGGTTGTCTCATTGAGACCGTCTTTAAGAACCGAGTTCTGTGTATGTTATCCAAGACTAGCTACTACCACACATTGGGCTCCGGTAATCAAGCTCTCTCGACTTATTAATCGCCTTGATCTCTGTCCAGGAGTTGCAACTAGTTTCTGGTGTTTGTAGGTTGTGTTAGTGGTCTACCAGGTGGCACCCGGTACAGGTGGGCTTGGGACAAACTAGGCACCGTGGCCTGGTGTACCAAGCGTAGTTCCATCCGTCGAGGTGGGCTTGGGAACCTTGCACACATCGTTTGGGGTCATAATGGAAACTTCGGCCGGACTTCCCTTGCGGGTTCAGCCTTAGATAGACGATAAACCTGGACTAGAGTCTTGCATGGTTAGTCAGGTTGTGGCCGACACCCTCGCCATGCTTCCTCTTGAAGTTTTTCGAGATACATGACGTGTATATGGTGGTAAGTGGTGAGAGCGTGTGTGAAGAAGTACACCCATGCAGGGTAATTGTGTTGGGAAACGTTGCATGGAAAACAAAAAAATTTCTATGCACACGCAAGATCTATCAAGGAGATGAATAGCAACGAGAGGGGAGAGTGTGTCTACGTACCCTCGTAGACCGTAAGCGGAAGCGTTTTTTAACACGGTTGATGTAGTCGAACTTCTTCGTACTCCAACCGATCGAGTACTGAACGTACGACACCTCCGTGTTCAGCACACGTTCAGCTCGGTGACGTCCTCGCCTTCTTGATCCAGCAAGACGGCGAAGTAGTGGATGAGTTCCGGCAACACGACGGCGTGGTGACAATGAAGTTATCTCCACAGGGCTTTGCCTAAGCACTACGAAAATATGACCGAGGGTGTAAACGGTGGAGGGGGGGCGCCGCACACGGCTAAGCAATTGTCGTGGTTATGTGTGGCGCCCCCTCCCACATATATATAGGTGGGGGGGGGGGAGGAGCAGCCAAGGAGACGCCCCAAGTAGGCCGAATCCTACTTGGGGTCTCTCCCAAGTGGCGTCCCCTTTCCTTATTTGAGTGTGGGAGGAAGGAAGGAGGAGGTGGCGCCCCCTCCTTTGCTTTCTGTCCAGAGGAGGGAAAGGCAGGAGTGGCCACCCCTCCCCTTTCCTTCCCCTAGGGCCGACCGGACATGTAGAGGGGTGCACCAGCCCCCAAGTGGGCTGGTTTGTCCCCTCCTTTGGCCCATTAAGCCCATACACTTACCGGGGGTGTCCGGAACCCCCTCCGATGACCCGATGACTACCCGGTGCACTCCGAAACCATTCCGGTGTCCGAATATCAGCGTCCTATATATCAATCTTTACCTCTCGACCATTTTGAGACTCCTCGTCATGTCCGTGATCTCATCCGGGACTCCGAACAACATTCGGACACCAAATCATATAACTCATATAACACTCTATCGTCAATGAATGTTAAGCGTGCGGACCCTACGGGTTCGAGAACTATGTAGACATGACCGAGACACCTCTCCGGTCAATAACCAATAGAGGAACCTGGATGCCCATATTGGCTCCTACATATTCTATGAAGATCTTTATCGATCGAACCTTATGACAACATACGTAATTCCATTTGTCTGTCGGTATGTTACTTGCCCGAGATTCGATCGTCGGTATCTTCATACCTAGCTCAATCTCGTTACCGGCAAGTCTCTTTACTCATTCCGTAATACATCATCTCGTAACTAACTCCTTAGTCATTTCCTTGCAAGGCTTATTATGATGTGTATTACCGAGAGGGCCCAGAGATACCTCTCCAATACTCGGAGTGACAAATCCCAATCTCGATCTATGCCAGCTCAACAAACACCTTCGGAGATACCTATAGAGCATCTTTATGATCACCCAGTTACGTTGTGACGTTTGATAGCACACAAGGTATTCCTCCGGCATCCGGGAGTTGCATAATCTCATAGTCGAAGGAATATGTATTTGTCATCAAGAAAGCAATAGCAATAAACTAAACGATCAATATGCTAAGCTAACGGATGGGTCTTGTCCATCACATCATTGTCGTAATGATGTGATCCTGTTATCAAATGACAACACATGTCTATGGTTAGGAAACCTTAATCATCTTTGATCAACGAGCTAGTCTAGTAGAGGCTTACTAGCGACATGGTATTTGTTTATGTATTCACACATGTATTTAAGTTTCCGATCAATACATTCTAGCATGAATAATAAACCTTTATCATGAATAAGGAAATATAAAATAACAACTTTATTATTGCCTCTAGGGAATATTTCCTTCAGTCTCCCACTTGCACTAGAATCAATAATTTAGATTACGTTGTAATGAATCTAACACCCATGGAGTCTTGGTGCTGATCATGTTTTGCTCGCGGAAGAGGCTTAGTCAACGGGTCTACCACATTCAGATCCGTATGTATTTTGCAAATCTCTGTCTCCATCCTTGACCTTTTCATGAATGGAGTTGAAGCGTCTGTTGATGTGTGTGGTTCTCTTGTGAAACTTGGATTCCTTCGCCAAGGCAATTGCTCAAGTGTTGTCACAAAAGATTTTCATTGGACACGATGCACTAGGTATTACACCCAGATCGGATATGAACTCCTTCATCCAGACTATTTCATGTGCTGCTTCCGAAGCAGCTACGTACTCCGCTTCACACGTAGATCCCGCCATGATGCTCTGCTTGGAACTGCACCAACTGACAGCTCCACCATTCAATATAAATACGTATCCGGTTTGTGACTTAGAGTCATCCGGATCAGTGTCGAAGCTGGCATCGACGTAACCATTTACGACGAGCTCTTCATCACCTCCATAAACAAGAAACATATCCTTTGTCCTTTTTAGGTACTTCAGGATGTTCTTGACCGCTGTCCAGTGATCCACTCCTGGATTACTTTGGCACCTCCCTGCCAGACTTATGGCAAGGAACACATCAGGTCTGGTACACAGCATAACATACATGATAGAACCTATGGCTGAGGCATAGGGAATGACTTTCATTCTCTCTCTATCTTCTGCAGTGGCCGGGCTTTGAGTCTGACTCAATTTCACACCTTGTAACACAGGCAAGAACCCTTTCTTTGAATGATCCATTTTGAACTTCTTCAAAACTTTATCAAGGTATGTGCTTTGTGAAAGTCCTATTAAGCGTCTTGATCTATCTCTATAGATCTTGATGCCCAATATATAAGCAGCTTCACCGAGGTCTTTCATTGAAAAATTCTTATTCAAGTATCCTTTTATGCTATCCAGAAATTCTATATCATTTC
This sequence comes from Thinopyrum elongatum, assembly GCA_011799875.1. Lineage (NCBI taxonomy): Eukaryota > Viridiplantae > Streptophyta > Magnoliopsida > Poales > Poaceae > Thinopyrum > Thinopyrum elongatum. The sequence continues at coordinate 101,843,631 of CM022299.1, forward strand.
CAATCAACAATATGTTATCCACATATAATATCAGAAATGCTACAGAGCTCCCACTCACTTTCTTGTAAATACAGGCTTCACCGTAAGTCTGCATAAAACCATATGCTTTGATCACCCCATCAAAGCGTATATTCCAACTCCGAGATGCTTGCACCAGTCCATAGATGGATCGCTGGAGCTTGCACACTTTGTTAGCACCTTTAGGATCGACAAAACCTTCTGGTTGCATAATATACCACTCTTCTTTAAGAAATCCATTAAGGAATGCAGTTTTGACGTCCATTTGCCAGATTTCATAATCATAAAATGCGGCAATTGCTAACATGATTCGGACAGACTTAAGCATCGCTACGGGTGAGAAAGTCTCATCGTAGTCAACTCCTTGACCTTGTCAAAAACCTTTCGCAACAAGTCAAGCTTTGTAGACAGTAACATTACCATCAGCGTCAGTCTTCTTCTTGAAGATCCATTTATTCTCTATGGCTTGCCGATCATCGGGCAAGTCCACCAAAGTCCATACTTTGTTCTCATACATGGATCCTATCTCAAATTTCATGGCCTCAAGCCATTTATCAGAATCTGGGCTCATCATAGCTTCTTCATAGTTCGTAGGTTCGCCATGGTCTAGTAACATGACTTCCAGGACAGGATTATCGTACCACTATGGTGCGGAAAGTGCTCTGTTCGACCTACGAGGTCCAGTAGTAACTTGATCTGAAGTTTCATGATCATCATCATTAGCTTCCTCTCTAGTTGGTGTAGGCATCACGGGAACAGATTTCTCTGATGTACTACTTTCCAATTCGAGAGAAGGTACAATTACCTCATCAAGATCTACTTTCCTCCCACTCACTTCTTTCGAGAGAAACTCCTTCTCTAGAAAGGATCCATTATTGGCAACAAAGATCTTGCCTTCGGATCCGTGGTAGAAGGTGTACCCAATTGTTTCCTTAGGGTATCCTATGAAGACGCACTTCTCCGATTTGGGTTCGAGCTTATCAGGCTGAAGCCTTTTGACATAAGCGTCGCATCCCCAAACTTTAAGAAGCGACAACTTAGGTTTCTTGCCAAACCACAGTTCATATGGTGTCGTCTCAACGGATTTAGACGATGCCCTATTTAACGTGAATGCGGCTATCTCTAATGCATAACCCCAAAATGATAGTGGTAAATCGGTAAGAGACATCATAGAATGCACTATATCTAATAAAGTACGGTTACGATGTTCGGACACACCATTACGCTGTGGTGTTCCAGGTGGCGTGAGTTGTGAAACAATTCCACATTGTTTTAAATGAAGGCCAAACTCGTAACTCAAATATTCGCCTCCGCGATCAGATCGTAGAAACTTTATTTTCTTGTTACGATGATTCTCCACTTCACTCTGAAATTCTTTGAACTTTTCAAATGTTTCAGACTTGTGTTTCATCAAGTAGATATATCCATACCTACTTAAATCATCTGTGAAGGTCAGAAAATAATGATACCCGCCGCGTGCTTCAACACTCATTGGACCGCATACATCAGTATGTATTATTTCCAACAAGTCATTAGCTCGCTCCATTGTTCCGGAGAACGGAGTTTTAGTCATCTTACCCATGAGACATGGTTCGCAAGTGTCAAATGATTCATAATCAAGTGACTCCAAAAGTCCATCTGCATGGAGTTTCTTCATGCGCTTTACACCAATATTACCTAAACGGTAGTGCCACAAGTATGTTGCATTATCATTATCAACTTTGTATCTTTTGGCTTCAATATTATGAATATGTGTTTCACCACAATCGAGATTCAACAAGAACAGACCATTTTTCAAGGGTGCATGACCATAAAAGATATTATTTATATAAATAGAACAATCATTATTCTCTGACATAAATGAATAACCGTCTCGCAATAAACAAGATCCAGATATAATGTTCATGCTCAACGCTGGCACCAAATAACAATTATTGAGGTCTAAAACTAATCCCGAAGGTAGATGTAGAGGTAGCGTGCCGACTACGATCACATCGACCTAGGAACCATTCCCGACGCGCATCGTCACCTCATCCTTAGCCAATCTTCATTTATTCTGTAGCTCCTGTTTCGAGTTACAAATATGAGCAACCGAACCAGTATCAAATACCCAGGCGCTACTACAAGCATTAGTAAGGAACACATCAATTACATGTATATCAAATATACCTTTGTTCACTTTGCCATCCTTCTTATCCGCCAAATACTTGGGGAAGTTCCGCTTCCAGTGACCATTTCCCTTGCAGTAGAAGCACTCAGTTTCAGGCTTAGGTCCAGCTTTGGGCTTCTTCCCGGGAGTGGCAACTTGCTTGCCATTCTTCTTCAAGTTCCCTTTCTTTCCCTTGCCCTTTTTCTTGAAACTAGTGGTCTTGTTAACCATCAACACTTGATGCCCCTTCTTGATTTCTACCTCTGTGGCCTTAAGCAGTGCGAAGAGCTCAGGAATCGTTTTATTCATCCCTTGCATATTATAGTTCATCACGAAGCCGTTGTAGCTTGGTGGCAGTGATTGAACAACTCTGTCAATAACACTATCAACTGGAAGATCAACTCCTAGCTGAGTCAAGTGGTTATGATACCCAGACATTTTGAGTATGTGTTCACTGACAAAACTGTTCTCCTCCATCTTGCAGCTATAGAACTTGTTGGAGACTTCACATCTCTCAACCCGAGCATTTGCTTGAAATATTAACTTCAATTCTTGGAACATCTCATATGCTCCATGACATTCAAAACGTCTTTGAAGTCCCGGTTCTAAGCCGCAAAGCATGGCACACTGAACTATTGAGTAGTCATCAGGTCGAGCTTGCGAGACGTTCATAACATCTGCATCAGCTCCTGCAGCAGGCCTGTCACCTGGCGGTGCATCAAGGACATAATTCTTCTATGCAGTAATGAGGATAATCCTCAAGTTACGGACCCAGTCCGTGTAGCTGCTACCATCATCTTTCAACTCAGCTTTCTCTAGGAACGCATTAAAATTCAGGGGAATGGTAGCTCGGGCCATTGATCTACAACATAGATATGCAAAACTATGAGACTAAGTTCATGATAAATTAAGTTCAATTAATCAAATTACTAATGAACTCCCACTTAAATAAACATCCCTCAAGTTATCTAAGTGATACATGATCCAAATCAACTAACCCATGACCGATCATCACGTGAGATGGGGTAGTCATCAATGGTGAACATATCTATGTTGATCATATCTACTATATGACTCACGTTTGACCTTTTGGTCTCCAGTGGTCCGAGACCATGTCTATACATGCTAGGCTCGTCAAGTTTAACCCAAGTATTCTGCTTGTGTAAAACTAGCTTACACCCGTTGTATGTGAACATAAAGTCTATCACACCCGATCATCACAAGGTGCTTCGAAACGACGTACTTTAGCAACGGTGCATACTCGGGGAGAACACTTTTATCTTGAAATTTAGTGAAGGGATCATCTTATAATGCTACCGTCGTTCTAAGCAAAATAATATGCATAAAGGATAAACATCACATGCAATCAAAATATGTGACATGATATGGCCATCATCATCTTGTGCTTTTGATCTCCATCTCCAAAGCATCATCATGATCTCCATCGTCATTGGCTCAACACATTGATCTCCATCATTACGTCGGGGTCGTCTCGCCAAGTATTGCTTCTACAACTATTGCTAACGCATAGCGATAAAGTAAAGCAATTACATGGCGTTTACATTTCATACAATAATCAAGAGACAACCCAAAGGCTCCTGCCGGTTGTCGATATTACAAAACATGATCATCTTATACAACAACGTATATCACATCACGTCTTGACCATATCACATCACAACATGCCCTGCAAAAACAAGTTAGACGTCCTCTACTTTGTTGTTGCAAGTTTTACGTGGCTGCTACGGGCTTCTAGCAAGAACCGTCCTTACCTACAGCAAAAACCACAACGGTGATTTATCAAGTTTGCTGTTTTAACCTTCTGCAAGGACCGGCCACAGTCAAATTCGATTCAACTAAAGTAGGAGAAACAGACACCCACCAGCCACCTTTATGCAAAACAAGTTGCATGTCTATCGGTGGAACCGGTCTCATGTACGTGGCCATGTAAGGTTGGTCCGGGCCGCTTCATCTTACAATACCGCCGAATCAAAATAATACGTTGGTGGTAAGCAGTATGACCATCACCGCCCACAACTCTTTGTGTTCTACTCGTGCATATCATCTACGCATAGACCTGGCTCGGATGCCACTGTTGGGAAATGTTGCATGGCAAAGAAAAAAAATTCTACGCACACGCAAGATCTATCAAGGGGATGCATAGCAATGAGAGGGGAGAGTGCTTCTACGTACCCTCGTAGACCGTAAGCAGAAACATTTGTTAACGCGGTTGATGTAGTTGAACTTCTTCGCGCTCCAACCGATCGAGTACCAAATGTACGATACCTTCGCGTTCAGCTGGGTGACATCCTCGCCTTCTTGATCCAGCAAGACGGTGAAGTAGTGGATGAGTTCCGGTAGCACAACGGTGTGGTGACGGTGATGGTGAAGTTATCTCCCAGGGCTTCGCCTAAGCACTACGAAAATATGACCGAGGGTGTAAACGGTGGAGGGGGGTGCCGCACACGACTAAGTAATTGTCGTGGTTATGTGTGGCGCCCCCCTCACACATATATATAGGTGGGGGGGGGAGGGAGGGAGGAGCAGCCAAGGAGGCGCCCCAAGTAGGCCGAATCCTACTTGGGGTCTCTCCCAAGTGGCGCCCCCCTTCCTTATTTGAGTGCGGGAGGAAGGAAGGAGGAGGTGGCGCTCCCTCCTTTCCTTTCTCTCCTGAGGAGCAAAGGCAGGAGGGGCCACCCCCCCTCTTCCTTCCCCTCTCCCAACAAAAATTTTAAGGCCGGCCGGCCATTTAGAGGGGCGCACCAGCCCCCATGTGGGCTGGTCTGTCCCCTCCTTTGGCCCGTTAAGCCCATACACTTACCGGTGGAGTTCGGAACCCCTTCCAGTGACCCGATGACTACCTGGTGCACTCCGAAACCATTTCGGTGTCCGAATATCATCATCCTATATATCAATATTTACCTCTCGACCATTTCGAGACTCCTCGTCATATCTGTGATCTCATCCGGGACTCCAAACAACATTCAGTCACCAAATCATATAACTCATATAACACTATATCGTCAACGAACGTTAAGCGTGCAGACCTTATGGGTTCGAGAACTATGTAGACATGACCGAGACACCTCTCCGGTCAATAACCAATAGAAGAACCTAGATGCCCATATTGGCTCCTACATATTCTACGAAGATCTTTATCGGTCGAACCTTTACGTAATTCCCTTTGTCTGTTGGTATGTTACTTGCCCGAGATTCGATCGTCGGTATCTTCATACCTAGTTCAATCTTGTTACCGGCAAGTCTCTTTACTCGTTCCGTAATACATCATCTCGTAACTAACTCCTTAGTCATTTGCCTGCAAGGCTTATTATGATGTGTATTACCGAGAGGGCCTAGAGATACCTCTCCGATACTCGGAGTGACAAATCCCAATCTCGATCTATGCCAACTCAACAAACACCTTCGGAGATACCTATAGAGCATATTTATGATCACCCAGTTACGTTGTGATGTTTGATAGCACACACGGTATTCCTCCGGCATCCGGGAGTTGCATAATCTCATAGTCGAAGGAATATGTATTTGTCATCAAGAAAGCAATAACAATAAACTAAACGATCAATATGCTAAGCTAACGGATGGGTCTTGTCCATCACATCATTCTCCTAATGATGTGATCTCGTTATCAAATGACAACACATGTCCATGGTTAGGAAACCTTAACCATCTTTGATTAACGAGCTAGTCTAGTAGAGGCTTACTAGGGACACTGTATTTGTTTATGTATTCACACATGCATTTAAATTTCCGATCAATACAATTCTAGCATGAATAATAAACCTTTATCATGAATAAGGAAATATAAAATAACAACTTTATTATTGCCTCTAGGGCATATTTCCTTCAAATTGATCTATGCGAATAGCCGCGTCCGCGGATATTGACTACTTGGAAGAGTTATATGGTTCATAGACAACTTCAAATGGATACTCTAAAATGAGCAAGATAAGTGTGAGTGCTATGGATGGCCTTCTCGTATGGAGACGGCAGTGGATCCATAGTGGTGTATTGATGTGGTGACTAGTGGACTTGTGTGCGCTCTCTTACCTCAAAGAAGTTACTGGGTCACTGTACATGATAGCCATTGATGTCAAAGCTGGCTTGCTACAGTTAAACCCACAACACCCTTGTTGATACTGATGCATATGTAGTTAGTTCTGATGTAAGTCTTGCTGAGTACCTTTGTACTCACGGTTGCTTAATTTGTGTTTTTGCAGAGGAGACGTTAGTCTCACTAGTGGTTTCTATGCGAAGTTCGATGTTGACCGAGTAGCTTGGGAATCCCAGATACAGGTCTGGCCCCGTTGGAGGGTCTTGTAGATAGACAGGGTTTCTAGCCTTCTTTCTTTTCAGCTGTCTGTACTTAGACAGGCTATGCTTCCGCTTGTTGCTTGTATGGCTTTGTATGTTAGGTCATGAGACCCATGTTTGTAATATCATGTTATGTATGGCTCTTTCGAGTCTTATCTATACTTTGAGTCGTAGAGTTATGTTGTGATGCCATGTTGTATCTACACATACCATGCATATTGTGTGTATGTTTGAAATGCATCGTTATGTGTGGGATTCGACGCCTAGTTATCTGCTTTGGTAGACTTCCATGCAGGGAAGTGCCTCCTAGTGCTTCCATTGAGCCCTGGTAGTTCACTACTACTCCGGAACATATGGATTGACCGGCATGTATCCTTCTTTGCTCCTGTGTCTGTCCCTACGAGGAAATGTCACACAGTGTTTACTATAGTCCTTGTGGCTTTGCTACGACTTGGTTACACTTGCTGCTGACCGACACGTGCATTTTTGGGTTATGTATGCATGTCCCTGTACGTTTGTGCCACCTTGGTTTATGACTAGTCATGTCGACCCAGGTTCTCTGTCATATGGATGCTAGCATCACAGTCATATACGTGAGCCAAAAGACGCAAATGGTCCCGGCCAAGGTAAAGGCGGTAGCCGTGGGTTACCGTGCATGAGGTCGCAAAGTGATATGATGTGTTATATTCTAGATAGGTGTGACTTAGGATCGGGGCCCCAACACAAGCCTTCCACAAAATCGGTTTAGTCCTCGTTTCACCGAGACAATTATGAGGTGTGTCTCATCGGTTTCTTTCTCTGTTTTGTTTAACGGTGATAGTTTGGATGTTTTCAGGCCCACCCACGGGTTGCGACAAGGAGATCCTGTATCGCCATATCTTTTTCTGATCGCAGCCGAAGGGCTTTCCTGTTTGCTCAAGGGAGAAGGAGGTGTATGTGGAATATCAGTGGCACCCAATGCCCCGGCAGTCAATCACTTACTTTTCGCCGATGACAGCCTACTCTTTTTTGAAGCAAATGAGTTGAGTGCAGCACGCATAAATGAGCTCTTGAGAACTTATTGCAATGCTTCAGGCCAGCGGGTTAACACGGAGAAATCGTCCATTTTTTTCAGTAAGGGTGTTTCTGCTTCTGCTCGTGACACCATTAAAAACATTCTTGCTGTTCATACTGAATCTTTGTCCGAGAAGTACCTTGGTTTGCCTTCGGACATGGGCAGGGCAAAGGAGGGTTCATTCAAATATTTAAAAGATCGTATTTGGAAGAAAGTGCAAGGTTGGATGGAGAAGTGTTTATCAGGAGGAGGGAAGGAGGTACTTATCAAATCTGTGGCTCAATCTATTCCAACTTACTCGATGGCCTGTTTTAAGCTTCCAAGGGGGCTGTGTGAACATATCAATAAGATCATCCGCAAGTTCTGGTGGGGTTGCAAGGACGGACAGAGGAAAACAGCGTGGGTCTCGTGGAGAACGATGACAAAGCCGAAATTCATGGGTGGTTTGGGCTTCAGAGATATGGAGCTTTTTAATCTCGCCCTACTAGCGCGGCAAGTTTGGAGGTTGCTACATGAGCCTGATTCGCTAAGTGCTCGTGTTCTCAAAGCGAGGTACTTCCCCAATGATCACTTGCTGGAAGCAACATTAGGGCCTGCGCCTTCTCAGGTGTGGCGTTCCCTCTTGGAAGGCAGGGATGTGCTAGCCCTGGGGCTAATTAAGAGGATTGGATCGGGGCAAGACACAAATATCTGGAACGATAACTGGTTGCCGAGGGATTATAACCTACGGCCGCTGTGTGCTCGATCAATAAACCCTCCATCACTGGTCTCAGATCTGATTAATCCTATCACGCGGGTATGGAACAGGCCAGCTCTTGATGAGCACTTCATCGCTCCTGACGTCGAGGTGATCCTTAATATTCCTCTCAGCACTCGAGTTCAGGACGATTTTTGGGCTTGGCACTATGATAAACGGGGAGTTTTTTCTGTTCGGTCGGCTTATAGGATGCTTGCTGCAATCAAGTTCCAACGAGAGGATTGGTTGGAACACCGTCCGGGGCACTCCAATATTTCAGCAGAGAAAAAGTCTTGGTCTCAACTTTGGAAGGTGAAAGTTCCATCGAAGGTGAGGGTTTTTGCATGGAGGCTAGCACATACATCGATCCCGACAGGCCCAGTACGACATGACAGGAACATGGCGGATGATCCTCGGTGTTCTATTTGCGGAGCGGAGAATGATACTTGGCGGCACTCGCTACTTAGTTGCCGCATGGCCAGATGTGTTTGGGCTCTTGGGGATGAAGAACTGCTGGAGCATGTGATATCGAACCAAAGCGATGATGTAAGACTCTGGTTATTTTGGTTATTTGAATCTACAAGTCAGCAGGATATTGCCCGCGTGCTGGTCACCATGTGGGCGATCTGGTGGGCACGGAGGAAGGCCATTCACGAGGACGAGTTTCAGAGCCCACTGTCCAGAATGTGCTTTATAAAACGATTCCTAGAAGACCTGGACATTGTTGCTGTTCGTACCACGCGAGGAAACAATGCTCTATGTCCGGTCCCTAGGGCAAAGGTGTGGCTTCCACCGGGAGATAATGCGGCCAAACTGAACTGTGATGGTGGAGTTTCATCTCTGGGGGAGAGAGGAGCAGCGGCTGCGGTATGTCGGGATAGCACAGGCAAGTATCTAGGAGCTTCAGCTGTGGTTTTTGATGGCCTGATTGATCCAGCGAGTTTGGAGGCGCATGCATGCAGTGAAGCTCTTGCACTAGCTCGGGATTTGAATCTTCAAAATCTGGTGATAGCCTCGGACTGCCTTGAGGTGATCTCGAACATCAACAATAATGCATCACCGGTTTATGCTCTGATCATAAATGAAATTCTTGTTAGTAGGAATAGCTTTCTTACTGTTTCATTCCGTTTTGAGCGTAGGGAAAATAATTTTGAGGCCCACTCGATAGCAAAAGGAGCTGCGTCTCTTTCAGTGGGTCGCCATGTGTGGCTAGGGAATCTCCCAGATATTGCTTGTATCTCGGATGTCTTGAACTTTGAATAAAATTCCCTAGTTACTCTAAAAAAAACCAGTTTTGGGAAGCCTTTGGAAGCTTCTGGCGAGTTTTTTATGGTTTTCTAGACTGGTATTCATCTCGTTTTTCTTTTTGGTTTCTGATTTCCTTTTCTTTTTTCTTTTCTTTTTATTTTTCCTTTTTCTTTCCTTTTTAATATTTTATATGCATGTTTTTTTTCAAATTTGGATTCTTTCTTCAAATTAGGGAACTTATTTCAAATTCATGAATCGTTTTTCGAAACACGTGAACTTTTTCCAAAAGCATGAATATATTCAAATCCACAACCTTTTGCCAATTTATGACTTTTTTTCTCCAGAATCTGCGGGTTTTTTTTTCAAATTCATGATTATATTTTTGAAGATCAATGACTTTTTTCCAGATCGGTGAACTTTTTAAAATCCGTGAACTTATTTTTCAAAATCGATTAACCTTTTCAAATCCACATTTTTTTTACAAAATCGATGGACTTTTTTTATTTCTCAAAATTGATGAACTTTTCAATTTCACGATAATTTTTTCAAAATCCGTTAACTTTTTCAAAATTCATGATGGACAAAGGAGTTTTCCCATTGCCGTTGCAAGTCTGGAGCGGAAGGGGTTTGAGATTTGGTTTGCCGCCATGCATACAGTGCCGGGTTTTGTGCGTACCCCTTCGCTCGCTCGTACCCAAGGCACCCAGCCGCCTAGAGTTTCTCGTGCCTCATGCCAGCGGCACCGCCGGTCTACCTCGTCTCATGTGGTCTTAGAACTAGGAAGGCGTGGTGGATCTCGGTCCTTGTCCCTGGGAGGGCTTCGTTTTTAGGTGCTTTTTTGAGTTTTGTTAGGGTTTGTGTCCTGTTTAGAGAGGTGAGGCGGTGGCGACTCTCTGAAGATGGAATAAGGTTCTCCCCGGCTAGTCCCTATCCGGTGGTGCTTCTAGCATCATCGGAGGGCGTGCGAAGATTTGTTTCCGGCGGATCTTATGGGATTTGGTCGGCGTTTGTCTTCGGTGGATCCACATGGATCCGGTCTTTATTTGTCTTTGTTCGTGTGTCTACAGGTTAGACACTTCCAATCTACGCATCTCTTCATCAGCGGCGGTTGCTGTTCTGGTGCGCTGTTCTTATGAGGCCTTAGCACGACGACTTTTCAACTGTCTACTACAACAAGGTTTGTCCAGCTCCGATGAGGGGGGGGGGGGGGTGACGTCGGCGTTCCTTTGGCTCCCTCCAGTGCTTGTAGTCGTCGCTAGGTGTTCTACGGATCTGGATGTAGTTTTTATTTTTGGTGTTCTTTGTACTACCTAGTTGATAAATAGATCGAAAGCCTCACAAAAAGAAAATACAATGCAATTTTTTTGCGGGATGCATAAAGTGCAATCTGGTGAAGGTAATTACACAGATTGTGGTCTGCATCGACGACATCTGGAAGACGAAACGCGTGCTGGGTTCGTGGTTCATGGTGGGGTGCCAGATCTGGAGTTTGATGGCATGTCCAGGGCGTTGCCCCGGTCTGAGTCATTCAATGGCAATGGCTTCACTTTTGGTGAGCCACCTTGAAGGTTTGTAAAGCTGCATATCAGCGATGGAACCGCGTCAAGCTCGGGTGAGGAGGTAATCCGTCATTCTTTTCTTCGTTGGCTGCTGTAGTGGTGCCGGAGGCAGGTGACGGACGTTGGTGTCAAGCTCAAAGATGTTCTGCTACCTTTTCAGTTTTGTCATGTCGATCCTTATGTGACTTGTATTTTCATATTTATGATATGAGTGAGACACGTATTACCATGGAAAAAGATTACACAGCGTGTAATATCGATTAGCAAGGCACTCTTGTATAAAGGTGGCAATCCGACCGGAGTCCATTTCTTACTCGTACGTTCTTGTCCCAGAGAGTAAGTCAATTTGGAGCACCGTCGACGGATGGGTAAACATGTACATAGTACAAACACGATATTTGGAGCCTCAACAGGTCACCACCGCCTTGTAAGAAGCCAAGCTATCCTCAGAGACAGGCAGGGCACACAGAAAACGTTTGCACCAAACTGTTGGCAGAACAAATACACTTGTACTGATACTTTCTTCCTCGACTCCTAGAAACTGAATTGATACTTGTTCTCCATCATGATAACCCCCTATGATGGAAGTGCATGGTGACGACAGCCAAACACCATAACTCGCATGATTTTTGGGGCAGTATTGACATAAAAATAGCATCCTCAGCGTTTAGATTTGTAGTCTGCCGCATAGGATTTGACAAGTTCCTGTCTCCGCCATTCCCCCTTTGCATGGACCAATTCTTCAAGGTCCATTCTGCGCCATCTCCCAGCCAAAGACGACAACTGATCCACCTTATCATACAACCCAAGAAGACCACCAGTATGAACAAAGAGGACCTTCCGCCCTTCCCACTTGGTTGGATTCTTGGACATGTCTTTCAGCATACCATAAGCTGCCTTACCGCTGTAAAAAACAAAACCATGCATGTCCCCATTAAGCATACTATTCGCTTAGTCGAAAGGACTAGCATACATGATATCAAATGTCACGTCACACATAAAAGGAAAAAATATTGCACCTGTAGACTGGATCAAGCACAATGCCTGTTGCTGCAGCTATATCCTTCACAAATTTAAGCTCTTCAGGTGTGCTCATGGCATAGCCTAAGCCCTTGGCCTGTCAACCAAAATATTCACAAATTGGAAATGAACAAAGTAGCCACAGAAAAAATAAATAGCAAAAGGATTTTATTCTTCAAGATGGTCGTAGCCCAAGGTTCTTAATTAGTTTGTAATCTTCTAGGATTTTAGTGGATAAATATTCATATTGAGTTTCGGAAAACCATACTATCAAGAGGGCAAATGCAAGAGAACTAGCGACGAACTCCTTTTCAATATCCTCAAACAATACAGGTTATACAACAAATACTCACATCTTCAATCCTGACTATATCACGGGAATTCAAACCAGGTTGAAGTCCATCAATCAGACCTTGAACATTGTCATAGAAGTATCCAGGGTTATAACAAACAGAGAATCCATGGACCTATTGTACAAGTGGATGATTAGTATGGAGACATCAGCAAGATAACAAAATCGCTAAAGAAAGCTTATACTTTTGCCTTTAAGCTACTCAATTGTGATCCTAAAGCAAGACCAGCAACGGTTCCACCACTGCACAAAGTTCAATCATGATAAATCATAAAGTGACAACATAACAACTTCCATGATCTATGCATGAAACAATAGAAAACATGTAAATAAAATTACCCATATATAATGTAAAAAATAGCAAGGGGTCACCGAAATACCTGCCGCATGCAACAACAATGTCATGAAACTGAACATCATGAGATAACTGAATTTGTTGTTCAATCACCCTTACTGCTTCAATATATCCCCTGTAAGAGCAAGACAAATACATGTTACGTGTAAGATTGAATGTTACAAACTAAATTGTCATTTAAAAATTTCAAAGGCCTTTTTGAACTCAGCTATTCCTTTTACAATACGTAATCTTACATTCAGTTTGCATCTTGAAAATTTTGGTTTATTCTTGAGACAATGTGAAAAGAATACACTAATATTTTCTACAACCTCGTATGCATATTGAACACAACAGGCCACTATTTATGCCACTGGTTAGCCAAGGTATGAGATCCTATCCAGGCACTTCTGCTTACATGAGTAGTAGAGGCCAAGTCCACTTCAAAGAGATCAATAATAACTAGGGCCAAATGCATTTTTGCCCTTAGTCGGAACCACCCCACGGCTTTTGCCCTTACTTTTCGGCTCTCCTCAGTTTTGCCCTTAGATTTGTCTCTGAGGTCACCGAGTGCCCTTTGACTGTTTGACCAATACTTGGAAAATTCATATGAACTTATAAAAATGCAAATAAGATACCAAAATGTTCAGAAAAACATTACTGTTATGTGCATGTCATTTGATTCAGCAAATAAGTATTTTTTTATTTACCCGAGGTTATTAATTTTATTAACATTATTAAACATAAAAAGGTATAAACAATACCTTTTTCATTTATAAAAAGAAGATCCAAATATAGGTGATGTTTTCTAAACATTCTGATATCTTATTTGCATTTTTCTGAGTTCATATCAACTTGCTATGAGTTTTCAAAGTAATGGTCAAAGTCGTCTAAAAATTCATAACAAATTCATATGAACTCGGAACAATGCGATAAGATATCAGAATGTTCAGAAAACATCACCTATATTTGCATTTTATTTTTATTCATGAAAAAAGCATTGTTTATACCTTTTATGTTTAATAATGTTAATAACATTAATAACCTCGGGTAGTTTAAATGTACCTTTTTCATGAATGCAAATGACATGAACGTATATGTAATGTTTTTTCGAACACTTTGGTATCTTATTTGCATTTTGTGAGTTCATATGAATTTCTTTATGAGTTTTCAAAGTACTGGTCAAACAATCAAAGGGCACTTAGATGACCCAGAGACAAATCTAAGGTCAAAACTGAGCAGAGCCGAAAGGTAAGGGCAAAACCCACGGGCTGGCACAACTAAGGGCAAAATTGTAATTGTTTATAATAACTATTTTTCCAATGGGGTATGTTGTGAAACTTGGCTCACAACAGAATATTTATTGTGCAAAGATACAACAAGCTGGCATATCTACTACGAATTAGATAAGACATAGGCTATGTGAAAAAATATTTGGGAGATAATAAAATGGTTCTTGTATTTCTCAAAGGTAAGACACATGGTATCTTTATATAGTGGATGCTTAGATCCTTAACCTTTCCCATCACAATAATAACTCTTAGCACATGACTCCTATAATCCTAGACTTTCTAATACAGGAATGTAAGACAACCATCAATCCATCAATACCAATCCTTGAGGAGACCTCAACTGTGCTATAAGTACGAACGCAAGAGAACAAAATTGTAGTTTTAGCAGCTATCAGCACATATAAGATCGTACCAATCTCCCGATGAGTTGGATCCACCACCAAAAATCACATATGGCTTCCGTCCTTTTTCCAAAAGCCTCTTTTTTAGCAAGTCAGTTAAAGCCTACAAAAAATAAATTCATATTGTGATCAAGGTTAACATACTTGGCAGCGACGGCAGTCGCTCGGCAATGGTTGCTCTGAATACCACCGATAGTGATAACACAATCAGCACCCTGTGCGACGACATCTGCCATCAGAAATTCGAGCTTCCGAACTTTATTGCCGCTCAGTTCCATGCCAGCAAGATCATCCCGCTACAGTCCCCCAAAAATTTCCACATCAGAACTGAAATGCAAATAGTACTAACGAGCTAACCATGAAGTATCTCAAATTTTGGAAATTGAACAAAGTAGTGCTTCTTGTGTTTCACCTTGATCCATACTTCTGTGCCTTTTGGCAAATTGGGGAGGTTCCATTTGTGAATTGGAGTTGGAAACTATTTTGATTACAAAAAAGGAAATACATTAGACTTAACCATTCCACATTCTTCTGTCACTTTAAACTATTTTAAATCTGCATACTGATCAGTCCAAGTAGAGATAGCAAAGCTTACTTGGCCGAGGGTGTAGTTGTGGGATGGGATGACGGAGAGGTCTGAAGCCCAAGGCGGCGGCGTATAGACCTTCTTAGAAAGGAAGCTGCCGATCTAGGATGCGGAAGAAGTATGAGCCACTCTGTAGGCCGATGTTGAGGTCCAGCGGCGGATTGTGATGTGAGGAGAGAACAATCGGAGAATGGAAGTATTGGGTACCATTGCTCTAGAAGATTGTTTCCCCAGTCGACCGATCATTACCAGTTAACATTTTCCTAAACAATGCATGCCTGTAAGCCAACCTAAGCTTACTTAGATAAAAGTTGACTAACAAAGATAGAGTAAATTAAAGCACCTATGAGCAGAACATAACTAATTTTCGACGTGGAGCTACAGAAACCTAGCTACAATGTATGTTAATTGTGATCCAATGTTTCGGAACTTTGAACGTCGATGCTAGTAGGACATGATACACAAGCAGAAAGATATAGAAGTATTTATAGAATGGATACGTATTAATAAGATCTTGAAATCAAATATTACCAAACCAAGGTATTATATACTCTCAGCTCAGATTTTGTAAGCGAGATGTCTATCCTTGATAGTAGATTGAAAATGGCTCCTGTTAATAGGAGTCCAAGCTTCAACATACCAGCTCTCAATTGATTGCTTCAAAGTAAGTGATGCTGAATGAAAACCAACATGCCTAGTCAAATATTGTCTCCGAGTGAATTGGAGAACCAGCTAGTCCAAAGCTGCTTGATATGCCTATCCTTGATAGTAGATTGAAATGGTTCCTGTATAAAGCATAAATCATAATTTTTTTTGGAAAAATAATAATAGCATATGTGAAGTTGACATCCAAAGTTCAACAGAACAATTTTTACATAAAAATTTAGTATAGCTAAAAGAAAAATAAACCAACAATAAACTTAGATTCTTGACGTTTTGTTCACAAACAATACACTGCATCAACATAACTTCCAAACCTCAAACAAGAAAATATTTAACAATATTTTGCATAGAACAATTGCCTGATACAAGGGTCCAAGTTCAGAATAAATTTTAAAAATAAACATTATTTAATTAAAGACATGGATACTAGGAAAACACTAGCATTTGGTCTTGCAAAGCAACTTCCTAATCAACCTTGTATATTTTCATCATCTACAAATAAAAATATATAGTAGTAGTAAACTTCCATATTTTTTCAAAGAACAAAGACCCTAGCATAATCTGAAGAACTAAAAGAGCAGGACATGAGGGCTGCATCGAGGGTGGCTGCTGGTTCGCGCCGACGAGGTCTCTCACCGGAGTTCGCCGACTGGCCCTCTCTTCCTTCGTCGCCGCGTGCTGCCGCGAGGAACGGCCGAGTGGAAGCAGCTTTTTTCGAGGAGAGATTGACAAAGGAGGACGACGATGGGGTTCGATTGAAAGGCTGCTCTGTCACTGTCACTGTGTCCCGATCAGACGGTTGGCGAGGTGACCGGCCGAAACCAGCGCCACGCCAGCACTACAGTTCTTAATCTACCAGGCAATGAGCCACACTGCTAGAGACGAAAGTACCGACGGCTGCGGCTAGGAACCCTACCTGTCGCGCTCGGGAAGGACTCTGGCCGTTCGCTCGGGAGGGAGGAGGCTCACTTGAGGAATAGACGGTCAATTCTTGCTTCTTTTGATCCCCTCTTCTTCCCTTCTTTTGGTTAGGAATATCTGCGAATTAGGCGGCTTCCCTTCCTTCTTTGCTCAGGAATATTTGGGATTCCATTAATGCTTCCCCCTTTCCATTCGTCGCGTTCCCCGCGAGATTTTGGTTGGTTTAGCACCTACTATTTTTTGGATCCATCAGTTCATGTCGGATCAATTTGGTCCAAGTATTCCGTATTTGACGAGAGCAGTTCATACCAATGGCTCGACTAACCTGTTGCAGTCTCTACCGCCATTTGATCTTTCTTATCGGTTTTATCTTCAGGAATCTACAAGAACAATGGCTATCTGTTGGTGTCCTGCAATGGGGCCTCAACCAGATGCGCGTCGCTGCTATAAGTACAGCTTGTGACGATCACAATGCATCTACTGCGCTGTCTATATTTCTGAGCCATCGCTGCTGTTCAAATACTAATGCTGAACCATCAATGTTCCACTGTTAAATCAGATGTGTGATATGGCGACGGCTGCGAGATACTTGAATGTCACACTCATTATGCTGAAGTTGTACAAAACTTCATTTTGGGCTGATTCTAGGTCAGCATTTCTTTCTGTAGTCACTGCAATTCTTAACAATTCAGTTAAGGATAGCCTCTGTCTTATCCTTTTCTGTTGCTCTGCCTACAGTGAGTTCCGAGATATATTTGATGTGGACTACTTCATAGCATCATTGGGAGATGAGGTCCTGATGCTGAAAGAGCTGCCTCCAAGGCTGGAAATTAAGTAGAGTTGAATGGGGATATCTTCGCTCCATGCCGCCCGTCAGTTGGTCTGATATATCCTATTACCATAATCATGTTTCTTTGCACCTCTCCATTTCTCGTGATGTATCTAGTTCATATGTATACCCAGATAAAGACTGTAAGTAGTAAGTTTTGCGAATACCGCATGAAGAAGTACAAGGTCCTTCATCTGAATAAAACAGATGCCGGGCGTGCAAATAATGGCCTACCCATGTAGATTCAGAAACTGAGGTGCCGTGTCAATTTTGATACATTGAGATTTAGCCCTGACTTAGAAGAGCTGGGAAGGTGTGTGGTTCAAATTCTTTGTCAGAATGGACCCTTTGTGGTCTCCTTTTGGGTTATGAGATGGACATGCTTTCCTTCTCTGGGTTTACACATGGTTGCAGGCTTGTAGCAACGAGGAGGCTGAGGAGTTCACAAGGATGAGGTATGGCATCGCATCCAAATTTTCTCAAGATGTTTCAGACCTTCAGTTTATAGATGAATTGTGCCTTGAACTTGGAAGATATGCTTAGCCATGGTGGAAAGAGAAAGTGATCGACTCCAATGTGAAGATGAAAGGCGGGCTCTGTCCATTAACACCGGAGGAGATTGCATTGGTATTGAAGGCACTCGACATTGATGGTGAAATATATGGTGGACAAAGAAGAATGGTTGCACTGACCTCAGCTTATCCCAAGGTCGTTAGTTCAACATCTTCAACACAGTACTGTATGATTATCACGTCTTTTATTTATATAATATTTATCTGTTATTGGTGTTGATCATGTAAGAAAAGAGACATTACTGCCTTCGGGACTAAGGGTTTTCCAGATGGCAGCATTGGATTATATGGTGTCCTTGGAGAGTGATGAACTAAGACATTTGAGAATGCTCCTGGTTGTAAGTTGTAACATGGCAAAAGTTGTTGAAGGCCATTGTAGGTGCCTTTTGTCAAGTTCCAGTATTCCCCTTGTTATGTTGAATTGTATCATGATACTTTTCACTAGATATTGAAGTTTGTCCCTTGGAATAAGTATTAAGAAACAATTATTACCTCCTCGCAAAATAGAAAGGAAAGGAGAGAGAAAGAAAAATAACACCTATTAACCTGCCCCATGCCATGCTGCATGATCTCCACTATTTTTATAGGAGTAGCAGGATTTTCTCAAATCTCAACTTTTAGAATTCTTAAACTGTGTGATAGTACTCAAATTTTTGAAACACGGAGTATTCTGTTGTAATATGAAACTTTGAGATGTCACATTCCTGTTTCCGGAAAAACTTTTGTCCCATTTTCTTTCAACTGTTTATTTGTTCCCATGTCCACAGATACTTTGGGTTCAAGAAGACAGTGCTACTTGACCAGAAACTTACAGTTGAGCTAGCTAACTTTTAGAATTCTTCACTTAAATTGTCTTGTAAGCTGAAACTTTGAGATTTCACATTCTGAAAAACCATGCTATACTATTATCACATTTATTTATTTTGTTTGTATCCGTGTATTATAACACAATGCTCTGTTGATCAACGTGTTGGTCCCTTCGCTTCCTAACATTTTTTTTGACGTGAACAGCAGGAGCTCTGCTTTGGCATTAAACGAAAATAGAAGTTTCGCTTCCTAACATATATGACACCATGGATCAAACAAGCTAGCCAAATGGGTATATACATGTATATGGAAAGAAAAGGACAAATCGGCGTCTGACTAGTTGGCACCGCACAGGGACGCTTCAGGCTGTGGCTTGAAATGGGCGCCTTGGGTGTGCGTGGAGCAATGCACGAAGGGATCTATTACGGGATTAACGGACTAACAAACGTGTGCGATTGGGATTGGAGAAGGAGGGAGGATGGCCCCCACCCTGGCTGAAATTTGGGGTGTGGGGGTGGGGATTGTTAGAGGAAAATCCGTAAAAGCCCAATAGTAGGTTCGTGCATCTAGGATTACTGGTCCACGTGTCTCCGTATCGAATATGACTAGCAAAAGGGCCCGTGCGTTGCAACATGAGAAAAAAATCATAATCTCCAAAGGCCTTGACAACATTTTGCTGCATCACCGATAACATTTTGGCGAACATTTTTTCAATTTCATTAACATTTTTTAATACATGAACTTTAAAAAAAAAATCATGAACATTATTTTATTTCCCAAACAATTGTTTTCAAAATTGCGAACATTTTTTGAATATGCAATTTTTTTTGAATCCACAAATATTTTATGATTTATTGAACATTTTATTTAAAAACTCTTTTTTTAATTTTTGGAACTTTTTTGAAGTACCAAATTATTTAAAGGAGAAAAAGATGAAAACGGAAAAGAAAAATAAAAAAAGAAATTTAAAAAAAGTCCGCTCACACAAGGGCCGGCCCAAACAGGCGCGCTGCGTCTTCTCCCAATGCGCAGAGCGCAGTATAGGAGGTCCCTACTCCATGGGCCGGCCCAGGCGGGGATTCCCATGTGTGAAATGTATTTTTGTCACTTATAGCTGGCACCCGTGGGTAATATTTTGCAACTCTGGGGGCAATTTATGCGACGTACCATCAGAAGCACTAATGACTTTATTATTAGGTATAAATATAGATATCTAGGATTATTTGTCTAGTGTCTCCGTATCGAATATGGTATTTGAAACGGACACGCAGGGTGTGGGGCATCTTTTTTGGTTGTACATGTAACAAAAAGAAAAGAAATCAACCTATATACAAGATGACAGACCAAAATCAAACGGACACAAAAAGGTCTGGTACGCTTTGCCGAAAAAGAAGAAAGGGACCAAAATCAACTATTAGCTTACCCAAGAACAACATGGATCAAGATCCAGCTGACTATCTACCTCGAGCACATGTCTTCCAGCCGGCAAACCTTCTCCTTGCACATGGAAGGTTAGAAAAACTTGCTCATGGCTGGCCTCCTCCTATTACATGAACCCTAGACCTAGACAATCGTGTCATGGGAGGGGGAGAATAAAGCGGACAAGTAGGGGCTCACTACAGAGAGAAAACTATGCCTCGATGTCATCATCGCTGTCGCAAGTCACCGCCATCACCAGGCCGGAATCCGAGAACTTCAGAGTTTGCCTGAGGAGGAGACGAGGGGAGGCGGGAGGAACAAGAGATTTATCGGGAAGTTTCATTCACCGTGGGAGGAGGAACGCGGGAGATGCGACGTTGTCACCACTTTGTAATGATCCGATCTATAGAGAAAGGATCGAACGAAGGGGAAAAGGGGGAGCATGTGAGATTTGCTTGTAGATAAAGAAGGTGAGGTAATGACAGTTGAGGTGCCTCTCACACAGGCCGGTCATAGTGGGAGTAACTTAGAACATAATGCTTATGTGGCAAATAGTAAAGGACATGCGAATTGAAGATAGATGTTTTTGGTAACATAACGCACCCCAAAGAAAAATGAGTCTACATGTAAATAAATGAAGGCCTGCATGGTACCACACATATGTTACTACCCACTATGAAGATACTCCCTCCGATCTATATTACTTGTCTAGATACAGATGTATCTTGACAAGTTTTAGGGTCTAGACAAATCTAAGACAAGTAATCTTGACAAATTTAAGATAGGTAATATGGATCGAAGGAAGTGGTAATATAGAGTACGTAGTAACATATGCATGTTACTAGTCTAACTGTCTAAGTACCTCCTGCTATGACCGGCCTCATGCAGGAGCACACTTAAATACACATGCAAGCTTGGCCCGTGGGACCATGCTGACTTGGCACACTGGGTCCCCGGGTCAACTCTATTCCACCACATCATCCGAGGATGCGGGTGTGACACTCCGCTCTTCTTCAGAATGAGCTTTACTTGACGCCGTTACTATGACCGGCCTCATGCAGGAGCACACTTAAATACACATGCAAGCTTGGCCCGTGGGACCATGCTGACTTGGCACACTGGGTCCCCTGGTCAACTCTATTCCACCACATCATCCGAGGATGCGGGTGTGACACTCCGCTCTTCTTCAGAATGAGCTTTACTTGACGATGTGCTCCCATCTTGCCAGATTGTTGCAGTAGGGAAGCGCCGCCGCAGTGTGTCGTAGTCCTCCCAAGTAGTGGTTATGGTTGGAGAAGATGACCAGCGTACGTGGAGCTCGACGAGGGACTTGTCGCCGTGCTTCACCATGCAGCGCTCTACTTGCTCGTTGTCGCTTGTCATTAGGTCCGGTGGCTATGGCAGCTCGACGAAGACCAGAGTGTAGTTGGGGGTGAATAGCTTGAGCTGCAAAACATGAAAGACATCATGGATGTGGCTGTCCGGCGGTAGGGTTAATTTGTAGGCGAGGAGCCAATCTTGTCTTTTGATCTTGAAGGGCCCGTAACACGAGCTTGGCGCATGGGCAACGACGACAGAAGATTGCGTGTATGGTTGGGGCTTCAGCAGCACAGGGTCGCCCCACTTTGAAATTGCACTCAGTCCGATGGGGACCAACTTTCTTCTTGAATCGGCGCTGGGCACAGAGGAGTTGCTCCCGAAGGACCGTAGTGTCCGTGCCCCAGTCCTAGTGCTCAGTGTTGAGGACTAGAGCCACCTTGTCATCCCAGAGTGCCATGCCTCCGAGGTTGGTCTCAACACCATAAAAAGCTTTTGAAGGGAGTGCAATTAATCACGAGTGGAAGGAAGAATTGTACCAAAACTCCGCCATCGGTGGCACTAGCATTGGCATCGAGGAGCGTCATGGAACATGCATTGGAGGTGCATTTCCATGCACCGATTCACCCTCTCACTATGGTCATCCGCCGGGAGGTGGTAAGCCATCGAATACAATAGCTTGGTGCCCGTGGCCACGAACGGTTCACAGTAGTGACCTTTAGTCAACACACGATTGCGATCTGGGACGATGGAGTGGGGACTCAGTGTAGCTTAACAACGTCGTCACAGGACATGCGCGGCACCTGCGCGGCATTGAAGGGGTGGCAGAGCGGAACGAAGTGGGCGTACTTGGTCAATCGATCGACGACTACCATGATCGCATTGCACCCTTCCGATTTGGGCAAGCTGTCACAACCCTAGAATAATGCTTGTAATTAGTTGCATGAGTGAGCATCATGCATCATCTTAATTCAAGAAATTTGAATTGAGAAATATTTGGAAGCCTAAATTTTTTTTATAAAGGGAAAATAACCCTAAAAATTGCATTCAATGATTCCATAAATTCCTTCATTGACGTTCGATAATTTTGGCAAGGGTTTTGATCCAAACCAAAAATAGTGAACATTTTTAAGGAATTATTTGGGCTTTGAATTTAAATCAATATTCTATTTGAGTTTGGATTTATATTCATACTATTTAGAATATAAATTCAAAATGCCCTGAAATAATTTATGTGCATCTGGCTAGATCCATTATGACAACATAAATATTTCAGAGAAGTTTGGCACTGGTTTGAATTTGTTTGAATTTTAAAAAGTGGCAAAGAAATAAGGAAAACAAAAACATAAGAGAAATAAAAAGGGAATAGAAACTTACCTGGCGCAACCCAGCTGGCGGCCCAGCCCACCAGGGGCTCCCCTGTCTTCAACCTCCCGCCAGTAGGACGCCAGGCGCGTGCCCCACGCGCGGGCACGCCCAGCGCCCCACGCAGCAGCCGGACCGCTCTCTCCCCGCCAGCACGACGCCTTGGATAGGCTCCGCGAAGCCATCCCGGTCCCACTGACCCTCCATTCGCCCCTCACCCTGTCCCTCGCTCCCTCCTCGCCATGACTGAGAGTCACGCGAGCTCGCCGTCGGCGGACGCGTAGCCAGCGTTTTCCCCCTCGACCCCTCGACATGCCCACAAGCTTCGCTGCATCGTCCTCGTCCTCTCCATCGAGCCTGGACGCTTTACAACATCGCCATCGCCATCGTCTTCAACCTCCTTCATCGCCGGCTGCCATCTTCGATTCCCGCCTTCAAGCCGTCCTCGATCTCGCCAACCACACCGGAAGAATCCTCGTGAGATTCCGTGTGTTTTCCCCTTATCCCCATCCTCATTTCCATCTGCTAGCCCCATTTTCCATTGTGGCCGTGAGCTCAGCGCCGCTGTGCTCGCCGCCGCCGTCGCTACAGGGAGCAATAGTCGTGCCCGAGCACGTAGACGTTCTCCTGCTGACCCTTATTCATCTCGTTACAAACCCCTCTCTCGCTCCTGTCTCTTTTATTGCATTAGGACAACAACGATGCAACTGTTACTTGTTGCGGTAGTTAAACCCATTCTCTGCATGACCTGTCATTGCCACAGTAAATAGCCAAACCTTCCTAGCATGATTAGGAGCTTCTTGAGCCATGTTGTGACTTCATCCATGCCATGGTTGCTATGCTTAGTGTTGTGTCAGGCCTGATTCATCTGGGAATTAATTGGAATGTTGTGATCATGTTCTGATGTTGAGAGCTAAGTGTGTGAACACGATTTGGTAAAGGCAGCGATGAGAGGCCATGTAGGAGTACATGGTGGGTTGTCTCATTGAGACCGTCCTTAAGAACCGAGTTCTGTGTATGTTATCCAAGACTAGCTACTACCACACATTGGGCTCCAGTAATCAAGCTCTCTCGACTTATTAATCGCCTTGATCTCTGTCCAGGAGTTGCAACTAGTTTCTGGTGTTTGTAGGTTGTGTTAGTGGTCTACCAGGTGGCACCCGGTACAGGTGGGCTTGGGACAAACTAGGCACCATGGCCTGGTGTACCAAGCGTAGTTCCATCCGTCGAGGTGGGCTTGGGAACCTTGCACACATCGTTTGGGGTCATAATGGAAACTTCGGCCGGACTTCCCTTGCGGGTTCAGCCTTAGATAGACGATAAACCTGGACTAGAGTCTTGCATGGTTAGTCAGGTTGTGGCCGACACCCTCGCCATGCTTCCTCTTGAAGTTTTTCGAGATACATGACGTGTATATGGTGGTAAGTGGTGAGAGCGTGTGTGAAGAAGTACACCCATGCAGGGTAATTGTGTTGGGAAACGTTGCATGGAAAACAAAAAAAATTCTATGCACAGGCAAGATCTATCAAGGAGATGAATAGCAACGAGAGGGGAGAGTGTGTCTACGTACCCTCGTAGACCGTAAGCAGAAGCGTTTGTTAACACGGTTGATGTAGTCGAACTTCTTCGTGCTCCAACCGATCGAGTACTGAACGTACGGCACCTCCGTGTTCAGCACACGTTCAGCTCGGTGACGTCCTCGCCTTCTTGATCCAGCAAGACGGCGAAGTAGTGATGAGTTCCGGCAACACGACGGCGTGGTGACAATGAAGTTATCTCCACAGGGCTTTGCCTAAGCACTACGAAAATATGACCGAGGGTGTAAACGGTGTTGGGGGGGTGCCGCACACGGCTAAGCAATTGTCGTGGTTATGTGTGGTGCCCCCTCCCACATATATATAGGTGGGGGGGGGGGGGGGAGGAGCAGCCAAGGAGACGCCCCAAGTAGGCCGAATCCTACTTGGGGTCTCTCCCAAGTGGCGTCCCCTTTCCTTATTTGAGTGTGGGAGGAAGGAAGGAGGAGGTGGCGCCCCCTCCTTTCCTTTCTCTCCTGAGGAGGGAAAGGCAGGAGTGGCGACCCCTCCCCTTTCCTTCCCCTAGGGCCGACCGGACATGTAGAGGGGTGCACCAGCCCCCAAGTGGGCTGGTTTGTCCCCTCCTTTGGCCCATTAAGCCCATACACTTACCGGGGGTGTCCGGAACCCCCTCCGATGACCCGATGACTACCCGGTGCACTCCGAAACCATTCCGGTGTCCGAATATCATCGTCCTATATATCAATATTTACCTCTCAACCATTTTGAGACTCCTCGTCATGTCCGTGATCTCATCCAGGACTCCGAACAACATTCGGTCACCAAATCATATAACTCATATAACACTATATCGTCAACGAATGTTAAGTGTGCGGACCCTACGGGTTCGAGAACTATGTAGACATGACCGAGACACCTCTCCGGTCAATAACCAATAGAGGAACCTGGATGCCCATATTGGCTCCTACATATTCTATGAAGATCTTTATTGATCGAACCTTATGACAACATACGTAATTCCATTTGTCTGTCGGTATGTTACTTGCCTGAGATTCGATCGTCGGTATCTTCATACCTAGCTCAATCTCGTTACCGGCAAGTCTCTTTACTCGTTCCGTAATACATCATCTCGTAACTAACTCCTTAGTCATTTGCTTGCAAGGCTTATTATGATGTGTATTACCGAGAGGGCCCAGAGATACCTCTCCGATACTCGGAGTGACAAATCCCAATCTCGATCTATGCCAGCTCAACAAACACCTTCGGAGATACCTATAGAGCATCTTTAAGATCACCCAGTTACGTTGTGACGTCTGATAGCACACAAGGTATTCCTCCGGCATCCGGGAGTTGCATAATCTCATAGTCGAAGGAATATGTATTTGTCATCTAGAAAGCAATAGCAATAAACTAAACGATCAATATGCTAAGCTAACGGATGGGTCTTGTCCATCACATCATTGTCGTAATGATGTGATCCTGTTATCAAATGACAACACATGTCTATGGTTAGGAAACCTTAACCATCTTTGATCAATGAGCTAGTCTAGTAGAGGCTTACTAGCGACATGGTATTTGTTTATGTATTCACACATGTATTTAAGTTTCCGATCAATACATTCTAGCATGAATAATAAACCTTTATCATGAATAAGGAAATATAAAATAGCAACTTTATTATTGCCTCTAGGGAATATTTCCTTCAGTCTCCCACTTGCACTAGAATCAATAATTTAGATTACATTGTAATGAATCTAACACCCATGGAGTCTTGGTGCTGATCATGTTTTGCTCGCGGAAGAGGCTTAGTCAACGGGTCTACCACATTCAGATCCGTATGTATTTTGCAAATATCTGTCTCCATCCTTGACCTTTTCATGAATGGAGTTGAAGCGTCTGCTGATGTGTGTGGTTCTCTTGTGAAACTTGGATTCCTTCGCCAAGGCAATTGCTCCAGTGTTGTCACAAAAGATTTTCATTGGACCCGATGCACTGGGTATTACACCCAAATCGGATATGAACTCCTTCATCCAGACTATTTCATGTGCTGCTTCCGAAGCAGCTACGTACTCCGCTTCACACGTAGATCCCGCCACGATGCTCTGCTTGGAACTGCACCAACTGACTGCTCCACCATTCAATATAAATACGTATCCGGTTTGTGACTTAGAGTCATCTGGATCAGTGTCGAAGCTGGCATCGACGTAACCATTTACGACGAGCTCTTCATCACCTCCATAAACAAGAAACATATCCTTTGTCCTTTTTAGGTACTTCAGGATGTTCTTGACCGCTGTCCAGTGATCCACTCCTGGATTACTTTGGCACCTCCCTGCCAGACTTATGGCAAGGCACACATCAGGTCTGGTACACAGCATAACATACATGATAGAACCTATGGCTGAGGCATAGGGAATGACTTTCATTCTCTCTCTATCTTCTGCAGTGGCCGGGCTTTGAGTCTGACTCAATTTCACACCTTGTAACACAGGCAAGAACCCTTTCTTTGAATGATCCATTTTGAACTTCTTCAAAACTTTATCAAGGTATGTGCTTTGTGAAAGTCCTATTAAGCGTCTTGATCTATCTCTATAGATCTTGATGCCCAATATATAAGCAGCTTCACCGAGGTCTTTCATTGAAAAATTCTTATTCAAGTATCCTTTTATGCTATCCAGAAATTCTATATCATTTCCAATCAACAATATGTTATCCACATATAATATCAGAAATGCTACAGAGCTCCCACTCACTTTCTTGTAAATACAGGCTTCACCGCAAGTCTGCATAAAACCATATGCTTTGATCACCCCATCAAAGCATATATTCCAACTCCGAGATGCTTGCACCAGTCCATAGATGGATCGCTGGAGCTTGCACACTTTGTTAGCACCTTTAGGATCGACAAAACCTTCTGGTTGCATAATATACAACTCTTCTTTAAGAAATCCATTAAGGAATGCAGTTTTGACGTCCATTTGCCAGATTTCATAATCATAAAATGCGGCAATTGCTAACATGATTCGGACAGACTTAAGCATCGCTACGGGTGAGAAAGTCTCATCGTAGTCAACTCCTTGAACTTGTCAAAAACCTTTCGCAACAAGTCAAGCTTTGTAGACAGTAACATTACCATCAGCGTCAGTCTTCTTCTTGAAGATCCATTTATTCTCTATGGCTTGCCGATCATCGGGCAAGTCCACCAAAGTCCATACTTTGTTCTCATACATGGATCCTATCTCAAATTTCATGGCCTCAAGCCATTTATCAGAATCTGGGCTCATCATAGCTTCTTCATAGTTCGTAGGTTCGCCATGGTCTAGTAACATGACTTCCAGGACAGGATTATCGTACCACTAGGGTGCGGAACGTGCTCTGTTCGACCTACGAGGTCCAGTAGTAACTTGATCTGAAGTTTCATGATCATCATCATTAGCTTCCTCTCTAGTTGGTGTAGGCATCACGGGAACAGATTTCTCTGATGTACTACTTTCCAATTCGAGAGAAGGTACAATTACCTCATCAAGATCTACTTTCCTCCCACTCACTTCTTTCGAGAGAAACTCCTTCTCTAGAAAGGATCCATTATTGGCAACAAAGATCTTGCCTTCGGATCCATGGTAGAAGGTGTACCCAATTGTTTCCTTAGGGTATCCTATGAAGACGCACTTCTCCGATTTGGGTTCGAGCTTATCAGGCTGAAGCCTTTTGACATAAGCGTCGCATCCCCAAACTTTAAGAAGCGACAACTTAGGTTTCTTGCCAAACCACAGTTCATATGGTGTCGTCTCAACGGATTTAGACGATGCCCTATTTAACGTGAATGCGGCTATCTCTAATGCATAACCCCAAAATGATAGTGGTAAATCGGTAAGAGACATCTTAGAACGCACTATATCTAATAAAGTACGGTTACGATGTTCGGACACACCATTACGCTGTGGTGTTCCAGGTGGCGTGAGTTGTGAAACAATTCCACATTGTTTTAAATGAAGGCCAAACTCGTAACTCAAATATTCGTCTCCGCGATCAGATCGTAGAAACTTTATTTTCTTGTTACGATGATTCTCCACTTCACTCTGAAATTCTTTGAACTTTTCAAATGTTTCAAACTTGTGTTTCATCAAGTAGATATATCCATACCTACTTAAATCATCTGTGAAGGTCAGAAAATAATGATACCCGCCGCGTGCTTCAACACTCATTGGACCGCATACATCAGTATGTATTATTTCCAACAAGTCATTAGCTCGCTCCATTGTTCCGGAGAACGGAGTTTTAGTCATCTTGCCCATGAGGCATGGTTCGCAAGTGTCAAATGATTCATAATCAAGTGACTCCAAAAGTCCATCTGCATGGAGTTTCTTCATGCGCTTTACACCAATATGACCTAAACGGTAGTGCCACAAGTATGTTGCACTATCATTATCAACTTTGTATCTTTTAGCTTCAATATTATGAATATGTGTTTCACCACAATCGAGATTCAACAAGAACAGACCATTTTTCAAGGGTGCATGACCATAAAAGATATTATTCATATAAATAGAACAACCATTATTCTCTGACATAAATGAATAACCGTCTCGCAATAAACAAGATCCAGATATAATGTTCATGCTCAACGCTGGCACCAAATAACAATTATTGAGGTCTAAAACTAATCCCGAAGGTAGATGTAGAGGTAGCGTGCCGACTACGATCACATCGACCTTGGAACCATTCCCGACGCACATCGTCACCTCGTCCTTAGCCAATCTTCATTTATTCCGTAGCTCCTGTTTCGAGTTACAAATATGAGCAACCGAACCAGTATCAAATACCCAGGCGCTACTACGAGCATTAGTAATGAACACATCAATTACATGTATATCAAATATACCTTTGTTCACTTTGCCATCCTTCTTATCCGCCAAATACTTGGGTAAGTTCCGCTTCCAGTGACCATTTCCCTTGCAGTAGAAGCACTCAGTTTCAGGCTTAGGTCCAGCTTTGGGCTTCTTCCCGGGAGTGGCAAATTGCTTGCCATTCTTCTTGAAGTTCCCTTTCTTTCCCTTGCCCTTTTTCTTGAAACTAGTGGTCTTGTTAACCATCAACACTTGATGCCCCTTCTTGATTTCTACCTCCGCGGCCTTAAGCAGTGCGAAGAGCTCAGGAATCGTTTTATTCATCCCTTGCATATTATAGTTCATCATGAAGCCGTTGTAACTTGGTGGCAGTGATTGAACAACTCTGTCAATAACACTATCAACTGGAAGATCAACTCCCAGCTGAGTCAAGTGGTTATGATACCCAGACATTTTGAGTATGTGTTCACTGACAAAACTGTTCTCCTCCATCTTGCAGCTATAGAACTTGTTGGAGACTTCACATCTCTCAACCCGAGCATTTGCTTGAAATATTAACTTTAATTCTTGGAACATCTCATATGCTCCATGACATTCAAAACGTCTTTGAAGTCCCGGTTCTAAGCCGCAATACATGGCACACTGAACTATTGAGTAGTCATCAGGTCGAGCTTGCGAGACGTTCATAACATATGCATCAGCTCCTGCAGCAGGTCTGTCACCTGGCGGTGCATCAAGGACATAATTCTTCTATGCAGTAATGAGGATAATCCTAAATTACGGACCCAGTCCGTGTAGCTGCTACCATCATCTTTCAACTCAGCTTTCTCTAGGAACGCATTAAAATTCAGGGGAACGGTAGCTCGGGCCATTGATCTACAACATAGATATGCAAAACTATGAGACTAAGTTCATGATAAATTAAGTTCAATTAATCAAATTACTAATGAACTCCCACTTAAATAAACATCCCTCAAGTTATCTAAGTGATACATGATCCAAATCAACTAACCCATGACCGATCATCACGTGAGATGGGGTAGTCATCAATGGTGAACATATCTATGTTGATCATATCTACTATATGACTCATGTTCGACCTTTTGGTCTCCAGTGGTCCGAGACCATGTCTATACATGCTAGGCTCGTCAAGTTTAACCCAAGTATTATGCTTGTGTAAAACTAGCTTACACCCGTTGTATGTGAACGTAAAGTCTATCACATCCGATCATCACGAGGTGCTTCGAAACGACGTACTTTAGCAACGGTGCATACTCGAGGAGAACACTTTTATCTTGAAATTTAGTGAAGGGATCATCTTATAATGCTACCGTCGTTCTAAGCAAAATAAGATGCATAAAGGATAAACATCACATGCAATCAAAATATGTGACATGATATGGCAATCATCATCTTGTGCTTTTGATCTCCATCTCCAAAGCATCATCATGATCTCCATCGTCATTGGCTCGACACATTGATCTCCATCGTTACGTCGGGGTCGTCTCGCCAACTATTGCTTCTACAACTATTGCTAACGCATAGCGATAAAGTAAAGCAATTACATGGCGTTTGCATTTCATACAATAATCAAGAGACAACCCAAAGGCTCCTACCGGTTGTCGATATTACAAAACATGATCATCTTATACAACAACGTATATCACATCACGTCTTGACCATATCACATCACAACATGCCCTGCAAAAACAAGTTAGACGTCCTCTACTTTGTTGTTGCAAGTTTTACGTGGCTGCTACGGGCTTCTAGCAAGAACCGTCCTTACCTACAGCAAAAACCACAACGGTGATTTATCAAGTTTGCTGTTTTAACCTTCTGCAAGGACCGGCCACAGTCAAATTCGATTCAACTAAAGTAGGAGAAACAGACACCCACCAGCCACCTTTATGCAACACAAGTTGCATGTCTGTCGGTGGAACCGGTCTCATGTACGTGGCCATGTAAGGTTGGTCCGGGCCGCTTCATCTTACAATACCGCCGAATCAAAATAATACGTTGGTGGTAAGAAGTATGACCATCACCGCCCACAACTCTTTGTGTTCTACTCGTGCATATCATCTACGCATAGACCTGGCTCGGATGCCACTGTTGGGAAATGTTGCATGGCAAAGAAAAAAAATTCTACGCACACGCAAGATCTATCAAGGGGATGCATAGCAATGAGAGGGGAGAGTGCGTCTACGTACCCTCGTAGACTGTAAGCGGAAATGTTTGTTAACGCGGTTGATGTAGTCGAACTTCTTCGTGCTCCAACCGATCGAGTACCAAACGTACGACACCTTCGCGTTCAGCTGGGTGACATCCTCGCCTTCTTGATCCAGCAAGACGGCGAAGTAGTGGATGAGTTCCGGTAGCACGACGGCGTGGTGACGGTGATGGTGAAGTTATCTCCCAAGGCTTCGCCTAAGCACTACGAAAATATGATCGAGGGTGTAAACGGTGGAGGAGGGTGCCGCACACGACTAAGCAATTGTCGTGGTTATGTGTGGCGCCCCCCTCCCACATATATAGAGGTGGGGAGGGGGGAGGGAGGAGCAGCCAAGGAAGCGCCCCAAGTAGGCCGAATCCTACTTGGGGTCTCTCCCAAGTGGCGCCCCCTTTCCTTATTTGAGTGCGGGAGGAAGGAAGGAGGAGGTGGCGCTCCCTCCTTTCCTTTCTCTCCTGAGGAGCGAAAGGCAGGAGGGGCCACCCCTCCCCTTTCCTTCCCCTAGGGCCGGCCGGCCATGTAGAGGGGCTCACCAGCCCCCAAGTGGGCTGGTCTGTCCCCTCCTTTGGCCCGTTAAGCCCATACACTTACCGGTGGTGTTCGGAACCCCTTCCGATGACCCGATGACTACCCGGTGCACTCCGAAACCATTTCGGTGTCCGAATATCATCATCCTATATATCAATATTTACCTCTCGGCCATTTCGAGACTCCTCGTCATGTCTGTGATCTCATCCGGGACTCCAAACAACATTCAGTCACCAAATCATATAACTCATATAACACTATATCGTCAACGAACGTTAAGCGTGCGGACCCTACGGGTTCGAGAACTATGTAGACATGACCGAGACACCTCTCCGGTCAATAACCAATAGAAGAACTTGGATGCCCATATTGGCTCCTACATATTCTACGAAGATCTTTATCGGTTGAACCTTTACGTAATTCCCTTTGTCTGTCGGTATGTTACTTGCCCGAGATTCGATCGTCGGTATCTTCATACCTAGTTCAATCTCGTTACCGGCAAGTCTCTTTACTCGTTCCGTAATACATCATCTCGTAACTAACTCCTTAGTCATTTGCCTGCAAGGCTTATTATGATGTGTATTACCGAGAGGGCCCAGAGATACCTCTCCGATACTCGGAGTGACAAATCCCAATCTCGATCTATGCCAACTCAACAAACACATTCGGAGATACCTGTAGAGCATATTTATGATCACCCAGTTACGTTGTGATGTTTGATAGCACACATGGTATTCCTCCAGCATCCGGGAGTTGCATAATCTCATAGTCGAAGGAATATGTATTTGTCATCAAGAAAGCAATGACAATAAACTAAACGATCAATATGCTAAGCTAACGGATGGGTCTTGTCCATCACATCATTCTCCTAATGATGTGATCTCGTTATCAAATGACAACACATGTCCATGGTTAGGAAACCTTAACCATCTTTGATTAACAAGCTAGTCTAGTAGAGGCTTACTAGGGACACTGTATTTGTTTATGTATTCACACATGCATTTAAATTTCCGATCAATACAATTCTAGCATGAATAATAAACCTTTATCATGAATAAGGAAATATAAAATAACAACTTTATTATTGCCTCTAGGGCATATTTCCTTCAAATTGATCTATGCGAATAGCCGCGTCCGCGGATATTGACTACTTGGAAGAGTTATATGGTTCATAGACAACTTCAAATGGATACTCTAAAATGAGCAAGATAAGTGTGAGTGCTATGGATGGCCTTCTCGTATGGAGACGGCAGTGGATCCATAGTGGTGTATTGATGTGGTGACTAGTGGACTTGTGTGCGCTCTCTTACCTCAAAGAAGTTACTGGGTCACTATACATGATAGCCATTGATGTCAAAGCTGGCTTGCTACAGTTAAACCCACAACACCCTTATTGATACTGATGCATATGTAGTTAGTTCTGATGTAAGTCTTGCTGAGTACCTTTGTACTCACGGTTGCTTAATTTGTGTTTTTGGAGAGGAGACGTTAGTCTCACTAGTGGTTTCTATGCGAAGTTCGATGTTGACCGAGTAGCTTGGGAATCCCAGATACAGGTCTGGCCCCGTTGGAGGGTCTTGTAGATAGACAGGGTTTCTAGCCTTCTTTCTTTTCAGCTGTCTGTACTTAGACAGGTTATGCTTCCGCTTTTTGCTTGTATGGCTTTGTATGTTAGGTCATGAGACCCATGTTTGTAATATCATGTTATGTATGGCTCTTTCGAGTCTTATCTATACTTTGAGTCGTAGAGTTATGTTGTGATGCCATGTTGTGTAGCGACCCGACCCGAATGGATCGAATCTCTGTGTTCAAGTGTCATCCCTGGATCGGTAATGCTGACACACACAGTACTTGAGGGATTTATAACAGAGTAGCAATCACACACTTATTACATCGAATGTCTCAAAAGAGAACTGCTTACAATAAATATGGCTTAAGGCCATCTAAATAAGATAACAGCGGAAGGCTTGGAAGATAAAGTGAGTCCATCAACTCCAACGGCATAGCTGAGTGCACGACAACGACCTAGCACACCTTACTCTTCGTCTGAAAAGTCTGCAACATGATACGTTGCAGCCCGAAACGGGTCAGCACATGGAATATGCTGGCAATATAACACAGTAGAGCAATGAACAGAATAATTGCTAATACTACATGCATATTTGGCTGGTGGAAAAGCTCTAGTGTTATACTGTTTTGCGAAAAGCCAATTTTTCCCTACAACAAAGGAATATATTTTATTTAACTATCATGGTGGTTGTTGAACATTGAGAAGGTAAATCCCCTCTCAATCCCAATTAAAAGTAATTATTAATCCCAACAAATTAAGTTAGAGTGATGGGTTCAATATGTAATCCAAGAACCAGTACTCAAGTGTCCATAACCGGGGACACGGCTAATCATGATCAGTTTGTACACTCTGCAGAGGTTTGTCACTTTTCCCCACAAGACTCGATCTCCTCCGTTGGATTTCTCGCACTTCATGGTGTTTGAGAAACGGATGACCGAGACACAGTCTTTCAGAAACATTTACTCTTTACTCTGGGTAGACAGTTACACCACTTTCCCCTACATCTGCTAGCCTACCACTGAAAGAGGTCCTGCAACATACTCAACTATGCTAGAGCCCATAATAGCTTGTGGCTGCACACGGAAGTTTCTAGCATGAACAATCTTATGATCCCTTTGAGCCTGGGTGGCGGACCGTAGGAGGATCACACGGTATACCCCGGGATCTCCTAGGACAACACTGGTAATTCCCCGGGTGCCCAAACAAGCAATCCACCCCAGATGTGTATTAAAGTTGCCACCTTATTGAACCATTAATTAAAAATCTCACATCTGTCATGGATACACTCAAACCCAATCCACGTCTACGAGCATGCAGGCAACATAAGCAGGCGTAGAAGAACTCCCAGGGTATATAATAAAGGGCAATAGGTTCTACCTCATCATCTACTTCCCAGTACCCACAAGTTAATCACATCCTAATCATGCAATATTTGAGGTCGAAACTAATGCATAAAAACTGGGTAACGAAGAAGTATGATCAATGTTTACTTGCCTTGCTGACGATCTGCAAATCCTAGAGACTCGTATAGAGCACGCTTCGCACTCCGGGAATTCTATCGCAAACAAACAATAGCATACATAAGCAATCAAGCGAAGATGCACGGGTAAAACCCAATGAGAAGACCTAACCAGAAAGTTCAACTGAAGAACTCCGGTTTGCAAAAAGAATCGAATCAAACGAGCAACGAAACTCAAACTGCGAAAGAAACAAGCTTCGATTACTAATCTGGACTAAAGTCAAATTTTACAGTAGCAAAAACTTGTTTAAGTTGGTTAAACAGAAAGAGGGCTTCGAGACGAAGATCTAGGCGCTTGAATCGCCTGATTCCGACAACGAGCGAAAAGTTATACTAAAACGAAAATCGGATCAGAAATCGCGATCGAAAATAATCGCGGAAAATCCGAGAAAAAGAAAAACTAACGAACAGGCTAACGAACGAACGTTCGCTGTGCCTGCGGTTAAACGGTGAAAACCGTTCGTTAAACGAACGTACGGACGAACGTCCGCTAAATAACTAAACCGACGGAAAACCGATCTAAAAAGAATAAACCGGTTTTAAAAAAACCGATCTAGATATAGGGTTTAAACAAAAACCGATCGGTTTTTCTCACGAAAAACCGACGGCGGCGGCGGCTACTCACTCCGGCGGTCGGCGGGCCATCGGCGGCGGCGAGGCGACGGGGCGGGGCGCGCGCGGTGCGGCGGCGCGGTGCGGCGGGCGGGGTGCGGCGGCTCGGCGGCGAGCGAGGCGGCGCGGCGGCTCGGCGGCGCGGCGAGGGCAGGCGGTGGCGGGGTGGGTCGAGGCGGCGGGGCGGGCGGCATTTAAAGGGGGCCGGGGCGGCTTGGGCGAGGGGGCGACGAGGCGGCGGCGTCCCGGACTCCGGCGGAGTCCGGCTCGGCTACGGGGAGGAAAGGCGGCGGCGGCCTGCTGGGCCGGCTGGGCTTCGGCCCAGTTCGGTCCGGTGGATTTTTTTTTTTTATAAAATAATTCCGCGCAGAAAAACAAACAAAAGAAATACTAAACGGACTCCAAAATTCCCGAAATAAATTGTCCCCGTCCTCTAAAAATCTCCCGGACAAGGTAAACATTTATTTGAGACTCTAATGCAATTTTGAAAAATGCATATTTTTCTAAATTCAAATAAAATTGCAATAAAAATCCAAATAAAATATTTATTTGATTTTAATATTTTTCCTCCAATATTCCATTTATTTTGGAGAAGTCATATTATCTCCTCTCATATATTTTTAATATGAAATATTTTCGGAGAGAAAAATAGTTAAACCAAATTGATCCTTGTTTCAATATTTGAGAAAATTCAAATATGAAAACGGTGAAATCCCCAACTCTCTCCGTGGGTCCTTGAGTTGCTTAGAATTTTCGAGGATCGCAAAACGAAATGCAATAAAATATGATATGCAGTGAATGATCTATGTATAACATTCCAAATTAAAAATTTGGGATGTTACAAACCTACCCCCCTTAAGATGAATCTCGCCCTCGAGATTCGGGTTGGCTAGAAAACAGGTGTGGGTGGTCCTTCCGGAGGTCTTCTTCGCGCTCCCAGGTAGCTTCCTCCTCGGCATGATGACTCCACTGAACTTTGCAAAACTTGATAACTTTGTTGCGGGTAACTCGGCTGGCAAACTCGAGAATCTTGACGGGTTTCTCCTCGTAGGTTAGATCACTATCCAATTGAATTGCTTCTAGGGGCACTGTATCTCTTAGAGAAATATCAGCCATCTCCGCATGGCACTTCTTCAACTGGGAAACGTGAAACACATCATGAACTCCTGACAGTCCTTCGGGCAATTCCAACTTGTAGGCAACTTCACCCATACGTCCCAATACTCGGTATGGTCCTACAAACCTCGGGGCTAACTTTCCTTTAACTCCAAAACGTTTCACTCCTTGTAAGGGTGATACTCGTAGATATGCTCTGTCTCCGACTTCATAGGTTACCTCCTTGCGTTTTGGGTCGGCATAACTCTTCTGTCTGGACTGGGCTACTTTCAGTCTATCTCGAATCAGCTTAACCTTCTCTTCGGATTCCTTAATCAAATCCGGTCCAAACAACTGACGGTCTCCAACTTCATCCCACATCAACGGTGTTCTGCACCTCCTTCCATACAAAGCCTCGAAAGGTGCCATCTTCAAACTGGCTTGGTAGCTGTTGTTGTATGAGAACTCCGCGTAGGGCAAATTGTCATCCCAACTAGATCCATAATCTAGCGCACAAGCTCTTAACATGTCCTCCAGAATCTGATTGACTCTCTCGGTCTGTCCATCTGTCTGCGGATGGAAGGCTGTACTAAACTCTAGCCTGGTTCCCAATGTCTGGTGTAGTTGGCGCCAAAACTTTGAAGTAAACTGGGTTCCTCTATCTGATACGATGGTCCTCGGAACTCCGTGCAGACATACGATCCTGGTCATATATATCTTGGCCAACTTCGCACTCGTATATGTGGTTTTCACTGGAATAAAGTGAGCTACTTTGGTCAACCGATCCACTACTACCCAGATAGAATCATATCCTGATCGGGTCCTGGGTACTTGTTCTTAATCGTCAATTCATTCAATGCGCGATAATCAACAACCATTCTCAAGGATCCATCCTTCTTCTCAACTAAGAGCACTGGGGCTCCCCACGGTGATGAACTTCGTCGAATGTAACCTTTCTCCAATAATTCCTTGATCTGCTTCTTAATCTCCTCCAGATCATTTGCGGGCATCCGGTATGGTCTCTTTGATATTGGTCCGGTGCCTGGCAACAACTCTATCAAGAATTCAATGTCTCGATCCGGCGGCATGCCTGGTAACTCCTCTGGAAATACATCCGGGAAATCTTTCACAATAGGCACCTCCTCCTGAACAACTCCCGTGAGAGAATTTACTTGGCTCCTTCTAGGCACATGCCTAGATACATACTTGATCCTTTTTCCCTCCGGGGTGGTAAGCGAAATCGACTTACTCGCACAATTGATGCTTCCTCCATACATCGATAGCCAATCCATGCCTAGTATCACATCCAATCCTTGTGACTTCAAAACTATCAGGTCTGAGGGGAAAACATGACTTCCAATGATCAATGGCATCTGAAAACATCCTTGTCTTGCCATATACTCCGCACCGGGTGATCTTACTAACATGGGTGTCCTAAGTACCTTAGTGGGCAACTTATACTTATCCACGAATCCCCTTGATATGTGTGAATGCGATGCACCAGTATCGAAAAGAACAATTGCAATAAAAGACTTAACCAAAAACTTACCGATAACTGCATCAGGCTGCTCCTCAACCTCCTCCACGTTCACGTGGTTCACTTGTCCTCGGTTGAATGGATTGGGCTTCTTCCCAGCGCTTCCATTACCATTGCCGTTCTTCAATTCGGGACATTCGTTGGCATAATGTCCAGTCTTCCCGCACTTGAAACAGGTAATGTGGCTTTGATCCTTCTTGGCGGGTGTGGCTGGGTTAGAGCGGTTCTGATTACTGCCTGCTCCATGTCCATTTCCATTCTTGTGGCCATTATGGTTGTGTGAACTTCCTCCATTGTGGTTATGACCTCCATGGTTATGAACAAGCCCTCCCGAGTTCGGGGTGAACCGAGGCTTCTGCTGAGCTCCTGAGTTGAACTTCCCTTGTCCATACTTCCTCTTGCGGCTATCAATCTGCTGCTGCTTCCCTTCAATCATAAGAGCTTTGTCTACCAACTCCTGGTAGTTGTTGAATGTTGCCACCATCAACTGCATACTCAGCTCATCATTCAACCCTTCCATGAACTGCTCCTGCTTCGCGGCGTCAGTGGCCACATCATCCGGGGCATAGCGAGCTAATTTACTGAACTCATCCACGTACTGCCCCACGGTACGGTTTCCCTGGCGTAAGTTGCGAAACTCACGCTTCTTCATGCTCATAGCTCCTGCTGAGACATGTGCAGTGCGGAAAGCTTGCTGAAACTGATCCCAAGTGACATTGGCTATAGGGAATGTGGCTGTGTAATTCTCCCACCATGAGGCTGCGGGTCCATCCAATTGATTTGCGGCAAAACGCACCTTCTCAGCGTCTGTGCATCCTGCGGTGGTCAACTCCCTTCCAATCCTGCGTAGCCAGTCATCCGCAACTATTGGCTCGGTGCTACTGGAAAACACCGGCGGCTGCAACCTCAGAAAACGGGCTAAGTTGTCAACTGGTGGTGGTGGCGGTGGGTTGTTGTTGTTGTTGTTGCCTTGGTTCTGAACTAGTAGCTGCATCAGGGTATTCTGCTGTTGAATCAACTGAGTGAGCTCCGGTGGGAAAACAAATCCGGTGTCGCGTCTCGGAGGCATCTGATGGGTTTAGAGGGAAGAGATTAGAATAGAGTAAGGTCTAGTGAGAAAGCACTACCCATATGCACATGAGACAAACACATTCATAACACACCACTCAATTCAAGCAAGAGCATACAATCGATCTAACTACCGTTACAAAAGTGCTCGGACTATTACTATTTACATGGGGAAAATACTAATGATAATATGGTGGTCATCTAGAAATTTTGATCGGTGGAAGACTCCATGATATCCGCTCTAGCTTCGTCTTCATAATCATCATCACTACTATCGGGGTCGGAGTCGGTGTCGTCGATGATGATGTAGTCTTCAGATCGAATTTCCTCAGGTTCGTCGTCTTCTTCTCCGGGCGCGGGGTCTCCCATGAATACTCCTAGTTTCCTTGTCAGGCCGTCATTCTTCTCCACTAGTATTGCGATTTCCTCCTCGTATCCATCGCGTGTAGACTTGAGTTCCTCTTCTAGCTCCATGTTCCTGGTCATCACCTTCTTCAAATCTATCATGCTTGCACACATCTGGTTCTCCTGTCGACGAATGTGCTGGTTTAACTCCTGGATGAAAGCTGCAATGGACCTGTCCCTCCGGGTGCTGATCATCTCCCATTGCTCATCTCGGCGCCCACATAATTGGTAGATCGTGTCCTAAAGATCCTTGTGATACACTTCGCCGATGCGTCCCATGGCGATGTGGGCTGCCATGCTCTTTCCTAGACTCCAGGTTGGTGCATCAAAGGAAAACTCTATGGGCTCCGTAACTGGCGTGAATGTCCTTCCTGGAATTTGAACTCGAATCATCCAACGCTCCTCTTCTGGTACAGTGGCGGTGTAGGTCCCGGTGAAGCTTGGTATTCCGATGTTCAGGTACCTAGTGACTTCCTTTAAGTGTCGTCCAAAAGGTGTGTCATCATCCGGTTGTGTAAACTTGTTCCTTGAGTCTGCCATCCTAGAGAATAGAAGATGGAGAGAAGTCAGAAATGAGTAGAGAAGAGTGTCCTATGGCTTTTCTTAGTGGTCGTGTCCTACAGTCAGCGTGTGCTCTGATACCATCTTTGTAGCGACCCGACCCGAATGGATCGAATCTCTGTGTTCAAGTGTCATCCCTGGATCGGTAATGCTGACACACACAGTACTTGAGGGATTTATAACAGAGTAGCAATCACACACTTATTACATCGAATGTCTCAAAAGAGAACTGCTTACAATAAATATGGCTTAAGGCCATCTAAATAAGATAACAGCGGAAGGCTTGGAAGATAAAGTGAGTCCATCAACTCCAACGGCATAGCTGAGTGCACGACAACGACCTAGCACACCTTACTCTTCGTCTGAAAAGTCTGCAACATGATACGTTGCAGCCCGAAACGGGTCAGCACATGGAATATGCTGGCAATATAACACAGTAGAGCAATGAACAGAATAATTGCTAATACTACATGCATATTTGGCTGGTGGAAAAGCTCTAGTGTTATACTGTTTTGCGAAAAGCCAATTTTTCCCTACAACAAAGGAATATATTTTATTTAACTATCATGGTGGTTGTTGAACATTGAGAAGGTAAATCCCCCTCTCAATCCCAATTAAAAGTAATTATTAATCCCAACAAATTAAGTTAGAGTGATGGGATTCAATATGATAATCCAAGAACCAGATACTCAAGATGTCCATAACCGGGGACACGGCTAATCATGATCAGTTTGTACACTCTGCAGAGGTTTGTGCACTTTTCCCCACAAGACTCGATCTCCTCCGTTGGATTTCTCGCACTTCATGGTGTTTGAGAAACGGATGACCGAGACACAGTCTTTCAGAAACATTTACTCTTTACTCTGGGTAGACAGTTACACCTACTTTCCCCTACATCTGCTAGCCTACCACTGAAAGAGGTCCTGCAACATACTCAACTATGCTAGAGCCCATAATAGCTTGTGGCTGCACACGGAAGTTTCTAGCATGAACAATCTTATGATCCCTTTGAGCCTGGGTGGCGGACCGTAGGAGGATCACACGGTATATCCCCGGGATCTCCTAGGACAACACTGGTATATCCCCAGGTGCCCAAACAAGCAATCCACCCAGATGTGTATTAAAGTTGCCACCTTAAGTTGAACCATTAATTAAAAATCTCACATCTGTCATGGATACACTCAAAACCCAATCCACGTCTACGAGCATAGCATGGCAACATAAGCATAGCGTAGAAGTAACTCCCAAGGGTTTGTTATTAAAAAGGGCAATAGGTTCTACCTCATCATCTACTTCCCAGTACCCACAAGTTAATCACATCCTAGTCATGCAATATTTGAGGGTCGAAACTAATGCATAAAAACTGGGTAACGAAGAAGTATGATCAATGTGTTACTTGCCTTGCTGACGATCTGCAAATCCTAGAGACTCGTAGTAGCACGCTTCGCACTCCGGGTACTCTATCGCAAACAAACAATAGCATACATAAGCAATCAAGCGAAGATGCACGGGTAAAACCCAAATGAGAAGACCTAACCAGAAAGTTCAACTGAAGAACTCTGGTTTGCAAAAAGAATCAAATCAAACGGAGCAACGAAACTCAAACTGCGAAAGAAACAAGCTTTGATTACTAATCTGGACTAAAGTCAAATTTTACAGTAGCAAAAACTTGTTTAAGTTGGTTAAACAGAAAGAGGGCTTCGAGACGAAGATCTAGGCGCTTGAATCGCCTGATTCCGACAAACGAGCGAAAAGTTATACTAAAACGAAAATCGGATCAGAAATCGCGATCGAAAATAATCGCGGAAAATCCGAGAAAAAGAAAAACTAACGAACAGGCTAACGAACGAACGTTCGCTGTCTGCGGTTAAACGGTGAAAACCGTTCGTTAAAACGAACGTACGGACGAACGTCCGCTAAATAACTAAACCGACGGAAAACCGATCTAAAAAGAATAAACCGGTATTTAAAAAAAACCGAATCTAGATCTAGGGTTTAAACAAAAACCGATCGGTTTTTCTCACAAAAACCGACGGCGGCGGCGGCTACCTCCGGCGGTCGGCGGGACAGCGGCGGCGGCGAGGCGACGGGGCGGGGCGCGTGCGGTGCGGCGGCGCGGTGCGGCGGGCGGGGTGCGGCGGCTCGGCGGCGAGCGGCGGCGGCTGGCGCGGCGAGCGAGGCGGCGCGGCGGCTCGGCGGGGCGGCGAGGGCAGGCGGCGGCGGGGTGGGTCGAGGCGGCGGGGCGGGCGGCATTTAAAGGGGGCCGGGGCGGCTTGGGCGAGGGGGCGA
This sequence comes from Thinopyrum elongatum, assembly GCA_011799875.1. NCBI lineage: Eukaryota > Viridiplantae > Streptophyta > Magnoliopsida > Poales > Poaceae > Thinopyrum > Thinopyrum elongatum. Next base: position 101,886,398 of record CM022299.1, read on the forward strand.
CGAGGCGGCGGCGTCCTGGACTCCGGCGGAGTCCGGCTCGGCTACGGGGAGGAAAGGCGGCGGCGGCCTGCTGGGCCGGCTGGGCTTCGGCCCAGTTCGGTCCGTCGGATTTTTTTTTTTTATAAAATAATTCCGCGCAGAAAAACAAACAAAAGAAATACTAAACGGACTCCAAAATTTCCGAAATAAATTTTCCCCGTCCTCTAAAAATCTCCCGGACAAGGTAAACATTTATTTGGGACTCTAATGCAATTTTGAAAAATGCATATTTTTCTAAATTCAAATAAAATTGCAATAAAAATCCAAATAAAATATTTATTTGATTTTAATATTTTTCCTCCAATATTCCATTTATTTTGGAGAAGTCATATTATCTCCTCTCATATATTTTTAATATGAAATATTTTCGGAGAGAAAAATAGTTAAACCAAATTGATCCCTGTTTCAATATTTGAGAAAATTCAAATATGAAAACGGTGAAATCCCCAACTCTCTCCGTGGGTCCTTGAGTTGCTTAGAATTTTCGAGGATCGCAAAACGAAATGCAATAAAATATGATATGCAGTGAATGATCTATGTATAACATTCCAAATTAAAAATTTGGGATGTTACATGTTGTATCTACACATACCATGCATATTGTGTGTATGTTTGAAATGCATCGTTATGTGTGGGATTCGACGCCTAGTTATCTGCTTTGGTAGACTTCCATGCAGGGAAGTGCCTCCTAGTGCTTCCATTGAGCCCTGGTAGTTCACTACTACTCCGGAACACATGGATTGATCGACATGTATCCTTCTTTGCTCCTGTGTCTGTCCCTACGAGGAAATGTCACACAGTGTTTACTATAGTCCTTGTGGCTTTGCTACGACTTGGTTACACTTGCTGCTGACCGACACGTGCATTTTTGGGTTATGTATGCATGTCCCTGTACGTTTGTGCCACCTTGGTTTATGACTAGTCATGTCGACCCAGGTTCTCTGTCATATGGATGCTAGCATCACAGTCATATACGTGAGCCAAAAGACGCAAATGGTCCCGGCCAAGGTAAAGGCGGTAGCCGTGGGTTACCATGCATGAGGTCGCAAAGTGATATGATGTGTTATATTCTAGATAGATGTGTCTTAGGATCGGGGCCCCGACACAAGCCTTCCACAAAATCGGTTTAGTCCTCGTTTCACCGAGACAATTATGAGGTGTGTCTCATCGGTTTCTTTCTCTGTTTTGTTTAACGGTGATAGTTTGGATGTTTTCAGGCCCACCCACAGGTTGCGACAAGGAGATCCTATATCGCCATATCTTTTTCTCATCGCAGCCGAAGGGCTTTCCTGTTTGCTCAAGGGAGAAGGAGGTGTATGTGGAATATCAGTGGCACCCGATGCCCCGGCAGTCAATCACTTACTTTTCGCCGATGACAGCCTACTCTTTTTTGAAGCAAATGAGTTGAGTGCAGCACGCATAAATGAGCTCTTGAGAACTTATTGCAATGCTTCAGGCCAGCGGGTTAACACGGAGAAATCGTCCATTTTTTTCAGTAAGGGTGTTTCGGATTCTGCTCGTGAAACCATTAAAAACATTCTTGCTGTTCATACTGAATCTTTGTCCGAGAAGTACCTTGGTTTGCCTTCGGACGTGGGCAGGGCAAAGGAGGGTTCATTCAAATATTTAAAAGATCATATTTGGAAGAAAGTGCAAGGTTGGATGGAGAAGTGTTTATCAGGAGGAGGGAAGGAGGTACTTATCAAATCTGTGGCTCAATCTATTCCAACTTACTCGATGGCCTGTTTTAAGCTTCCAAGGGGGCTGTGTGAACATATCAATAAGATCATCCGCAAGTTCTGGTGGGGTTGCAAGGACGGACAGAGGAAAACAACGTGGGTCTCATGGAGAACGATGACAAAACCGAAATTCATGGGTGGTTTGGGCTTCAGAGATATGGAGCTTTTTAATCTCGCCCTACTAGCGCGGCAAGTTTGGAGGTTGCTACATGAGCCTGATTCGCTAAGTGCTCGTGTTCTCAAAGCGAGGTACTTCCCCAATGATCACTTGCTGGAAGCAACGTTAGGGCCTGTGCCTTCTCAGGTGTGGCGTTCCCTCTTGGAAGGCAGGGATGTGCTAGCCCTGGGGCTAATTAAGAGGATTGGATCAGGGCAAGACACAAATATCTGGAACGATAACTGGTTGCCGAGGGATTATAACCTGCGGCCGCTGTGTGCTCAATCAATAAACCCTCCATCACTGGTCTCGGATCTGATTAATCCTATCACGCGGGTATGGAACAGGCCAGCTCTTGATGAGCACTTCATCGCTCCTGACGTCGAGGTGATCCTTAATATTCCTCTCAGCACTCGAGTTCAGGACGATTTTTGGGCTTGGCACTACGATAAACAGGGAGTTTTTTCAATTCGGTCGGCTTATAGGATGCTTGCTGCAATCAAGTTCCAACGAGAGGATTGGTTGGAACACCGTCTGGAGCACTCCAATATTTCAGCAGAGAAAAAGTCTTGGTCTCAACTTTGGAAGGTGAAAGTTCCATCAAAGGTGAAGGTTTTTGCGTGGAGGCTAGCACATACATCGATCCCGACAGGCCAAGTACGACATGACAGGAACATGGCGGATGATCCTCGGTGTTCTATTTGCGGAGCGGAGAATGATACTTGGCGGCACTCGCTACTTAGTTGCCGCATGGCCAGATGTGTTTGGGCTCTTGGGGATGAAGAACTGGTGGAGCATGTGATATCGAACCAAAGCGATGATGCAAGACTCTGGTTATTTTGGTTATTTGAATCTACAAGTCAGCAGGATATTGCCCGTGTGCTGGTCACCATGTGGGCGATCTGGTGGGCACGGAGGAAGGCCATTCACGAGGACGAGTTTCAGAGCCCACTATCCACAATGTGCTTTATAAAACGATTCCTAGAAGACCTGGACATTGTTGCTGTTCGTACCACGCGAGGAAACAATGCTCTGTATCCGGTCCCTAGGGCGAAGGTGTGGCTTCCACCGGGAGATAATGCGGCCAAACTGAACTGTGATGGTGGAGTTTCATCTCTGGGGGAGAGAGCAGCAGCGGCTGCGGTATGTCGGGATAGCACAGGCAAGTATCTAGGAGCTTCAGCTGTGGTTTTCGATGGCCTGATTGATCCAGCGAGTTTGGAGGCGCATGCATGCAGTGAAGCTCTTGCATTAGCTCGGGATTTGAATCTTCAAAATCTGGTGATAGCCTCGGACTGCCTTGAGGTGATCTCGAACATCAACAATAACTAGTAGACTGCCCGTGCGTTGCCACGGGCATGTCAACTTTAACATGGATTGAAAAAATAGCCAATAATTAAAATCCACTTCACTTGCAATATATTTTGATAAAAAAATTGAAACATTGAACTCTTTATCGTGCACTTCATTACAAATGATAATAACACTTGAATGCCTTTATTATTTATGCTTAAGATTCAATCATCTCACGAAAGCATGTGTATTGTTATTATCCATTAATTAAAGACAAACACATGGAGTACTGTGTTCCCTTTAAACAAATCTGCAAACCCCAAAACCTAGAACATAAGTGGGGACGTGTCCTGATAGCACATCATGCCAGACCAGAACTTTAAACTCTCATTGTGTGGCAATATAAAATGTCCGGAAAAAATACAGCTCTCTGAAATAATGCAAGGCAGCCCCAAGATATCGAGGTTCTAAATTTCTAGGAGCTTAAATGCTTAATAATACAATCATATTTCTCCACTTTGAGCCAGTCCAACGTGGACTACTTCAATAATACTCCCTCTGTAAATTAATATAAGAGCGTTTAGATCACTACTTTAGTATTCTAAACGCTCTTATATTAGATTTCGGAGGGAGTACCTACCATCATTCCAGATAACCTGCAAAACCAGAGGTAAAAGACTATACAAATAAAAATTTCAGTTGAGTTGAAAGGCTCAAACTAAAAGCCAACAAATATATGCAGGGTTATTTCATACTGCTATTTTATTCAGCACCAATAACCTCCTTGTCAGCATCATAATATATCATCCAAAATCATATTACCAGTTTTGGGGTAACTTTATACTACTTACAAATATAAATAATAATATTAACTAAAAAAACCTTGGATTGTAATAGATGTGAAAAATACTTCTATGTTTCAAGGAATCATATGGTGTGAGTATCGTCTGAAAGCTTTTAGGAGAAATAAGGATAGTGAGCTGGTTTGTTCAACGAAACAAATTAGCTCTCCTTACACTAAGTCTAAGTTCATCATCATTCATCATTGTTACATGTATAAATTGGGATAACACGCAATGAATAAGAGGAATAAGGATAGAAAGTTGTTAACTTCATCACAATGTTCATTTGCTTATACTTGAAGAAATAAGACAACATCTCCTATGAAAAATTTATTTTTATTGACAAACGAATTCCCTCCATTTGTTAAAAAGATGCCTATTTGGTTCACCTGGAAGGCAAAGGAGAATTTCATAACATGTCTATGGTACCTTGCTAGAAGGAAAAAGATAACGGGTATACTTGGCTCAAAATCAGAATGGATGATAGAATTACATAGTGTTGTTTGTCCTTTTCGAAGATACAACTTTTGTAAGGAACTGTGTCAACGAATTCGCACAGAAAATATATCATCTGATTCCGGTAATGTAATACAGCACAATAAATCGTATTTATGAACGCGTAGGAATCTGGACTCTTTAGAAGAAATGGACAGAGCAAATGAGCATGGTCCAATGCAGGTTGTACAGCTTCTATTGTACACATGTTTTTATACAAAATTTATTAGAAACACAGGAACAAAATATGTTTGAGTAGGTAGCAAAATTTGTTTTAGAAGATGATGACTTCCTAATATTGAAGCACGTAACTGAACTCTACTTGTTTGGGGGAGTTGAAACGGAGGTACAAGACAAGAATGAAGAAATAGGTTTTATTTCTGTTACTCACAAACTACATGTACAACATTGAGAAGCTCCTTGTGAATCAAGCTTACAACAGTGAGCACTGAAAAATCATACTCTCTTCTTGCTAGCCGGTGGTGAGAACACCTTTGCAGCAATTAGTATTGAAATGTTCTCCTTGATAGGTTCATGAAGAATGCTAGCAATGAAAATATCATCTAGTATTTAGACCTGAATATTTCACCATTGGTACCCATGGGATTAGTCAGTACTAAAAAGAATGGTAGCTCTTGCAAGAAATTTCATATAACTCGATTGCTGGTTCTTCGGTGTCAAAATTTCAGCATATATGTGTATATTAAATCGACCTCACATACCATGGTTATTAGGAAAAACACTCATCATGCATTTTATAATCAATAGAGGCTATCTTTACCAAAGCTGTATTATCATCGTTGTAATATCCCAGATTTTCATTTGAATGTTCAAACTATTACTACAATAAAGATAACACAGAAAACCAACAGCCAAATACTTTTTAAAATATGTTTTATAACACAAAATAAACACAATTTTAACAGTAGCATAAACATATTGCGCCATTAAGGAAATGTAATCAGTGCATGCACATCAATTTGTTTTCTCTAGCAAAAAACTATGGGTTTTTTCTGGCAAAAACAACCATACCTCCATTTATTTTGTGGCGCTTTTCCTTCTTCTTTTTATGCCTTCTTTACAGTTTCCCCTCAACTTTAATGAATTGGCAGAGCTCTTGCCTTACCCGTAAAAAAATGGGCACCATATGGAGAGCTAAACTGCACGACACTAATATATGTGAGTCTCTCGAAGATATCAAGTACAAGCAAAAGTATCAAAAGCTTTCAAGTTTGCTAGAAAATTGATAGCATTATCTGGAAGTTCACCTAGATGGCTAGATCCATGTTAACTTTTGAATTGTTAATATTGAATGTAAAAGGTCCAAGAATATACACAACTGGGCACTGTCACACATTGTCATTAGCTAAAAGACCGAAAAGATAAACATCGTAGGAAGAAACATTGATGCAATCCTCGAAAAATTGGTTAACACCAAATTTCAACGGATGCATGCTTGACAAGGAGACACCTCCATTCGAATATGTTGGCAATTAAAAAACAAAACTGCATAGTGGGAAGAATTGATCAGGCTAAGGCAGAAGGATGCAGATGCTGCTCAGGGATAAGTGATTTAGAAAAAACAATCCTCATCGAGGATCTTGCATAGTCTTGCATACATAACTGGATCACCTCTACTATTAAAGGCGATAATTTTTTTCTTTCTATGACAACAAATTCAAATCTAGCCTGAGAGGACAGAGCACACACCAGTGAAAACAAAGATTAAGAACACAAATACTCAAATAAAATAAACCAAAGCACGAATAGGTTGGTGATGGCCTGCTCGGCTTGGCCCATCTATTCACGCAAGAAATTATTAACATAGTTAGACCCAGAAAGTAAATTTGTTATAGTTCCGTAGATCTTAAGCACCTAATTTTACGACAACCACCTCCTATAAAATTCTGTGCTGCAAGTTCACAATGACATGGCCCAACTAAAGCTCCTTCTTGTTCTTGTTCTATTTCTTATCTAGCAAACTACCTCATATCTCCCAAATACTGACTAACATCTACAAACATATGCATAGCAAATTATCACCACATCACACGGGCAGAAGAAAACACATACCTTAGTCCTAGTCGGTGAAGATGTTAGATCTTTGCACGAGTGCCCACGTACCTTGGTGTAGAGCGGACATTGTCATACTTGGAAGTGCTGCTTGGACGGTGTGCTCCCATCAGCCCACATAGCAGGGGCCACTGCTTGCACCGCGCTCTCGGACACTGCTCTGCCAATGCCGCAACCACCAGCCACAAGCCCCGCCGCGAGCAGCCGACCAAGATGCTGAATCTTTCCATTAGTGCTGCGTTCAGGTGTGCAGTTCATCTAGTAAATTAAAGACATGGTATAAATTATCATTGAGCAATCCGTGGGCAAAAAACATCAGTTCGTGTACTTGCAATGAAGATTCTGAATTTACAAACTATCTTGCTACTTCACACTCATGACTGGCTTATCTTATTCTTATCACTCATTACTCCTGAATAATATATTGGCAGAAAACAATGAAATAGAAAGTCATTTGATCAGTAGATAGAAGCAGGAGCACATCTGTAAAAACACCTCTAAAGCATGTTCGTTTGAAATAAGGAACAACCTTAATACAAACGATGCAAACCTTAAGGCGCGTTTTCTTACAATATTGTCTCGATTTGAGGACCCCAAATTATACAAAGTGCACCAATGCAATTTTCCTAGCTATTTCACGACATAAAGAGTTCCAGAACAACAACAGCAAAGCTACTGAACTCTTGCCCCAGTTTTGGTCCATAGGTTCCAGTCTGCCCGAGATCTCTTATACGTAAAAATTGTCCTAATGGCCCCTCCTCGCGTTTCTGTCAAACAAATTCTCATTAAAATTTCTCAAACTCTAGAAGGAATCCATAAACCTGCAAATAAGTGTTCATAAGAACCACACTCCAAGGGATACACATGGAAGAAAACAATGAACATTCTAGTAATTCAGTTAATGGGCAGTGTGCATAGGGCATCATATTGACTATATGATGTTGTGTGAGATGATGTACAAAAAAGCTTGGCAATACGATCAATGGCAGCATACTGATGCCGATGCCGCATTTTCATAAAGTTGTCTAGTCTAAACGAACAAGCATACCATGTTGAAATTTCTAGTGACACGATGATGTGAAACTGAATTGAAAACAGAATTCTAGTACTAAACATAAATTTTAAGATACGTCTACTGAAAGATGAGCAACATCAGATCAATTATCTAAATTGTGATCAAACACTGAAGAGATATATGATATATGATATGATAACAACACTAAGAATGCGAATGTTGTGATGAACTTCAATGTGATTATGCAGTACCTACTGAAGAGCACCTTTCTGACATGGAAGTAACTACCATATATATGTGGCCATCCTTTTTCTTTGAGCAGATCCAAATCAAGCAAAGATATCTGAAAACCACTTGTGTATCTGTAGGCATATTTGTAATCGACATATTTATTGTAACTTGATTCTTCACTTTTGATTCTCTTGAATCCATCAGAATGGTCTTCTTGGTGCGGACTTCGTCCTTCATCAACTAAAAACCTGACCAAAAAGATGAATCAGCTTGTACACAAAACGTTACATCACTGACAAATTTCCAAGATGAATATATACTCCCGTTGTGAAGAGTTAGAACATATCCAGTTAATCCTAACTGAGAAGAGTTAGAACATATCCAAACTTCCTAGAGAGACATGTATTTCTAGGAAGCTTAGGCCGGGTTACAATTATGTACATATGTAATGTCTCAGGAAAATCGAATGAAAATTAACCGCAAGGGAGCTAGCAACCCCACCCTTTGGCTCAACTGTTGCACATTGTTGATGCCTGGGGAGGAACATGCTGCCCAGAAATGAAACCTATGTTTTCATAGAAAAAAAAACTTGTTCGTAAGCGTGACTGAAAGTATTACCTTGGGTGCGGAGTCTGCCAACACGCTCGGCTCTAGCAACAGCTGGCGAGGTGGTTGCGTGGCTTGGGGGCCATAGCGAGGATGTTGGCCAGGATGGCAGGCAAGCGTGTCGAGATCGAGGATGTGGGGCTTCAGCAGTGGCAAAATGATGGACGTGTGGATTCTCTCTTAGCAGGCGTCACTGTGGACCTGCTAATCAACTTTTTTCTCTTGCTCTGGTTCTGCTATTATTCCGACATGTCGTGCTTAGTTTAATTTCCATATCATTCTTTGACTATGACTGACCAATTGACACCAGTCCTTTCTATGATCTACTACTTCGTAGTTATTTGTCTTGTTTCTCTGCATCGCTTGCTGCAAAAATTAAAACTTTCAGGTGCAGGTTCACGAGAATGTTAGTAAAATATTCAAAAAATAATTCTCTTGAGCAGTGGTCATACAAAATGTGACATTGTAGGCTGGATTGCTACCTCAAGGTGCTCCAGAGATCTAAAAATAAATAAAAATGTCCAAGGATCTTTTACCCATGTGCACACAAATGGGCACACAATCAAAACTTATGACCTTTTATAGTCTGCTGGATAATGGACACGCTCAGATGCTGCAATTCTAACCTTTAGCTACTTCTCCCAATCATGAATCTGTTGGTAAAGTAATTATGGGCCGCATAAGCTACTGGATACACAGAAATATAATGCACTTGTTCTTGGAGTAACCTGCAACCAAAACAGCCATTCATGCCCATCTTCTTTGAAGTTTGAGGCAGCGGTTGCTCTACTTCAAGTATTGCGACAGTAGACGGATTGAGATTCTCTATTGTTTTTGTCTAAAACCAGAAAGGAATAAGAAAAATAATATTTGGTCAAGGTTGTCGCAATTCCTCTAACAAATTTCTATGAAGTCCTTCTAGCTGGTATAAAATGCAAACTTACTATATTATCACTGCCAACCTCTAATACAAATTCTTAACCATGATTCCCTTGAAAAGAATACTTTTCCACATGAAGTTATTGATAAAAAAGGGACAACTTCAATGTTTCTAAAGTTAAAAGTACACAATAATAAATAGCTAATTCTCATGCACACCTTCAGCTAAATAACTACACAGACGCAAAGTCGAACCATGTAGCACTGGTCTTACAAACAACTCAATTATAAACTTACCTGGGTCTGGAACTCTCGCTCTATTAATCTACCAACTTCAGCTTCCTCCTCTGCTACCATATTCAATATTTTAATCTCTCTCCAGCAGTTGTGTTAAGTCCATTATCAGACCCTCAACCTGAAGAATGCATCAAACATACTTATGTGCTTCCTCGTTTACCCTAACCTTCTTAAGAGAAGCAGTATACTGAATTAATCAAGCACATGTTATGTTTAGTGTTTTCACAGCAAGCCATACACAAAGAGGAAGCACGGGATCATAGTAGGCATGCTTGAACACTTAATAATTTAGCAAGAACATGATTTATTAATCGTAAATAATTTTCTTTAGCCATGTAATCTACAGTATGTCTTGAACTATAGTGCAAAAAGCCTCTCCACATATCCTGAAACAAAGCATCATCAATAAACATTAGTAAAATCCTACCCATCCAAATTTATCCGTTGACAATATCTAGCGCTTAGTTGTTAAATAGGTAAAAAAAACAACTTGGCTAAGCCCCCAGTGGTGCTGGTCTGCATACCAAGAAGATGGTGTAGCACTTAAGGCCGCCGTCCATGTCGGCGTTCAAAGTCGGACATTGGTTCGCGCATTGTAGCCACATCAAGGATAAGCAGGCCGGCCACAAAGTCCGTGGCAGTGGTCGTGGGCATAATAAGTTCCGGAAACAAATTAAACGGATAGATCAAAAAATATACATGCCAACAGAGCTCTTTGCATGTTCCATGAGAACAACAATACTGAATTTGTTTCTTTTAGCAAGCCCAGCAGTAGTAGCAAGAAGTTCCACATATATATAATCCACATCTAATTCCTAGTGAAGTCACTTCTACCTAATCACTTAAAAGGTAAGATACTAAGAAAAGGTGAAGCAAAAGAAAAGCACAGAAAAATTAAACATGCAGATTGATTACCTAAAGGATGCAACGTATCTAAAAGTTTGTTGCCTATGCAACTTCTCCATTCTAATTTAGAGGCTTGCTTGAGTTTGGGGAGAAATAGCTTAAAACGTGGACTTTTTGGGTTGGATAAAGACCCAAAGTATTGACTTCTCATGATTTAGCTGTGTCAGTAAGTTATTCTTGCTCAACCCCTAGGTAGGTGTTTCTCTTTCTAATTTGCTTATGATTTGATAAATCGTGTCTCTTCTGAAGGTTGTAGGAACTCCCAGTTACATGTGCCCTGAACTTATTGTTGATATTCCGTATGGCTCCAAGTCTGACATATGTTTGCTAGGCAAGCATTCCTATCTAACATTCAGTTGCATGTCTTGCTCGCTTGTTCTCTTGGCTAAAAATCTGCAATTTTCAGGCTGCTTCATCTATGGGATGACTTCGCTGAAGCATGCATTCAAAGTATTTGGAAGTAGCTATGTTGACATGCTCTTTAAGTTAGAGCTCCTTCTTTCCAGCAAAAATATAAAAGAAAAAAAATACAGCTCCTTTCATCAAAAGTTGCATCTTAGATGATGTTTTTTTCCTAACAGAATATGTAGACACTGGTAAACAAGATAAACGAGTCTGTTGTCGCTCCTCACGCCACCCACCGGCCACCACCTCATCATGATGCCAGGTGAGGACATCGACCAAGTGCAGCGGCGGAGCCAGACAAGACAGCTCAATGTGTTGGGGTTTAGCAAGGTGCGGACATTAACTAATTAAAAAAAAGATTGTAATAAACTCTGATCCTACTGTCAAAACTACTTTCACTGAAAGAGATATATCGTGGGGCGAAACATTAAACTGGAATTAATTACCTTCGGATGGTTGCATAATTTCTTAAGAGCAGTAATATATGCCAAAACTTTAGTACTCTTTGCTTCTTCATATATCAAGCGCTTAACCTGACAGGGTCAACCACAGACTCCTGTAAATATAACTCCGACTACCTTACATGTGCCTACTGAATACTGCTTGGAACTCAGAACAGTACAGAATTTCCTTACATTTTTGGAGTGTGTGAAGTGGTTGTACAGTGTCATCTGTAAGGGAGTCAGCTTGCAGCACACTACTCCAACAATCTATACATAAGCAGGGTTAAGTAATGTAGATGAGGCACAATTATATAATGTAAAAAGAAGGAAGAATCACTATAAAAGACAAAATGGACAGCAGGTACACAATTCTTTTTGTGTTTTCTGAATGTGCGTTGAACATATCTGGCCAAATATACACCGGACAGGACATACCTTTGGTGGAAAGTGATTGGACAGCAGGGCATTCGTTCGTCTCAATATAACTGAATATCATTGAGAAGCCATCAGAAGAATTCAGAAGGTAATTAAGCCATCAGAAGCCATCAGAAGAATTCAGAAGGTAAACAAAAACATCTTGGTCCCCATAATTATTCTGAGCCCCATAATTCAACAGTTCATGAGCAAAGCACAATTTCATGAATAAATTGGAACAAATCCATGGCAGTGGATGGATTATAAATCAAAAAGGAGGTGGATGGGATCCATCTATCAAACTCACACAATACTATTTGCTTGCAGGCCTATTTTCCAAATCAAATCACGCAACAAGAGGAGTTCGCACTGGCGGATGGATTCATTTTTATGTATAGACGAACACACAGAAATTCGAGACTCACTCGTGTAGTCAAGCGTATGAGATTTTTGTTCAATCAGGAGGTATGACGCCGTCGGCCACGCTGCTCTGCTCCGCTCACATCAGGCGTGGCCAAATCCAACTCGCTACCTCCGCTCGTTGTGGTTGACAAGCAGCTGGCCGCCATGGATCCCCTGGACATCGCGACGGCAGCAATGCAGGAGCACGAAGCACACGGGAGCGGCGCCGCCAGCGAGCCCGATTTCAACGATTAGGACAGAGGCGGGGCACAACGGGTGGCTGCGTGGAGGCATCCAACTGCCATTCACCGGCAAGGAGTCGGAAAAACTCAGCGAGGAAGGGGTTTGCGTGGTATGTCACCTTAGTGAGGCTGCTACAGCAGACGAGAAAAATACGCACCCATGCTGTTCCTCCTCCAGCGCGGGTCCTCGCCCTCCTCCACCGCGGTGGAGACCATCGTTCCCCTTGTCTCTCGTTCGCCGCGTCGCCAGCGGAGGAGGCGCCGGCGGTGTGGGATCTGGGATCTCGAGGGGATGGAGAGACGATGGCGGCGCAGCGATCTCGAGGGCATCGAGAGACGACGGTGGCGGCGTTTAATCGAGGAGATCGGGAGCCAACGGCAGCGCCGCTTACTCGAGGGGATCGAGAGGACGGTGGCGGCGACGGGAGGGGATCGAGAGGACGGCGGCGGCGACAGGAGGGGATTGAGAGGAACGGCGTTCCTCCTGCGGGGTGGTTTTCTTGGGGGTCCGTGCGTGGGGTGGGGTGAGGTGGGGTGGGGAGGTGACGAAAAAAACCAACGAAAAAAAACCTACAAAAAAAAACCGGACGAAAGTGGTGGGACGAAAATTGACCGGCGGAGACTACCAACTGCTCCATTAGGAGTAGAGATGCATCACCGGTTTATGCTCTGCTCATAAATGAAATTCTTGTTAGTAGGAATAGTTTTCTTACTGTTTCATTCCGTTTTGAGCGTAGGGAAAATAATTTTGAGGCACACTCGATAGCAAAAGGAGCTGCGTCTCTTTCGGTGGGTCGCCATGTGTGGCTAGGGAATCTCCCAGATATTGCTTGTATCTCGGATGTCTTGAACTTTGAATAAAATTCCCTAGTTACTCTAAAAAAAACCAGTTTTGGGAAGCCTTTGGAAGCTTCTGGCGAGTTTTTGATGGTTTTCTAGACTGGTATTCATCTTGTTTTTCTTTTTGGTTTCTGATTTCCTTTTCTTTTTTCTTTACTTTTTATTTTTCCTTTTTCTTTCCTTTTTAATATTTTATATGCATGTTTTTTTTTCAAATTTGGATTCTTTCTTCAAATTCGGGAACTTATTTCAAATTCATGAACCGTTTTTCGAAACACGTGAACTTTTTCCAAAAGCATGAATATATTCAAATCCATAACCTTTTGCCAATTTATGACTTTTTTTCTCCAGAATCTGCGTTTTTTTTTCAAATTCATGATTATATTTTTGAAGATCAATGACTTTTTTCCAGATCGGTGAACTTCTTAAAATCTATGAACTTATTTTTCAAAATCGATTAACCTTTTCAAATCCACATTTTTTTTACAAAATCGATGGACTTTTTTTATTTATCAAAATTGATGAACTTTTCAATTTCACGATAATTTTTTCAAAATCCGTTAACTTTTTCAAAATTCATGATGGACAAAGGAGTTTTCCCATTGCCGTTGCAAGTCTGGAGCGGAAGGGGTTTGAGCTTTGGTTTGCCGCCATGCATACAGTGCCGGGTTTTGTGCGTACCCCTTGGCTCGCTCGTACCCAAGGCACCCAGCCGCCTAGAGTTTCTCGTGCCTCATGCCAGCGGCACCGCCGGTCTACCTCGTCTCATGTGGTCTTAGAACTAGGAAGGCGTGGTGGATCTCGGTCCTTGTCCCTGGGAGGGCTTCGTTTTTAGGTGCTTTTTTGAGTTTTGTTAGGGTTTGTGTCCTGTTTAGAGAGGTGAGGCGGTGGCGACTCTCTGAAGATGGAATAAGGTTCTCCCCGCCTAGTCCCTGTCCGGTGGTGCTTCTAGCGTCATCGGAGGGCATGTGGAGATTTGTTTCCGGCGGATCTTATGGGATTTGGTTGGCGTTTGTCTTCGGTGGATCCACATGGATCCGGTCTTTATTTGTCTTTGTTCATGTGTCTACAGGTTAGACACTTCCAATCTACGCATCTCTTCATCAGCGGCGGTTGCTGTTCTGATGCGCTGTTCTTATGAGGCCTTAGCACGACAACTTTTCAACTGTCTACTACAACAAGGTTTGTCCGGCTCCGATGAGGGGGGGGGGGTGACGTCGGCGTTCCTTTGGCTCCCTCCAGTGTTTGTAGTCGTCGCTAGGTGTTCTACGGATCTGGATGTAGTTTTTATTTTTGGTGTTCTTTGTACTACCTAGTTGATAAATAGATCGAAAGCCTCACAAAAAGAAAATACAATGCAATTTTTTTGCGGGATGCATACAGTGCAATCTGGTGAAGGTAATTACATAGATTGTGGTCTGCATCGACGACATCTGGAAGACGAAACGCGTGCTGGGTTCGTGGTTCATGGTGGGGTGCCAGATCTGAAGTTTGATGGCATGTCCAGGGCGTTGCCCCGGTCTGAGTCATTCAATGGCAATGGCTTCACTTTTGGTGAGCCACCTTGAAGGTCTGTAAAGCTGCATATCAGCGATGGAACCGCGTCAAGCTCGGGTGAGGAGGTAATCCGTCATTCTTTTCTTCGTTGGCTGCTGTGGTGGTGCCGGAGGCAGGTGACGGACGTTGGTGTCAAGCTCAAAGATGTTCTGCTACCTTTTCAGTTTTGTCATGTCGATCCTTATGTGACTTGTATTTTCATATTTATGATATGAGTGAGACACGTATTACCATTGAAAAAGATTACACAGCGTGTAATATCGATTAGCAAGGCACTCTTGTATAAAGGTGGCAATCCAACCGGAGTCCATTTCTTACTCGTACGTTCTCGTCCCAGAGAGTAAGTCAATTTGGAGCACCGTCGACGGATGGGTAAACATGTACGTAGTACAAACACGATATTTGGAGCCTCAACAGGTCACCACCGCCTTGTAAGAAGCCAAGCTATCCTCAGGGACAGGCAGGGCACACAGAAAACGTTTGCACCAAACTGTTGGCAGAACAAATACACTTGTACTGATACTTTCTTCCTCGACTCCTAGAAACTGAATTGATACTTGTTCTCCATCATGATAACCCCCTATGATGGAAGTGCATGGTGACGACAGCCAAACACCATAACTCGCATGATTTTTGGGGCAGTTTTGACATAAAAATAGCATCCTCAGCGTTTAGATTTGTAGTCTGCCGCATAGGATTTGACAAGTTCCTGTCTCCGCCATTCCCCCTTTGCATGGACCAATTCTTCAAGGTCCATTCTGCGCCATCTCCCAGCCAAAGACGACAACTGATCCACCTTATCATACAACCCAAGAAGACCACCAGTATGAACAAAGAGGACCTTCCGCCCTTCCCACTTGGTTGGATTCTTGGACATGTCTTTCAGCATACCATAAGCTGCCTTACCGCTGTAAAAAACAAAACCATGCATGTCCCCATTAAGCATACTATTCGCTTAGTTGAAAGGACTAGCATACATGATATCAAATGTCACGTCACACATAAAAGGAAAAAATATTGCACCTGTAGACTGGATCAAGCACAATGCCTGTTGCTGCAGCTATATCCTTCACAAATTTAAGCTCTTCAGGTGTGCTCATGGCATAGCCTAAGCCCTTGGCCTGTCAACCAAAATATTCACAAATTGGAAATGAACAAAGTAGCCACAGAAAAAATAAATAGCAAAAGGATTTTATTCTTCAAGATGGTCGTAGCCCAAGGTTCTTAATTAGTTTGTAATCTTCTAGGATTTTAGTGGATAAATATTCATATTGAGTTTCGGAAAACCATACTATCAAGAGGGCAAATGCAAGAGAACTAGCGACGAACTCCTTTTCAATATCCTCAAACAATACAGGTTATACAACAAATACTCACATCTTCAATCCTGACTATATCACGGGAATTCAAACTAGGTTGAAGTCCATCAATCAGACCTTGAACATTGTCATAGAAGTATCCAGGGTTATAACAAACAGAGAATCCATGGACCTATTGTACAAGTGGATGATTAGTATGGAGACATCAGCAAGATAACAAAATCGCTAAAGAAAGCTTATACTTTTGCCTTTAAGCTACTCAATTGTGATCCTAAAGCAAGACCAGCAATGGTTCCACCACTGCACAAAGTTCAATCATGATAAATCATAAAGTGACAACATAACAACTTCCATGATCTATGCATGAAACAATAGAAAACATGTAAATAAAATTACCCATATATAATGTAAAAAATAGCAAGGGGTCACCGAAATACCTGCCGCATGCAACAACAATGTCATGAAACTGAACATCATGAGATAACTGAATTTGTTGTTCAATCTCCCTTACTGCTTCAATATATCCCCTGTAAGAGCAAGACAACTACATGTTACGTGTAAGATTGAATGTTACAAACTAAATTGTCATTTAAAAATTTCAAAGGCCTTTTTGAACTCAGCTATTCCTTTTACAATACGTAATCTTACATTCAGTTTGCATCTTGAAAATTTTGGTTTATTCTTGAGACAATGTGAAAAGAATACACTAATATTTTCTACAACCTCGTATGCATATTGAACACAATAGGCCACTATTTATGCCACTGGTTAGCCAAGGTATGAGATCCTATCCAGGCACTTCTGCTTACATGAGTAGTAGAGGCCAAGTCCACTTCAAAGAGATCAATAATAACTAGGGCCAAATGCATTTTTGCCCTTAGTCGGAACCACCCCACGGCTTTTGCCCTTACTTTTCGGCTCTCCTCAGTTTTGCCCTTAGATTTGTCTCTGAGGTCACCGAGTGCCCTTTGACTGTTTGACCAATACTTGGAAAATTCATATGAACTTATAAAAATGCAAATAAGATACCAAAATGTTCAGAAAAACATTACTGTTATGTGCATGTCATTTGATTCAGCAAATAAGTATTTTTTTTATTTACCCGAGGTTATTAATTTTATTAACATTATTAAACATAAAAAGGTATAAACAATACCTTTTTCATTTATAAAAAGAAGATCCAAATATTGGTGATGTTTTCTGAACATTCTGATATCTTATTTGCATTTTTCTGAGTTCATATCAACTTGCTATGAGTTTTCAAAGTAATGGTCAAAGTCGTCTAAAAATTCATAACAAATTCATATGAACTCGGAACAATACTATAAGATATCACAATGTTCAGAAAACATCACCTATATTTGCATTTTATTTTTATTCATGAAAAAAGCATTGTTTATACCTTTTATGTTTAATAATGTTAATAACATTAATAACCTCGGGTAGTTTAAATGTACCTTTTTCATGAATGCAAATGACATGAACGTATATGTAATGTTTTTTCGAACACTTTGGTATCTTATTTGCATTTTGTGAGTTCATATGAATTTCTTTATGAATTTTCAAAGTACTGGTCAAACAATCAAAGGGCACTTAGATGACCCAGAGACAAATCTAAGGTCAAAACTGAGCAGAGCCGAAAGGTAAGGGCAAAACCCACGGGTGGCACAACTAAGGGCAAAATTGTAATTGTTCGTAGTAACTATTTTTCCAATGGGGTATGTTGTGAAACTTGGCTCACAACAGAATATTTATTGTGCAAAGATACAACAAGCTGGCATATCTACTACGAATTAGATAAGACATAGGCTATGTGAAAAAATATTTGGGAGATAATAAAATGGTTCTTGTATTTCTCAAAGGTAAGACACATGGTATCTTTATATAGTGGATGCTTAGATCCTTAACCTTTCCCATCACAATAATAACTCTTAGCACATGACTCCTATAATCCTAGACTTTCTAATACAGGAATGTAAGACAACCATCAATCCATCAATACCAATCCTTGAGGAGACCTCAACTGTGCTATAAGTACGAACGTAAGAGAACAAAATTGTAGTTTTAGCAGCTATCAGCACATATAAGATCGTACCAATCTCCCGATGAGTTGGATCCACCACCAAAAATCACATATGGCTTCCGTCCTTTTTCCAAAAGCCTCTTTTTTAGCAAGTCAGTTAAAGCCTACAAAAAATAAATACATATTGTGATTGGGGAGACTTCTTGAGCAATACAAGAGGTACAACATAACAAATAGTGCTAGGTATAAGAAAAAACTAACCACTGCGGCTATGAAGGACACTGACACAAAAGTTGTACTACATGTATCAAAAGAATAGGCAATAACATCAATTTTTCTAAAAGATGAAAAAATGACAGTACCAAGTACTATGATCTGAAAAAAAACACATGATACTTAATGTTGTTATTCTTTAACAAATAAAAGCATATTTTATTAAGCATGAATGAGTAAGACTAGTGTATGGACAAGGATTTGGCAACATAATCAAACACATCTACGAAAAGCACAAACCACCAAAATATAACACATCATAGAGGAGAGCATACCACACCCCCAATTTTAACAAAATCTCTTTTCGAGACAAGGTCAATGTGCGCTCCCAACAATCTCTCGACAAGGAGATTCCCAACCAAACCAGGATCGTCATCCACAAGAGGCTGAAAACATCCCACCAAAACCAAGTAAAAAGAAATGCATTGCCATAGAAGCATTTGATCAATTTCACCTCACAAGAACATAACTTACCTTGGAGGTAACAAGTACCAGATAGCAATCAAGGTTAACATACTTGGCAGCGACGGCAGTCGCTCGGCAATGGTTGCTCTGGATACCACCGATAGTGATAACACAATCGGCACCCTGTGCGACGACATCTGCCATCAGAAATTCGAGCTTCCGAACTTTATTGCCGCTCAGTTCCATGCCAGCAAGATCATCCTTCTACAGTCCCCCAAAAATTTCCACATCAGAACTGAAATGCAAATAGTACTAACGAGCTAACCATGAAGTATCTCAAATTTTGGAAATTGAACAAAGTAGTGCTTCTTGTGTTTCACCTTGATCCATACTTCTGTGCCTTTTGGCAAATTGGGGAGGTTCCACTTGTGAATTGGAGTTGGAAACTATTTTGATTACAAAAAAGCAAATACATTAGACTTAACCATTCCACATTCTTCTGTCACTTTAAACTATTTTAAATCTGCATACTGATCAGTCCAAGTAGAGATAGCAAAGCTTGCTTGGCCGAGGGTGTAGTTGTGGGATGGGATGACGGAGAGGTCTGAAGCCCAAGGCGGCGGCGTATAGACCTTCTTAGAAAGGAAGCTGCCGATCTAGGAAGCGGAAGAAGTATGAGCCACTCTGTAGGCCGATGTCGAGGTCCAGCGGCGGATTGTGATGTGAGGAGAGAACAATCAGAGAATGGAAGTATTGGGTACCATTGCTCTGGAAGATTGTTTCCCCAGTCGACCGATCATTACCAGTTAACGTTTTCCTAAACAATGCATGCCTGTAAGCCAACCTAAGCTTACTTAGATAAAAGTTGACTAACAAAGATAGAGTAAATTAAAGCACCTATGAGCAGAACATAACTAATTTTCGACATGGAGCTACAGAAACCTAGCTACAATGTATGTTAATTGTGATCCAATGTTTCGGACTTTGAACGTCGATGCTAGTAGGACATGATACACAAGCAGAAAGATATATAGAAGTATTTATAGAATGGATAAGTATTAATAAGATCTTGAAATCAAATATTACCAAACCAAGGTATTATATACTCTCAGCTCAGATTTTGTAAGCGAGATGTCTATCCTTGATAGTAGATTGAAAATGGCTCCTGTTAATAGGAGTCCAAGCTTCAACATACCAGCTCTCAATTGATTGCTTCAAAGTAAGTGATGCTGAATGAAAACCAACATGCCTAGTCAAATATTGTCTCCGAGTGAATTGGAGAACCAGCTAGTCCAAAGCTGCTTGATATGCCTATCCTTGATAGTAGATTGAAATGGTTCCTGTATAAAGCATAAATCATAATTTTTTTTGGAAAAATAATAATAGCATATGTGAAGTTGACATCCAAAGTTCAACAGAACAATTTTTACATAAAAATTTAGTATAGCTAAAAGAAAAACAAACCAACAATAAACTTAGATTCTTGACGTTTTGTTCACAAACAATACACTGCATCAACATAACTTCCAAACCTCAAACAAGAAAATATTTAACAATATTTTGCATAGAACAAGTGCCTGATACACGGGTCCAAGTTCAGAATAAATTTTAAAAATAAACATCATTTAATTAAAGACATGGATACTAGGAAAACACTAGCATATGGTCTTTTAAAGCAACTTCCTAATCAACCTTGTATATTTTCATCATCTACAAATAAAAATATATAGTAGTAGTATACTTCCATATTTTTTTAAAGAACAAAGACCCTAGCATACTCTGAAGAACTAAAAGAGCAGGACGCGAGGGCTGCATCGAGGGCGGCTGCTGGTTCGCGCCGGCAAGGTCTCTCACCGGAGTTCGCCGACCGGCCCTCTCTTCCTTCGTCGCCGCGTGCTGCCGCGAGGAACGGCTGAGTGGAAGCAGCTTTTTTCGAGGAGAGATTGACAAAGGAGGACGACGATGGGGTTTGATTGAACGGCTGCTCTGTCACTGTCACTGTGTCCCGATCAGACGGTTGGCGAGGTGACCGGCCGAAACCAGCGCCACACCAGCACTACAGTTCTTAATCTACCAGGCAATGAGCCACACTGCTAGAGAAGAAAGTACCGACGGCGGCAGCTAGGAACCGTACCTGTCGCGCTCGGGAAGGACTCTGGCCGTTCGCTCGGGAGGGAGGAGGCTCACTTGAGGAATAGATGGTCAATTCTTGCTTCTTTTGATCCCCTATTCTTCCCTTCTTTTGGTTAGGAATATCTGCGAATGAGGCGGCTTCCCTTCCTTCTTTGCTCAGGAATATTTGGGATTCCATTAATGCTTCCCCCTTTCCATTCGTCGCGTTCCCCGCGAGATTTTGGTTGGTTTAGCACCTACTATTTTTTTGGATCCATCAGTTCATGTCGGATCAATTTGGTCCATGGATTCCGTATTTGACGAGAGCAGTTCATACCAATGGCTCGACTAACCTGTTGCAGTCTCTACCGCCATTTGATCTTTCTTATCGGTTTTATCTTCAGGAATCTACAAGAACAATGGCTATCTGTTGGTGTCCTGCAATGGCGGCCTCAACCAGATGCGCGCCGCTGCTGTAAGTACAGCTTGTGACGATCACAATGCATCTACTGCGCTATCTATATTTCTGAGCCATCGCTGCTGTTCAAATACTAATGCTGAACCATCAATGTTCCACTGTTAAATCAGATGTGTGATATGGCGACGGCTGCGAGATACTTGAATGTCACACTCATCATGCCGAAGTTGGACAAAACTTTATTTTGGGCTGATTCTAGGTCAGCATTTCTTTCTGTAGTCACTGCAATTCTTAACAATTCAGTTAAGGATAGCCTCTATCTTATCCTTTTCTGTTGCTCTGCCTACAGTGAGTTCCGAGATATATTTGATGTGGACTACTTCATAGCATCATTGGGAGATGAGGTCCTGATGCTGAAAGAGCTGCCTCCAAGGCTGGAAATTAAGTAGAGTTGAATGGGGATATCTTCGCTCCATGCCGCCCGTCAGTTGGTCTGATATATCCTATTACCATAATCATGTTTCTTTGCACCTCTCCATTTCTCGTGATGTATCTAGATCATATGTATACCCAGATAAAGATTGTAAGTAGTAAGTTTTGCAAAAACTGCATGAAGAAGTACAAGGTCCTTCATCTGAATAAAACAGATGCCGGGCGTGCAAATAATGGCCTACCCATGTAGATTCAGAAACTGAGGTGCCGTGTCAATTTTGATACATTGAGATTTAGCCCTGACTTAGAAGAGCTGGGAAGGTGTGTGGTTCAAATTCTTTGTCAGAATGGACCCTTTGTGGTCTCCTTTTGGGTTATGAGATGGACATGCTTGCCTTCTCTGGGTTTATACATGGTTGCAGGCTTG
Organism: Thinopyrum elongatum; assembly: GCA_011799875.1. Lineage (NCBI taxonomy): Eukaryota > Viridiplantae > Streptophyta > Magnoliopsida > Poales > Poaceae > Thinopyrum > Thinopyrum elongatum. The sequence goes on from CM022299.1 coordinate 101,908,682, forward strand.
TAGCAACGAGGAGGCTGAGGAGTTCACAAGGATGAGGTATGGCATCGCATCCAAATTTTCTCAAGATGTTTCAGACCTTCAGTTTATAGATGAATTGCGCCTTGAACTTGGAAGATATGCTTAGCCATGGTGGAAAGAGAAAGTGATCGACTCCAATGTGAAGATGAAAGGCGGGCTCTGTCCATTAACACCGGAGGAGATTGCATTGGTATTGAAGGCACTCGACATTGATGGTGAAATATATCGTGGACAAAGAAGAATGGTTGCACTGGCCTCAGCTTATCCCAAGGTCGTTAGTTCAACATCTTCAACACAGTACTGTATGATTATCACGTCTTTTATTTATATAATATTTATCTATTATTGGTGTTGATCATGTAAGAAAAGAGACATTACTGCCTTCGGGACTAAGGGTTTTCCAGATGGCAGCATTGGATTATATGGTGTCCTTGGAGAGTGATGAACTAAGACATTTGAGAATGCTCCTGGTTGTAAGTTGTAACATGGCAAAAGTTGTTGAAGGCCATCGTAGGTGCCTTTTGTCAAGTTCCAGTATTCCCCTTGTTATGTTGAATTGTATCATGATACTTTTCACTAGATATTGAAGTTTGTCCCTTGGAATAAGTATTAAGAAACAATTATTACCTCCTCGCAAAATAGAAAGGAAAGGAGAGAGAAAGAAAAATAACACCTATTAACCTGCCCCATGCCATGCTGCATGATCTCCACTATTTTTATAGGAGTAGCAGGATTTTCTCAAATCCCAACTTTTAGAATTCTTAAACTGTGTGATAGTACTCAAATTTTTGAAACATGGAGTATTCTGTTGTAATATGAAACTTTGAGATGTCACATTCCTGTTTTCGGAAAAACTTTTGTCCCATTTTCTTTCAACTGTTTATTTGTTCCCATGTCCACAGATACTTTGGGTTCAAGAAGACAGTGCTACTTGACCAGAAACTTACAGTTGAGCTAGCTAACTTTTAGAATTCTTCACTTAAATTGTCTTGTAAGCTGAAACTTTGAGATTTCACATTCTGAAAAACCATGCTATACTATTATCACATTTATTTATTTTGTTTGTATCCGTGTATTATAACACAATGCTCTGTTGATCAACGTGTTGGTCCCTTCACTTCCTAACTTTTTTTTTTGACGTGAACAGCAGGAGCTCTGCTTTGGCATTAAACGAAAATAGAAGTTTCGCTTCCTAACATATATGACACCATGGATCAAACAAGCTAGCCAAATGGGTATATACATGTATATGGAAAGAAAAGGACAAATCGGCGTCTGACTAGTTGGCACCGCACAGGGGCGCTTCAGGCTGTGGCTTGAAATGGGCGCCTTGGGTGTGCGTGGAGCAATGCACGAAGGGATCTATTACGGGATTAACGGACTAACAAACGTGTGCGATTGGGATTGGAGAAGGAGGGAGGATGGCCCCCACCCTGGCTGAAATTTGGGGTGTGGGGGTGGGGATTGTTAGAGGAAAATCCGTAAAAGCCCAATAGTAGGTTCGTGCGTCTAGGATTACTGGTCCACGTGTCTCCGTAACGAATATGACTAGCAAAAGGGCCCGTGCGTTGCAACATGAGAAAAAAATCATAATCTCCAAAGGCCTTGACAACATTTTGCTGCATCACCGATAACATTTTGGCGAACATTTTTTCAATTTCATTAACATTTTTTAACACATGAACTTTAAAAAAAATTCATGAACATTATTTTATTTCCCAAACAATTGTTTTCAAAATTGCGAACATTTTTTGAATATGCAATTTTTTTTGAATCCACAAATATTTTATGATTTATTGAACATTTTATTTAAAAACTCTTTTTTTAATTTTTGGAACTTTTTTGAAGTACCAAATTATTTAAAGGAGAAAAAGATGAAAACGGAAAAGAAAAATAAAAAAAGAAATTTAAAAAAAGTCCGCTCACACATGGGCCGGCCCAAACAGGCGCGCTGCGTCTTCTCCCAATGCGCAGAGCGCAGTATAGGAGGTCCCTACTCCATGGGCCGGCCCAGGCGGGGATTCCCATGTGTGAAATGTATTTTTGTCACTTATAGCTGGCACCCGTGGGTAATATTTTGCAACTCTGGGGGCAATTTATGCGACGTACCGTCAGAAGCACTAATGACTTTATTATTAGGTATAAATATAGATATCTAGGATTATTTGTCCAGTGTCTCCGTGTCGAATATGGTATTTGAAACGAACACGCAGGGTGTGGGGCATCTTTTTTGGTTGTACATGTAACAAAAAGAAAAGAAATCAACCTATATACAAGATGACAAACCAAAATCAAACGGACACAAAAGGTCTGGTACGCTTTGCCGAAAAAGAAGAAAGGGACCAAAATCAACTATTAGCTTACCCAAGAACAACATGGATCAAGATCCAGCTGACTATCTACCTCGAGCACATGTCTTCCAGCCGGCAAACCTTCTCCTTGCACATGGAAGGTTAGAAAAACTTGCTCATGGCTGGCCTCCTCCTATTGCATGAACCCTAGACCTAGACAATCGTGTCATGGGAGGGGGAGAATAAAGCGGACAAGTAGGGGCTCACTACAGAGAGAAAACTATGCCTCGATGTCATCATCGCTGTCGCAAGTCACCGCCATCACCAGGCCGGAATCCGAGAACTTCAGAGTTTGCCTGAGGAGGAGACGAGGGGAGGCGGGAGGAACAAGAGATTTATCGGGAAGTTTCATTCGCCGTGGGAGGAGGAACGTGGGAGATGCGACGTTGTCACCACTTTGTAATGATCCGATCTATACAGAAAGGATCGAACGAAGGGGAAAAGGGGGAGCATGTGAGATTTGCTTGTAGATAAAGAAGGTGAGGTAATGACAGTTGAGGTGCCTCTCACACAGGCCGGTCATAGTGGGAGTAACTTAGAACATAATGCTTATGTGGCAAATAGTAAAGGACATGCGAATTGAAGATAGATGTTTTTGGTAACATAACGCACCCCAAAGAAAAATGAGTCTACATGTAAATAAATGAAGGCCTGCATGGTACCACACATATGTTACTACCCACTATGAAGATACTCCCTCCGATCTATATTACTTGTCTAGATACAGATGTATCTTGACAAGTTTTAGGGTCTAGACAAATCTAAGACAAGTAATCTTGACAAATTTAAGATAGGTAATATGGATCGAAGGAAGTGGTAATATAGAGTACGTAGTAACATATGCATGTTACTAGTCTAACTGTCTAAGTACCTCCTGCTATGACCGGCCTCATGCAGGAGCACACTTAAATACACATGCAAGCTTGGCCCGTGGGACCATGCTGACTTGGCACACTGGGTCCCCGGGTCAACTCTATTCCACCACATCATCCAAGGATGCGGGTGTGACACTCCGCTCTTCTTCAGAATGAGCTTTACTTGACGCCGTTACTATGACCGGCCTCATGCAGGAGCACACTTTAATACACATGCAAGCTTGGCCCGTGGGACCATGCTGACTTGGCACACTGGGTCCCCTGGTCAACTCTATTCCACCACATCATCTGAGGATGCGGGTGTGACACTCCGCTCTTCTTCAGAATGAGCTTTACTTGACGATGTGCTCCCATCTTGCCAGATTGTTGCAGTAGGGAAGCGCCGCCGCAGTGTGTCGTAGTCCTCCCAAGTAGTGGTTATGGTTGGAGAAGATGACCAGCGTACGTGGAGCTCGACGAGGGACTTGTCGCCGTGCTTCACCATGGAGCGCTCTACTTGCTCGTTGTCGCTTGTCATTAGGTCCGGTGGCTATGGCAGCTCGACGAAGACCAGAGTGTAGTTGGGGGTGAATAGCTTGAGCTGCAAAACATGAAAGACATCATGGATGTGGCTGTCCGGCGGTAGGGTCAATTTGTAGGCGAGGAGCCAATCTTGTCTTTTGATCTTGAAGGGCCCGTAACGCGAGCTTGGCGCATGGGCAACGACGACAGAAGATTGCGTGTATGGTTGGGGCTTCAGCAGCACAGGGTCGCCCCACTTTGAAATTGCACTCAGTCCGATGGGGACCAACTTTCTTCTTGAATCGGCGCTGGGCACAGAGGAGTTGCTCCCGAAGGACCGTAGTGTCCGTGCCCCAGTCCTAGTGCTCAGTGTTGAGGACTAGAGCCACCTTGTCATCCCAGAGTGCCATGCCTCCGAGGTTGGTCTCACCACCATAAGCTTTTGAAGGGAGTGCAATTAATCACGAGTGGAAGGAAGAATTGTACCAAAACTCCGCCATCGGTGGCCACTAGCATTGGCATCGAGGAGCGTCATGGAACACACATTGGAGGTGCATTTCCATGCACCGATTCACCCTCTCACTATGGTCATCCGCCGGGAGGTGGTAAGCCATCGAATACAATAGCTTGGTGCCCGTGGCCACGAACGGTTCACAGTAGAGAGCTTTAGTCAACACACGATTGCGATCTGGGACGATGGAGTGGGGACTCAGTGTAGCTTAACAACGTCGTCACTGGACATGCGCGGCACCTGCGCGTCGTTGAAGGGGTGGCAGAGCGGAACGAAGTGGGCGTACTTGGTCAATCGATCGACGACTACCATGATCGCATTGCACCCTTCCGATTTGGGCAAGCCGTCACAACCCTAGAATAATGCTTGCAATTAGTTGCATCAGTGAGCATCATGCATCATGTTAAATTCAAGAAATTTGAATTGAGAAATATTTGGAAGCCTAAAAATTTTTGATAAAGGGAAAATAACCCTAAAAATTGCATTCAATGATTCCATAAATTCCTTCATTGACGTTCGATAATTTTGGCAAGGGTTTTGATCCACACCAAAAATAGTGAACATTTTTAAGGAATTATTTGGGCTTTGAATTTAAATCAATATTCTATTTGAGTTTGGATTTATATTCATACTATTTAGAATATAAATTTAAAATGCCCTGAAATAATTTATGTGCATCTGGCTAGATCCATTATGACAACATAAATATTTCAGAGAAGTTTGGCACTGGTTTGAATTTGTTTGAATTTTAAAAAGTGGCAAAGAAATAAGGAAAATAAAAACATAAGAGAAATAAAAAGGGAATAGAAACTTACCTGGCGCAACCCAGCTGGCGGCCCAGCCCACCAGGGGCTCCCCTGTCTTCAACCTCCCGCCAGTAGGACACCAGGCGCGTGCCCCATGCGCGGGCACGCCCAGTGCCCCACGCAGCAGCCGGACCGCTCTCTCCCCGCCAGCACGATGCCGTGGATAGGCTCCGCGAAGCCGTCCCGGTCCCACTGACCCTCCATTCGCCCCTCACCCTATCCCTCGCTCCCTCCTCGCCATGACTGAGAGTCACGCGAGCTCGCCGTCGGCGAACGCATAGCCAGCGTTTTCCCCCTCGACCCCTCGACATGCCCACAAGCTTCGCTGCATCGTCCTCGTCCTCTCCATCGAGCCTGGACGCTTTACAACATCGCCATCGCCATCGTCTTCAACCTCCTGCATCGTCAGCTGCCATCTTCGATTCCCGCCTTCAAGCCGTCCTCGATCTCGCCAACCACACCGGAAGAATCCTCGTGAGATTCCGTGTGTTTTCCCCTTATCCCCATCCTCATTTCCATCTGCTAGCCCCATTTACCATTGTGGCCGTGAGCTCAGCGCCGCTGCGCTCGCCGCCGCCGTCGCTACAGGGAGCAATAGTCGTGCCCGAGCACGTAGACGTTCTCCTGCTGACCCTTATTCATCTCGTTACAAACCCCTCTCTCGCTCCTGTCTCTTTTATTGCATTAGGACAACAACGATGCAACTGTTACTTGTTGCGGTAGTTGAACCCATTCTCTGCATGACCTGTCATTGCCACAGTAAATAGCCAAACCTTCCTAGCATGATTAGGAGCTTCTTGAGCCATGTTGTGACTTCATCCATGCCATGGTTGCTATGCTTAGTGTTGTGTCAGGCCTGATTCATCTGGGAATTAATTGGAATGTTGTGATCATGTTCTGATGTTGAGAGCTAAGTGTGTGAACACGATTTGGTAAAGGCAGTGATGAGAGGCCATGTAGGAGTACATGGTGGGTTGTCTCATTGAGACCATCCTTAAGAACCGAGTTCTGTGTATGTTATCCAAGACTAGCTACTACCACACATTGGGCTCCGGTAATCAAGCTCTCTCGACTTATTAATCGCCTTGATCTCTGTCCAGGAGTTGCAACTAGTTTCTGGTGTTTGTAGGTTGTGTTAGTGGTCTACCAGGTGGCACCCGGTACAGGTGGGCTTGGGACAAGCTAGGCACCGTGGCCTGGTGTACCAAGCATAGTTCCATCCGTCGAGGTGGGCTTGGGAACCTTGCACACATCGTTTGGGGTCGTAATGGAAACTTCGGCCGGACTTCCCTTGCGGGTTCAGCCTTAGATAGACGATAAACCTAGGCTAGAGTCTTGCATGGTTAGTCAGGTTGTGGCCGACACCCTCGCCATGCTTCCTCTTGAAGTTTTTCGAGATACATGACGTGTATATGGTGGTAAGTGGTGAGAGCGTGTGTGAAGAAGTACGCCCCTGCAGGGTAATTGTGTTGGGAAACGTTGCATGGAAAACAAAAAAAATTCTATGCACACGCAAGATCTATCAAGGAGATGCATAGCAACGAGAGGGGAGAGTGTGTCTACGTACCCTCGTAGACCGTAAGCGGAAGCGTTTGTTAACACGGTTGATGTAGTCGAACTTCTTCGCGCTCCAACCGATCGAGTACTGAACGTACGGCACCTCCGTGTTCAGCACACGTTCAGCTCGGTGACGTCCTCGCCTTCTTGATCCAGCAAGACGGCGAAGTAGTGGATGAGTTCCGGCAACACGACGGCGTGGTGACAATGAAGTTATCTCCACAGGGCTTTGCCTAAGCACTACGAAAATATGACCGAGGCTGTAAACGGTGGAGGGGGGCGCCGCACACGGCTAAGCAATTGTCGTGGTTATGTGTGGCGCCCCCTCCCACATATATATAGGTGGGGGAGGGGAGGAGCAGCCAAGGAGACGCCCCAAGTAGGCCGAATCCTACTTGGGGTCTCTCCCAAGTGGCGACCCCTTTCCATATTTGAGTGTGGGAGGAAGGAAGGAGGAGGTGGCGCCCCCTCCTTTCCTTTCTCTCCTGAGGAGGGAAAGGCAGGAGGGGCCACCCCTCCCCTTTCCTTTCCCTAGGGCCGACCGGACATGTAGAGGGGTGCACCAGCCCCCAAGTGGGCTGGTTTGTCCCCTCCTTTGGCCCATTAAGCCCATACACTTACCGGGGGTGTCCGGAACCCCCTCCGATGACCCGATGACTACCCGGTGCACTCCGAAACCATTCCGGTGTCCGAATATCATCATCCTATATATCAATCTTTACCTCTCGACCATTTTGAGACTCCTCATCATGTCCGTGATCTAATCCGGGACTCTGAACAACATTCGGTCACCAAATCATATAACTCATATAACACTATATCGTCAACGAATGTTAAGCGTGCGGACCCTACGGGTTCGAGAACTATGTAGACATGACCGAGACACCTCTCCGGTCAATAACCAATAGCGGAACCTGGATGCCCATATTGGCTCCTACATATTCTATGAAGATCTTTATCGGTCGAACCTTATGACAACATACGTAATTCCCTTTGTCTGTCGGTATGTTACTTGCCCGAGATTCGATCGTCGGTATCTTCATACCTAGCTCAATCTCGTTACCGGCAAGTCTCTTTACTCGTTTCGTAATACATCATCTCATAACTAACTCCTTATTCATTTGCTTGCAAGGCTTATTATGATGTGTATTACCGAGAGGGCCCAGAGATACCTCTCCGATACTCGGAGTGACAAATCCCAATCTCGATCTATGCCAGCTCAACAAACACCTTCGGAGATACCTATAGAGCATCTTTACGATCACCCAGTTACGTTGTGACGTCTGATAGCACACAAGGTATTCCTCCGGCATCCGGGAGTTGCATAATCTCATAGTCGAAGGAATATGTATTTGTCATCAAGAAAGCAATAGCAATAAACTAAACGATCAATATGCTAAGCTAACGGATGGGTCTTGTCCATCACATCATTCTCCTAATGATGTGATCCTGTTATCAAATGACAACACATGTCTATGGTTAGGAAACCTTAACCATCTTTGATCAATGAGCTAGTCTAGTAGAGGTTTACTAGGGACACGGTATTTGTTTATGTATTCACACATGTATTTAAGTTTCCGATCAATACATTCTAGCATGAATAATAAACCTTTATCATGAATAAGGAAATATAAAATAACAACTTTATTATTGCCTCTAGGGCATGTTTCCTTCAGTCTCCCACTTGCACTAGAATCAATAATTTAGATTACATTGTAATGAATCTAACACCCATGGAGTCTTGGTGCTGATCATGTTTTGCTCGCGGAAGAGGCTTAGTCAACGGGTCTACCACATTCAGATCCGTATGTATTTTGCAAATCTCTGTCTCCATCCTTGACCTTTTCATGAATGGAGTTGAAGCGTCTGTTGATGTGTGTGATTCTCTTGTGAAACTTGGATTCCTTCGCCAAGGCAATTGCTCTAGTGTTGTCACAAAAGATTTTCATTGGACCCGATGCACTGGGTATTACACCTAGATTGGATATGAACTCCTTCATCCAGACTCCTTCATGTGCTGCTTCCGAAGCAGCTACGTACTCCGCTTCACACGTAGATCCCGTCACGATGCTCTGCTTGGAACTGCACCAACTGACAGCTCCACCATTCAATATAAATACGTATCCGGTTTGTGACTTAGAGTCATCCGGATCAGTGTCGAAGCTGGCATCGACGTAACCATTTACGACGAGCTCTTCATCACCTCCATAAACAAGAAACATATCCTTTGTCCTTTTTAGGTACTTCAGGATGTTCTTGACCGCTGTCCAGTGATCCACTCCTGGATTACTTTGGCACCTCCCTGCCAGACTTATGGCAAGGCACACATCAGGTCTGGTACATAGCATAACATACATGATAGAACCTATGGCTGAGGCATAGGGAATGACTTCCATTCTCTCTCTATCTTCTGCAGTGGCCGGGCTTTGAGTCTGACTCAATTTCACACCTTGTAACACAGGCAAGAACCCTTTCTTTGAATGATCCATTTTGAACTTCTTCAAAACTTTATCAAGGTATGTGCTTTGTGAAAGTCCTATTAAGCGTCTTGATCTATCTCTATAGATCTTGATGCCCAATATATAAGCAGCTTCACCGAGGTCTTTCATTGAAAAATTCTTATTCAAGTATCCTTTTATGCTATCCAGAAATTCTATATCATTTCCAATCAACAATATGTTATCCACATATAATATCAGAAATGCTACAGAGCTCCCACTCACTTTCTTGTAAATACAGGCTTCACCGTAAGTCTGCATAAAACCATATGCTTTGATTACCCCATCAAAGCATATATTCCAACTCCGAGATGCTTGCACCAGTCCATAGATGGATCGCTGGAGCTTGCACACTTTGTTAGCACCTTTAGGATCGACAAAACCTTCTGGTTGCATAATATACAACTCTTCTTTAAGAAATCCATTAAGGAATGCAGTTTTGACGTCCATTTGCCAGATTTCATAATCATAAAATGCGGCAATTGCTAACATGATTCGGACAGACTTAAGCATCGCTACGGGTGAGAAAGTCTCATCGTAGTCAACTCCTTGAACTTGTCAAAAACCTTTCGCAACAAGTCAAGCTTTGTAGACAGTAACATTACCATCAGCGTCAGTCTTCTTCTTGAAGATCCATTTATTCTCTATGGCTTGCCGATCATCGGGCAAGTCCACCAAAGTCCATACTTTGTTCTCATACATGGACCCTATCTCAGATTTCATGGCCTCAAGCCATTTATCAGAATCTAGGCTCATCATAGCTTCCTCATAGTTCGTAGGTTCGCCATGGTCTAGTAACATGACTTCCAGGACAGGATTATCGTACCACTATGGTGCGTAACGTGCTCTGTTCGACCTACGAGGTCCAGTAGTAACTTGATCTGAAGTTTCATGATCATCATCATTAGCTTCCTCTCTAGTTGGTGTAGGCATCACGGGAACAGATTTCTCTGATGTACTACTTTCCAATTCGAGAGAAGGTACAATTACCTCATCAAGATCTACTTTCCTCCCACTCACTTCTTTCGAGAGAAACTCCTTCTCTAGAAAGGATCCATTATTGGCAACAAAGATCTTTCCTTCGGATCCGTGGTAGAAGGTGTACCCAATTGTTTCCTTAGGGTATCCTATGAAGACGCACTTCTCCGATTTGGGTTCGAGCTTATCAGGCTGAAGCCTTTTGACATAAGCGTCGCATCCCCAAACTTTAAGAAGCGACAACTTAGGTTTCTTGCCAAACCACAGTTCATATGGTGTCGTCTCAACGGATTTAGACGATGCCCTATTTAACGTGAATGCGGCTATCTCTAATGCATAACCCCAAAATGATAGTGGTAAATCGGTAAGAGACATCATAGAACGCACTATATCTAATAAAGTACGGTTACGATGTTCGGACACACCATTACGCTGTGGTGTTCCAGGTGGCGTGAGTTGTGAAACAATTCCACATTGTTTTAAATGAAGGCCAAACTCGTAACTCAAATATTCGTCTCCGCGATCAGATCGTAGAAACTTTATTTTCTTGTTACGATGATTCTCCACTTCACTCTGAAATTCTTTGAACTTTTCAAATGTTTCAAACTTGTGTTTCATCAAGTAGATATATCCATACCTACTTAAATCATCTGTGAAGGTCAGAAAATAATGATACCCGCCGCGTGCTTCAACACTCATTGGACCGCATACATCAGTATGTATTATTTCCAACAAGTCATTAGCTCGCTCCATTGTTCCGGAGAACGGAGTTTTAGTCATCTTGCCCATAAGGCATGGTTCGCAAGTGTCAAATGATTCATAATCAAGTGACTCCAAAAGTCCATCTGCATGGAGTTTCTTCATGCGCTTTACACCAATATGACCTAAACGGTAGTGCCACAAGTATGTTGCACTATCATTATCAACTTTGTATCTTTTGGCTTCAATATTATGAATATGTGTTTCACCACAATCGAGATTCAACAAGAACAGACCATTTTTCAAGGGTGCATGACCATAAAAGATATTATTTATATAAATAGAACAACCATTATTCTCTGACATAAATGAATAACCGTCTCGCAATAAACAAGATCCAGATATAATGTTCATGCTCAACGCTGGCACCAAATAACAATTATTGAGGTCTAAAACTAATCCCGAAGGTAGATGTAGAGGTAGAGTGCCGACTACGATCACATCGACCTTGGAACCATTCCCGACGCGCATCGTCACCTCGTCCTTAGCCAATCTTCATTTATTCTGTAGCTCCTGTTTCGAGTTACAAATATGAGCAACCGAACCAGTATCAAATACCCAGGCGCTACTACGAGCATTAGTAAGGAACACATCAATTACATGTATATCAAATATACCTTTGTTCACTTTGCCATCCTTCTTATCCGCCAATTACTTGGGGAAGTTCCGCTTCCAGTGACCATTTCCCTTGCAGTAGAAGCACTCAGTTTCAGGCTTAGGTCCAGCTTTGGGCTTCTTCCCGGGAGTGGCAACTTGCTTGCCATTCTTCTTGAAGTTCCCTTTCTTTCCCTTGCCCTTTTTCTTGAAACTAGTGGTCTTGTTAACCATCAACACTTGATGCCCCTTCTTGATTTCTACCTCCGCGGCCTTAAGCAGTGCGAAGAGCTCAGGAATCGTTTTATTCATCCCTTGCATATTATAGTTCATCACGAAGCCATTGTAGCTTGGTGGCAGTGATTGAACAACTCTGTCAATAACACTATCAGCTGGAAGATCAACTCCCAGCTGAGTCAAGTGGTTATGATACCCAGACATTTTGAGTATGTGTTCACTGACAAAACTATTCTCCTCCATCTTGCAGCTATAGAACTTGTTGGAGACTTCACATCTCTCAACCCGAGCATATGCTTGAAATATTAACTTCAATTCTTGGAACATCTCATATGCTCCATGACATTCAAAACGTCTTTGAAGTCCCGGTTCTAAGTCGTAAAGCGTGGCACACTGAACTATTGAGTAGTCATCAGGTCGAGCTTGCGAGACGTTCATAACATCTGCATCAGCTCCTGCAGCAGGTCTGTCACCTGGCGGTGCATCAAGGACATAATTCTTCTATGTAGTAATGAGGATAATCCTCAAGTTACGGACCCAGTCCGTGTAGCTGCTACCATCATCTTTCAACTCAGCTTTCTCTAGGAACGCATTAAAATTCAGGGGAACGGTAGCTCGGGCCATTGATCTACAACATAGATATGCAAAACTATGAGACTAAGTTCATGATAAATTAAGTTCAATTAATCAAATTACTAATGAACTCCCACTTAAATAAACATCCCTCAAGTTATCTAAGTGATACATGATCCAAATCAACTAACCCATGACCGATCATCACATGAGATGGGGTAGTCATCAATGGTGAACATATCTTTGTTGATCATATCTACTATATGACTCACGTTCGACCTTTTGGTCTCCAGTGGTCCGAGACCATGTCTATACATGCTAGGCTCGTCAAGTTTTACCCAAGTATTCTGCTTGTGTAAAACTGGCTTACACCCGTTGTATGTGAACGTAAAGTCTATCACACCCGATCATCACGAGGTGCTTCGAAACGACATACTTTAGCAACGGTGCATACTCAGGGAGAACACTTTTATCTTGAAATTTAGTGAAGGGATCATCTTATAATGCTACCGTCGTTCTAAGCAAAATAAGAAGCATAAAGGATAAACATCACATGCAATCAAAATATGTGACATGATATGGCCATCATCATCTTGTGCTTTTGATCTCCATCTCCAAAGCATCATCATGATCTCCATCGTCATTGGCTCGACACATTGATCTCCATCGTTACGTCGGGGTCGTCTCACCAACTATTGCTTCTACAACTATTGCTAACGCATAGTGATAAAGTAAAGCAATTACATGGCGTTTGCATTTCATACAATAATCAAGAGACAACCCAAAGGCTCCTGCCGGTTGTCGATATTACACAACATGATCCTCTTATACAACAACGTATATCACATCACGTCTTGACCATATCACATCACAACATGCCCTGCAAAAACAAGTTAGACGTCCTCTACTTTGTTGTTGCAAGTTTTACGTGGCTGCTACGGGCTTCTAGCAAGAACCGTCCTTACCTACAACAAAAACCACAACGGTGATTTATCAAGTTTGCTGTTTTAACCTTCTGCAAGGACCGGCCACAGTCAAATTCGATTCAACTAAAGTAGGAGAAACAGACACCCACCAGCCACCTTTATGCAAAACAAGTTGCATGTCTGTCGGTGGAACCGGTCTCATGTACGTGGCCATGTAAGGTTGGTCCGGGCCGCTTCATCTTACAATACCACCGAATCAAAATAATACGTTGGTGATAAGCAGTATGACCATCACCGCCCACAACTCTTTGTGTTCTACTCGTGCATATCATCTACGCATAGACCTGGCTCGGATACCACTGTTGGGAAATATTGCATGGTAAAGAAAAAAAATTCTATGCACACGCAAGATCTATCAAGGGGATGCATAGCAATGAGAGGGGAGAGTGCGTCTACGTACCCTCGTAGACCGTAAGCGGAAACGTTTGTTAACGCGGTTGATGTAGTCGAACTTCTTCACGCTCCAACCGATCGAGTACCGAACGTACGACACCTTCGCGTTCAGCTGGGTGACATCCTCGCCTTCTTGATCTAGCAAGACGGCGAAGTAGTGGATGAGTTCCGGTAGCACGACGGCGTGGTGACGGTGATGGTGAAGTTATCTCCCAAGGCTTCGCCTAAGCACTACGAAAATATGACCGAGGGTGTAAACGGTGGAGGGGGGTGCCGCACACGACTAAGCAATTGTCGTGGTTATGTGTGGCGCCCCCCTCCCACATATATATAGGTGGGGGGGGAGGGAGGAGCAGCCAAGGAGGCGCCCCAAGTAGGCCGAATCCTACTTGGGGTCTCTCCCAAGTGGCGCCCCCCTTTCCTTATTTGAGTGCGGGAGGAAGGAAGGAGGAGGTGGCGCTCCCTCCTTTCCTTTCTCTCCTGAGGAGCGACAGGCAGGAGGGGCCACCCCTCCCCTTTCCTTCCCCTAGGTCCGGCCAGCCATGTAGAGGGGCGCACCAGCCGCCAAGTGGGCTGGTCTGTCCCCTCCTTTGGCCCGTTAAGCCCATACACTTACCGGTGGTGTTCGGAACCCCTTCCGGTGACCCGATGACTACCCGGTGCACTCCGAAACCATTTCGGTGTCCGAATATCATCATCCTATATATCAATATTTACCTCTCAACCATTTTGAGACTCCTCGTCATGTCTGTGATCTCATCCGGGACTCCAAACAACATTCAGTCACCAAATCATATAACTCATATAACACTATATCGTCAACGAACGTTAAGCGTGCGGACCCTACGGGTTCAAGAACTATGTAGACATGACCGAGACACCTCTCCGATCAATACCAATAGAAGAACCTGGATGCCCATATTGGCTCCTACATATTCTACGAAGATCTTTATCGGTCAAACCTTTACATAATTCCCTTTGTCTGTCGGTATGTTACTTGCCCGAGATTCGATCGTCGGTATCTTCATACCTAGTTCAATCTCGTTACCGGCAAGTCTCTTTACTCGTTCCGTAATACATCATCTCGTAACTAACTCCTTAGTCATTTGCCTGCAAGGCTTATTATGATGTGTATTACCGAGAGGGCCCAGAGATACCTCTCCGATACTCGGAGTGACAAATCCCAATCTCGATCTATGCCAACTCAACAAACACCTTCGGAGATACCTGTAGAGCATATTTATGATCACCCAGTTACGTTGTGATGTTTGATAGCACACACGGTATTCCTCCGGCATCCGGGAGTTGCATAATCTCATAGTCGAAGGAATATGTATTTGTCATCAAGAAAGCAATAACAATAAACTAAACGATCAATATGCTAAGCTAACGGATGGGTCTTGTCCATCACATCATTCTCCTAATGATGTGATCTCGTTATCAAATGACAACACATGTCCATGGTTAGGAAACCTTAACCATCTTTGATTAACGAGCTAGTCTAGTAGAGGCTTACTAGGGACACTGTATTTGTTTATGTATTCACACATGCATTTAAATTTCCGATCAATACAATTCTAGCATGAATAATAAACCTTTATCATGAATAAGGAAATATAAAATAACAACTTTATTATTGCCTCTAGGGCATATTTCCTTCAAATTGATCTATGCGAATAGCCGTGTCCGCGGATATTGACTACTTGGAAGAGTTATATGGTTCATAGACAACTTCAAATGGATACTCTAAAATGAGCAAGATAAGTGTGAGTGCTATGGATGGCCTTCTCGTATGGAGACGGCAGTGGATCCATAGTGGTGTATTGATGTGGTGACTAGTGGACTTGTGTGCGCTCTCTTACCTCAAAGAAGTTACTGGGTCACTATACATGATAGCCATTGATGTCAAAGCTGGCTTGCTACAGTTAAACCCACAACACCCTTGTTGATACTGATGCATATGTAGTTAGTTCTGATGTAAGTCTTGCTGAGTACCTTTGTACTCATGGTTGCTTAATTTGTGTTTTTGCAGAGGAGACGTTAGTCTCACTAGTGGTTTCTATGCGAAGTTCGATGTTGACCGAGTAGCTTGGGAATCCCAGATACAGGTCTGGCCCCGTTGGAGGGTCTTGTAGATAGACAGGGTTTCTAGCCTTCTTTCTTTTCAGCTGTCTGTACTTAGACAGGTTATGCTCCCGCTTGTTGCTTGTATGGCTTTGTATGTTAGGTCATGAGACCCATGTTTGTAATATCATGTTATGTATGGCTCTTTCGAGTCTTATCTATACTTTGAGTCATAGAGTTATGTTGTGATGCCATGTTGTATCTACACATACCATGCATATTGTGTGTATGTTTGAAATGCATCGTTATGTGTGGGATTCGACGCCTAGTTATCTGCTTTGGTAGACTTCCATGCAGGGAAGTGCCTCCTAGTGCTTCCATTGAGCCCTGGTAGTTCACTACTACTCCGGAACACATGGATTGACCGGCATGTATCCTTCTTTGCTCCTGTGTCTGTCCCTACGAGGAAATGTCACACAGTGTTTACTATAGTCCTTGTGGCTTTGCTACGACTTGGTTACACTTGCTGCTGACCAACACGTGCATTTTTGGGTTATGTATGCATGTTCCTGTACGTTTGTGCCACCTTGGTTTATGACTAGTCATGTCGACCCAGGTTCTCTGTCATATGGATGCTAGCATCACAGTCATATACGTGAGCCAAAAGATGCAAATGGTCCTGGCCAAGGTAAAGGCGGTAGCCGTGGGTTACTGTGCATGAGGTCGCAAAGTGATATGATGTGTTATATTCTAGATAGGTGTGACTTAGGATCGGGGCCCCGACACAAGCCTTCCACAAAATCTTTGGCAAGGTACTTCCATGGAGCAATGAGCACGAGATGTGGTGTGAGCTTGCAGGGAGGGTGACAGTGTTTGTGCTTCGCCTGCTGACAGATGAGGCACTGCTTGATATAGGCCTCGACGTCGTGTTTCATGCCGGCCCAGAGGAACAAATCTTTAGGTGCTGATGGGCGGCCATGTTGCTGGAATGACCACCGAAAATGTTATCATGTAGAGCACTGATGAGCTTGGGGTGGTGCGGTATGGTTGCCAATCCAGAGTCTGTCGTGGCGGCAAATGATCCCCTTGTAGAGCTCGAATACCTCTTTGTCGAGGCTATGGGCGGCGAGGCACACTAACATCTCCTATGCCATGACATCCGTCACATAAGAGTTGGTGACCTCCTAAACCCATGCTGGCTGGAAAAGTTAGAGCGCGGCGAAGCTTAACACATCACCCACCCTAGAGAGCATGTGTGCGGCGCCATTGTCGATGCCTCACTTGTACTGGAACTTGAATTGTAGCCCAATGTCTTGGACATTGCCTTGCAATGTAAGTCGTCTCCAATTGTTGATCCCCAAGGTTGCAAAGGCTCTTGGGATCGGTCCCCTCTACAGGTAGGCATGCCATTTTCTAATGGCCATCATCATGGTGAGAAACTCTTTCTCATATGCAAAAGCTTTTGGATGTGGACGCCGAGGGCTTTGCTGAAATATGCCATGGGGTGCCCTTCCTGGACGAGCACGATGTCGATGTCTGTCGCACACATCGGTCTCGATGTGAAACGTCTTGTCAAAATCCGGCAGGGTGAGCATGGGAGCGCTCACCATGGTGTGCTTGAGGAGGTCGCCCTACAAAATGGAGGACTTTTAGTGATGGTTCACTTGTGTCACATAAAACCGATTTTCATCACTGAAAATGGTCTAGTGACGGTTTTGGACCGTCACCACCACCGCCACCGAAGCGTCATCACAAAATATTAAATCTTGATGGTACACTTTTTCTATCACCTAAGATCGTGTCTTAGGTGAGAAACCCAGTTTTGTCATGAATGGCCATTTTTGGCAACGACCAAAACTGTCACTTATGATAGGCCAATTTGTCACCTAAGACCTAGTAATCAGTTTTTAAGTTTGACCGGTCAAAGATCCCTACAAATGGGCCTAGTAGATGCTGACGTGGCTCCTTCCATGCGAAACCAAACATAATTTTTTCTATGATGGTGACCGTCACTAATAGTTACCACAATGGCGTTTGAGCAGTCAATGATCTTTACATATGGGCCCAATGATATGATGACGTGCCTGCTGCCAAGTGGGTCCAGACATGGGTAATGTGGCTTCTTACATGCGGGTCAACATGCTGGTGAGGGCATGCATAATCGTCACAATTTGTAGATGCGGTCAATTTGTTTTATATTGTAATTGGTGAATAAGATTCATAATTTTTAATAATTTTAATATGAATTTGTGCAAAAATTGAATTGTGAATGCAATTTCAGCTCTCGCAGCTATGATCAAATTGCGAACTTGACAATTTTCATAGACTGTCTGAGGGTTGATGATAATGGCGCGTCTTCGGCTCGCTCCAGTGCTTGGTATCATTGCCAATGTTCGGAAACGTAGTAGAAAACAAAAATTTCACACCTACGCACAACCAGGATCAATATGAAGATGCATAATGAGTTGTGATTATGATCGTTACCATCACCGAGTTGCAGTAGAAGAAGAACAGGTCGGTGTAGATCGTACTTGGAGTCCCTCGAACCATCGATGAACGATCCCGTGAACCGCCTACGAACAATCCCTTGAACCAAAGATCGAAAGCACGACCTCTCTACTTGGTTGAAAGCATGCAACCTTCACGATCTGGCAGCGCTTCGTCGACCAGAGCTAATTGATGCCAGAGAATTAGAGGGAGGAGATTAGAACCACACTGGGCTTCTAATTATGAGGATTAGAGGATTTGTCTAGCTTTAATTAGGTCAACTAGGATCAACTAGAACTAGAGGGACTAGAGGAGGCTCCAAGATCAAGGACACCCATGCCAAGATTGAGGACGCCCATGCCAAGATATTTTAGGCCTCCTCGGAATCCAACATGAACCCCATGTCCGAAAAGGTGGTGGAGGCCATGGAGCACCTGCTTCCTCATGAGATCGGCAAGCGTGTGCTGGAGATGCAGGAGGCAGCGGAGATCGAGGAGCGCCAGGAGGAGGAGTTGTGCCTGGCTAAGGAGGAGGTAAAGAAGAGCCTATCCGTCGAGGAATCAGTGGTGGAGTACCAACACGAGCTCTGGCGCAGCCACTACTACGAGTACTACAACCTTGAGGGCGGCACCAAGGATGAGGATGAGGACGAGGACGACGACGTGGTGGACTTCAGCCTAGGAGACGTGGAGTCCACCAACGGCGGCATGTCGTCAGGACAAGTCATCGACGTCTCATCTTACACCGGCGAGGCATAGGGCGGCGCGTCGGCTACTTTGTTAAAATTATGCGTACTTAGCCTTTTTTTATAATGCTGTTTTTTTGTTAGAGCAATGTTTAGGTCAACTGGTCTGTTTAATTACTAAAATTGCTCAATTCAGTAAGTGTGGTCTATGTGTTGTAGGCTCTTTTGTGTACCCAAATTAGCAAGCGATGTTAAATTAGGCAATGACATGGATGAGCACCGTACCTAGGGAAATTTTGACCAAAATTTGAATGCTCAAACTCATCACATGCGTGTAAAGCAGAAGAATCGTTTGCGATGCAAACATATGTTCAAAGTGAATGGTGTCCGGCGGCACCGCACGCCAAGTTTCCCTCCAGCTTTCGAAATTTTTGGCCTACCGCCGAAATATCTAACTTTCCCCCTCCCCACCCCCTTTTCTCCCCGACCACAAGCCACATTTCCCCTGTTTCCCCCTTCCTTCCTTCCCAAGCTATAGCTGCTTCCTCGCTTGCTTCCTCGCTCTCGCCGTCTCGCATCCGACCACCGCGGTCGCCATAGTCTTCTTCAATGACCTCTCCAGCGGTTCCTCCTCCTTCGACGACTCATTCACCAGCCAGGTATGCCTCTCTCCTCTATCTCGGGTTATGATTTGGAATAAAGGATTTAACCTGGCGGCCTATTTGAGGCATTTCTTCCTCTTTTAGCTCCCTAGGACCATCACTTGCAACGAATGGAGCGGGGTGGCTGAAGATGTGCCTGCTCCTTGTCACCATCAATCTCCATGCGTGAAGTTAGTTGCTTTTGAATCTATGGACAGTGGGAGGAAGTTTCTGGCATGTGCAGAGAAGGTTAGCCCTACTATGGTTGTTACAAATCATTTGTTAGATGTGATTCAGACACTGTCACTGTGCTATGTTATTCTGGATGTGATTAAGACAGTGTCACAGTTTCTACCTAGTATCTAAAAATGTTGCCATCTCATCAGCGGTGCCCTGAGAAAATTATTTGGCGCCGCTTCAGCAGTTTGTGTGGCCAACTTTGCTCCACACATCCGAGCAACCAAGCAGTAAAATACTAAAACTTTATGTCACGAAGGAACTGAGCATGGGAGCAACTAGGTGCTACGGACGCCGGTTCCCTGATTTTTTCCTCTGGCATCGGCTTGGCAGTGCAGGGCACCGGTGCCAAATGTAGCAACATTTTTTTTGACACTGGTTTTGGCCTAAATAGTGGAGAGCCTTAGTGCTATTAGTTCTATGTTACTAAATTTGTGCATGGACACACCTGTTAGTATTAATTTGATGTCATCCAAACACTGTCGCTATGATGTTGTGGTTATATTTAGCTTCCTCATAAAATTTTCAATTTATTATTTATAGTACATGACTAAGAACTTGTAGCGTTGTTGCAATTAATTATTGCTTCTGATGTTCCTGAATTTGGTTGTTGTCTTAGTAGCAATTAATTCATTTGCACATTGATCTATTTGAGAAGATATGCCATAATTAACGTGTTTCTTCAGTTTTTCAGAATATGTATGTAGTGAATTTCTATGTTGCTAGTAACCCATTTTCCCTACAATTGTAACTGATTTAGTTTTAGATATTATAGGATGAACGGAAGTGTTCTTACCCAGAGTGGGTTGATCAAGAGTGGCCACAGTCTTTGAAGATGTGCCTAGAAAAGCTTTGGAGCATGTATGAGGAAGAGAACAGAGATAGGGTTAGATAAAATATTGTCAACGCTGAAGAATATTTCAAGATACGGGAAAAAAAGAGAAAGATGGAGAATGAGCTCAGATTTTTTAAACTAAACTATGCTTAGCTGGAGAATGAGGCACTTTCCCAGTTGGCCAGTGCAAAACAGGTTCTTACAGAACTGAAAGCAGAGGTGGAGAAGACGAACTTGGTTGATCATGCATCAGTCGATTAGGGAAATGAATATATTGTTCTAATATTGTGCTTATGAAGGTGAACTAGCTATATGATGTACTGTGTTGTTTTCACGTAGCTATCGTACTGTGATGTTAAAATATATTTGTGTGCGTGATATGAAAGTGGGAAACAACTGTTTGATATGAAATGTGAATTTTCTTAATATTGGAATTATTAATAGTAAACTAATAAACCTGCTAATTGTGTCATGGAACTTTACAAATGTTCCTAGCAGTAAAAGCGTGTGTGATGGATAGCCAATGTCATATAGTTTTCTTCAACGAATCGTGTGTGATATACTTGAATAACGCAAACAGTTAACGGAGGCAGAGCGTGTGTGATCATTACACCTATCATAGACGAGGCTATACAGAAAACTGTGTGTGATGTAGATACAAACTTAAACATTTGTCTAGGATTCACTGTGTGGGATGTGCATATGAATGGAAATGTTTTTCTGGGATTCACTGTGTGGGATGTACGTACGAACGGAAACATTTGTCTAGGATTCACTGTGTGGGATGTACATACTGTTGGGGAAGGTTGCATGGAAAACAAAAAAAATTCTATGCACACACAAGATCTATCCATAGAGATGCATAGCTACAAGAGGGGAGAGTGTGTCTACGTACCCTCGTAAACCGTTAAGTGGAAGCGTTTATCAACGCGGTTGATGTAGTCGTACACCTTCACGATCCGCCCGATCAAGTACCAAACGTACGGTCAGCACACGTTCAGCTCGATGACGTCCTCGCCTTCTTGATCCAGCAAGATGGGTGGAGTAGTAGATGAGTTCCGGCAGCACGACGGCATGCTGACTGTGGTGATGCAACTATCTCAGCAGGGCTTCGTCGAGCACTACGAAAAATATGACCGAGGATGAACTAGGAGAGGGGCGCCGCACACGGCTAGGGAATCGTGGTGTGTGTTGTCCCTCTCCCTCCACACATATATATAGGTGGGGGGAGGAGGGGAGGCAGCCTAGGGTTCTCCCAAGGGGCCGGCGGCCACCTTGGGCGCCTGCCCTGGCTGCACCCCCCCTTCCTTCTTGGGCACGCGGGTGGAAGGCAGGAGGGGGTGGCACCCCCCTTTCCTTTCTCTTAGGTGGAGGGAAGGCAGGAGGAGCTATCCCTCCCCCTTTCCTTCCCTAGGGATAGCGGCCTAGAGGTGGGGCGCGCCAACCCCTTGTGGGCTGGTGTGCTCCCCTCTTTTGGCCCATATGGCCCAATAACCTCCCGGGGCCTCCCGGAACCCCTTCCGGTGATCCGATGACTACCCGATACATTCCGAAACCTTTTCGGTGACCAAATAGTATTGTACTATATATCAATCTTTACCTCCGGACCATTCCGGAGCTCCTCGTCATGTCCGTGATCTCATCCGGGACTCCGAACAACATTCGGTCATCAACTCACATAACTTATATAATACTATATCGTCAACGAACGTTAAGCGTGCGGACCCTACGGGTTCGAGAATGATGTAGACATGACCGAGACGCCTCTCCAGTCAATAACCAATAGCGGGACCTGGATGACCATATTGGTTCCTACATATTCTACGAAGATCTTTATCGGTCGAACCTTTATGACAACATACGTAATTCCCTTTGTCTGTCGGTATGTTACATACCCGAGATTCGATTGTCGGTATCTCTATACCTAGTTCAATCTCGTTACCTGCAAGTCTCTTTACTCGTTCTGTAATACATCTTCTTGCAACTAACTCCTTAGTCACTTTGCTTGCAAGCTTCTTGTGATGTGTATTACCGAGAGGGCCCAGAGATACATTTCCGATACACGGAGTGACAAATTCCATTCTCGATCCATGCAAACTCAACAGACACCTTCGGAGATACCTGTAGAGCATCTTTATGATCACCCAGTTACGTTGTGACATTGGATAACACACAAGGTATTCCTCTGGTATCCGGGAGTTGCATGATCTCATGGTCGAAGGAATATGTATTTGACATTAAGAAAGCAGCAGCAATAAAATGAACGATCATATGCTAAGCTAACGGATGGGTCTTTTCCATCACATCATTCTTCTAATGATGTGATTGCGTTATCAAGTGACAACACATGTCCATGGTTAGGAAACCTTAACCATCTTTGATCAACAAGCTAGTCTAGTAGAGGCTCACTAGGGACACGGTATTTGCTTATGTATTCATATATGTATTTAAGTTTCCAATCAATACAATTCTAGCATGAATAATAAACCTTTATCATGATTAAGGAAATATAATAATAACCATTTTATTATTGCCTCTAGGGCATATTTCCATCACATACGAACATAAACGTTTGTCTGGGATTCACTGTGTGGGATGTACATACGAACGGAAACAATTATCTGGGATTCACTGTGTGGGATGTACATACGAACGGAAGCGATGGCTCGCCCGATTGCACACGAGCTCATTTTGCCCTGCGTGTGTGACCGGAGGACCTATCCCCGACGGTTTCTGGGTCGTGTGGGAAGGACCCCCCTATCGCACACACTAGCAAGGCGACGGTTTAAAATGCCATCGCGGAAAGGTGTTAAAAACCATTTGTATAGCAGCTCGTTGTACCAGTGTAAATATCTACAACAAAGTGTTTAGTAGCACAGTAGTATGGTAGTTTGATAGCAATGGTAACAATAGCAATAGTAACGGTAACCGTATCAGTTTTGTAGGGATTGTAACAGCAGCAACAACAGTAGTAACTTAGCGAAAATCAATATGAGAAAAGCGTAGGCATTGGATCAATGATGGATATTCATGTAACAGTCACAACCTATAGTGATACACAATAGCTCCAATTCATCGATGTAATGTAGGCATGTATTCTGTATATAGTCATACGTGCTTATAATAAGAACTTGCATGCCATTTTTGGTCCCACCCTCCCGTGGCAGCGGGGTCCATAAGGAAATCCAAGGGATATTAAGGCCTCCTTTTAATAGAGATCCGGAACAAAGCATTAACACATAGTGAATACATGAATTCCTGAAACTACGATAATCACCGGAAAGAATCCCAATTATTGTCACCTTGGGTTATGCGAATCATAACACGTAATCACTACTGCAGGAATGCCTAGCAGTGGTGGGCGCAAAAAGCCTAGTAGTGTCGGGTCAGGCTCTCAGGGCCACCCGCCACCGACCTCCTGCCACTGCTATTATGGCATCAGTGGCGGGCGGGTGCCCACCACTATTAGAGCCTATCTAGTGGCGGGTAGTCCTGCTTGCCCGCCATTGGTATATGTTATTAGTTGTGGCGGGCGGTACCTGTCACCCGCCACAGCTATCTCTTCAGCCTCCAGCCATTCCAACACCTGATACACATTACAGGATACAAATAACCACATTACAGCAAACAACTAACGTAAGCGATCATACCCATCACATTTAACATAGCAATAATCTAAACTTCATACAAATAGATGTACACATTAGTCTACAACAACTCATGTCGCATCATTAGTACGTACACATACATACAAGACTTCATGATAAGAACAATACCATAATGACAATGAGCTGGATAAAGATAATGAAATTCTTTACTCGTCCACTTGTCCACACGGACTTGCATACTTCATAGTTGATTTTCTCTTTGTGGACGTAATTGACATAATGATCCTCAATTTCTTTGCGAACGTAGTTGGCATAATGACCCTCAGCTTCTTTTTTAGTCTTATATCCTTTGTAGCAGCTATTTTTTAACCGTCCACTTGCTCCTTGCATATCTCCCATGAATCATGAATTCCAGGATTCTTCCCAATGTACACTACATACCAGTTCCACTTCATCTACGTAAATAAATAAAGAAGCCAACAAGTCAATTTCATAGTTATCCAATCACATAGAGCAAAGTCACATCATAATGTTTATAGCACCATAGACGATACAAATCACCACGTTGCACAGTTCATTAGTAGTTCGGAAGCAAAAGTGTAGAGCTCCATCATAGCAATTTAGAAATTAAGTTCACACACATCGATCATATAGATCACATGAAAGAAGTGCACTAGTTGTTCAGCTCCATCATCATGAGCTATCCTCGCCTTCCTTCATCTTCGTGATCTCCTCTTGGGTGGTCCTCGCAGCTTCGACGGCTGCTCGTGCACTCTTCGCGGCTGCTTGCGCACTCGTAGCGGCTACTCTTGCGCTCGCTGCGGCTGCTCTGGCTCTCTTGGAATATGCCTGAGCGCTCTTGGAATATGACTGAGCCCTCTCGGTGGCTACTTGAGCACTCCCGATATAGGCGAGCACGATCTCGGTGTACTGAGCCACCCTCGTGACGATGTCTACGGCAGTAGAAATTCTGTCTATGGCTTTAGGAGTCCTAAGAGGCGTTGTGGCTTCTTCATTTAAATCACATTAAATAATTTGACATTTAGATATAACATTTAGAAAAAACAACATGACCTTTGATAGAAATTGGACATATTGAGTGCCAGAAGTTAAGCAAAACGAAATTTAATCCACGCTTCGCAAAAACATTGGCACTTATTATGAATACACCCGCTTCATGAAAAAATTGATGTACCATATGCTCATCCATATGTAACAAATTTCGTCTAGCACACGCATTCAATTTTGAGACATTCACTTATGAAGATTCAATGGTACATCATACAACAAATTTTAGCTACACCAATAACATGTTGTACTAGATTTTTATCCATACGTTGTACATTTTAACCACACTAATAAAATGTTGTATGAATATTTCTATCCATATGAGGCCCATACCACAAGTTCAACGGAGGTGTGCTTACCGGGCCAAAGTCGGATGATGGGCTGGACGAGGCGGAGGTCGATGGCGGAGATGTCGGCGGACGGCGAGTTCGACGGAGACTAGGACGACGTTGGATGCGGAGGAAGGCATGGGCGACGGTCATGGAGAAGTATTTTGAGGTAGCGTGGCACGGCGACGCAGACGAACTTCGAGGCGGGGACGGTCAACGCAGGCGATGGGGAAGATTGGCTCCTCGACGCCGTTCGAGACGGCGGACCATGACCTCGCCGGTGCGGACGGACGGCGCCATGATGCTGGTGGCGGCAAGAGAGGAGGGAGAAAGAGTTTGCGTTTAGGATGAGATCCGACTACTGTGCGGGGGGTTAGTTAAGGTCGTGTGTAGCAGTGATGGGCACAAGGAGTAGCCCGCCACCCCAGTATAAGTGTGGGAGGCAGCAACGTGACCAAATATAGCTGTGGCGAGCAACTGCTAGAACCCGCCACCCGCTATCTGAAAATATTTGAATATGCTTGGCACGTGGGTGCCCAAATATTGCAGTGGCGGGTCCAAAGTGCCGGCCGCCACAGATGTGGAGGTGAACTATGGCGGGCAACAATCATCGCCCGCCACAGTAGCTTGCTAGCCGGGCATGAATTAGGAAACACACAATTGTGGCGGGTAATCTTGGCCGCCCGCCACAGCTACTTGCGTAGCACCGGCGCGCTCGCCACTGCTTGCTTTCAAAATTAGCAGTGGCCGGTGCCCTACATCGGCTGCCACTCATTAGGGTTCACCTATAAGCCCTTTCCCAGTAGTGAATAGGTGCATAAAACTTGCAAGAACACAAATGTATTCATGAAAACAGAAAGGGTTAAGATCTGAAATCATGGCACTCAGACCCTAGTGACAAGCATTAAGCATAGCAAAGTCATAGCAACATGACTCTCACAACATAGTGGATACTAGGGATCAAGCCCTCACAAATTGACTCGATTACATGACAAATCTCATCCAACCCATCACCATCCAACATGCCTATGAAGGAATTACTCACTCCTAATGGTGAGAATCATGGAATTGTTTATGGAGGATGGTTGATGACGATGACGGCGTCGAACCCCCCTCTCCGGAGCCCTAAACACTCCAGATCAGCCCTCCTGATGAAGAACAGGAGGTGGCGGCGGCTCCGTATTGTAAAACGTGATGATTCCTTCTCTTTGATTTTTTTCCTCCATGCATAGGTATTTATGGAGTTGGAATTAGGGTTGCCGGAGGCTCAAGGGGCCCACAAGCTCACCAGGCGCGCCCTGGGGGGTGGGCGTGCCCCTGAGCTTGTGGCTCCTCAGTGGCCCCCCTCCGGTAGTTCTCTTCGCCAATATTTTTTTAATATATTCTGAAAATATTCTCCGTACATTTTCAGCCCAATCCGAGAACTTTTATTTCTACACAAAAATAACACCATGGCAGTTCTGCTGAAAACAGCGTCAGTCCGGGTTAGTTCTATTCAAATCATGCAAATTAGAGTCGAAAACAAGAGCAAAAGTGTTTGGAAAAGTAGATACGTTTGGGATGTATCAACCAATACCTGAAGTATATATAGGTTGGAGGGGAAGAGGAGGGCTGCCACCAAGGAGGGAAAGCCTACTCCACATTCGGCCTCCTTTCTTAGGGAAGGAGGCCCTTTCCCACTTGGGCCTTTTTGGCCGAAGTTGCCTTCCACCTCTTGGCCTTTCTAGGCCCGTTGATATATATATTAACATCTCCGAAAACTTTTTCCACCTATATACATTTTATCGGTAATACCCGGTATTCACCAAAACCCTTCCGGTGACCCCGAAACGCTTCCAGATCCTCTTAGAACTATTCCTAATATTGATGAAACAATTACACAAATATATTATCATCACTCCCATCCTACTAACACTTAGCAGATCGTGATTGTCTATTGTCTTAAGCTTGTGACCCCGTAGGTTCGGTAACTCATAGACATGAACGAAGCCGTTCGTTCAATGACCGACAGCAGGACCATGGACGTCCATATTGATCCCTATGAGCACATGAATGATATTCGAGTGAACCTATGGTTATCATGTGATGTTCCCTTTGCTTCACGATACTTCACAAAACCCGGGATGCATCAGTATCCTCCGGAGTCATCACCATGCTCACTATACCGAAATCCACGTTACCGGTTTTGTTCTTCTTTCTCGTTATTGTGTTCCGGCATCCCCGTGACGTAGTCACTTGTGTTTGGCTATATGATGATTGATGCCATCACACCGAGAGGGCCCTAAGAAAATCTCTCCATCATCGGAGGAGCAAATCCCACTGTAAGCTATCTAGTCCCTTGTCAAACTTTCCGATGAACTTGTAAGTTGTCGTTATGATCACCGTGTTACAGGTGACGTTTGAGCAACCCCAAAGCCCACCCTATGGTAAGAAGTGACTAGGATACTCTCATGGTCCAAGGAGCAAAATCACATGTTAACACTTCGTGTTATTGGAATTGATTACAGACGATATTACTCAATTCATAACAAACAAGTTTGGGTCGATTCAATATGATTGTTCTTCCAACGTCATAATCTCAATGTTGTTTTAGGACTATTATTACACTTAACGATATCCTAAGGTCCAGAAAACGTGATCACCAACAACACTTGAGCTAGTCTTAGAGGTGAGACTAGGAATCCTTTAATTTATCCGTTTGTCATTTCACACGTGCATATGAGTTTTCCACTGAATCGCATATTCCAGGATCATAGCAATTATAGCTTGAAATATAAACACTTAACTATGAATATGGAAGTATAATAATACAATATTACTACCTTTAGGGCATATTTCCAATAGTTCGGCCTCCCCCTTCCATAGGGGGGGGCGCCTCCTCTACTTGGGCCAAGTTGGCCCAACTTTCCTTCTCCGGTTTGGCATTTTAAGGCCCGTTTGTTTTAAATTAAATATAAAAGTATTATAAATATTTTCAGACCCTTTTGTGTATAATTTAACATCCCCGGAAACATTTTCCACCTATATATATTTATCGTTAATACCCTGTATTACCCGATACTCTCTGAAACTCTTCCGATGACCCTGAAACGCTTCCAGATCCTCTTGGAACTATTCCGAATATTAATGAAACAATTCTAAAAATATATTCTCATCACTCCCATCCTACTAACACTCAGCAGATCATGATTGCCTTAAGCTTGTGACCCCGTAGGTTCGGTAACTCACAGACATGAACGAAACCCCTTCGTTCAGTGACCGACAACGGAACCGTGGATGTCTATATCGATCCCTATGAGCACATGAATGATATTCGAGTGAACCTTTGGTTATCATGTGATGTTCTCTTTGCTTTGCGATACTTCACAAAACCCGGGATGCATCGTTATCCTCCTGAGTCATCACATGCTCACTATACCGTTATCCTCATTACCAGTTTTGTTCTTCTTTCTCGTTATCGTGTTCTGGCATCCCCGTGACATAGTCACCTATTTCTGGCCAAACAATGGTGGATGCCGTCACACCGAGAGGGCCCTAATAATATCTTTCCATCGTCGGAGTGGCAAATCTTACTCTGGAGCTATCTAGTCCCTTGTCAAACTTTCCGATGAGCCTGTAAGTTATCGTTATGATCACCGTGTTACAGGTGACGTTTGAGCAACCGCAAAGCCACACCGTAAGAAGTGACTGCGATACTCTCATGGTGTACGGCGCAAAATCACACATTAACACTCCGTATTATTACAATCGATTACAGATGATATTAACTCAATTCATAGCAGACAAGATTGAGTCGATTCAATATGATCGTTCTTCCAACGTCATAATTTCAATGTCGTTTTATGACTATTGTGCTACCTTGACAGTTGATAAATATATTGGAAGTTTTTTCCACAAAGAAAACATACTCTGTATGTAGCATTAGCTGAAGAACGCTTTATGTCCATGTATATCATTTCTATCTACAATTTATTATTGACCTCAACTGTTCTTTTCTATTGATAATTTGAACCACCGGTTTCCCACCGATTTAATAATATAATATATTGTTATAAATATGCCAATATTCACTCCACATATATTTTTAATGAGTAGTAGTTATGCCCTATATATAGGCCACGCAACATCAGTCAAAATCCAGGCATGCATGTGAGCCTTATATTTGGATACAAGTTACTACTGGTGTTCTTTCCTATTGTGTTGCCTTGACACTTGATGGATAGATTGTAGGCTTTTCCTGATTTTTCTACTATGTATGTAGTATTGGTTGCAAAGCTCTTTATGTCCATGTATATCGTCTAGATCTACAAACAATTGTCATTTAGTAGTTCTTTTCTATTGATAATCTAAACCACCCAATTTCTATTGTTTTGATAATACAATATACTGTTATTACTATGCCAACATTCACTCCACAAATATGCTTAATGACTACTCCCTCCGTCCGGAATTACTTGTCGCATATATGGATAAAAATGAATGTATCTAGAACTAAAATACATGTAGGTACATCTATTTCTCCGACAAGTATTTCCGGGTGGAAGGAGTATTAATTATGACCTATGTATTGGCCATGCCGCAACGTTCATATCTTAGCCTTATATTTGGATACAATTTATTGCTTGCATTAATCATCGGTTGTGGCATAAATTTTGCATGCTCCTCATGGCTTTAAATTCTGATGGTCGTAGCTACTTTGCTGAATGAGTTTGATATCTTAGTAGGAACAAAACAAATTCGTGTACTTTTTCACCTACTGAAGTTCTAAGGAAGACGACTACTGAAGTCAAAGGTATTTCTTGAATCCATTCATCTAGCAATGTTTATACGAAATGAACATCGGGATTGCGTGAGTCGGAGACGTCGAGAGTAGGGATCTGAATTTTGAAATTTTAAAGCCGCCCTTGTTCGCTCGCTCGCCCGACCGCGGGTGACGGGCGAACCCTAGCCCCCTCCCCATCCTCCTCTCCTACCGCCTTCGCCGGCGTGGTCCACCAGGGCCTTGCTTGTGCGGTGCTGGCTGCGACCGGCAGGTCTTTCCCTAGGCACTCGGCGAGGCTCCTTCTGGCGGTAGTGTGGCTCGGCCAGCGGCGGTATGGATCGGCGGGGTGGTTCCCGCGGTCCTCGGGTGCCTTAGGGGCGGCGGCGCAGCCGTTGTCTACGAGATGGCATGGTGGTGCAGGAGCTCGGTTTATGGCGCCCGCTAGGCCCTTTGGGCCCCATCTGTGTTTGGGCGGGCCTGCAGCACTCTGCACGACAGCAAGGCTCCCTGGAGGTGGAGGTGGGGTGGCGGCGGTCTCCTAGCGGCGGCGTTGGCAACCGGCATGTTGCAACATGGTAGGGGGACTTCGTGAGCCCATCTGGGTCGGGCCGGGCCAGTAGGGGCCTGGATTGTCCCGGTTGCCGCGTCCGATCGGTTTTTGCATCGGCGGTGGAGGTAGTCCCCTCCCGCTTGGCTGAGTTGTTGGTGCCCCGGATCCGTTGTTCCCTCTTCCTTCCTCTAGGCCCCGTGTCGATGGCCCTAGTTTG
This sequence comes from Thinopyrum elongatum, assembly GCA_011799875.1. Taxonomy (NCBI): domain Eukaryota; kingdom Viridiplantae; phylum Streptophyta; class Magnoliopsida; order Poales; family Poaceae; genus Thinopyrum; species Thinopyrum elongatum. The sequence goes on from CM022299.1 coordinate 101,939,802, forward strand.
GTGATGAGGTTGATTCAAGGCCGTGGTGGCGCATGTTGGTGGACGGCAGGATTGGTGGAGAACTCGGATTTTCCAGGGTGGTGGGGATTTTTGGGTCGGGAGGAATCCCTGTCGGTTCCTTTTATGTGCGGTTTTAACTGCTACCTTCAGTTCTACATAGGGGAATAACATTCTTTTTGATGATAACAGATTACCATGGACGGAGAGTGGCCGCAATACAATAGTGGTGTGCACAATGAGTTTGACCTCTTCATGACAAGCAAACACAACCACCTATTCCAGCACAACCATAGTGATGAGATGGATGGCCTGCTTGAAGCCACTACTGTCGTGGGCAACACTGATGATGCCAACGTTGTTGCTACAGACCACGACAACAACGATGGAGAGACCCATAGTGAGAAGAGAATGGCCACAAGGCGTGCCAATTATCACCGTCTGCACACTGAACAAATCCAAGAACTTGAAGCGTACAATACATACTCAATCAATGTTTCTTACCTAGCGAAGATGTGTACTGATCCATTTTCATTAACGTAATATGTAGTGTGTTCTGGGACTGCCCTTATCCAGACGAGAAACTCCGGAAGGACCTTAGCGAGAGGCTTGGCATGAGTGCCCAGCAGGTCAAGTTCTGGTTCCAAAACAAACGCACCTTCAGTAAGGTACATATCATTCTTTTCCACAATTAATTACATATGGGTCACCTACGATATGCAGTTATATGCACACTTTGTTGTTAAATAGTACAAACTACACTGAACATCGTAGCATTGTTCGTCATTGGATCTTACAATATACTATTGTATTCCCCTCATGAACATGGTATCGTACTCTGGTAACCACTAATTAAAATGATGCATACGTGAAATTAATAAATGCAGGGCAAGATGCAGCGGTGGGAGACCCAAAATCGTTGGGTAGAGAATGAGAGGCTGAAAACTGAACGCCAAGCCATCATGTTGGCTATGCAAAACAAGACTTGCCTCAAATGCAGAGGGGTGATGGTGCAAACTCAGGATACCTCGGAGCGCCAGCGCCTATACACCGAGAATATGAGGCTCAAGGAAGAACTCCTACATGCCACTGCCTATCTTAAAGAAGGTCTTCGCCGAAATGGCATATCGCTCCCATGGGCCCGGAACTGACCATACCATCTTCGATCTTAGTCAACATTAATTCTTCCGCATGAACTATAGTTTTACTTGGTTCCTCAGCTAGCAAATAATGCACCATGTTGCATGTGTATGTACATCACTTGGTCGCTTGTTTATTTATTTCCATAGGGTCTCATGGTTGCTACGTGGGATGGCATGAGATATGGCAATCATGGCAGCAATGAAGGGGTAGTAGGATTAGCGGCTTTGGGATGGCATTGCCGTGAAGCTCGGTCCAATGCCCGTCTTTGTCTCTTTGAGTTTGTAACAAAACAGATCAAGTAGATGCCAATAAATAGAGAAAAACAAACATACAAGTTGCAAGTTGAATGCTGCACAGTAACATTGTGTGTGTGTCCTAACATTTCGTGGTGTGAGTATGCCATTCATGAGATACCTCTACCATCGATGTTTTTTGGCAACATAAGCATTCATCATCTTCTGGATCCATGGCTGGAAGTGAATCACAATCGCCATCCACCTCGCGCACTCCCCGGTGCATGCACCTGCAGAGTCATGCACGGAGCATGATGAGGGGGATCCGGAGCTACAAGTAGTGCAATACTTGGTGAAGGAGTCCTTGGGATCCTCTTGTGCCCGGTGGTCTCCCGCATGAATTGTGCCAAATGGGAAATTTCGTCACATGTGAATAAGCAAGTGCAGGGCTTCTGCATGTCCATGGAGCACAACCCAATCAGAGAGCGTAAAGACATGAGCGCACTGGCGGTGAACCTTTGGTGTGTGCTACCAGAGATGATGTGCATAGTGGTGGCCAACAATAATGTCAAGAATGTGTGGGATGATGCGAAGACCTTGTGAATGGGAGATGAGTGCATTCAAGAGAGAAAGGCACAAGAGCAAAGACTTCGAGATCATGGCATCCAAGGATGGTGAGTTTGTTTAATACACTGCAATGCTCTTGTATGGTCTCGTCATTGACCTAGATGTGCTTTGGATGACATATCCATTGAAAAGTTCAAGTAGTTCCTATGCATAATTTCCCATGGTAAGTGCATGTGGTCACCTCGCTTGAGACAATCATGGACCTCAAGACCCTCTAAATGGACAAGCTCATAGGTCTGTTGCTTGCCGTTCAGCAGAGCTATGCCATATGGATGGAAACCTTTGATCAAGTGAATTTTTGCTGCTAATGGAGAAAGAGTGGTAGGCATGACAGGGATGTCGCAATCACCTCGACGAACAATCCTGAGATAGAGACAATCGAAAGGGCAAGGTGAAGCCCAAGCCGCCATCTGGTGATATCAGTAGCCAAAAAAGTCATAGTGGTGGCAACATTGATAACACGAGCAAAGTTGAGTCACCGGGCAAGGGTTGGTGCCATGAAAAATGGCGTCTATGCCCACCTGGCGAAAGAGTTCACAAACCTCGCAACGAATGACACGGCAAGACCAACCTGCTGGCTCAGGAGGACGCACCGCACTACTTCTGGTGATGACCGGGGACAATGCACTCATGTCTTAGAGCTGGTGCGCATGGGCTCTCAAACGAGGACGAGAGGCCCCTTGGACCTTCTTATCTTCCGTGGCTTATATGGAAACAAGTCGCACAAAAAATGGAGATTATCCATTGAAAATTGCAACATTTTTGTGATTATTTTCGTCTGGTGTGAGCACCGGTGTGTACCTTGGTATGACCTGGTTTGGTCAAACTAGCTGCGAGCACCGATGTGTACCTTGGTATGACCTGGTTTGGTCAAACTAGCGCTCTACTTGCACTTTGTCCTTTGCCCTAACTTAAAGATTTGGTAGTTTGAACATATAGTTTCTATACGACATCATATTGAGATGATCCAAAATGTAAAGTTGATCAACTCGACGAGGTGGACAACTTTAATGTGGATAGTTTCTACATTTGAGATCATACAGGTGGCAATCCTTCAACATTCCCAAATGGAGCTACCGCTTGTCGCTTTTCTCCAAGGTGGCGACAAAGGTTAAATGTTCCTGGGAGATAAAAACCACCTAGAAAACCGAAAAAATATATTAAAACATAACGGTTAGCATATATTGTCAACTAGACCATGACAGCATGCGTTGCCACGCCCGTCCATTTCTTCAATGGAATGATACAAAGTTTGTAAATACATATAGACTTGAGAAATGGAAATTAAATGTAGTTTTGTGGACGGTATAATGTGCAAAAATCGATATGTCCATATATATGTAGGAAAATGCAATTACATTATAAACATGTTCCATGATAAGCTAAGAACATGGGACATATAACAACATGGCCAAATAAAGACATTGTACAGCAATGTGTATAATTTGCTCATCACACACGATCACATATATTTTGATCATTGCTGGCAGCACCCTCATGCTCTCCACCGTCCCCGTGTCAGACCTTTAAAACCAGTCGTGGATAGATCAACATAGGGAGCGATGGTTCCTCCCCAAAATGCAAGATGGTTCAACGTATATGAAAAGATGTTGCATTTCCTTTTCAAAAGAAAAATATGTTGCATCATAGTTACCATTATAATCAACCTATAAAATCCATGGAATGGTACCAGTGTGCCAAATATTCCAAGCTGCAAGAGGATGAATCAAGTCCTCGACGGATTAAGAAATCATTTACATTTACTATTTTCCGACATGGTTTACATATGTTTTGTTTGTAAAGTTACAACATTTCAAGCTGCAACTTGTCTTGATGCTCATAAAATTTCTGACAAAGTGAACCAAACTTTCGAAACTTTAGCATAAAACCAACTTTCCAAATGCATCTGGAGATGTGCAAAAAGTAGAGGTAAGAAATAAAAGAAAGTAAAACGATAGCAGGAAATCATGAATATTAGCTTTGGTCGATATAATATTGGATATATTTTGCATTAACCCACAATCATAATAGATAAGGGCGGATATCACATTACATATGTTTAGAGGAAGATATAGGAGTGCACCATATCTGAATTAACCCCCTGCATCAATGTGACCCATTTTTTCACAAATAGGAGTAAGACATCGGTCATGTATAAAGTTTAATTTGTCTTGTGGAATTTTCCTTGTCGCATTCAATCTAAATGAAGAGCAAACTTATGTGCATGCAAAGTAGTAGGCCCAACATAGTAAGTAAGCTGCAATACAATGATATCTCAACAAAAGCTTACCTTTTTCAAGCTATATCTTGTCTAGATGCTCATAAAATTTCTGACAAAGGGAAGCAAACTTTTGAAATTTTAACATAAAACCAGTTTAACAAATGTACATGGAGATGTGCAAAAAGGAGAGGTTAGAAAGAAAGAAAGTACAACGATAAGTCTACTTTTCAGCATAGTCTATATGTTAACCGCCACTATGAAAGTTGAAGCCCCTGCAGCCAACTTTTACAATACAGTACTGATCTGAACGCTTTTATATTTCTTTACAGAGGGAGTACATATGAGGTAATAGCCAAAAAATAATCGATGTTATCTATGATTTTGACGATGTTAGAGAATTATATATATATATATACACTTTATCTGTCTAGAATACATATACCACCAGTTTATGTAATTTCTAAATTCAGTGAAAGAGAAATAGTTTATGTGTAAGTACCAAACTGACCTTCATAGTTCACAGAGACTTTCCGGTCAAAGAAAAGAAACTTATTACTATGTAGCAAATACTAACTTAATTTTGCTTCCAACAAAGATCTCAGAGCCAACAAGTACAACTTGCTACATCGAGAAGCATTTCGTTCCCATGGACACAGCTAAATGAGGGCACACCAAGAAACACCAAAAAAACACAACAGGATGCTTGTTTAGTATCCACACCTTATACCCATGATACTCATCATAGGCAGTATCATTGCCTACGTATCATCCCTGTTCTCCCACAAGAAATAATTATGATGACACATATTATCTTCTTCTCCTTTTTATATTTTATTTGTAGCACGTAAAACAGCGTCGTCGTCCACCATTCAAAGTTCTAGGTGTTAATTTTGCATCATACGGTGTGGCAAACTGCGTTCAATAAAAATTCTGCATCATTTCCTGGTAGTCTCAGTTTTATCAGCATTCCCTGCCAAAGAATCATCATTGATAGAAGCAAGAAATACATATGGTTATATATTCTACTATGCCATAGAAAATGCACATAAGAGAAAGAAACCTGATTGTGCCCAAATACAAAGTTTTCATCTATTCCTTGGAATAGTCAAAGATAGTACGTATGCATGAGCTGGTAGCAGATTGATCAATGCTAACTGTTATGTTTTCCTCGTCTATATGGAAAGAACCTTGACATCATAAATCACAAAAGGAACTCTTCTGAAAACTCAGTCATAACTAAAGAAGAGATCTCAACATAGAAACCAACCTTGGTGTCTTTGGATCTTAATGCAGGAATCAATCTCTTCCAGTCTTTTCTCTCGATCTATGAGCTAAGAAATACCAGCACATGAACATTCCATAAATAGGGATGGAAAGGAGGGGGAGGGGGCGTTGAAAAGGGACTCAGAAGTCACAAGTACAACCACGACCAGCTCTGGTATGGAGCCTTGGACAGGCAAAGAAGACACAGGTGTCCACGAGATGAAGGAGGCGGAAATAGAAACGATGGGCTCCTCGTCGCTGCCCCTGAATGAAGCGTCTGGGGATGCGTCCTACATGGCATTCTCCTCTCCACCTATGTAGCATCAGGAGGAGCGGCTGGGGCTTTTGTTGTAGGGGCGACGGGGTAGGGGTGGAGCGGCTGCTTCCGGTGACTTAGTCAAGGTAGGGGCGACGGTGTTCGGCCGCGCTATAGTGGTTGGAGCGAGTGGATTGTGCGTCGGCTTCGTGGTCGGGGTGTGGGGCGATGGTTTTCGGCGTCACGGTAAGGCCTCATTTGGTTTCACAGGATCCCGGGGGATCCCTGCCTATTCCCCGAGGCCGAGAAACCACAGACCGTTTATCCCCTGGCGATCCGCCAACGCATTTGGAGGCCCACGAGACCAGGGTAGCCCTGCCCTTTCCATGGCCTTTTCCTGGGCGAGGCTTCCAGGCCTGATGAGATCGGGGTGGAAACCCTCGTCGCGTGCCCTACCCCCCTGGGCGCGCCCCCTGCCTTGTGGCCACCTCGTGTGCCCTCCGGACTCTGTTTTCTTGCACGATACTTCTTTCGGTGGGTAAAAATTCATTATATAATCTCCCGAAGTTTTTGACTACCATACCACGGCAAAATCTCATGTTTTTGTTTCGAGCTGTTTTTCTGACAGATCTAGATCACCATGACGTCTCCAAGTGCCCCCAAGGACAAGTTTTTTGAGAAGGTCATCGACCCTTACCTTGCGGAGGTGCTGCAACACCCTCAAACCATTGAGATGCGTGAGGGGGTGCTGCACATCCGCGATGTTGAGGGACCGAAGAAGACCCGAAGCGTGGGGACAAGACTCGAAGCAATGGAGCAACAAGTTTTCAAGTGCCAAGGGATGGTGGAACATGGACTCAATGCCAATCACATGATGATCGTGGAGTTCACCAACAATCACAAGCTAGACGCCAAGAACATCGGGGAGGCCATGTTCAAGCCTCACGAGAAAATCGAGCACCTCTAGGCCCAGATCTATGACCTGCAAAACCAAAACTGTGAGTATGAATATAGATTCAAGAGGATGAGTTTGGCTGCAGATTTGAGGATCCCGGAGACTCGTTCATCCTTCTACAATGGTGAGCCTATGCCCTGGAAGATGGACAACAAGCCTACAACATCAACAACTCCACCATCACCACCGCCGAAGAAAGAGACATAAATACATGGGTATGGGCACTCCCCTTGGCAACTGCCAAGCTTGGGGGAGGTGCCTCGGTATCGTATCACCATCACATCTTTACCTTTATCTTTTTTTGTTCAATCCTTTTGGTTATATCTTGATCTAGTAGAATAAAGTTTTAGTATGATCTAGCTTTGAGTTTTGTTTCGATCTTTATCTATGTAATCGAGTCCGTTAGTTATATATAATAAAGAGTAGTTTTGAGTTGAGGGCTTTGCTTTCTTGCTATGATCTTGAGGGAATTAAATAAAAGTGAGGAATAAAAAGAAATAAAAAGATCATATATTGATCTTATGCAGAGTAATGATTTCACATATAAAGAGTATGATGAATAAAAGTTGTTGAGAGTTGACAAACATAGTTTTGGTCATTGTTGCAATTAATAGGAAGTAATAAAGAAAGAGAGGTTTCACATATAAATATACTATCTTGGACATCTTTTGTAATTGTGAGCACTCATTAAAATATGACATGCTAAAAAGTTGATGTTGGACAAGGAAGACAACATAATGGGTTATGTTTTCCTATATCCGAATAGAAGTTATATTGTCATGGATCCTCCAACATGTTGAGCTTGCTTTTCCCTCTCATGCTAGCCAAATCCTTTGCACCAAGTAGAGATACTACTTGTGCTTCCAAACATCCCTTAAACCAGTTTTGCCATGAGAGTCCACCATACCTACCTATGGATTGAGTAAGATCCTTCAAGTAAGTTGTCATCGGTGCAAGCAATAAAAATTGCTCTCTAAATATGTATGATCTATTAGTGTGAAGAAAATAAGCTTTATACGAACTTGTGATATGGAAGAAATAAAAGCGATGGACTGCATAATAAAGTTCTTTATCACAAGCGGCAATATAAAGTGACGTTCTTTTGCACTAAGATTTTGTGCATCCAACCATAGAAGCGCATGACAATCTCTGCTTCCCTCTGCGAAGGGCCTATCTTTTACTTTTATCTTCTACCCTTATACAAGAGTCATGGTGATCTTCACCTTTCCTTTTTACACTTTTTCCTTTAGCAAGCACTATGTGTTGGAGAGATCCAGATATATATATCCACTCGGATGTAGGTTATCATAAAGTATTATTGTTGACATTACCCTTGAGGTAAAAGGTTGGGAGGCGAAACTATAAGCCCCTATCTTTCTCTGTGTCCGATTGAAGCTTTGAACCCATAAGTATCGCGTGAGTGTTAGCAATTGTGAAAGACTAAATGATAGTTGAGTATGTGGACTTGCTGAAAAGCTCTTATATTGACTCTTTCCGATGTTATGATAAATTGCAATTGCTTCAATGACTGAGATCATAGTTTGTTAGTTTTCAATAAAGTTTCTGATTCATACTTTACATTGTGAATGAATTGTTACTTGAGCATAAGAAGTTATATGACAATATATGTTGCTGTTCTAAAGATGGTCATGATGCCCTCATGTCCGTATTTTATTTTATCGACACCTCTATCTCTAAACATGTGGACATATTTTTCAATTTCGGCTTTCACTTGAGGACAAGCAAGGTCTAAGCTTGGGGGAGTTGATACGTCCATTTTGCATCATGCTTTTATGTTGATATTTATTGCATTATGGGTTGTTATTACACATTATATCACAATACTTATGCCTTTTCTCTCTTATTTTATAAGGTTTACATGAAGAGGGAGAGCCGGCAGCTAGAATTCTGGACTGGAAAAGGAGCAAATATTAGAGACCTATCCTGCACAACTCCAAAAGTCCTGAAACTTCACGGAGAGTTATTTTGGAATTAATAAAAAATATTGGGCGAAGAAAGCACCAGAGGGGGGCCACCTGCCATCCACAAGGGTGGAATGCGCGCCCTACCCCCCTGGGCGCGCCCTCCGGTCTTGTGGGCCCCCTGGCAGTCCCCCGACGCCCATCTTCTGATATATGGTGTCTTTTGCCCTGAAAAAAATAAGAAGGAAGCTTTCGGGATGAAGCGCTGCCGTCTCGAGGCGAAACTTGGGCAGAACCAATCTAGGGCTCTGGCGGAGCTGTTCTGTCGGGGAAACTTCCCTCCGGGAGGGGGAAATCGAAGCCATCGTCATCACCAACGATCCTCTCATGAAGAGGGGGTTAATCTCCACCAACACCTTCACCAACACCATCTCCTCTCAAATCCTAGTTCATCTCTTGTATCCGATCTTTGTCTTAGAACCTCAGATTGGTACCTGTGGGTTGCTAGTAGTGTTGATTACTCCTTGTAGTTGATGCTAGTTGGTTTATTCGATGGAAGATCATATGTTTAGATCATTAATGATAATTAATACTCCTCTGATTATGAACATGAATATGCTTTGTGAGTAGTTACATTTGTTCATGAGGACATGGGAGAAGTCTTGTTATAAGTAATCATGTGAATTTGGTATTCGTTCGATATTTTGATGAGATGTATGTTATCTTTCCTCTAGCGGTGTTATGTGAACGTTGACTACATGACACTTCACCATGATTTGGGCCTAGGGGAAGGCATTGGGAAGTAATAAGTAGATGATGGATTGCTAGAGTGACAGAAGCTTAAACCCTAGTTTATGCGTTGCTTCGTAAGGGGCTGATTTGGATCCATATGTTTCATGCTATGGTTAGATTTATCTTAATTCTTCTTTCGTAGTTGCGGATGCCTGCGAGAGGGGTTAATCATAAGTGGGAGGCTTGTCCAAGGAAGGGCAGCACCCAAGCACCGGTCCACCCACATATCAAATTATCAAAGTAACGAACGCGAATCATATGAGCATGATGAAAACTAGCTTGACAGTAATTCCCATGTGTCCTCGGGAGCGCTTTGCTTTATATAAGAGTTCGTCCAGGCTTGTCCTTTGCTACAAAAAGGATTGGGCCACCTTGCTGCACCTTGTTTACTTTTGTTACTTGTTACCCGTTACGAATTATCTTATCACACAACTATCTGTTACCGATAATTTCAGTGCTTGCAGAGAATACCTTGCTGAAAACCGCTTGTCATTTCCTTCTGCTCCTCGTTGGGTTCGACACTCTTACTTATCGAAAGGACTACGATAGATCCCCTATACTTGTGGGTCATCAGTAACTAGCATTATTAACGAATGATAGTATAAAAAAATTGCAAACCATGTACCCTCAAGGTAAATATCATTTCGAACTCGAGGGGACCTAAAAATTGCTATCCCAATCTTGATAATCGATCAAACATAAAAACTTGATCAAACGAATCAAGAAAACAACCGGAGGAGGAGGTGCCCACTCTTGACCTTTGCTCTTCTCTTCATAATTTTTTGTGCAGTTTAACCAAAATAAATGACATAAGCGCCTTGGCATTTTGGTGACACTGTACAAAAAAATTGACTTATCTCATGAAAGTGAGGTATGTAATCTATAAGCATTAACAGTGCAAAAATCTGAAGGTAGTAACAAGTTTCATCATTGGTATACTGGCTGTGCAACAACATTAGAATGCCTTAGCTAAAAAATCTTTAATACATCCACAATCAACAGCTAACCCTGAAATAATCCAGTGACATTAAATGGCATTGCTTAAATTTATCAGTGGCATTAGACTGGGTGATGCATTAGTTAAATGTGGCATCACTTTAGTAGTAGCATTGCTTGACTTTACCGATGGCATTATACTAACAGCAAAAAAGTGGCAATAAGAGCATGGGAGGCCCATTCGGATAGTGGGCGCACCAGTACGATGTACCTCCACAGACGCATAGAGTGGTGAGGGAGGGATGGTTGCCCAGAGCAACAAATATCCAGGCAGCATATGTGGATTACGTCCCATTTTTGTTCTCTGTAGCCACCTTTTTCCTATGTGAGGACAACAAACCAATCGACCTGGTCATTCTCTATTGCGTTATCATGGCTTTCTACCCTTTTTCAACCAAGAGATACGAGACTCGTTCCTTAGCTACTGATTTTCCCCTTTTCAACCTAGATGCGGGTTCAATACCTAGTCTCTTCGACACTACTTTCTCCCTTCCTTTCCTTATTCAACCCAGACATGGATTAGTCTGCCTGAAGTAGGGTTTCCTTTAATAGCGCAAATTAAGGTTTTCGTCTGCGTGACCAGTAGAGCAGAGGATAGCAAATTGGGGAGATGGTGGAGTGGAAAAAGATCCACATGCAGCGACATGGCAGATGGGGCAATAGAACAAGGGTATGGTTTGAAAAGAGGTAGCATACCTGAGGGTCGGCGGGAAGTGGCTTCGCTCATGGTCGTCGTCCTCCGCACACACTACGGCAGCGAGCTTGGGGACGAAGACCATCCCGCGCGGGCGCTAGGTTTGAGAGGACGGCCTTGTCGTTAGTGTGTGACCTCGCTCGCCGACGACGAGTGCGTCAATGCTGCACATCCTTTTCTTCCTCGGTAGACGGGATCCTGGCAGATCTGTGACCACCAGTGAGGAGGGAGAGAGAGGGGCCACCGTCGTCTTTTTTAGATCTGGAGAGAGGGTGATAGTGTGAGAAGCAAGTGGGCAGCCTTTAGCAAGCAAGCGCTGAAGCTCCAGCCTATATATCTTTTTTGATACTAGTACTAGAGGTGGAGTAGTGGTACTGTAGTAGAGTAGTTTATATTTTCTCTACATACAGTACCAATTAGTTGTGCTTCAAAACTGAACGGCACACCATTAAAAAAATAAAGTCGAGAAATAATGCGGCACCTCGGGAAAACGCGGCCAGATCGCATTTTGCACGAGAAACGACACACCATGTTTCGTTGACATGTGGTCCCATTCCAACATGTCAGTGAGACGACGGCGAGTCCTTTTGTACAATTTCCGAATGGACGTCTATGTAGGCCGGGGCACCTCTTCCTGTACTGTGGCAACCTTCCACCGCCTCTTCGCCTTTCCCTCTCGATTTGGAATTGCTGTCGCACGCTCTTCCTCCCTCCATTTGCCTTCACCCTTCCTTCTGCCATTGTTCGATCGTCTTCTCCACGGAGGGAACAGGCCGAAAATGACCTTGTTATTCTTGCCCCGATCTGAAAGATGACGTGGTGGAGGAACTCATTGATCGGTGCGATGTCATCACCTCGGCTAGCATGGCAGGTTCGTTCAAGACCATTCTCGACTCAACAAATAACATCATTAGAAAGAACCCAAGGGTTCAGGAGCGATTTGATCTCCCCTATCTTCTTTGCCATGACCCTGCTCGCTGGCGCAGGGACGACAGAAGCCTCGCCTTGTGCAAGTTGATGCCACTTGATAATGATACGTGTGATGTTAAGATGCCATCGCTTAAGGGTAAGGCCTGGGCAGGCGCAAATGGAGATTGGGTTGTTTATATTGGGTACAACTACAAGTGGGAACTTGTGAATGTGTACAGTCATCACCGGGTTTCACTTCCAAAAATCTCAGAGTGCCCTGAGGTTGAGCACACAGATGATCTACGTTCGTTCAAATACGATCATGCTGACTGTCGTCTACAGAAGATAGCAATTTGTCGAGTTCCCAACCGCTCTTGGGATTACATGAACTATCATGTTGTTGCTATCTTCGACAAGCTTGTTGCCGTCGTTACTTCCAGGCCTCGATGGATATTGCTCAAAAATCAATTTCTGTACACGGATGAGTACTATGATGCAATTCAATACGAGCATCTTGTGTTTGCTGCCACCACTCGTGGCACTGTTTTTGCATGGAATCCTTATTGTTTTGGTACGTTTGTCTTCCAACGTAATTAGAATTGTTTCATCCATGTGCATGCGCGTTAGTATCCCCGTACTAATTAACCTTCTTGTGTTTCCAAGGTTCTGTGAACATTCCACCACCTATACATGAAAATTTTTATAACCAAGGGGGAGATGACTATGGTGATGATCATGAGCTTGAGGACGAGCAGGACCTACATACTCAGTGGAGCCTGGCAACTTATTCCGATGGATCACCTCTTCTTGTATTTATACAGGGCACTGCTGATGTTACTAAGGAAGCAGGTGTTGTCTCCCATGGTCGCACTCTCCGGACCTATTCCAACATCTGTTGCAGGGTATTCGAGATGGATACTAGTATGCTAGCGCCAGCACCTTCTGCCTGGTTCCGTATTGATAGTCTTGGAGAAAACTCGCTCTTCCTTGGACAAAACTCTCCAATGATGGTGAAAGGCGATCCAGCTGCTATTGCCACAATGTTACTACCATTTATGAGAAGCAACTGTATCTATACCTCAAACATTGCTATGCTTCCCTACCCTGGCTATGACAATATGCGTCCTGATATAGGCCGCTTCAGCCTGGATGATGAGTCCTGCGTTGGTCTCGATATTGATAATAGCTGGCCCTTCCCAGAGGCTTACTTATGGTTCAAAGCAAGCGTTTCCAACGCCGAGGATTGGTTGAGCTGAAGTTCATTTCATTGCTTGTTATTTGTTGTGTGATAAAAACTTTAGTATCTACGAGAATGTTTTGTTGGAAATAATCCATAATCTAACATGTATCCTCGTTGTCGTTGTGTGTTGATGACTTGTTGTATGTAATGAATGGTACATTTGCATATGCATGTGATAAACTCAATTTATGAATGGTTTTCGAGTCACTTCTTGGAGTGTGAGTAGCGTAGTAGTATAGCCAACATCCGGTTATATGAAGTTGCCACATCACATAGAGCCAGTAGTAGTATGCTAGTACAATAGTTAGTCCTAGTAGTAGTATACCATCAACTAGAGCTAGGTGTCGCACAGAGGCTAAGAAATATGGTGATAGCATGAGGTGGGCTTGTACAGTATGTATGATGTTGGCACAGGGCTTGCCTTATTTCCTACTCCTCCGGTCTAAATGTGGAGAAGATTTGGTCGAGTTCTTCCTCCTTTTGCCGACACGTGGGACATCCAGCATGTCGTGTCATGCAAGAAAATGGAGTGCTAGTTGAAGGCATGTGCTGTGCATCTTGGGTTCAACTATAAATAGAATCTTACTCTTGAGTCACTCCAAAAGCAGCCACCGAAGATCTTTATTGGATTTGCTTTTCATCACCAGCACGTCGAGGTGAAAGATGTGCAGGTTCAGTGGGTCGTCTTGCGTTTTCACTGACATGTGGGACCGAAAGTGAGCAAACAGACAATGGGCACACTCCGCACGTCTGCTGGCTGGCTAAGAAGAGAGAGAGGAGGGCTGAGCACGGACTCCAGGAAATTTTGCGACAATGTGAGTAGTACTAGTGGTGTACCGTACTCCTGGAGAGATAATGTGTTCGCTCTACGTAACCAGCACCTCAATATAGTGGGGTGTCATGGGCCATAACTAGCATTCACGTCTAGCAGTACGGCACACGCCACCCACATGAGTCCCATCTGACACCAATTTTCTTGGAATCCGTGCTACAGCTATCGCTTCTCCCTCCTATTTTTTCTAACTTAGCCATCGCACGGTGGGCGGGGTGGGGGTTTGCCGATAGTCGGTTTGCTCAACTACGGTCCCACTTGTAAGTGAAAATGCAACACAGCATGCATTCCCCCTTGAGCGGCATGCCGGACCAACCGTGTGGGGGTGCGACGTGAACATGGCAGGCTTATCCTTTTGTACTTGTAACTTGTAAAATTTGGTTCTGCTCCTTGGCGCGACCGATAGATAGTAATGAGAAGTTGATGCCAAAAAATGAGAAGTTTGGTTCTGGCGTGGTTCATTCATGGTACGTACGAAAATTATGAAGTTGATGCGAAAGGTAAGATAATTACTACAATATACTACTACATGGAATTGACGAAAAGATAAAGATACAAATGGATCCATCAACGACATCCTCACGCCCTAGTGCGCTGGGTCACCAACCGACGTGTGAGGAGCAGCGGCGTTGGCGGCGAGCTCAACGTGCTTCTGAACAATGTCGTCCAAGGTTGCCCTGCGGTCCAAGAAGGCCAGCATCCTATCGTCCTCCTCTTGCAAGTAGTAGTCCTTGTGGACGATTTGCTCGTAGACGTGGGTGATTATGTTGATGGTGTCTTGCTGCGCTAGGCGCTGCGCGGTGAGCGCAACCTCGAGGGGGACATTCTCTGGCATGACGGCAGGCAGTCGCAGGGCCACCAGTGTGTCGAATAGGTTGTGACCATAGAGGCCGTGGAGGGTGGCGGGCATCGCAGAGCCTGGGCGCGTGGACTGGAGGCGTATGTCAAGGTCGTTCGCGAGCTTCTTGATGATGGTGAACTTGTCGATGAAGCCGACGAGGACCTCGTCGAACAAGGAGACGAAGCTGTCATCCAAGAGGCCTCTCGCCCTGGCGGCCTTAAGCACGACCTGGAGACGTTCCTCGGTGCTAGACCGCAGGCCGGCGTCGTGGACCATCTGGCATAGCCGGCTCATGCTCGCGCTCATCGCCTCCATGGGTCTAGCTTCTAGTCAACTGATCTTGCGATTGGAGTGATCACTCTTGCCCTTGGTTAGGGTGCGTAGGTGCGTAGGATTTCAAAGATTGGACTGGTGGGGAGCCTTTATATGAGAAGTGCAGCCTGCGTTGCATTCACGTGTGTGTTGGCCATCTACTCCTCGGCCCTCCCTCTGTACCGGTGCAGTATAGTCATCTCACCGAGACCAAGTTGGGGCAAAATGAGAGAACCTTGATGTTTACTACTCCCTCCCTTTCGGTTTATAGGGCTCAAATCTCAAATCTCATCAACCAAGGCATTTTGTGATTGGAGGAATGTATCTTGTACTTTACAAAACTACCCCAATTAAACTCATGCATTAATTTGGATTAATTACAGTGCATGCATGCTTGACCACCAGATGAGTAGGAACATTACATGCATTGGTGTGTTCCTTTTTAATTCTTGCATGCAAAGATTTAATGCGCATTGGAAACTACTCCCTCCGTCCTTGAAAGAGTTACTTCCAACTTTGTTGGAGGATCAAACTATCTCAAAGTTTGACCGATTTTGTGCAAAGACATGTCAATGCTTGTGAAACCAAATAGGTATATGACGAAAATATATTTTATCATGAAGCTAATGCTACTAATTTGATGGCATAAATGTTGGTCTATTATTGTATAAATACGGTCAAACATAAAAAGTTTGATTTTCCAACAAAGTTGGAAGTACACTCTTTCAAGTACGGAGGGAGTAAAAATGAGATGGAGATGAGCCCTCTAAATTGGAAAAACAAAAAAGTTGAGATAAGCCTTATAAACCGGAAAGGAGGGAGTAGTATTTTGTAATTAATGTCATTGCATGCAGAGAATTGAGCACTGCATGTTGTCCTAAGTAGTCTCAAGTCATTGAATGCATACGCAGCCCATGTCTCCTATTGGCTGATTTCTTTTTTCGTGGCAAAAAACAGGGAACGAGGTGGGTAGTTAATGCACCGCGTCTAAAAGTTTTGGGATTATTTGGTTTTCGTAACATGACTAATGCACCAGTACAGAGGGAGTACAATAGTAGTCTAATTGATGAGATTTCAGATTTGAGCCATCTACCGGAAGGGAGAGTGTATAATATCATCGAGAACTACATTCAAAACTAAATAAAACAATACTCCATGTATTTATTTATAGAGGGAGTAGTATATTTTTTGTGACATGCATTACTAGATATTACTAGTCAAATACTAAATCCAGACGGAGGTGGTAGTACTACTAAATCCGGACGGTGGTGCTAGTACTAGTAGTACTACCAATGTAGTAGTACTGTACTACCCGTTGGTCAAATTATTACGTGCTGCTCCTCACAGTGAAGTGACAAGACCCTGCGCCAGAGATGACACCTGATTGTAGGCGCCGTGTTCGGCATACCAAAGTCAGCCTCACCGTGTGCAGTCACTATCATCATGGCTATAGAGCTAGCCTGCTTACAACTAGCCGTGTTCGACATAATTTCCCGTGTGTTGCCACGAGTAATAATAAATATTGTACTCGAGTAATTGGTATATCATTGCCGCACCTATGCACGCGAACATTTATCGTAACATAGTACCTTGTGCTGGATAGTCGTAATATTACAAGTTTCAAACTGATATTACAAATGCTAGGAGTAATGTTGCACCTACGAAGAGGGAATTATTAGGAAGTTTACGTAAGAACTTTTGTTACTTTAGGTGGATGCAGCATTATCGTACAAACTAAAATCCACCGCCCTGACAAGTCACTAATGGGCAAATAAATTTTTGAGTCTCTCGCGACTTGATGTTTCAAAAACAAATTCAGCTTCTGCGAAGCCTTTGTTGTTTAGGCTTAGACGCTTGCGGTGATTAGCACACCATTCATTGTTGCACCAGAGAATGCCAAACCTCATTACCTTGAGCACACTTGCCTCCAGAACAAAGAACCTGGCCAATTTAATCTCAGATGTGCTACCTCGGTAGTCGATCAAATCAATTTCTGTAAGATGGAGATCAAGGCATTTGATGAGATTGTTATAGTGCAGCACATTTTTCACTTTCGGGTCTTTTTTTATCTGTAAAATAATAGAACATATTAGAGTAGCTGGCTATATAAGATTGCCGTGTCATCAAGAGGTACCAATATCATTCGCTCATACGATAGGGTTGGCTATAGGGTTGGCTCTAAGGCTAGTGATATTTTCTCTCTCTCTCTCTCTCTCTCTCTCTCTCTCTCTTTCTCTTTGCTCTCATTTACCTAGGAGCACGTGAAGAGTTTGGGCATTTGTTGCTTTCCACTATGTGGCCGATGCCATATTTCTCAAAAGTATGTCACATACAATACGCATCGATGTCAAATCAAAAGATTTTGGCATCGCTCTAGCAATGTGAGAGAGTTGGCACCGTTGTGCACACAGACCCACATGTACAAACAAATCAATCAAACCAACTACACCAGCCTCTTCCTCTCCCAAACAAGTGTTTTTATTGCCTCAGTCCTCTCCCTCTCCCATACAAGTGTTTTTTCATTGCGTGAGTTAATTTGGCACCGAAGCAAAGTTGGTCCAGATTGGGGCACCAGGTGAGTAATGGAGGGCGTTGATGCCAAATGCATCAGAAGTGAATTTGGCACGTGTTTTGGCCTACATAGTGGAGGGCCGTTATAGACCACTTTTGTACTACCTCGTATTTAGTGTAAAATTTTGACCATAGATTTACCTAAGAAAATGCCAATGCATATCACCAAAAATTATACCATTTGAAATTATGTTCAAATACGAATCCAACGATATAATTTTTAGTGATATGCATTAACATTTTGCCAGTTAAATCTATGGTCAAATTTTGATACTACAAAATACGAAGAGTAAACCAGGATGGAGGTAGTACTTGCTCTTAGGCTAACCATAGAGTTACTAGTCTAAGTTACTTGCCACTATGACTAGCCTAGGCTACAAGTACAACAAAAAAACGATGTAGGTGATCACGTGAGAAAAAATACTAAAAACATTTCTTTTGGTGCAGTGCGTAGATGCAGTTTTGAACACTACAGTTGTCATCGTAATTTGGGAAAATTACGAAAAAATTGAGCTACGTTGTGATTACCGTTTACTAATAGGAAAGAAGTTTCACCTCGATGAGTAGCTTCTCCATGCACGGAAAGCATGTAAGGAATCCAACAACTTGATCCAGATTGGGGCCGATAGATTTTATTGCCAAGACTTCACTATGCGCACAGACTGGGTCAAGCTTGTGAGAATCATTTTCTAGATGACAGTCGTAAATACATCAAGAAGAAATTTAAAAATGTGAATTTCAAGAAGATGGAGAAGAAGATGAGTGTTGTACCTGAACGATTACGGATCCAATAAAGAGTTCCGAGAATTTGGCAGATGAGTACACCAACGATGTCAATTTCGGTGCGTCAATGACCCTGATTTTTGTTGGAACTTCTAGATCAGATACAAGCAATCTCTCAAGGAAAGGCGCATTCTCAATGACCATAACGTGGAACAGCTCGAGTGATCTCTTCCCAATTGATGTCTTGTTGCGGGGCCAGCAAAACACATAAATCCATCGGAGATTCGTCGAGGTGATGTGGAGGCTAATCAACCCGTGGATCTGCCGAAGACGAAGGTACTCGAGCGCAGTACAGCTGCGGAGCAGGTGATCCATAGCCTTCTTCAAGATGCCAATGTCAAAGAGGTCAAGATACTTGAGTTGAGGGAGAAGAAGGGCGGGCGAGGCATTAATCTGGGGAAAATAGCAGGAGCTGAAGCTGGTGCGGCGCAGCGTTGGCGTGAGGTGGAGCGCGGATGGCGGCAGAGAGTGACATTGTCCAGCTTCAAACCTGAGCTCATCGAGCTGATCAAGGGTGGGGGATAAGAACCACTCGTCGAACTTGGCTTGGACCTTGCAGTTGGTACTAAACATGCGGATGTCAATGCGTCTGGCTGGCCCAGGGTGCGATGCAAGGATCTTGGAGACTGCGGCCATACGTTTGCAATCCCCGTCGCAGAGGCAGCTGTCGACAGTGAGGTTGACGGGGACGCGACGCCAGATGGGGCGCCACCGCCGGGAGAGCAGAGTGGTTCACACGGCAGATTTGGTGGGGAGGAGGGCGATGATGACGAGCAGCATGTCGCTGGGGAGGCTGCTGATGAAGTCCAGGCTCGCCGGATGCGGTTTTGGCTCGAGCCGCCTTTGCTTGTTGGCTACCTCGCCGTCCATCTCAGCCGGCGGCGACGCCGGTGTACACATGTGCTGGTGTGTATTGTGTGCTGGGTGTGCGCGAGTGCGTCCTTGTGTGCATGCCGCCGCATAGTGGTGTAGTGTGCGCGAGTGCGCCCTTCACGCGGAAGAAATGTGCCCTCAATTTACTAGCGGAATTGCTTCATGCACGACGCCTGCACGATTCTCCTTCCCCAACAATGCTCCTGCATGCACGCTAGTTGTTGGTGCTGCCACGTCTGAATCATGCATGCATCGGCCGTGCATGCGTCGTGTGTATAGCAGCGCTGACTTACTAGCGTGCGGGGTGCTACCGCGAGTGGTTTCAACTTTGTTTACTTCACCGCATGTCAGATGGGCCTCTAGTTTACTTATTTTCACCCACTGCCACATGGGCCAGCACACGAAGATAGAGAACACGAGCTGACAAGGCAGCATGTGGACTGGTTGACCAGTCAACTAAACAATATACTGAGCTATACGCTGACACAGTGACCATATAATCCCTCGGTAAAGAGAGATCGAGTGAGAGGGGATGCCCGTGAGAGATAGTAGAGAGAGAGAAAGAGCTACTCCCTCCGTTCGATAATGTAGTGCCTATATTTTTTTAAAGTCAAACTTTTGAAACTTTGACCAAGTTTATAAAGAAATTACTAATATGTACAATACCAAAGATAAATGATAGTATGAAGTAAGTACATGTTGTGATGAATCTAATGATCATTCTAGATGTAAATGTTTTTCTCCACATATACCTGGTCAAACTTCTCTGAGGTTTGAGTTTTCAAAACATCCATATGTTTATGGACGTGAGAGAGTACCTAACTAGAGAGAGAGAGAGTGTGTGTGTGAAATAGAAAGAGTGAGTGAAAAAAGTGTGTGTCGTGTGTGAAAGAGACATGGACAACACACGATAAAGTAGAGAAAAAGCGTGTGTGTCTTATGCAAACACATCACACATGCATCTTCGACAGCGGAAGCGAGGTGAGGAGATAGTGTGTGGTTGTTTGTAACCGAGAGAGAAAGACCCCTAGCACATGGCCAATAGAGGTCTGACAAACAAGGGAGATAGGTCGAGAGAGACATATGGAGAAAATGTAGGCATGGGGAGGAGAGAGTGTGTGTTTGTGACAGAGAGATCCCCTGGAGATCGTGATGGGACTACATGGGTGGGAGATCGAGTGACAAGGTGTGTGCACGATAGAAGATACCCCGAGAGATATCGAGATAGACGTATGGATGGAAGGAGACAATACGTGTGTTCCTAATGGATAGTGAGAGACAGTCATACTTAGGGGGGAGTGCGTGTGCCTATGATGGAGTGAGAGATTATGGTACTTAGGGGGGTGCGTGTCACATAGAGAGAGAACAAGGGTGGAGAGTGTTAGATGGGTCTATGTAGTGCGAGCGAGATATAAAGTTTGAGAGAGATAGAGGAGCCCTGATACGGCTGAGTGGTGCATCAGATAGCTGAGAGGGGGAAAGAGATACTCCATCCTTTGATAATGTAGTGCATATAAATTTTTTAGAAGTCAAACTTTGGAAACTTTGACCAGGTTTACGCAAATATTATTGATATCTACAACACCAAAGATACATCATACGAAACTACATCTCATGATGAATCTAATGATATATGTTTGCCATTCTAGATGTAAATGTTTTTCTCCACATACCTGGTAAAACTTTGTGAAGTTTGACTTTTCAATAAATCTATACGCTATGGACCGAAGAGAGTACCTAAGTCGAGAGAGATCAAGTGCGTGTGAAGGAGAAAGAGTGAGTGTACAAAAAGAGTGTTTGTGTGAAAGAGAAAGGGACAACAAACGATAAAATAGAGGGACTGTGTGTTCGTTACTTATGCAAACATATCACGCATGCATCTCCGAGATAGAAAAGCGAGGCGAGGAGATACACGAAGATAGCTAGTGCGTGATTGTTTGCAACGGAGAGAGACACCCCTATAGCACATGTCCAATAGTGGTCTGGCCAACAAGGGACAGAGGTCGAGAGGGACGCATGGAGAAGATTGACGCATGGGGAGGGAGATAGGGTGTGTTTGTGATAGAGAGATACCCTCGAGATCGTGAGGGGAATATATGGGTTGGAGATCGAGGGACGAGGTGTGTGTGCGATAGAAAGATGCCCCGAGAGAAATCGAGATAGACCAAGTGAGGGAAAGAGACAATGCATATGTTTGTGATGGAGACTGAGAAATAGTCATATACATAGGGGGGACTGCGTGTGCCTACAATTGAGTGAGAGACATTCATACTTAGCTAGGCGTGAGATTGTGTGTGTGTGTGCGTGTGAGATGGAGAGAGAATGAGGGAGAGAGAGAGAGTTTTAGATGGGTCTATCGAGTGTGAGTGAGATATGCATGTGTATGTGTGACCCAAAGAGATGGAGAGTTCGAGAGAGAGAGGGAAGAGCTCCGAGACGGCAGAGTGGTGCGTGAGAGAATTACGGACAACGAGCTAGGGAATTTGTGTGCGTACGATGAGTGCACCCTAGATATTTAGCTTGGACTAGAGAATCATACATTGTGTGCTAGAGAGACCTATACATGGAGTGTGCATGTGAACTAGAAAGACCGACACACACACACACACACAGAGAGAGAGAGAGAGATAGATAGATAGATAGAGAGAGAAAGAGGGACCGACAAGGTTTGTGTTTGGATGCGTGCGATAGAAACAAAGATTGTCAGCGAGAGAGAGAACAAGAGTCTGGGAGAGGGGGAGGTCATGTTTATGCATCAAAGACTGATATACACCATGTTTCGATATAAATTTGCATTCAAATATTTGAATTGGAGAACATGTTGTCGCAATCCACACATGAACGGAGATATGTGTACAAACAAGTTCATTAATTTGACTTTCAGCATGTTCATGGAGTACTATAATACAACATGCTACTCAAGTGAGGTGTTCAATTTTGGATTTAGTTCACTATTTTGACCTGGTGAACGAGCTATTTCATTGGATTGAGATATTTCATTTTGGGTTTGGTTCCCATTTTTGAGTGGGTCAACTATTTGTCATATAGTAAATCGTTAGCAATGAGCATGTAAAAACACATTAGCCCCGAGCATCATCTCACCATCTAAAAAAGAAGTGGCAAGCTAATATTTCAAAATTTGATTCGAATTGACTTGGTAAGGTAGACATGGATGCTCGTTCTCCAAAAATTTGAACGAACCGCTAAACACCCTCTGCTCGATGGAATTCGCCCGAGCAAATAAATGGGAGATGCAAAATTACTGGCCTATGTGGGACACGCATCAATTGGCCTGTTGTACATCGAGGGTAGGTTCATAACTTCATCCAAGCGCGCCTTCTTCTCCACCAAAATGACAGGTGCTGAATAAATCATAAACCATGGGCGGCAAAACACCCTCTCCTCGGCCGAAATGGCAGGCACCGAATAATTGGTAAACCATGGGCGGCAAAACACCCTCTCCTTGGCCGAAATTGCTTGCGCCCACTATTTCAAAACACGCCCTCCTCGCCCGAAATTGCTCGCGCCCACTATTTGGGAGAAGCAAAGTTACTCTACTATCCCCGACCTTCAAGACACAGACCCAAGCCCAGAAGCCTAAAGGCAGGGGTAGAATTGTAACTTCCCTCCACATTTCAGACAAATGCGTCCGTAAGACATGGTTCCCCCTCCCAATTCCCCATTCATACATCATGGGCGACAAATCACCTTCTCCCCGGAAGCTCCCTTCTCCCCAGCCGTGAAACCTCAGCCCCTCCTCCATGGCGCCCTGACCGCACAAAATTCACCGCCGCTGTACTCCCCAATGCCGGAGCTACTGTCCATTTGCCGTCGTGCACTGGGCCGTATGCCTCTTACTCCGTAATGCCGGAGCTGCCTCGACGACAACCACGTGAACCATACCGGAGCCGATTCACCCGCGCCGTTGTGCATGGCGCCGGAGTGGCTCCAACTTTGGACGCGTCCAGGGCCCCGGCGCTGCTTCCTCGTAGCCGTCGACCGTCGCGACATATCTGCTTTCCTGCCGCTGGGAGCCACCGCAACTGCGCCGGCCTCATCGACTCGGCAGCTGGAGCTGCCTACTTCACCGGGCTGCAAGATTGGTCGTACACTCATCTTAACTCACTTTATTTAGGCGTCAGTCATCTGAATTTTTATTCTGGGCCAGTCGATTCCCAATGGGAAGCAGCACCCCTCTAGGCGACAGAGCTCCTAGGCTGCCGGTTAGCTGGTGTCTATCGTAAGGGTGCGGGGGCGCAAGTTCGCCGTGGAAGCAGCACTTAGGTGGTTATCTTAGAGTTGCGTGGGTTGAAGGTACTGCCGCCGCCGGATCTGGATGAGGGCGAGTCTTTGTGGATTGGCCAGGGGCGACGCAACCACGGCAGTGCGGTGGGGAGGGGAGCGGGGTTTTGGTCGGAGCTCTCGCGGCCAGGGATGGCGGAGGCAGGCTGCTCTACCGGTGGTCGCTGGCTCTTCGGGGAAGATTCTGAACAGTGTCAGCCGGGAGGCACGAGACGACCATCAAGCCATCCGGCGCAGATTGTACAGTACCAAAATAAAATAAAATCGTGTGACCCCAATTTAGTTTTCAGTCAACAGAAGTGTGACCACTCTCGTACCTTACTGTTGATCTCTTAGGGTATTTTTTCAGATCAGAGATATGTGTTGTTCATAACATTATGCGTTTTCTGCATCTTCAGCCACACCGTCTTCCTTCTAACCGCAGCTGCTCCAACAAGGGAAGCATACACCAGAAGGGAGCTATAGTCCCCACTCAATAGTTCCCTGCATTGAATGTGCGTGCCCGACATGGACAGCCACAACAACTGCAGGGCCATCGACAAGTCAGCACATGATGCTCACTCCTATGGATGGTGGCCAGATAGGTTGTACCCTCATCTTGTGTGCAACATTTATGGCTTTGTTATTCATCTAAGCATGGAAAATAGATTATCACATTTCACTGTATATTCATGCTGATCTCTTAAGAGTCTTGTTCAGGAGTTAACGCCGTTCCATAGTTCAGATAAGAGACTTGTTCTTTAGGTAACGCTGTTCCATAGTTATCATCCATCAGCCAATGCTATCCCACAGGCTGGTGATTATACCACTTCTAGTATTATCTATGTTGTTCTTTAATACTTTTGTGTGCCATCTAGTTAATCAAGAGTACAAACGATACATATTCTGTAGCTTTCATCTGTGTTCTCCCTTTAGTTTTTGAGACCTGTTGCTGCTAGTTAAGCCCAACCCTACTATTTATGTCGTCTCCTACAGGCACTCATTACATAAATCTAACTACTAGTTGTCTTCCATGCATGTCAGATATAATTGCACAGACTGATATATCCACAAGAACATCACGGAGCAATGTAACGGCCAACAAACTTGACGTCAATGATACCCAATATGATGGAACATGTAAAGGCAGTTCTTCAGAAGACTTGCAGAAAGATGATGAATCCTATTCACCCCACAAGGCCCTTGCTCTAACTTGGCCCATGATATGGGTACAACATGCATATAATGTCTTGGAGTGCATCTACTCTGTTGCAATGCCATGTGCTTAGCCTGCTGATCATGCATGTAAATATGTCATGCCTTCCTGTTTTTCAGTACCTATTCCATTCATGATAACATGTTTTCAAATTCAAGTACTGTCATTCTACTCTGTCGCAATGCCATCTGCTTAGTTTGGACATCATGCTTCTGAATATCTTATGCATTGTTATTCATCATTATGTACTCCATCTGTCTACCATACCATGTTTTTTTACATTGAAGTGCTGTTCTAGTGGTCTGTTGCAATGCCATCTTAGTTTCCTAATCATACACGCATATGTCGCCTTAGTGTCACTGGTACAACGAGGTGCTATACAAACGGTTTTTAACCCCTTTCCGCGACGGTGTTCTGAACCATTGCCTAGTGAGTGACTATGATAGGGGGGTCCTTCCCACACGACCCAGAAACCGTCGGGGATATGCCCTCATGGCACACACGCTCGGCAAAATGAGGTCGTGTGCGACCGGCGAGCGATTAAATACGGTTATACGTACAGTAGTGCTAAAAAAACACAATTATACATGCGAAATCGTTTCCGGTCATAAGTACATCCCACAAAATCAGTCCCCGCTAAACGTTTCCGTTCGTATATACATCCCACACAGTCGCTCCAAGGAAAACGTTTCCATTCAGAGGTACATCACACACAATTTTCCCCATTAAATCATTTGTGATAGAGTTGCCATTGCACACGATATTAACAATTTTATCATTTGCGTTATTGAATGCATCACACACGGTGCGTAGAAGAAACTGTGTGGCAAAGGCTGTCAATCATACACAGTTTTTATGTGGTAAACGTTTGCGCAAGGTGGCCTAATGCAAACAGTTTTCAAGAGGATGTCATGTGTGATTGTTCATTGATCCAACACAGTTTATTCCTAGAAACTGTGTGTGTTGCCTGAGGTCATCGCCCACGGTGTTTTCTCAATAACCGTTTGCAGTAGAAAAACCAAATTAGCGGGCTAATTGCCCTATTATTAATAATCCATTTATTAATCTAATCGAAATTTCAAATTAAGCACACAATATATTTCATTTCCATATTAAGGAAGCAGGATTTCATAATTGAAATACATCAGAGTACAACATCATATAGCTTCAGCACTCAGCTACCCCAGTACACAACTGCACCAGCACCAAGTTTCACATGCAACATCTACAACCTTTCAAAATTAGCATCATAGACGGAACATAGACAGATGAATCTCATCAGGAAAACTGCTGAAGCAGAAGGCAAATATTGAGCCTTCATTGATGTTGAAGGTCTTTGCAACTTTAGGCCAGTGCCTGTGGATGATTGACCGTCCATCCTTCTGAAGGAAGTATGCCCTAGAGGCAATAATAAAGTTGTTATTTTATATTTCCTTATTCATGATAAAGGTTTATTATTCATGCTAGAATTGTATTGATCGGAAACCATAATAATTGTGTGAATACATAGACAAAACACCGTGTCCCTAGTAAGCGTCTACTAGACTAGCTCGTTGCTCAAAGATGGTTAAGGTTTCCTGACCATGGACATGAGTTGTCATTTGATAATGGGATCACATCATTAGGAGAATGATGTGATGGACAAGACCCATCCGTTAGCTTAGCATAATGATCGTTCAGTTTTATTGCTATTGCTTTCTTCTTGTCAAATACATATTCCTTCGACTATGAGATTATGCAACTCCCGGATACCGGAGGAGTGCCTTGTGTGCTATCAAAAGTCACAATGTAACTGGGTGATTATAAAGATGCTCTACAGGTATCTCCGAAGGTATTTGTTGAGTTGGCATAAATCGAGATTAGGATTTGTCACTCCGAGTTTTGGAGAGGTATCTCTGGGTCCTCTCGGTAATACACATCATAAGCTTGCAAGCAAACGACTAAGGAGTTGGTCACGAGGTGATGTATTACGGAACGAGTAAAGAGACTTGCCAGTAACGAGATTGAACTAGGTATGAAAATACCGACGATCGAATCTCGGGCAAGTAACATACCGATGGACAAAGGGAATTACGTATGTTGTCATAACGGTTCGACCGATAAAGATCTTCGTAGAATATGTAGGAGCCAATATGGGCATCCAGGTTCCTCTATTGGTTATTGACCGGAGAGGTGTCTCGGTCATGTCTACATAGTTCTCGAACCCGTAGGGTCCGCACGCTTAACGTTCGATGATGATAGTGTATTATATGAGTTATGTGATTTGGTGACCGAATGTTGTTCAGAGTCTTGGATGAGATCACAGACATGACAAGGAGTCTTGAAATGGTCGAGAGGTAAAGATTCATATATAGGACGATAGTATTCGGACACCGGAAGTGTTTCGGGGGGTACAGGGTACTTATCGGGTCACAAGATGGGGTTCCGGGCACCCCCGGCAAAAGATATGGGCCTTATGGGCCAAGAGGGGAAACGCACCAGCCACAAGGGGCTGGTGGGCCCCCCATATGGGCCAAACCAGGAGGAGAAGGAAAGAGTGGGGAAGGGAAAGGAAAGGGGGGAATTCGGCCTCCCCCTTCCTTCTCCCCCCTCCTCTTTCCTTCCCCCTCCTGCAGATATGGCAGGGGGGCGGCTAGGGAGGAGCCCAAGTAGGATTCGGTCCTACTTGGGGCGCCTCCTGGCCTCTCCCCTCCCCCTCCGACCTATATATATGTGGGAAGGGGGCGCCTAGCACACACCAGATCAATTGTTAACCGTGTGCGGCGCCCCCCTCCACCGTTTACACCCCCGGTCATATCTTCGAAGTGCTTAGGCGAAGCCCTTCGAGGATCACTTCACCATCACCGTCACCACACCGTCATGCTGACGGAACTCATCTAATACCTTGATGACTTGCTGGATCAAGAAGGCGAGGGACATAACCGAGCTTAACGTGTGCAGAACGCGGAGGTGCCGTACGTTCGGTACTTGATCGGTTGAAGTGAGAAGAAGTTCAACTACATCAACTGAGTTGTGAAACGCTTCCGCTTTCGGTCTATGAGGGTATGTAGACACACTCTCTCCCTCATTGCTATGCATCTCCTTGGATAGATCATTGCGTGTGCATAGAATTTTTTTTGTTTCCATGCAATGATTCCCAACATTGGCATCATGAGCCAGGTCTATGCGTAGATGATATGCACGAGTAGGACACAAAGAGTTATGGGTGGTGAAAGTCATACTGCTTACCACCAATGTCTTATTTTGATTCGGTGGTATTGTGGGATGAAGCGGCCCGGACCAACCTTACATGTCCACGCACATGAGACCGGTTCCACCGACTGACATGCAAGTAGTTTTGCATAAAGGTGGCTGGCGGGTGTCTGTTTCTCCTAGTTTAGTTGAATCGAATTTGATTGCGGCCGGTCCTTGAGGAAGGTTAAAACAGCAAACTTGATGAATCACCGTTGTGGTTTTTGCCGTAGGTAAGAACGGTTCTTGCTAGAAGCCCGTAGCAGCCACGTAAAACTTGCAACACAAAGTAGAGGACTTCTAACTTGTTTTTGCAGGGCATGTTGTGATGTGATATGGTCAAGACATGATTTGATATACATTGTTGTATGAGATGATCATGTTTTGTAAGTTATCGGCAACTGACAGGAGCCTTATGGTTGTCGCTTTATTGTATGAAATGCAAACGCCATGTAATTGCTTTACTTTATCACTATGCGTTAGCGATAGTTGTAGAAGCAATAGTTGGCGAGACGACCACAGCGCAACGATGGAGATCAAGGTGTCGAGCCGGTGACAATGGAGATCATGACGATGCTTTGGAGATGGAGATCAAAAGCACAAGATGATGGCCATATCATGTCACATATTTTGATTGCATGTGATGTTTATCCTTTATGCATCTTATTTTGCTTAGAACGGCGATAGCATTATAAGATGATCCCTTCACTTAATTTCAAGATAATAGTGTTCTCCCTGAGTATGCACCATTGCTACAATTCGTCGTGTTGAGACACCACATGATGATCGGGTGTGATAGACTCTACATTCACATACAACGGGTGCAAGACAGTTTTGCACATGCGGAATTCTTGGGTTAAACTTGACGAGCCTAGCATGTACAGTCATGGCCTCGGAACACTGGAGACCGAAAGGTCGAACGTGAATCATATAGTAGATATGATCAACATAGAGATGTTCACCATTGATGACTACCCCATCTCACGTGATGATCGGACATGGGTTAGTTGATTTGGATCACGTATCACTTAGATGACTTGAGGGATGTCTATTTAAGTGGGAGTTCTTATGTAATTTGATTAATTGAACTTAATTTATCATGAACTTAGTCCTGATAGTATTTGCATATCTATGTTGTAGATCAATGGCCCATGCTACCGTTCCCCTGAATTTTAATGCGTTCCTAGAGAAAGCTAAGTTGAAAGATGATGGTAGCAACTACACGGACTGGGTCCGTAACTTGAGGATTATCCTCGTTGCTGCACAGAAGAATGGCAAGCAAGTTGCCACTCCCGGGAAGAAACCCAAAGCTGGACCCAAGCCTGAAACTGAGTGCTTCTACTGCAAAGGGACTGGTCACTAGAAGCGGAATTGCCCCAAGTATTTGGCGGATAAGAAGGATGGCAAAGTGAACAAAGGTATATTTGATATACATGTTATTGATGTGTACCTTACTAATGCTCGTAGTAGCGCCTGGGTATTGGATACTAGTTCGGTTGCTCATATTTGTAACTCGAAACAGGAGCTACGGATTAAACGAAGATTGGCTAAGGACGAGGTGACGATGCGCGTCAGGAATGGTTCCAAGGTCGATGTGATCGCCGTCGGCACGCTACCTCTACATCTACCTTCGAGATTAGTTTTAGACCTGAATAATTGTTATTTGGTACCAGTGTTGAGCATGAACATTATATCT
Organism: Thinopyrum elongatum; assembly: GCA_011799875.1. Classification (NCBI taxonomy): domain Eukaryota; kingdom Viridiplantae; phylum Streptophyta; class Magnoliopsida; order Poales; family Poaceae; genus Thinopyrum; species Thinopyrum elongatum. The sequence goes on from CM022299.1 coordinate 101,969,686, forward strand.
GGATCTTGTTTAGTGCGAGACGGTTATTCATTTAAATCAGAGAATAATGGTTGTTCTATTTATATGAGTAATATCTTTTATGGTCATGCACCCTTGAAGAGTGGTCTATTTTTATTGAATCTTGATTGTAGTGATACACATATTCATAATATTGATGCCAAAAGATGCAAAGTTGATAATGATAGTGCAACATATTTGTGGCACTGCCGTTTGGGTCATATTGGTGTAAAGCGCATGAAGAAACTCCATGCAGAAGGGCTTTTGGAATCACTTGATTATGAATCATTTGATACATGCGAACCATGCCTCATGGGCAAGATGATTAATACTCCGTTCTCCGGAACAATGGAGCGAGCTAATGACTTATTGGAAATAATACATACCGATATATGCAGTCCGATGAGTATTCAGGCACGCGGCGGGTATCATTATTTTCTAACCTTCACAGATGATTTGAGCAGATATGGGTATATCTACTTAATGAAACACAAGTCTGAAACATTTGAAAAGTTCAAAGAATTTCAGAGTGAAGTGGAGAATCATCATAACAAGAAAATAAAGTTTCTGCGATCTGATCGCGGAGGTGAATATTTGAGTTACGAGTTTGTCCTTCATTTAAAACAATGTGGAATAGTTTCACAACTCACGCCACCTGGAACACCACAGCGTAATGGTGTGTCCGAATGTCATAACCGTACTTTATTAGATATGGTGTGATCTATGATGTCTCTTACAGATTTACCACTATCATTTTGGGGTTATGCATTGGAGACAGCTACATTCACGTTAAATAGGGCACCGTCTAAATCCGTTGAGACGACACCGTATGAACTATGGTTTGGCAAGAAACCTAAGCTGTCGTTTCTTAAAGTTTGGGGTTGCGACACTTATGTCCAAAGGCTTCAGCCTGATAAGCTCGAACCCAAATTGAAGAAGTGCGTCTTCATAGGATACCCTAAGGAAACAATTGGGTACACCTTCTACCATAGATCCGAAGGCAAGATCTTTGTTGCCAAGAATGGAACCTTTCTAGAGAAGGAGTTTCTCTCGAAAGAAGTGAGTGGGAGGAAAGTAGAACTTGAGGAGGTAATTGTACCTTCTCTCGAATTGGAAAGTAGTTCATCAGAGAAAACCGTTCCCGTGATGCCTACACCAACTAGAGAGGAAGCTAATGATGATGATCATGAAACTTCGGATCAAGTTACTACAGAACTTCGTAGGTCAACCATAAAACGATACGCACCAGAGTGGTACGGGAATCCTGTATTGGAAGTCATGTTACTAGACCAAGGCGAACCTACGAACTATGAAGAAGCTATGATGAGCCCAGATTCCAACAGATGGCTTGAGGTCATGAAATCTGAGATAGGATCCATGTATGAGAACAAAGTGTGGACTTTGGTGGATTTGCCCGATGATCGGCAAGACATTAGAAAATAAATGGATCTTCAAGAAGAAGACTGACGCCGATGGTAATGTTATTGTCTATAAAGCTCGACTTGTCACAAAAGGTTTTTGACAAGTTCAAGGGGTTGACTACGATGAGACTTTCTCACCCGTAGCGATGCTTAAGTCCGTCCGAATCATGTTAGCAATTGCCGCATTTTATAATTATGAAATCTGGCAAATGGATGTTAAAACTGCATTCCTTAATGGATTTCTTAAGGAAGAATTGTATATGATGCAACCAGAAGGTTTTGTCGATCCTAAAGGTGCTAACAAAGTGTGCAAGCTCCAGCGATCCATCTATGGACTGGTGCAAGCATCTTGGTGTTGGAATATACGCTTTGATGAAGTGATCAAAGCATATGGATTTATACAGACTTTCAGTGAAGCCTGTATTTACAAGAAAGTGAGTGGGAGCTCTGTAGAATTTCTGATATTATATGTGGATGACATATTGTTGATTGGAAATGATATAGAATTTCTAGATAGCATAAAAGGATACTTGAATAAGAATTTTTCAATGAAAGACCTCAGTGAAGCTGCTTATATATTGGGTATCAAGATCTATAGGGATAGATCGAGACGCTTAATAGGACTTTCACAAAGCACATACCTTGATAAAGTTTTGAAGAAGTTCAAAATGGATCAGTCAAAGAAAGGGTTCTTGCCTGTGTTGCAAGGTGTGAAGTTGAGTAAGACTCAATGCCCGACCACTGCAGAAGATAGAGAGAAAATGAAAGTCATTCCCTATGCTTCAGCCATAGGTTCTATCATGTATGCTATGCTGTGTACCAGACCTGATGTGTGCCTTGCGATAAGTCTGGCAGGGAGGTACCAAAGTAATCCAGGAGTGGATCACTGGACAGCGGTCAAGAACATCCTGAAGTACCTGAAAAGGACCAAGGATATGTTTCTTGTTTATGGAGGTGATAAAGAGCTCGTGGTAAATGGTTACGTCGATGCTAGCTTTGACACTGATCCGGATGGCTCCAAGTCACAAACCGGATACGTATTTATATTGAATGGTGGAGCTCTCAGTTGGTGCATTTCCAAGCAGAGCATTGTGGCGGGATCTACGTGTGAAGCGGAGTACATAGCTGCTTCGGAAGCAGCAAATGAAGGAGTCTGGATGAAGGAGTTCATATCCGATCTAGGTGTAATACCCAGTGCATCGGATCCAGTGAAAATCTTTTGTGACAACACTGCAGCAATAGCCTTGGCGAAGGAATCCAGGTTTCACAAGAGAACCAAACACATCAAGAGACACTTCAACTCCATTCGTGAACAAGTCAAGGATGGAGACATAGAAATTTGCAAGATACATACGGATCTGAATGTAGCAAACCCGTTAACTAAGCCTCTTCCACGAGCAAAACAATGTCAGCACCAAGACTCCATGGGTGTTAGAATCATTACAATGTAATCTAGATTATTGACTCTAGTGCAAGTGGGAGACTGAAGGAAATATGCCCTAGAGGCAATAATAAAGTTGTTATTTTATATTTCCTTATTCATGATAAAGTTTTATTATTCATGCTAGAATTGTAATGATTGGAAACCATAATACATGTGTGAATACATAGACAAAACACCGTGTCCCTAGTAAGCCTCTACTAGACTAGCTCGTTGATCAAAGATGGTTAAGGTTTCCTGACCATGGACATGAGTTGTCATATGGTAACGGGATCACATCATTAGGGAGAATGATGTGATGGATAAGACCCATCCGTTAGCTTAGCATAATGATCGTTCAGTTTTATTGCTATTGCTTTCTTCATGTCAAATACATATTCCTTTGACTATGAGATTATGCAACTCCCGGATACTGGAGGAGTGCCTTGTGTGCTATCAAACATCACAACGTAACTGGGTGATTATAAATATGCTCTACAGGTATCTCCGAAGGTATTTGTTGAGTTGGCATAGATCGAGATTAGGATTTGTCACTCCGAGTTTCGGAGAGGTATCTCTGGGTCCTCTCGGTAATACACATCATAAGCTTGCAAGCAAATGACTAAGGAGTTGGTCATGAGGTGATGTATCATGGAACGAGTAAAGAGACTTGCCGGTAACGAGATTGAACTAGGTATGAAGATACCGACGATCGAATCTCGGGCAATTAACATACCGATGGACAAAGGGAATTACGTATGTTGTCGTAACGGTTCGACCGATAAAGATCTTCATAGAATATGTAGGAGCCAATATGGGCATCCATGTTCCGCTATTGGTTATTGACCGAAGAGGTGTCTCGGTCATGTCTACATAGTTCTCGAACCCGTAGGGTCCGCACACTTAACGTTCGATGACGATATTGTATTATATGAGTTATGTGATTTGGTGACCGAATTTTGTTCGGAGTCCCGGATGAGATCACGGACATGATGAGGAGTCTCGAAATGGTCGAGAGGTAAAGATTCTTATATAGGACGATAGTATTCGGACATCGGAAGTGTTTTGGGGGGTACCGGGTACTTATCGGGTCACCGGAAGGGGTTTCGGGCACCCCCGGCAAAAGATATGGGCCTTATGGGCCAAGAGGGGAAACGCACCAGCCACAAGGGGCTGGTGCACGCCCCATATGGGCCGAACCAGGAGGAGAAGGAAAGAAAGGGGAAGGGAATGGAAAGGGGGGAATTCGGCCTCCCCCTTCCTTCTCTCCCCCCTCCTCTTTCCTTCCCCCTCCGGCAGATATGGCAAGGGGGGGCGTCTAGGGAGGAGCCCAAGTAGGATTCTGTCCTACCTGGGGCGCCTCCTGACCTATCCACTCCCCTCCCACCTATATATATGTGGGAAGGGGTGCCTAGCACACACCAGATCAATTGTTAGCCGTGTGCGGCGCCCCCTCCACCGTTTACACCCCCGGTCATATCTTCGTAGTGCTTAGGTGAATCCCTGCGAGGATCACTTCAACATCACCGTCACCACACCGTCGTGCTGATGGAACTCATCTACTACCTCGACGACTTGCTGGATCAAGAAGGCGAGGGACGTCACCGAGCTGAACGTGTGCAGAACGCGGAGGTGCCATACGTTCGGTACTTGATCGGTTGACATGAGAAGAAGTTCGACTACATCAACAGCGTTGTGAAACGCTTCCTCTTTTGGTCTACGAGGGTATGTAGACACACTCTCCCCCTCATTGCTATGCATCTCCTTTGATAGATCATTGCGTGTGCGTAGATTTTTTTTTGTTTTTCATGCAACGATTCCCAACACCTCCGTCCTCTTTAGGAACACTTCAATATTGACCCGTGGGTGTTGTATGAAAACCTTCCTCGCCTCCTGACCATACAAGTGGTTTGAGAGGTAATCATTAGTGAACTGCTTTGGAAAGGCCTGAAAACAAGGATATGCATAAATATCTTCTCCAGATTTGAAATGGCGTAAAGGAATTAAAAAGACAAGGTATAACAGTTAGTACCATCCCGTAGTGAACTGATGTCTTTTTCATTGTGCAGACAAAGATCTTGTTGTTTTTTGTCGCTAATTTCTTTATCGTAACAATCTTTCTGAGTGTCTTGATTTGACTGATATTAATGGACAACTCATTTCCACGTATGCAAAAAGGGTCAAAACCTCTGACAGTAGGACCTACATGTGCAAGACCAAATTGTTAGAAACCTAATATTTAAAAACAAGAAGAGGAAAGGTGTGTTATTAACTGCAACAGGCCTAATTTTTAAAAACAAGCAAACATAGTCATTCAAACTTGTATTGTGCAGGTCTAAGTACACTAGTTATTGGCCCTATTTGGATCCATGGGTTAGAGTTAGTATGAGCTAGTTTGGGCTCAAATAGCCCTAAAGTATCCAAACATGAGGGCTAGTTTGAGCTAGTTGCGTCAAACCCACCCAAAACAACTATCCCACCCAAGAGGTGCTGATTGGGGCTAGTTCTCCTAGTGCATTTATTGTCAATCTTACACTATCATCCAAACACCTCTTTGGCTAGAGTTAGTTCATGGTTAGTCAGTGTTGAGTATCATTGTTATTTAGGAAACGTAGGACAGCGTAGGATTTATTCTACCTTGACTTGTACTCCAAGATGACCATGTACTCCTATATATATGCCCACGAGGCTCAAGCAATACAATCAACTATTCCACCAATCTCTCTCTCTCTCCCTTTTAACTGTCATGAGCTAGAAACTAACTCTAACCTCTAGCTAAGTTAGAGTATCCAAACAGTGCCATTGTTAAATCAAATGGAAAGGCGTGTTCAATACTCCCTCCGATCCTTTTTACTCTGCATATAAGAATTGTCTGAAGTCAAACATCATAAAGTTTGACCTTATTTATAGGAAAAAATATCAACATCTAGCATGCTAAAGTTATACAATATGAAAATTTAAGTCATGACACATGTACTGATATTTATTTCATATTGTGAATGTTGGTATTTTGTTCTATAAAGTTGGTCAAACTTTAAGAGGCCTGACTTTAGACAAATCTTATATGCGAACTAAAAAGATTCGGAGGGAGTACAACATGCTTAACAGTAACCAAATATAGTCATTCATAGAGCTATTGTTAAATTTGGTATTGATGAAATTGAACTGCACAGTTCATACTAGCACATATAGAACATCACACTGTTAATAGCTGAAATAAACAAGGCATACTACGAACAACCAAAGATGGCAATTGAAACTGGACATATGCTAACTACAAACAACCGAACAACCATAAACCGTTGAAATAAACAAGGTGTAATGCAAACAATCTAATATAGCAATGAATATTGGACATGTTCTCACTACAAAAGGGGTTCGAGAAAACAAATAATGGGTTTCCTCACTTGTCACAGATTGGCTCCTCCTCGTGGTCGCCGTTGATGAGGTCTGACTTGCCAGCTGAGGATCCCAGGCCATCGTCGTAGAACGTGTCCTTCAGAAATGACAAAAGAGGCTCCATGGCGATGAAGGATGGCAAATTGTTCATAACGAGCCGCAGGAGATCAGCGACAGGGCCATCGATGAGATCGACGGCTGTCGGACCCGAAGGGTTGGGGGTGGGCAACTTAACCTGTGACATAACCTGTGTCAAGGCGTCGGTGTCGATGACCTCGATGTCATCATAGCCGGCGTCCGCGACATGCCATAATACTCTAGCCCGCTGATTGAAAGGCTCAATCCAGGTCCAGTCATCATCATCAGCTTCCTCCGCGGCCACCTCACCGACGTCGGGCGAAGAGGCCACGATAAAGCTCTTTTGGGCCATTCGCTCCTCGAGCTCCCCGGGAAGCGTAGCCGGGCTTAGACTGCGATGCTCTAGAGTGGGGGAGGGGGTGTGGATGGGGATCTCTGGGAAAGGGGGCATTTCACAGGCGTCATCTAAGAAACTCAGGGCGGCGAGGGTATGTATATCGGTGGGTAAACTAGACGGGCAGACCGACAGAGGTTGACGATGGAGGCGGCGCGGCGGCGGTGGCGACCTAGCTAGGTTTGGAGCGAGGGAGGGGTGGTGTGTATGTGTGTGAGCGGGGGATTTGGGGTGAGCGAAGGATTTGGGGTGTGTGTGTGGAGGGGGTCCAAGGTGGTGTTTGAGGAAATGCAGCGGGTATTGAAAATTTTACTAGGCGGGAGTAAAATGGCGGGGCTACCGAAAATTTGGATCAAGGGATTGAAGCAGAGCGGGGCGGGAGTAAAATGCTGGGGCTACTAAAAATTTGGATCAACTGATTGAAGTAGAGCGGGAGTAACATACATCGCACACGGTCCAGACTTACTAATCGTGTGCTATAAAATAGAAAAACCATCTACGTGGGTAGATATTTTCGAGATTGCGAGGAATTAGATATTTTTGAGAGGGGGAGGGAAGCCTCGTGGAGCCTAATCTACTGTGATCATGTGGGTGACAGGTGAGGGGCAGGGGCGCGGCACACGGGTAGTCCTAGGGAACCGTGTCTGTTTCGTACCCGATCACAGACGATTGCTGCGTCCGACTTGTCTGCTGTTTATAAATTTGGCCAAAAAAATGCAGGAAAGGGTCAGAACACGAACACACTTGCATGTGGACCAAATATATGTATGAAAAGGGTAGTTTTATGTTCAAATACCCAATGCACAACTTTGATGTGGCACCTGTCGCACAAAGCGCACGTTATTTATTTCTAGTCCCCCCCAGGCCCCCCTCGGGAGCCCGCCGGATCCCCCCCCCCCCAGCCCCCCCCCCCCCCACACACACACCCACTTCTGTTCCTCTCCTGCTCATGCCCCCCCCAAATAGCTAGGTCTGACATCTCACCGTACCGTAACACAAAACCGAAAGGAGTACATCAACCCCCCTCCCCCCTTTGCCTCCGATCAAATGTGGACCGTGTGCGGGCCCACAGATGTGTTCTTCTGGTGTTATATGGGTGACACCACTTACCAACCACACCTGCGGGTGGCCGGATGTGTGTGTGTGTGTGTGAAAACGATGTGCTATGATATTTAAATAACAAAATCACAAATTTGATGTGGCACATGTGCATCGCAAATTAACCGGGCATCCCCAACCCCACGGAGGTTCATCTAGTACGAAGTAGTACTGTGCCCCCCCCCCCCCCCACACACACAATTTGAGTCGGGGGGAGGGGCATCTCACCAAGGCGTATTGTAAGACTAACCAAGAAGAATCACCACCTTGGTCGTATAACCTCTCTTGTTTGTTGGGTCAAAGTTATCCATTGACGTTCCACACGCGGCCCCACAAAAGTGGCTAGCTTGTCGCCGATAACCACGTGAGGGAGTGCCTGAAGACAACCACTGCGTGCATGTGGCCCAAACATATGTATGAAGTGTCATGTGGTGTTTGAATAATATACCCACTGCACAACTTTGATTCATGTGTATGCGAGCCCTCAAACTTAGGTCTCGAATCTCACCATGATCGACGAACGACTATACGGTAACGCGAACCAAGAGAAGAAGAATCCACCCTGGTAACCTCTCTCGCGTTGTTGGTCGAAGTGATGGAGACGTCCACGCGGGCCCACGAATATATAGGCCGTCGATGATAACCAAGCGAGTGTCCAAAGACAACCACTGCATGTATGTGCCCCAAACATATGTATGGACATGCATGATGCATGCATATATGTTTGAATACCAAAAGCACAACATTTTGATGTGGTGCATGCATGCGTCAAAAAATGCACAGTCCCCACACAGATCTGGTTCATGATGCGTCGCGTGCTCCCCCCCACCACTTCGACCCGGTGGGAGGGATTCGTACATACACATGCGCGCGAAGTATAGTTGCATGTACTGAACCGTATAAGACGAACCAAAATTTAATCCACTCCTAATTATAAGTCAAATTAACCTCTATCGCTGTCGGTCGAAGTGATTGACCAAGCAGGCACACATAGATGGACAAAGCATCTCGCCGATAACCCTGTGAGTGAGTGCTAGAGGACAACCGCCATCGCTTGCTTGTGGGACAAACACATATGTATGGAGATGTGAGGTTGTGATGTTTGAATACCTAATATATATGCAGAACTTTGATGTGGCACCTGCCTCGGAAACCTTTAAGTCCCCCACACACGAACCGAGGTTCATGACACATAGTATATATATATATATATATATATATATATATATATATATATATATATATATATATATATATATATGTTGCCCCCCTTCCCTCTTCGACGCGTAATATATACTCCTACGCGTAACACAACCCGAAAATAATCCTCCTTGTTCGTCAAATTACCTTTGTCGTTGTGTCATATATTAGATGGACGACGACCTCGCGGGCCCATGGAGGGAATAGTCTCATGTGCATGAGTGACAACCATCGTCTGCACGTGGCCCAATGTGTTGGTGATGTTTTTAATACCCAATGTGCACAACTTCTTTGCGGCACCTGCCTCGGATATCAAAAAGTCCCCACGGAGCGAGATCGATTCATGACGTGTGTGTAGTATATATATATGTGCTGCCCCGGCCCCCTCCTCCCCTCTTCGACGTGTACTATATACCCCTACCGCAACACAACCCAAAAAGAAACCTCCTTGCTGGGTCAAAGTGATGGAGGACAACCTCGCGGGCCCATGGATGGAAGCATCGCACGCGAGTGAGTGTCCTATATGATGCGTAGTTGTGGCACCCCGGCTCAGAGTAAACCGGAACGCCCCGTATTCCAGCCCAAGGACAAGTCTTCTGGAATACGGCACTGTTGGCATAGAACAAATCAGCTCTTTATTACAATGGATATGGTTACAAAGGGTACATGGATTACATCGGCACGGCGACACTACGCCTGCCCGGGTAGCTCTATGCTAACAGCGGAGTAACTCTCTCGGCAGTGGAACAGCGACGATGGTGATGGACCCCACTCCGCAGGGACTCTGGCTAGAACGCGTATCCTAGGTCGCAAACTCGGGATCCTCGACAAGCAAGCAATCATGGCAAGACCTGCAAACTGGCATGACACGCCAGGTGAGTACTTTGAATGTACTCGCAAGCTCACAGCAAACATCAGCATTAAGGCAAGACAACATCATAGCTGTCAAAATTAATAAACTGGGTTATCTAGCAAGATAACTTTTGAAGTAAATGCAGTAAGGTAAAGCATATTAAGTAGTTTAATCCATACTCCGAGTAATCTTAGGATCCAATCCGAACCTGTGCCAAGTCCATTCATGTGGTCATCCGACCACTCAACTCATAGCCATCCCATGGCTATAACATGCACCTGATACCAACTGTACCACAAGACTGACAAACTTATTCTCGTTCGGGCTATCTCACAACCCTCAGAATACTCATGAACCACCGAGTACTTCTGATCTTATGATGAGTTCTTCCATCATTATCATCACTACCATGGTTGACCACCTAGTGAGGTCTGGACGGACTATCCAATACCGTGGACACAGCTATTCGAATAGATTTTACACTCCGCAGAGGTTGCGCACTTTACCCACACTATGGAGCACTGACCTCGTGATCCCATTCGGGTGGATCAGCGTTGCTCCAACGAAACTCGCCTGACCCGTGACTCTTCCATCGTACCACCGGCAATCATCCTCCCCCGGAGTCAAGCCCTGGGTGGCCCCTGTGTCACCCCGTGACACCTGCCACCGTCGTGGACAAACTAAACTGTCCCAAACGGGGACCTGGATCCAAATAACTCAACTGGTCTCACAAGGTTATCGCCGCCTACCGGGCTAGGGTAGCACGCACGCATAACCTTCCCTGTCGGGCGGTACCGGTGAAAGAGCACGCAATCAGACCAAGTCAAGGCCGTCCCATACCGGCAAATGTGGCTGCACGGATAAGTCCGGACAGGTGACTCAAGGTCAACCATGAAATATCTAATCCCTGAATAATATTTCTGTCATGGCTGACACTCCGATAACCAGTATGCTTAAGCCACTGCTACTAATTCATCTCCACGAACTGCCGGATGAAATCCACAATAATCATAGACAGTGATCTCAACATCATAGCATCAATAAGTGGGTAAGCTACTAGTTACTAATAATCCGGTATTCAACATGGTAGTCACCTATCCGAAAATTTACGCAAGTTTTGTATAATCCAATTCATTTCACAGATACTCATACTTGCCGATAAAGTAAATAGTTAAACCATGACATTGCAATGCGATGATGCAGATGAGAGTTGTGGCTTGCCTGGAGATGAAGGAACCATCGGAAAGGAGTGCGGAGAGTCTGAGAAGTTAACTGCCGGAAACAGTTCTCTCCCGGAGGGGGGGCTGTTACGGACAAGGGCAAAATGGTTATTTTCACAGTGGGACCTCATAGTGAAAATGATACCAACATGACGGGCTTGACGAGACGAATACGTGGGCTTTGGAATCACCTCGATCGGAGTTGCGGTTAAAAAGATATAGCCTGACGAAGTCCAGGGACCAATCTGTAAAAAATTAATTTGCAGACAGGTCCTTGGCTGTTAAAACAGAAAGCGTACTAAGGGAAATACGTTTTCTACAAGGGGAAACGTGCTTTTAGTCGCAATAGAAGAAAATACGCTTTCAGCGTTCTGAAAGTGTATTCGGAGAACTACGTCTCCACTTAAAATCCGTGGGCCCGGGCGTTGACTCTGTGTCTGCTGCTGACGGGTGGGGTCGGGGCAATGCGGGGCCCACCTGGCCCCGGTCGTCTTCTTCCTCGCCCGTTCCCCGCACGAGACAGAGGAGGAGCAGGGGAGGGGCGCTGCCGGCGTCGGCCCCGGCGACTCCGGCCATCGCCGGCCGAGGCGAGGGCACCGACAGGCATGGAAGGGAGCGGCGCATCCTACTGGGCTAGTTGCGGACGCCGGGGAGGAGCGGTGCGGTGGTTGCGGAGGAGGACAGGGACGAGCTCCGGCGAGGGGTCCGGCCAGCTCCGACCTCCTCTGGACGGGCTGAGACCACCTGCGAGCTCAGGATGAAGTGCCGCACCCATCCAGTGGCTGCACGCACGCCGGGGAGTATGGGAGCGAGCGGGGCTACGACCACGGCGGACGGCGGCTCGGTCGATGATGGGGAGCATGGCTACGGGGCTCCGGCGGTCGAGGCAAGGAGCCTAGGGGACTCGCGGGAGTCCGGTGGGTTGAATGGTGGTGGTAGGAGGGAGGGAGGAGCTCGGCAGCGGCCGAATTTAAGAGAGGGCCGACGGCGACCGTGGCGGCAATGGGCTGCGAGGAGAGCCCCTCGGGATCAAGTGAGAGGTTGGGGAGGGAGCTGGGGTGGAGGAGAGGCCATGGGTGAGGTCGACGGGGTCGGGCACGGCCTATATATAGCTGGCCGCAGCGTGTGGATGAGGATGCCGTCGTGGCGTCTCCATCGTCGCACTGGAGCTGCAGGATGGCGTGGCTGGCAGCTAGCGGCGTCGAGGAGCTTCGCGGAGGAGCGGAGAAAGCTCAGGCGAAGTCGGGAGGGCTCGGGGATGGCCGTATACGGCGGCCCATGTGCGGTTACAGTGCACCTGTGGCCGCTCGTCGGCTAGCTCTGGCGAGGAGGTTTCGAGAGGGGGAAGAGGGTCTAGGGCGACGGGAGCGAGCAGGGGAGTCAGGTCGGCATGCTCGGACGCGAGAAAACCGTCGATGCCGCGCTGCCCGCTGCTCAGAACGCATCGGATGCCGCCAGAGCGCGGGTTTGGCATGCTCTGCACGTGGTCACCGCGTGTCCATGGCATTGACACGCCCAATGTGATGCCAAAAGATGTCTGGTGAGTAGTCCCTCCTAGGTATAGTCTCTGGGATGTGATGGATCGATGAAAGTCACTGTGGTTAGATGTGAATGATCCTCTGAAGTTTACTGTAGCAAACTTTTCCACACATCTGTGCTCAACAAGAAGATGATAAAAACCAAAGATGATGTCTGGGAGGTTTAGGGTAGGAAGGACTATGACCCTGTGAAATTTGGACGGAAAATGGACCAAGATTTGATATGGTTGCTTTGCAACTGACCAATCTGGTCCAGAGACTAGATCTTGATGTCCCACTCACATGGAGTAGCTAGTAGGGCTGAAATTTGGTATGGCATGATTATTTGGTCATATTAAGATCCTGTAAAAATTTCATACTATTTGGACTAGCAAAAATGGTACTTCCTTCACAGCTATCCTCTCTGACTAGAATCTTAGAAAAATTCTAGGGAATTATTGGGAAGATTAAATGAGCCCAAATTTTTTGTAGATATGTTATATGGGTAGGAGAATTCTCTGGTAAATTTTCAGCAATTATGGAGCAATATAAAATATAGTTGCTTCACAATGTGAAAATCTAACCAGAAACCAAGATTTAATGCTATGCTCACATGGATGATTGGATAAGGTTTAAACCTGGTGGAAAGTCATTATTTGAGCATATGAATATGTTTGCAAAATTTCAACTTATTTGGATACTCCTAGCTAGCACTTGCTTCACAAAGATTTCAGTTGCCCAGAAATTTTGGAAATTAGCCAAGAGATATTTAATATCCAAATAAAGTTGAATTTTGGCATGTGGCAATTATATGGATAGTAAAGAGTGCACAAAAAGTTTGAGAGCAATCAAGCAAATATAAATGGTACTTGCTTCACAAACTGCCAACTGGGGCAGAATCAGAAAAGGAATATTTGGGGAAATGTTTTTGAACATGTCAAGGAAGGGTTTGACATATTTGTGGAAGATCTGACCCAAAAAATTTATGAGAATTATTTGGTAATTTTGGGAATGATGGAAATGTGGGTTGCTTCACAATCCAGGACAAACAGGGTTATTCCTTTAATAGAAAAAGGAATATTCCCAAGGAAAAGAATATTAGAATTGGTCCAAGATGGAAATGACAAGGTCTAGGGATGGTTTTGAGGTTGGCAAGCCACTCGGGAAGAAAAATGAAGGGTGATCCCTCCAGGTTGCAAGACTATCAAGCCATAGAAAAGCGAATCCGGGCCAAATCAAAAGAAAAAAGAAATGGGCAAAATCCAGGGTGTTACAGTAGTATTGCCCCCGGCCACCCTCTTCAACGCGTACTATATATATACCCCTACCGTATGTATAACAAAAACCAAAAAATGACCATCCTTGTTGGTCAAATTAACCTCTCTCATCGCATGTCATAGTGCTGGACGGCGACCTCGTGGGCCCACGCGAGCGAGTGTCCTAGGACCACCGCGTGCATGTGGCCCAAAGATGCATGTCAAACTTTTTCTGCAGCGAACAAGCGACCAAAGGAGTTTAGTGTTGAAATTGAAAAAAAAATAGATAACATCTATTTGTTTTTTATACATTGATTGATTTCCCAGGGATTTAAATGTGCAAAATCAAATTTGATCTACATGAGACCCGTGATAGTGCACGAAAATGGATTGCAAAATCATATGTGCTCGTGTCCCTGGGTGCATGTTTAGTAACCATGCAAGAAATTTCTAACTTCTAGAATCTTGATTTTAAAATCCAATAAATCCAAAACTAAGTTGAAATTCATGAAACTTATCGTGGTGTCATATGGACACCAATAGACTGTGATAATTTTTTTTAAATTTGAGACAAGTTTTGATATACTCTTCTTCCATACAGGAAATTATAAATAATTATCAACCAATATCGCAAACGAACTCTTTATTCGAACCGTGTGCATTAGACCAACAATGTAAGTGCCGTGCTTTGGTTAAGCAATAAAGCGGCAGAATTAATCATCAAAAAGGAAAAATCAATATAATATGTGCCGCGCATGCATCCCGTGTGCCGTATGAGCATGCGTGAGTTGACGAGACGCATGCTAGCAGGCAGACCGGGAGGCCGAGGCATGCGCGTGTTCACTACGCACTCACCGTGGGGCGTGCTAGTAGCTGTGTGAAATGACGGTAGGCGTGCCAGTAGTCCGCCGCGCAGGCTCATCGGGAGGCAAGCCAGCCCTTTTTACCGCCGCCCACCTCGCTCCCACTGCTCCATATTAATGGCGCGGCCGCCTCGCTCCGTGAAATGATGGTATAGGAATGCCAGAAGTCCGCCGCACAGGCTCACCGGGAAGCGAGATAGCCTTTGACCGCCGCCCGCCTCGCTCCCACTGGTCCATATTAATGGCGCGCCCGAGCGGCCGCACCCCTTCCCCCCATCCTTGCCACACACACAATCCTCTCTCTCCGCCCGCATCCTCGACACCGCTCTCAGTCCTCAAAGTCGGCACCCCCCATCCTCGCCACACACACAATCCTCTCTCACAGCCCGCATCCTCGACGCCGCTCTCAGTCCTCAAAGCCGTCAGTGTAGGAGGATGCTGCCGAAGCGCCCCATCGGAGGGAGTGGCGACACCGGGGCTGCTGAAGCACCGGAGCACGGCGTGAATATGGAGACAGAGGTTTCCGTCGCCGCCGACGAGGTGGAGAACGAGGCTGCCAACAAGCGGAGGCGGGTCGAGAAATAACCGCAAGCGACTCCAGCAGGCCTAGACTTCATCAGCAGCCGCCCCGATGATATGTTGACTGTCATCATATCCCTTCTCCCAATCAAATATGGGGCGAGGACAACCGCCCTTTCCTGACGGTGGCGCTCCCTATGCCTCTCCACCCCTCTCGACCTCCTCGACGCCCACGAGCTCTGCCATGGCTATCGTAAAAGCTTGGATGCGTTCTCCCAGATCCTCGGTAGTCACCATGGCCCAATCAAAGGCCTTATCACGGGCACGTTCTGTTCCAATGGCAAGGACCGAGCCAAGCTTGACAAGTGGTTCCGATCCCCCGCCCTAGATCATCTCGAGGAGCTCAGTTTTAATGATGGGCATACGCGCTCGCTGCCAATGTCCGCGCTCCGCTTCGCGCCCATGCTGCGCCTCGCCAAGTTCATGACCTGCCATTTTCTACCACGACTGAAGTACCTCGAGCTCGTCACCATCTGCATCCCAAAGGATGACATGGAGCGCCTGCTCCACGGCTGTACTGCACTCGAGTTCCTTCGTCTTCAGGCGATGAATTGGTCGAGTAGCTTCCACATCACCTTCAAGACTCTCCGGACTATTTATGTGTGTTGCTAGTGCTGCAACGAGAGATCACAAAAGGTGGACCACAATATGGTCATTGAGGACACACCTTCACTTGAGAGATTACTTGTAGTTGATCAACAAGGTCCAACAAGAATCAATGTCATTTCTGCGCCAAAATTGACAGTGGTGGGCTACTCGTCTGTCAAATACTACTACTTTCAGATACAACAGTTGCCTTCTACCTCTCCTTCTTGATATCAACATTATTTATAGTTTTTAAGATGTATGTTCGTCTATCATCCAGCAAAGCTTCACCCAGATTCTGCGCACAGTGAAGGTCTTGGCACTAGAATCTGTCGGCCCCAACCTGGACCAAGTTGTTAGTTTCCTGAGATGCTTTCTGTGCCTGAAGAAGCTGTATATCAAGGTGATGTTCCTTTCCTGTTAAATGTTAGCCATAAGGGAGTTCAATTTTTTGCACCTTTTCCCAAGTTTACAATGACAATGTACTACGATTTCTGAAGGAATTTTGGAGGATTTTAGGACATACACCCCCACCCCATATTGGTTGCTTGATTCATATGGTTACAATCCATAAGCATTTCTCCTTTGGATACATCTGTACTAGTTTTCTTAGGGAATTTTTCATCCAATCCAACCTCTTGTGAAGAAGGCTACATTTTTCTAGATTGTAATCAAATGCCCATGTTAATCATGTCAGATCAAAGATGGCACGTTGGTGCATTTTTACAAATCCTGCAAACCAAATAGGCGTGTAGTAGTGTTCAAAACTGCATGTAGGCATTAACACGTTCTCTTCTTTTGCAAATAATAATAGGCCCAGAGGTGGATAATGTTTATAACGACAATCACATCGAATGCCTGGATCTGCATCTCTCAAATATTACTTTGAACTACTACCGGGGGACCTTACCGGAGATTACATTCGCCATGTTCTTTCTTGCGAGAGCAAGGATGCTGAAGGTACTGAGGTTGAACACGCATTTAATTAGGAAAGATGAATGGTTTGTTGATCAGAGCCAGCAGCTACTGCAGAATGGAAGAGGCTCCAAAAAAGCTAAACTTCGTATTGGAAGAGCATATGGCAGAGTAATTGGAAGTCATTGTGCCAAACACATACATGACTTGTCAGCGGCTGATCCCTTTGCAGAAATAACGAGGTTTGGAAAGCGGCCTTACTATTTTAATTTTTAGTTTGAACCTCTCTTATATCCATGTTTAGCCGATCAGCACGGGCGTTTGCAGCTGAATGAGCTGAATTTCATTTCTAATATCAGTTTGAACCTTGTAATCTTTGAATTTGAGCCATGTAACTCTGGAATTTGAACCTTGTAATATTTTGGGCTTTTGTGGTACAGTCGTTGAAATGGCATCGTATGAGACTCGTAGATTGGTAGTACTATTTTGACCTTAATATGCAATAGACCTAGATTTTATTAACCATTCACGACCAGGGATCCAGCCAGAAGTAGAGCAATGGCAAACATCGTCGCAACAAGATGTAGATGATTAGATGCTCATTTCTCCTAGTTTAGTATGCATGTAATTGCTTACTTTGGTGTGTGGAAATGTTATGTGTGTAGTCACTTATGTAATTGTATGCTTAATTTGGTCATGCAATGCTGTTCTTATAAGTATATATGTTGATGTTCTGTAGATAGAGCATATCACATCGCACACGGATCACACTAGGGAACCCGTCGGTCATTAATTCATCAATCGCAGATGGTTGTATACCCGCAAGCGTTTGCCCACAACACACACGGCTTATTCCATCACAAACAGCTCGTATGGAACAACTGTATGCCACGTATCGCACACACAACTCTAATCTGATTCGTGCTTGATGTCTCCACCATCGCTCGCACAGTTCGTCTTATTTGCCATGTATCACTGTGCCGGCCTCTGCTCGCGTCCCTCGGCGCGCTGTGCTCGCCGTTAGGCACCGCAACGTGCTATGCTCACCGTTAGGCGCCACGGCGCGCTCTGCTCGCGTCCGTCGGCGTGCTCTGCCGTTCGTCGGCGCGCTCTGCTGGCGTACCTCCACGCGCTCGGCTTGTGGACAACTTTTCCTTGCGTTTTCAACTGCTATATGCATATATATGGTTGCTCACCATTGTGGCGACCACGGAGCGCTCTGCTCGCGTCCCTCCGCACACGCTCTGCCAGCGGTTGGGCCTGCGCACGATCATGTCAGGGGCCCCATATGCATGTGGTTGCGCCGCGCGCATCACCACGCAATGCAGTTACGTGCGGCACGATGGAGTTACGCGCTGCAAATTAGAACAGCCATCCGGGCATGCCGATAATCCAGGCCGTCCTGCTTCCCCTTTAATTCCCGCGGCCATTATAATAACCTTAGTCTTTTCAACCTTTCGATAGCGCCTGACAACACAACAAGCACACCCACGACGACACATAGAGAGGGGATGTCTAGCGGCGCTCCAATGGAGTTCGGCGAGCATAAAGTGGAGACCCACGCGAGGGAGACGGATCTCTCGATGGTGTACACCATCGACCCGGCCGCGGTGGACGACTACATCAACACCGTTGAGCAGTTGTTTGCTCGAGACAAGTACAAGGTGTTTGGCATCGACCTCCGGTACACCGGCGGTCGTCCCACCATAGATCAGAAGGTTGTCGTCGCCCAGTTGTGCCTGCGCTATCATGTCTTCATCTACCACTACTGCATGGCCATAGAGCCTTGCGACCGTTTTGCCAGGTTTGTCAACAGCACCGACTACAAGTTCGCTACAGTGGAAACCACTGACGATGTAAAAGCGCTCAGGGTTACGGGCTTGGCCTGCAAGAACCTTCCAAAATCTATGAGGACTACAGGGTCTGGGGCAGCACGAAGAAGGACTCCCTGGTTGAACTCGCCTCGGCCATCATCGACCCATACTACGAAAAGATGAAGTAGGATGCCAACAGAACACGTCCCGTATCCTGGCACGGGGCCTGGATGCGGCAACTGGATGAACCTCACCTCAGGTTCGCGGCCAAGAGCGTGTACACATGCTACGAGATGCACAGGCGGATCATTGACATGAGGAAGTGCCTCGTTACCGAAATCGACGAGGCCGGATCGAGCCACAAGCAGAGCAGTAGTGGCAAGCGTCACAAGAAGTAGATGATGATCAGATGATCATTTATCCTAGTTAATTATGCATGTAATATATAGTTGACTTTGGTGTGTGGAAATCTCATGTGTGTAGTAGCCACCTATGTAATTATGCATGTAATAGTTTACTTTGGTGTGTGCAAATGTCATGTGTGTAGTAGCCACCTATGTAATTGGGTGTTTAATTTGGTTATGCAACCATGTCCTTATAAGTGTGTATATATATATGTTGTTGTTCTGTATGCATTCCCAACGCACAACACACATGTCTTATTAGCAGCAATCGTCTGTGTTATTATCGGTCTTCGCACACATTTCTGATTACAGACTTGTTTGCCGCGTATCACACACATCTTGTTAAACTGAACCGTTTCTGTTATCTTGGCTCAACGCAAACAGTTCATCCGAGTAAACTATTTGCCCTCTATCGCACACACCTTGATCTGGCTGCCCGTTTCTTTTGTTTCGCCTTATCACAAACAATTTATCCGAGTGAACCGTATGCCGTAGATTGCACACGCCTTCATCTGGCTGCCCGTTTCTTTTGTTCTGCCTCATCGCAAATAGTTTATTAAACTGAACCGTATGCCCCGCATCGCACACGCAACTAAATTCTAAACCGTGTTTGATGTATCCTTCATCGCAAACGTTTTGCATCTGTTTGACGATTTTTTTACATCACCGTTTGCGATTATTGCATTGCACACAGTTTCGTCGAAGGGTCTCTGATCGTAGTGTCGCGTTAGCAGCATCCTGCAGTGGTGTGTTTTTCTGTATGTATTCCACTATCATACAGTTTTACATTCAACTAGTGTTTTTTTACTCTGTTGTCCTGTCGTATCCGTAGATCTTACATCATACTCCCTCTGTCCGGATTACATGCCGCAGAAATGGAGAAAAATGGATGTATCTAGAACTGAAATACGCCTAGACACATCCATTTATTTCCGGATGGAGGGAATACATGTCAATATGTCATGCCTTTCTGTTCTTCAGTACCTATTCCATCTCTCTGCCGTAGCATGTTTTATAACTGAAGCACCATGCTTCTATATAAGGCATGCAAGGGGAAGACGGCTATGTTAGAATCTGAAGGGTTACAAACAAGGTCTTTGCAAAAGATCCAAACACCAGGAGATAGTAAACCAACTCCAGTGTTCATAGATACTGCTCCAGCACAGAGAAACCTAACTCCTACTGGTAATAAGCAGATTCAAGTGGCCAAAGAACTAGTCCGCTCCAGTCCAGCAAAAATATGTCAACTCCATTCTAAAAAGCGTGTGCGTATCCTCACATCATGAAATTTTATAGCATTCAGATCATATTTTCTACATGTTTCTTACCCATCTCTCTTTTAGAAAATAAGCTTAAAGGATAGAAGACTTTCTAAACTGGGATCGTGTTCGAGGAAAGTATCTTGCAGGAATTCTCTGTGCTCCAATGGTGATGTAAGTACCTGTTGTATATCACTATATTTTTACATCAACATGTATTTTGTTAATCGGCGTGAATCCAACCTTTATCTGATCTAAATTTACTTGTAGCAAAATGTATAATTAAAGACAACAATGTTGATTTTTGTAAGGAAAACTACCTGGTAGTTTTTCATACTGAGCTGCATGAGTGTACTATCTCATATCACGCACATTACTAAATTGTAGTGCTGTTCTGGTTGCCCAATAATTCATTGTGTCAATGTTGCTTTCCTATTACCTTACCTGGCTGATGATAGTTGTGCCATATTGTGTTAATTTGGTGTAGGCTGGTGTGGTCTGATTGCCCAAATGTTCGTTGTGTCAATGTTGCTTTCCTATTATCTAACCTGGCCAATGATAGCAATGCTAGTGTGTTAATTTGGTACAGGCTGCTGAAGATAATAAGACAAACTCTGAAAACAGCAAGGCAACCCCATTGTTTCTTTCCAATAAATCTAGGCGAGGTAATATGGCAATAACTCTTGATTAATTTGTTCGGTTCCCCTCCTAATTTATGTTATGATGCAGTGGTCGAGACACTCTCCACTATCTATAATACAAGCCTGCCAAAATTGCCATCTGAATCTGTTTAGTTTCCTCTGTCTCGAATACAACGGAAAAAATGTATGTTTGTGAACCAATTACTGGCTGAGGCAATGATGGTATCAGAGGTGCACATTCTTGCGCAACAAAAACTGATCAATGTTTTCAGAGACAGTGTAGGAAAGAAGGAAGAACTTGCTCACATGCTTATGGGCGTCATCTGCGCTGAGGTTGCAGATTGTGAGGTTGTAGATCGTTAAGTTCTATTCATTTATTTCCACTGACAACAATCTTTGATTGCCAAGTGTATGTAATTTCCTGTAATATATGCTGAATGTGCTACGTTTTTCCTTGTATGTCATACGTTTGCTTAGCGCACCTCACATTCCAGCTAACTGGTCGCTGGGAAGCCAAAAAAGCAGTGAAATTATTAGTTAGCACGAATAGTCGTGGGCCCTATATGAAGGATAGCGGACCACTGCCCTTAATGGGCTTCCCTAATGGCCTCGCAGGGGCCAAAATTCTCATAGGCCTTTGATTGATCAGTTTTGGTCCTGTCCATAATTGGTCATCGTAATGGGCTTAAATTATAGCTGGGCCGGAATCGACGTTATCTAATTGAGCCTACAGACATATTCGAACTTTAGCATGCCCATTAAGTTGATGGGCCGTAACCAGGCCGAAAGCTCTATTGGGCCGCTATAATTGAAATGGGCAAACAGTTAATGCTTGGCCCTGTTACCTCCCGGATCGTTAACAGGCCGACATCGAAGCAGGCAATAAGTGGGCCCATTCGCTTTCACGGGTCGTTAATAGCCCAATACTAAGGTCGGGCTATATATGGCCCAACTGTACTGTGGGCCTTTAGCAGGCTGAAAGAGATAGTGGGCTCGTAATGGACCATGAAGAGCATGGGCCGCTAAGAGGCCGAAAGTTAGGTCGGACTGTATGTGGCCCAACTGTGTTGTGGGCCTTTAGCAGGCCAAAAGAGAAACCGGGCTGGTATTGGACCATGAAGAGCATGGGCCATTAAGAGGACAAAACTTAGGTCCGACTGCAAATGGCCCAACTCATTTATGGGCCGTTAACAGGCTGAAAGACACACCGGGCTGGAAATTGGCCCAACACTTAAATGGGTCGCTAAAAGGCCGAAAGGCGTACATCCTGAAAATTGGCCCATTCCTTGAATGGGTCGTTAACAGGCCGAAACCACATCGGGCCGATATTGAGCCCAAATATATAGCGGGCTGTTAACGGGTTCGAACTGACGATGGGCTGCAATGGTGTTAAATAGTTAACGGGCCGTTGACGGGCCGAATTGGCACATCTCGTATGGGCCGTGGGCTTAAATGGACCAGCCACAAGTAGGCCCTATATGTGCCGGCCTGCTAATTTTGACTGGGCTGGCCTCTTTCACCTAAATGGGCCATTGTTGGGCCTTGCCATGTGCCAATGTATCATAGGCGCCTCCTGTACAATGAGTGGATGACATCTGTCCCACCGCTGAGCCGGCATGTGGATCCTCCGGCGAATGAGAATTTTACACGTGGAAAATCCTCATTGGTCGGGGCTATTAACGGGTTATCGGATCCAAACCGGAACCCGATAGCTTAACGGCGACCCATTACGGTGGATGCCACGTGTCGGTTACCCTTGACGAAAACACTTCCATGATGCGCCATTTATAATCATGGAAGTGGACACTTCCGTGATGATAATTTTGGTATTGTCATGGAACACTTCTACGACAGCACAGGTATGACTATCTTGATTCTGTCATAAAATCTTCATGGATGTACATGCATGACAGAAAACGTGACCTACTATGACAAACACATATCATCACGGAAGTGTTTTTTTGTAGTGGAGAGAGTAATTTTAGTGGTAGGAGTCATATCTAGAAAGGTGTAGGGTGCATGAGAGATCCCTAGAGAGGAAGACAAATTGAAAGCAAAGTGAGAGAGTGTGTGTGTGGCGGTGAAAAAGGAAGCTATGTCGCTATAGTGATACCAGAGAACGATAGAGACGTGAGAGATAATGAAAGCCGTGTAATATTTAAAGATAGAGAGAGTGTGATACTTCTCGAGGGAGACGGCGAGAGACAGTGTTTGCGAAAAGGGGAGAAACATTTAGTGATCATGCGGGTGAGATGGAGAAAAGAGAGTGATAGCCATATGAAGGAGCATGTGGCACCCCGATAGAGGGCCGACGCACGCCAGCCCCAGGATAAGACCTGGCGCACGTCAAAGACATGATACAGCAATTCCAGGCACAAAAATGGCTTTATTAAATAGAATGGAGTATTACAATACTGTTGCTTACAACAATATTACATAGCTCCAAGGCTAACTAAGATGGCAGCGAAGGTCTTGGTTCAGCGGTGACATCGTCTCTGGCTGGGCTCCATAACTCACAGGACTGGCTGGGTTACGATCTAGCACGACGAATCTTCTCCTGCAACTGGCCACGTGCAAGGCCAGGTGAGTACTTTGAATGTACTCGCAAGACAACCAAATACATAGCATCCAAACAAGTAGATGACAAAGCAAGCCATATGCTATGCAAGAATTTATTCTAAACATGGCCTGGAATTAACAGGAAAACATGAATCAAGCATGGCATAGCATACCTATCTAGCATTTCTAATTAACATGTCGTAGCAAGATTATCTGGCATGTTTAAACATCTAGCAGCATTAATCATCACAATATAACGGGGTTATCTAGCAAAATAACTACTGAAGTAAAGTATAGTAAAGTAAAGCATGCATCAAGTAAATAATCCATATTCCGAATAATCTCATGATCCAATCTGAACCTGATCCAAATCCAAGTCTTTCGGTCATCTGACCATCTCCTCCATAGCCATCTCATGGCTAACATACAATACTCCTGACAACATCTGCTGTCCATGCAGGACAGGTTCTTCCACCATTATTATCATCATTATGATTGATCACCTAGCGAGGTCTGGTCGGGCTGTCCAATACCATGGACGCGGCTATTCGAATAGATTCTACACTCTGCAGAGGTTGCGCACTTTACCCACACTATGGAGCACTGACCTCGTGATCCCATTCGGGTGGACCAGCGTTGCTCCAACGAAACCTGTCTGACCCGTGACTCTCCCATCGTACCATCGGCAATCATCCTCCCCCGGAGTCAAGCCCTCGGTGGCCCCTGTGTCACCCCGTGACACCTGCCACCGTCGTGGCCAAACAAAACTGTCCCAAACAGGGACGGGTACCCAAACAACTCAACTGGGCTCACAGGGTTATCACCGCCTGCCGGGCCAGGGCAGCGCGCGCGCATAACCCTCCCTCTTTGGAGGTACCTGTGAAAGAGCATGCAATCAGACCAAGTCAAGGCCGTCCCATACCGGCAAATGTGGTTGCATGGATAAGCCCGGACAGGTGACTCTGATCAACCGACTAGGTTTATCATTGTATCTTCATCATCCCACCATTAGCTTAACAGTTATAAGTGTGAACAACCATTTAACAACATCATAGCAGAGTCATAACAACGTTGACAAGCATGGCAAGATATCAGATCATGGTACTCACATGATAACGGTATTCAAAATATTGTTATTAGCATGGCAGGGCATGGCATGGAAACAAGGCATGATATTAGATGAAACGTAATGCTAACATCTAAAACAGATGACATAACAGGTGTATGCAAGTGCAGGCTAACAGGTGATACTGATGTACTACAACGAACACACAGGGTGCAAGCAAAGTCATCACGCATGTCCGGAGCTCATGGAAGAGGTTGGCTTGCCTGGGGTGAAGGAATACACCGGGTGGAAGTGCAATAAAACTCCGGGAAGATTCGCCGGAAAAGTTTCCCTCTCGGAGGGGCTGATCGAAGGGCAAGGGCAAAATGGTCATTTTCACAGTGTGAAAACATTATGAAAGTGACGGCATCGGAACGGGCTCGTCGATCTGAAGACGTGGGCATTGGTTTTACCTCAATCGGAGTTACGGTCGCGGAGTAACGGCCGTTCGTTCGTTAAGCGATAAAACAGACAAAAACTGTCCATTTCAGTGCTTAGCGAGTGAACATTCGCTATTTAATCAGTTCGGCCGGCAGCTGAGAATAAGGAAAGCGCCTTTTGAGAAATACGCCTTCGGAGTCAGAAGACGTACTCCCTAAAATACGTTTTCACTTTAAACCAGCGGGCCCGGGTTGACTTCGATTATGTGGATGACGTGTGGGCCCCCCTGTTTATCTCTCTCCCTCTTCCCTTTCTCCTCTGGTCGTCTCTATCCCCCTGACTGAGCAGAGCACAGGCGGCCGGCTGCCGGCATTGCTGCGGCAGGGGCAGCGCGGGAGGACCGGCCGACCAGCGCGGAGGCTTCGCCACCGTGCGCCGCGTCCAACGGTGGTCGCGGGACCCCGTGGAGCGAGCCGTGGCGCCGTGGCCACTGAGCGAGATGTGGTGGCCGAGGGACATCGCCGACACGGCTGCGACAGCATTCCCCCGGAGGGGTTGAGGACGGCGGCGGCTTCGGCAGGCACTAGGGAAGGCTAGGGCAAGGAATGGAGAGGAGGGGAAGGACTAGGGCGCTGGTGGCTGAGGAAATCGGGCGGAGCAGAGCTCGGCCACGAGCTCGAGTAGAAGGACTGGGAGGGTTGGGGCTGCTGGTGATCGAGTAGGGCTCGGGGCACGCACTATATATAGGAGAGGGGAGGACTACGCGATGATGGCCGAAGCTCCGAGACGCACGGCGAGGTTTCGAGACGGTGGTGCCGTGGCGGCACACTAGCGGCGCACCCGCTGTCGGCACGCCCGGCCAACGGGCAAGCCTCCAAGGCCAGCTGGGTATGGATGAGGGTCCGTATATCGCCGCAGACGTCGGCACAAGGCTCCGACGCGAGCACAGGGGAAGGGACGCGACATCTCAACACAGAGCTCCGGTTGTGGCTGCATTTGGCGTGGTCACCACGTGGCCATCGCCTTGACACGATGCACTTGACACCAAATGATGTCTGGGAGGTTCTCCACACATAGGTGAGTTGACCTATGCGTCTGGAAGACATAGGGGAGCTCTGAGGTGACTAAACCAAGGTCAAACAGGTTCTGGCAGCAAAGTGTTTGTCATGTGGTGTAGCCACCACAGTGCACCCATTGGCATGATCTTGGGCAGGGGTGAGTCATCCACTAAGGTAGTAATGCTGGAAACATTTGGGCACAAATGGACAATGCTAGCTGGTACTTCCTTTATAACCTTGCCCACTGACCAGAAATGAAGATGTTGATGCTGTGCTCAAATGGATGAATGGGTTTGAATGATTCTTGGTGTAAAGTGATGATATGGTCATAGGAACTATCTGGAAAAGTTTCAGCTCAAATTGATCATCTATGAGGGTACTTCCTTCACAGAGATGCAATCTGGACAGAAACTTAGATAATTTACCGAGGAAGATTGGCTAGATGGAATGGGATGGTTTTTGGTATCCATGGTTAATATATCATAATGAATCACCCTACAAAATTTCAGCCCAAGGATATCAAGTAATCAAGCACTTCCTTTGCAAACTGAAAATCTGGACATAATTTGCAAAGTGGTGTTGTGCTCAAAATTTAATGGGTGGAACTTGTGATCTTGATGGAAATGGTGAATATAGGGGTAGGAAAAGCTCCACAAATTATTTGGGATTTTTACCAACTACCAAAATAGTAGTTCCTTTGGAAAGGCCCCAAATTGATATATTGGCTTTAAATAGGAAAATGCAATTTCCCCTATTTAATTATGGCCAATATTTTTATGTGAGCTTAATATGATCACAAAGAATATCTCCACAAGTTTTCATGAACTTTGGAGATAGATAGATATTTTTCTGAATTTAATTCCTCGGAAAGGTGGAAAAAGGAATTAATTCTAGATGAGAAATATTGCATATGACTTGGCAATATTTTAGCACATCTAGGGTTTATGAGTGAAGGATGATCTTTGGAAATTTTGGGAAGATCAACTGAGCAAGAAAAATGATAGTTCCTTTGTAAACACAAAGGCAGGATTTTTAGTTCCGATGTTTTGGAACTAGGGTTTAAATGAGGTTCGGGGTTTACAGACGGGAACTTGACTGGCACAAGAGCATGGAAATGCACTGAGGGGCTGAGGATTGTCTGGATTCACCTGGTCACTCACCAGATTCCAGAGGAAAAAATTCGGGAGAGAAAAGCTAGGAAGGAATAACAGCACAAAAATCGATAACCCGATTTTTGGGGTGTTACAGAGCACGAGAGAGAGAGAGAGAGGGAGAGAGAGAGAGAGAGAGAGGGAGGGAGAGCTAGAGAGAGATGGGCATGAAAGGAGATTCAAATATTTGGTTGCATGTATAGAAGATGTCAACATAAAAGGGTTTCCAATATTTGAATTAGAGATAATGATACAAGAAATTCATACTCGAACCAAAATTGATCTATCAAAGTTGCATACTCATTTGAATTTGCGCGCATGTATGTTATTTAATTCATTGATATTACTGATCCATACATTTGAGTTGAACATAATTTGGTTTGAAAAATTTGAATTCAACCTTATGATTTTGAGAACATTGCATTTGTAAATCATATTTCCCTATTTTATATATGAAGGAGCATAATTCTTTATTGTGCTTTCAAAAGTATATATACATATGAATGATGTATATAGACTCATATTCGAATACAAAATGGATCCTGTCTAAAAAAAGAATACAAAATGGATTCGAATTGAGTTGGCATGGTAAACATGCAAGCTTTTTCTCCAAAAAGTTGAACCAAGCAATGTCGTGGTTCGATGTCGGAGTAAATGACCACGGGTAGCCCCATCAGCTCCCTTTGGTATTTCGAGACATCGGGGCAGGCTGCGCCCCTCAAACACCAAGGACAAGTGCCGCCTTCTTGAGGCCGGCTGGTCCAAGCAGCCGGTTGCCGGGAGGCGGCGGAGTCCACAAGACGGCCATGAAGTGGGCCGACTCCTGGCAGGCGGCCTCCGGGGATGCCGAGTCCTAGCAGGCGGCCCCTCGCTCCCTCAAAGTCAGCGCCAATATAAACATGATGAGACAGGGCATGGCTACAGTACAGGCCTGCCACCCCCGAATCCAAGACAGGGCGTGGCCACGGTACTGCGTACCGAGCAGGCATCCTGCGCTCAGCGCAGGACTGTTGCCATGCCACTCATGACGTCACCCATGGCAGAGGGAGCCATTCTCCCGTGACGGGCGGTCATTACGGCCCGCAGGCGGCGGGCCCTCTTTGTCTGTGACAAGCCAGAAGGCGGCAAGCCCAGACTAGTCGGCTCAGTGGGAGGCCAGCTCCCAGCAGGCGGCCCTCCTCCTCCCTCGAAGTTCATGCGCCATTAACCAGATACGACGGGGTATGGCTACAGTGAGTTCCCGCCAGGCGGCAGGACTGTATCCACGCTCCCCCTGACGAGGCCTTCGTCATCAGGGGTAATGCTACAGCATAAAGCTGTCAACGCGGCCCGTGGACGGTGGGACCCACCTGTCGGCTGAGATCACGGCAGTCGGCGGACCCACCAGGCGGCGGGCCCCGGCGGTCGGCGGAGAAGCCGGCGACCTATGACGCTGACTGCCGGGCCCCACATCTGGCCAGATTACCGTTGTACCCCTGGGTGGTAGGCTTATATAAACCCCCCAGGTCACCCCATGCAAGGGGTTGGCTCTTTGGCAGAGGCCTCATCGAGCACTCACAACACCCCACACACACGCAGAGAGAGTGGAGTAGGGCTAGCCTTGCCCTTCTTCCTCCTCCAGCCAGGTAGCTCAAGGAGCAAGCTTGTAGCCACCTGTTGAAATAGTGATCATGCGGAGACCCCGCAGAGCAGGATTAGGGGTGTTATCTCCTAGGAGAGCACTGAACCTGGGTAAGATTTGCAAGCGTACACGGTCTCGCTCACTCCCGCTTCTGGAGCCCGGCGACGTACTTTTGTCCCCATCCACGATAAGCCATCGCTTGGCATATGTCGCATGATATCCCCGACATTTGGCGCCCACCGTGGGGCTAGGTGCACCGTCGTCCGGAAACACGTTCTGGACGGGAACCCTCTTCCTCCCTGGCGATCGCAGCCAGCCCGGCACGCCCGATGGCGTTTGCGCCGACACGCTGCACGGCGTGGAAGTTGTTTGCGCCGCAAGCAACCTCGCTGATCTCATCGGCGGAATCCACCTCTTTGACGAGCCCGCACTCGACGCGGGCGCAGCTAGCTCCGAGAGCTGCCTCGTCGATCTCCTCGGCAAGCTTCACATCACCGACGAGCCGGTCTCCGACCCAGAGTCTGTTGGCTCCACCGACCTGCTCGTCGACATGGTCGTTGACACCGACGTCGCGCTTCCTGATGCCTTCCCCGGTGACGTGGTGATCTTCGACGACCCACTTCCCGCTGCAGACAGCAGCGCCGGCACCAGCACCGTCACTGAGGTGCTGGTCATCAGCCAGGACGGAACCTCCGACCAGGCCGGCCGGGACCCGTTGCAGGCGGTAATGCGGGACCTGTCCGCTCCCGTAGCGCCCGGTGTGAGCGGTGAAACGCTGGAGGCATGCCGTATCGCACTTCTCGACAGCGCCAACAAGTTGGCGGCCATGAGATGCCTCACCGAGGCTTACCACCGCGAGATCGACCGCGCCGTTTGCGGCACACCGGCTGCTGACGAGCCCAGCCATGTGGGCACGGTCTGGCAGCGCGGCGCCGCCATCGCCAGCATGTTGGTGGCCGACCGGCCGGTCTATGCCACGCCCATGGAGAACTTGCGCGCCGCCCAGGTAGCGGCAGACAAGCTGGACCGCCTGGAGGGCGACGAGCGCCGCTGCATGACGGAGCGCGTCCAGCAGCTCATCGATGCGGCCGCCGCGCAGCAAGAAGTCGGCCGCCGCATGGTGGAACCCGGCCTACAGGCTGGGAACCTTCCCCCTCGCCGGGAGCACGGCGCGACCTCCCGGACGCCGACAGCCGGCGCCCACGACCGAGGAGACCCAAAGCCGGCTCCTAGCCACAGTCGCACCCGCATCTCCATTGAGCGCGACCAAGACGGCCGCCCACGAGCAGTAGAGCGGCGGGACGATCGTCAGCCCCCTCCCCCACGCATGGAGAGGCGCGCCTCTCCGCCGCCTGTCGAGCATCCGACTCTCGGGCACCGGCTGGGCCCCCGCGAAGGAGTCGGAGAGAACGATGCCCGCAACCGGATCGACCGCTTGGCTCGGTCCCTGCCGTTGGAAGAAGAAGATACAATCGGCTCGCCTTGTTTCGGCCCCCGCATTCGCGACGAGCCCTTCCCCAAAGGGTTCTCGCTCCCTCGGGACACTCCTAAGTACAACGGCTCTGTGAAGCCGGAAGATTGGCTGGTCGACTACTCCACTGCCGTCAACATAGCGAATGGCAACAAGCGTGTCGCCGTGAAGTATGTTCCGCTCATGCTCCATGGCACGGCCCGAACATGGCTGAACAGCCTCAAGCCCTACAGCGTCAATAGCTGGCTAGACTTCATCAAAGTTTTCATCCGCAACTTCACCAGCACCTACAAGCGGCCGCCCAAGCCTCGCCAGCTCTCCCTGTGCATCCAAGGCCCGATCGAGTCCACCCGCGAATACTTAACGCGGTGGGCCGAGCTGCGCAACTCCTGCGAAGGGGTTCATGAGGTGCAAGCCATTGAATACTTCACTGCCGGGTGCCGAGAGGGCACCCTACTCAAGCAGCGGCTCCTCTGCGACGAGCCGGCCACGCTCGACGAGCTGTTGATCATAGCGGACAAGTACGCCACTGCCGACTCCTCCATGAAGTCGGAACTCCGAGTGGATGCGTCAGGAAAGATGCTCCCTCTGGCTCCTCAAACACCGGCTGGTGATTCCAGTCGGTGCCAACAGTCAAACGACAATAAGCGCAAGGCCCCGTAGCTGGCTACCACCAGCCGGCAGGTGGCGACAGTCGAAGACCAGCAGCCAGAAGAGCAGCCTGGCCCCAAGCGCCAGAAGGGCGGCAAGCCTGCCTGGTTGCCCGCCTTCTCGTTTGAGCAAACCCTCGACGCTCCCTGCAAGTTCCACAGCGGCGCGAAGCCATCCAACCACACCACCCGGAAGTGCCACTGGCTCACCCGCATCGCCAGAGGCGAAGGACTGCCTCCGCCGCCTGCTGGCCCGCCGCCTCCACCTCCCCAGCAGCCGGCGGTCCGACCAGTCAGCGCGATCCAAGACGAGTTTCCTGAAGAGCATGGAGCTTACGTCGTCTTCACTAGCGTGACTGACGACAGGCACAGCCGGCGTCAACAGCGCCGAGAAGTGAATACTGTCGCCTCTGAAGCCCCAGAGTTCATGCACTGGTCGGAGAAGCCAATCAGTTGGAGCCGAGCTGACCACCCGGAGGTGATGCCTTCTCCGGGTTCCTATGCCCTGGTGTTGGATGCCACCTTCGCAACAGAGAGGCGAGCTGCTCGTTTCTCCCGAATTCTGATAGACGGCGGTAGCAGCATCAACATCCTCTACCGCGACACCATGGAGAAGTTGTGCATCAAAGAGAAACAACTCCAGCCCAGCCGGACTGTTTTCCATGGCATTGTGCCTGGCCTATCCTGCTCACCAATCGGCAAGATCAGGATAGATGTCCTCTTTGGAGACAAGAGTCACTTCCACCGAGAGCCAATCTAGTTCGAGGTGGTTGACCTTGAGAGCCCCTACCACGCGTTGCTTGGCCGGCCTGCTCTGGCCAAGTTCATGGCGGTCCCCCACTACGCCTACCTCAAGATGAAGATGCCGGGCACCAAGGGCATTATCACCATAGCCGACGACTACCAGAAGTCTGCCGAGTGTGCTGCAGCCAGCAGTCGGCTGGCCGAGTCCCTTGTGATTGCTGCCGGGAAGCGGCTCCTTGACCGGGTTGTGGCCATGGCCGGCAAGCAGCCGGACCTATCGCCAGATCCCAAGGAGTCAGAAGCTCAGGGCTCTTTCCAGCCGGCCAAAGAAACCAAGAAGATACCCTTGGACCCAGAGCACCAGAAGAAGTTCGCTGTCATAGGAGCTCACCTTGATAGCAAATAGGAAAGCGAGCTCGTCAATTTCCTCCGTGAGAATCGGGACATCTTTGCATGGTCTCCAAGGGACATGCCGGGTGTTCCGACGGAGTTCGCCGAGCACAAGTTACATGTCAGAGCAGATGCAAAACCAATCAGGCAACCTCTCCGCCACCTGTCGCAGGAGAAGAGAGGAATTGTGGGTGAAGAGATAGCCCGGCTTCTAGCAGCCGGCATCATTATGGATGTATTCTTCCCAGAGTGGCTAGCCAACCCAGTCCTTGTATTAAAGAAGAACAACAAATGGCGCATGTGTATTGACTACACCAGCCTCAACAAAGCTTGCCCGAAGGATCCGTTCGCCTTGCCTCGGATTGACCAAGTGATAGACACCACAGCCGGATGTGAGCTGTTGAGTTTTTTGGATGCCTATTCGGGGTACCACCAGATTAAGTTAAGCCCGGCCGACCGCCTGAAGACCGCCTTCATCACACAATTCGGAGCCTTCTGCTACCTGACCATGACATTCGGCTTGAGAAATGCCGGTGCCACGTTCCAGCGTTACATGCAGAAGTGCCTCCTCAAGCAACTCGGCAGAAATGCCCATGTCTATGTAGACGATATTGTGGTGAAGACGGAGAAGCGCGGTACCCTCCTGGAAGATCTCAAGGAAACTTTTGATAATCTGCGCCATTTTCAGATCAAGCTCAACCCAGAGAAGTGTGTCTTTGGAGTACCAGCCGGCCAGCTCCTCGGTTTCCTTGTCTCAGAGAGTGGCATAGAGTGCAACCCTCTCAAGATCAAGGCCATCGAGAGGATGGAGAGGCCCACCCGACTGCGAGACGTTCAGAAGTTCACCGGCTGTTTGGCATCCATCAGCCGCTTCATCAGTCGGCTGGGCGAGAAGGCTCTTCCCCTGTACCAGCTGATGAAGAAGACCACTCATTTCGAGTGGAACGACAAGGCGGACGAGGCGTTCCTCCAGCTCAAGAAGATGTTGACCACGCCGCCCGTCCTGGCCGCTCCGGCTGCCAAGGAGCCCATGCTTCTCTACATCGCCGCCACCAGCCGGGTGGTTAGTACAGTTATGGTGGTAGAGCGCCAAGAGGACGGCAAGGCGCTGCCGGTCCAGAGGCCCGTCTACTACTTGAGTGAGGTGCTGTCAGCTTCCAAGCAGAACTACCCCCACTACCAAAAGTTGTGCTATGGCGTGCATTTTGCCGCCAAGAAGCTCAAGCCATACTTTCAAGAGCATCCCATCACGGTCGTCTGCACCGCCGCGCTTGCGGAGATCATAGGCAGCAGAGACGCATCGGGCCGAGTGGCCAAGTGGGCCATCGAGCTGGCCCCCTACACCATCTTCTACCAGCCTCGCGCCGCCATCAAGTCCCAAGCACTGGCTGACTTCCTCATCGACTGGGCCGAGACCCAGTACCTGCCGCCAGCTCCAGACTCCACTCATTGGTGGATGCACTTTGATGGCTCAAAGATGCGCATCGGTTTGGGAGCCGGCGTCGTCCTCACCTCTCCCAAAGGCGACAAGCTCAGATACACGCTGCAAATCCACTTTGCCGCCTCCAAAAACGTGGCTGAGTACAAGGCGCTAGTACACGGACTTCGGCTGGCCAAGGAGATTGGCATCCGCCGGATTCTGTGCTACAGCGATTCGGACTTGGTGGTCCAACAGTCGTCCGGCGACTAGGACGCCAAGGATGCAAACATGGCGAGCTACCGCTTCCTCGTCCAACAGATCAGCGGATATTTTGATGGGTGCGAGTTCCTTCACGTGCCACGGGCCGACAACGAGCAAGCGGATGCCCTGGCATGGATCGGCTCCACCAGGCAAGCCATACCAGCCGGCGTGTCCCTTCAGTGCCTCCGCAAGCCGTATATCAAGCCTTCCCCGGAATCAGAATCCATCTTCGTGCCGGCTGCTCCCGAAGCAGTCGGTCCCGGCCCGGGGGCTGCAGCAGCCGGCCCGGGGACTTCAGCAAGCACCACGGGGACTGCAGCAGTCGCACCCGGCCCGGGGACTTCATAACCCGGCCTGGGGGCTGCAGCAGCCGGCCCGGGGACTTCGGTAAGCGACTCGGGGACTGCGGCAGTCACACCCGGCCCAGGGACTCTACAACCCGGCCCGGGGGCTACAGCGGCCGTCCCGAGGACTTCAACAACGCAGCAAGACGCGGCCGACTCCGCCCCACCACCCCCAGACCCAACCGCCCTAGTTTCGGTAACCGTAATGACAGTGGATGAAGTCAAAGCACCATCATGGGCGCAGCCCATCCTCAACTTTCTGGTAGGCGGAGAGCTGCCAGTTGATGAGATCTCGGCCCGGCAGGTGCAACACTGAGCAGGAGCTTACACGATAGTAAACAGAGAGCTTGTCAGGCGCAGCGTGACCGACGTTTTCCAACGTTGCGTCGAACAAGAGAAAGGCAAGGCAATCCTCAGAGACATACACCAAGGCGAGTGCGGCCACCACACGGCCTCCAGATCCCTTGTCGCCAAAGCTTTCCGCCATGGTTTCTTCTGGCCGACTGCTTTGGAGGACGCCAAGGATCTGGTCAAGAAATGCAAGGGGTGCCAAAAATTCAGCTCCAAGCAACATCTGCCGGCTTCTGCACTCAAGACCATCCCCCTTACCTGGCCCTTTGCTGTCTGGGGGCTGGACATGGTGGGCCCATTCAAGACAGCACGCGGTGGCATGACCCATCTGCTGGTCGCCGTGGACAAATTCACCAAGTGGATTGAAGCAAAACCAATCAAGAAACTAAATGGTCCGACTGCTGTGACCTTCATCACGGATCTCACCGTCCGGTACGGTGTACCACACAGCATCATCACCGACAATGGCACTAACTTTGCCTAAGGCGCCTTGGCCCGTTTTTGCTCGACGCAGGGCATCCGACTGGACTTAGCGTCCGTTGCCCATCCGCAGTCAAACGGCCAGGTAGAACGAGCAAACGGCCTCATCTTATCCGGCATCAAACCCCGATTGGTCGAGCCACTGGAGTGCTCGGCCAGCTGCTGGATCGACAAGCTGCCAGCCGTCCTCTGGAGTCTCCGCACCACTCCAAATAGAGCAACCGGTTTCACTCCCATCTTCCTCGTATACGGGGCCGAGGCCGTCATCCCAACTGACATCGAGTTCAACTCGCCTCGCGTCACCATGTACACGGAGGCGGAGGCGAAGGAAGCACGAGAAGACGGCATCGATCTGCTGGAAGAAGGCCGGCTGTTAGCACTCAGCCGGTCCGCCATCTACCAGCAGAGCCTGCGCCGCTACTATAGTCGGAAGGTCAAGCCACGATCCTTCCAAGAGGGAGACCTTGTGCTCCGGCTAATCCAGTGAACAGCCGGCCAGCACAAGCTCTCGGCCCCTTGGGAAGGCCCCTTCATCATCAGCAGAGCCTTAGGCAACGACTCCTATTACCTCATCGACGCGCAGAAGCCCAGGGCGCACAAAAGGGACGATTCCGGCAAGGAAGCAGAGCGCCCATGGAACGCAAATCTTCTCCGAAGATTTTACAGTTAAATACAGTATGTACCACGCTACCTTTTGTACTAAGGGCAAAGGCACCGGGTACCTCGAGGAGCACTCGGGGGCTACATTTCTTATCTGTATGATAAGTTTCATGCCTGTGAGTATGTTATTTCATTCCTCCGCCCGGCACCGGGTCCGACCAGTCGGCCCGGGGGCTTGCCGCCTTGTACTATGTTGGCTCTACCTGCAGTCGGACAAGTAGTGTGCCGGCATCTAAGCCCACCCTTGCCATAAGCCGCAGCTTGCAGAGCGACTGTCTGGCAGGCAAGAGTCAAAGGCAAGAAATGGTGCTCACATGAAAAATGGCTAAGGACGAAAGCACCCACATAGGCCAAGTCGGCTCCTCGCCTAGCCGTCCGGTTGCTGAGCAGCCGGCCGGCCGGCTTCTCACTTAAATTGCTACGTTCTAAGCGGCCAAAGTACTAGTCTTCCCAAAATGGCCAAGTACTTGACCCGGCCAGCAGACCGAAGAATGGCTGTCTGGCCGGCAAGGCGGCAGCCAAGGGAAAGCGGCAAAGGAAAAAGCCAAAAGAACAGAAAGCAAGACAAGTCAGAGCTCGGCGAAGCACATCTTGTGCGAGAGTTAAATCACATAGCAAGAGGCCCTCGGCCAGCATTCAACAAAGTTTGAATACACCCAGCGGGTGGAACTGCGCGAATTTAACAAAGTTTGTTCTAAAGATTACCAAAGCAGGAAAAGATAAGATAAGTTGGCGGCCTAGGCCAAATGAGCAACAGGCGGGTCCGGCAGGTTGGTGGAGTCGGCGGCGCCAGCTGGTGGAGTGGCCGTCTGGCGAGTCTCGGCTTGGTCGCCTTCAGCAGCAGTCGGCGCACTCGCACGCGGCTCGTTGCTCGAGGCCCGATCAAGCTGAGGCTGGGCGTCCACTCCGCCCTCCCGTGCGTCGCCTTCACCATCCTCATCTTCCTCGTCCTCGCCTTCATTGCTTGAGGCGATTTCTTCCGCCGAGTCCTCGCCGTCATCCGGGTTCAGCCCGAACCAGTCCATCGGCACCTCGGCACCTTCCTCGTCCAGCTCGGGGAAGAAGATGCCGGTGTCGGTGTACTCGGCGATCGCCACCGCACGATGGGTGAGTGCGGGCCCCGCTGCCACCAACTCTTCCGTGGCTTCCTGCCGGAACATGGCCAACTGGGCTAGGTCCAGCCCAGGATACCACGCCTTGACGAACTCCAAGGCTCTACGGGCGCCTGCCCAAGCGGAGGAGCCCCTCCAAGCCTCGAAGCGGCCGATTGCCGCCTCCAACCAGTCGGCGGTCCGACTGGGGGTGCGTGGAGCTTGGCCGCCTGGCCAGAGGGCGGAAACCAGCTGAGACCCGGCATGCTGAAGGCGGCGGAGCAGACGGTGAATCGGCTGTAAACGCATCCTGACGGCCAGGAGCTGCTCGTTCATGTTCCGAGGCGCGTCGGGCGGGATCTCCACTCCTTCCCTCCTACGCCGGTCACGCCGTGCCTCGATGGCCTGGCTGACGGCGACGGCGTGGCCAGGAAAGAAGTCTACGCAAAAGAAAAACAGAGATCAGAAGCCGACTCCCGATGCAGTCGGCAGTTATTCCAAAGAAAGAAGCTTACCGTCGATCATGTCCTCAATCTTGCCGTAGCCAGCGGCGAGGATCGCCTCCTTCTCGGCCCACTTTGAGCGTTCGACCTCAAATTCGGCCTGAAGGGCGCCTTCCGCCTCCTTGAGCTTCTGGAGCTCCGCCCTCGTGCTGGTCCGCCTGGTCCGCCAACTTCTTGGCCAGACGGTCGCGCTCCAGGGCTGCCTTACGGCGCTCCTCCTCCTTGACGCGTAGCTCGGTCTGGACTTCACCCAGATGCTGCTGCAGTGTGGCGTTGGCTCCTGCAAAAATGAGAAAGAGAGGACAATCAACAAAGATGACCAAAAAAGAAAGTGGCTGCCAGAAGATCCGGCCCGACTGCTCAGCAGTCGGCCCGAATCTCGGGGGGTACACCCAGCGGGTGCGCTGACGCGCCCCCACGAGGAAGCAGACAGAATGCTTACGCCGGCTTTCGGTGAGGTCGGCGGTCCGCTTAGCCAACTCCTGGACCTGGGAGTTGAAGGCGGCTGCACGGATGTTGTGGTAGTCCTGCAATGAAGACAAAAGAAGAGAAAACAAGTTAGCACTCGGAACTTACCTTAAAGTTCCGAGCCGCCTGCTCAGTAGCCGGCCCAGAACTCGGGGGCTACACCCAGTGGGAGCGCTGGCGCGCCCCCACGGAAGACTGCAAGAATAAAAAAACAAAGCAAAGAAGCATACCCGAACAGCCGTCCGCGTCGCCAAGAATGCCCTCATACACTGCTGGAGGGCGGCGCCTTGGGCCTGGAGCTGGGCCTGAACGTCCTGCGCGGCCTTGTTCAGCACGCCCGTCCCGCCCCCAGGCGTCCATTCTGGTGGGGGGGCACTGGTGGCCTCTGCGTCTAGGGCCGACGAGCTCACGGCTCCAACCTCCTGCGCCCGCGGCGCCGAGGCTGCCTTCGCCGCACGCCGACGCACCGAAGGGCGGACCACAGGAGTCGCCCCCACCACCAACTCGACACCAACCGGTGGCGCCGATGGCACGTCACACCGATTGCCTCGGGCCCCGACAGTCGGCACTTGCGGGGGCACCTCCGCCTCTGAGACGACGGCGTCGCCTCCTCCCCTCTCCACGACCGGCTGGTCATCGCCGGCTCCTCCAGTCGGCACCGGGATCTTTGGCGCTGGCGGCACCGCGCGCAACGGAATGACAAGTTGCGGGGCCTGGCCGCGCGTGGTTTCT
Organism: Thinopyrum elongatum; assembly: GCA_011799875.1. Taxonomy (NCBI): domain Eukaryota; kingdom Viridiplantae; phylum Streptophyta; class Magnoliopsida; order Poales; family Poaceae; genus Thinopyrum; species Thinopyrum elongatum. Next base: position 102,008,039 of record CM022299.1, read on the forward strand.
TCCGCTTGCGCCCTAGCGGTGGCGTCCGCCCGCGCCGCCTCCGCCTCCTGCCTCTCTGCATCCTCCCGCTCCTAGCGCGCCTCCCGTGCGTTCCTTTCCGTCGCCGCCCGGAGGTCGGCGAGCGGGTCCACGCGATGGGTATTGGCGGAGCCTTCCGCCTACCCGATCACGGAAGCAGCGGCAGACCACTCAAGAGTGAGTGGGGCCCTGATTCAGGCAAGACAAGAGAAAAACTCAGAAAAAGTTTGTAAGGAAAAAGAAAGGAAAACACAGCCAAGCACTTACGCGGACACCATCGGGGGCTGCTTCGGGGACCTCTGGAACTGGGCCGCTCTTGCGGCGGCTTCTTGCCGCCTGGTCGTGGCGGCCGCGTTCTTGGGCTTCTTCGGCTGGCTGCCGAACAGCAACGAGCTGGCCCGGTGCTTTTTTGGGCCGCCTGGTGCGGTCGGCGCGGCTGAGGAGCTCGCGCCCGCCGTGTCGGTGCCGTGCGGGCGGCGCGGGTCATTCTCCTCCTCATCGTCGTCCGGCCAGTCCTCAAGGCCGCCTCCTACCCCGGAGCCGCCTGCTCCACCGCTGCCAGCTGTGGCATCGTCCTCCTCCATGGCGGCCGCCCCCAAGTCGGGGTCTTCCACGTCGCTCCTTGTTCGATCCGGCATGTACTCCTGACCTGGATCCAGAGCGCCGGTGGCCGACTGGGCCGGGAGGACCTGCACCATGGCCGACTGGTCAGGCGGCAAAACAAGAACTCAGACCAGCAAAGAGAAAAGAATTACAAGACTCACCGCAGGCGGCGGATGTGCGCGGTCGTACGGCCACATGCCGAACCGCCAGTCCACCTCCGACAACTTGTAGTTGGAGATATAGTTGACCAGCCGGACCACCTCCATGTCCGGCAGGTCCCGTGTGCACATCCCGCACGGGTCCTGGTGCCCGCTCATGGAGCTGATGATGTGAGGTCGGGCTTGGAGGGGGAGCACTCGGCGCGTCACGAAGGCAGCCAGCAAGCCCGAGCCCTTCAGGCCCTCCAACTCCGACATCACCTGAAGTCGGGCAAGGGCGGCGGAGGAGGCGGCCGACAGGGAACTCGGCCTGTACTGCCAGTTGGCGCGTGGCTCGGCCGGCGGGCCGGCTGCATAGGCCGGCAAGTTGACGTAGTCGCTTGTTGGGTGGATGTTCTTGACGTAGAAATAGGATTTCTGCCACAGCTTGGCCGACTGCAGCAAGGAGATGGGCGGGAAGCGGTTCCCGGTGCCCGGGCGCCACACCGCCACACAGGCTCCGCATTGAGCCGCCTGGCCCTTGGCGGCGGTGCCCAGCTTGAGGTAGAAGCACTCCCCCCAGAGTTCGAGAGTGGGAAGAGTGCCGAGGTACCCTTCGCACATGGTGACGAAGGCGGCCAGCAGCATCACCGTGTTTGGCGTGAGGTGGTGCGGCTGGACTCGATAGAAGTCGAGGAAGGAGCGGAGGAAGTCGCTGGCCGGAAGGCCGAAGCCGCGAAGGAAATGGGACCGGAAGACGACACGTTCATCGTCCTCCGGCGCCGGCGAGATTTTTGCTTCGGGGGGAATGCGCACCTGCATGTTCGCCTCCCGGGGCAGCCGCCGTGTTTGACGGAGGAAGGAGAGATGGTCATCGTGGACGTTGGAGCCGTCCCAGTCGCCGGCTCGTGAGCGTGCCATGGACGAAGGAGCTCATCGCAGGCGCGGCGCGGTGGCGAGCGGGCGAGGCTGCGGCGGAGCAAGGAAGCTGCAGCGAGAGGACGCTCGACGACGGCGGGCTGCGGCAGCACTTCGACGGCAGCGGAGAAAATCAAGAACGGCGAAGGGAGAGGAGGGCGCGCGTGCATCTGCCGCCCCCTCCTCCCCTTACTTATAGACCCAGGCGGCAAAGCCGAGGGGACGGGGGCGTGGGGGATCGTGGGATTAACTACGCCCACTCCCCCGCGATCCCACTATTGCGGCGCCGGTAAAGGCGCGTATTAATTACCACAGAAGTCCAACAGTCCGCCTCGGCCGCAGCGGATCCGCGCGTGGGCCGAGGCACTGTAGTGGCGGGCCTCGGCCTGCGGCGCCGTCCCATCACGCGCGTGGGCTGGCAGGCCGGCTTGACCTGACGACGCCACGTAGACGACATGCGCAGGCGGCAAGCCTAATGTCTGGCTAGCATGCAACCTGGTCCCCACCACAACGTTTCGAAATCGCCAGACGGCCTGCCTGGTCATGGCCGACACCTACCAGCCGGCACCTCGGAAGACGGACGAAGCAAAATACCAGACGACCCAGAGTATGAAGCTGCCGAGGCTTCTCGCCCCTTCAGCCGCAGCGCCTCATCAGCTCCGGGGACTACTGTCGGAGTAAATGACCACGGGTAGCCCCATCAGCTCCCTTTGGTATTTCAAGACATCGGGGCAGGCTGCGCCCCTCAAAACATCAAGGACAAGTGCCGCCTTCTTGAGGCCGGCTGGTCCAAGCAGCCGGTTGCCGGGAGGCGGCGGAGTCCACAAGACAGCCATGAAGTGGGCCGACTCCTGGCAGGCGTCCTCCGGGGATGCCGAGTCCTAGCAGGCGGCCCCTCGCGCCCTCAAAGTCAGCGCCAACATAAACATGATGAGACAGGACATGGCTACAGTACAGGCCTGCCACCCCCGAATCCAAGACAGGGCGTGGCCACGGTACTGTGTACCGAGCAGGCATCCTGCGCTCAGCGCAGGACTGTTGCCATGCCACTCATGACGTCACCCATGGCAGAGAGAGCCATGCTCCCGTGACGGGCGGTCAGTACGGCCCGCAGGCGGCGGGCCCTCCTTGTCCGTGACAAGCCAGAAGGCGGCAAGCCCAGACCAGTCGGCTCAGTGGGAGGCCGGCTCCCAGCAGGCGGCCCTCCTCCTCCCTCGAAGTCTGTGCGCCATTAACCAGATACGACGGGGTATGGCTACAGTGAGTTCCCGCCAGGCGGCGGGATTGTATCCACGCTCCACCTGACGAGGCCTTCGTCATCAGGGGTAATGCTACAACATAAAGCCGTCAACGCGGCCCGTGGACGGCGGGACCCACCTGTCGGCTGAGATCACGACAGTCGGCGGACCCACCAGGCGGCAGGCCCCAGCGGTCGGCGGAGAAGCCGGGGACCTGTGACGCTGACTATCGGGCCCCACATCTGGCCAGATTACCGTTGTACCCCTGTGGGGTAGGCTTATATAAACCCCCCAGGTCACCCCATGCAAGGGGTTGGCTCTTTGGCAGAGGCCTCGTCGAGCACTCACAGCACCCCACACACACGCAGGGAGAGTGGAGTAGGGCTAGCCTTGCCCTTCTTCCTCCTCCAGCCAGGTAGCTCAAGGAGCAAGCTTGTAGCCACCTGTTGAAATAGTGATCATGCGGAGACCCCGTAGAGCAGGATTAGGGGTGTTATCTCCTAGGAGAGCCCCGAACCTGGGTAAGATTCGCAAGCGTACGCGGTCTCGCTCACTCCCTCTTCTGGAGCCCGGCGACGTACTTTTGTCCCCATCCACGATAAGCCATCCCCTGGCATATGTCGCACGATATCCCCGAAATTCGACACGATCACCTATGGGGCCATCGGCCCCTTTGTGGTTTGGCAAGGGGGAAGGGCACGTTGCACAAAGAGCGGATGTCATAGAACAGCACGGCAATGGTGATGCAGGTAGTTTTTACCCAGGTTCGGGCCGTCGCGAGGCGTAAAATCCTACTCCTGCTTTCGTGGATTGAGTGGTAGACCGTGGCGAACACGCAGTGCTCAAGCCCGGCAAGGTCACCTCAGGGAGAGCAGCTATGCGCGTATGAGTGTACAAGAGTCCGAATCCTTTCTATGGTTGCCTCGGCCCTCCTTTTATAGGTAAAGGGGTAACCAAAGTGGCAAAACAATCATTATCCAGTGATGAGATAGCCACAGTGCTATCATACCTAAATCTGCAGACAGGACAAGATGCATTAAATGCACCGCTTAGTGTCACATCATGGATGCAGCCCGGCAAGCCTTGCCGTGTCATTCAACCACCTTCTCGCCTGCCTGCGTGACACACCTCTGGACGGGTGTCATTTAGGGGTGATCTTCATCACAAATGGCTGCCATGTGCTGAATGACTGCCACTTATTCACTTGAGGGATCGACACCGCACCAATAAGTGACTTGTGTCACTGTGAGGTGGAGCAGTGGAGCCTTGGCGGGATAACAGGCTGCCAGCGCCCCGGCAACCCTTGCTAGGGAGGTCTTGGGACTTGCCCTTGGGGTGACTGTCGGTGTCAAAACCGGCAGATCTCGGGGTAGGGGGTCCCAAGCTGTGGATTTAGGATCGATGGTAACAGGGACGATGAACACGGTGTTTTACCCAGGTTCAGGCCCTCTCTATGGAGGTAAAACCCTACGTCCTGCTCTGGTTTATATCAATGGAGTATTAAGTACAGAGTTGATCTACCTCGAGATCATAAGTTGTGGTCTAAACCCTACGGGTATGATGGATCAATATCGTAATGATCTATCGACTAGTCTGGCCTCGGCTTATATAATATACCAGAGGCCTAGGATAACAAGAGTCCTAGTCGAATACGTCGGTGGAGAGGAGTCCTTGTCTTGATCACCAAGTCTTGTGGAATCTTCCTCGTATATGTCATCGACTGTCCGAACTGGCCCATTAGTGAACTGCCATGGGGGTCCTTGGCCCGACCCACTGGTTGGGAGACGACATGGTGAGTCCCCCCTAGTCCAGGACACTGTCAGTAGCCCCCTGAACCGGTCTTCAAGTTGGGGACGCTCCTCGGTTCTTCCAAACTTTTCTTCATCTTCGGTCGTCGGCCTTGAAAACTGGTTCAACAAATCTTTCCATCTTCGATCTTGAGGATTGCCGAGCTAAATCCGAAGAGTTTACACGTCGGGCATCCGAGGAGCCCTTTAGGTCTTCGGCCTTTATCAATGCCTTGTTATTTTTATGCCACACCTCGGGTTTAAAGTGTTTCCCGTGCGGCAGTGCCCTCTTGCATCCGAAATCCAACGCCAGATTGCATCTGAGGTATATCTTTTTGCAGCCGACCACCAACGCCAGACTGCTTCCGAGCTCCAACGCCGAACTGTATCCGAGCTCCAACGCCGGACTGTATCCGAGGTGTCATAGATCACCTTGGTTCAAAAAAGTTGAAGGAGTTCAGCTGAGCTTAATGCTGGAAATGCCCTTTATGGAGCCAACTACTTGTATCCGAGCTTTATGCTGGACTGCATCCGAGGTGGTGCACTACCTCGAGACTGAGCTGATTTTTTGTGGATATATTTTTCTTGATTGGTGCAATTTATTCTCTGCCGAGATATATAACCAGTAGCCCTCAAGGTGTGTGTCGGTCTAAAACCCGAGATGCACTTGAAGGAAAACATGAAACCGCTGATCCCATTAGCCCCTGAGACTCAGGTCGAGTTGCGAAATCGGCCTGAGGATCAACTCCTAGCTCGGCAGTATACATAGGAATTGAAACGTGGAGTAATATATTGGAGGAAATAGTGATCGGCAGGCGGGTCCTTGAGAAGTTGCCGTAATATATTAGCTTGATGCCGGATAGGTCCAGATGGTACCTATTGTTGTCCGAAGACGCGTTTGCACATAGCTCGGTCAAGCCGAACACTGGGCATTATGGATTTTCTGCATTGAATAGGCAATGCAGTAGCCCCCGAGCCACTAGTCGGGTGGCAACACCAGATCAGGGGATCAATGTGCCCCTTTAATATTTGTAAATGATAAGCACGAAGCCTAGTAGCCCCCGAGCCTTAATGTGGGCACAGTGTGGCTGAATTAAGGATCGATATCCGTTTGACAGAAAGTTTTGTTGTGTTTAACACGAACTTCTCGGAAAGAGAATAAAGATCTCTTAAAGGAGCTAGAGCTAACGAAAGCTGATCTCGCCAAGGTCAGCCTCAAGGGGCTTAATAGATAGGAAATCAATGCCAATAGGGAATTATGAGAGCATTATGTCAGCTGCTCGGTTGTCTCAGCGAGACTGTGCCCTTGACTCTTTGAAAGATTGGCTACAATTATTTGACTTTTGCTTGCAATTTATGTGTAATGATTCTATGTACCTAAGTACTTTACATCATTAAAGCTCGGATCCGCATTGTACAAAACTTTGTTGACCGACCATCGGCTTCAACCTCCTCAGCCAGTAGCCGAGGAGTGTTTATCCCACTTTATAAAGCCTTTATGAGGGCAAAGATTTATGGCAAACGAGGCAATCCGGCCATACGGTTTTATAAACAAAGGTATGCGGAGAGATATGTTATATCACTATGTAAGAAACATCTTCCAAAGAAAATAGTTCCGCTATCGGTTCCTTTCTTTGGGTTCTCATGCTGACCATGATCATGAAACCTCATCTCCGATCAATGTGGGAGGAAAATATTGAGGATTTAGTTAGGGGAGAGTTCCCAAACTCTGGGGTCCATGATGAACCAGAATTTTCGCTTCCATCGTTGCCGACCAATTATATCCTTTAAGATGGCTAGCTTTCGGCTTCACCCAGTCTGAGGTACTAATCCGGATGACCCGGTAGTAACAATCACAGAGGTGCTCCCTTTACCGCCTAGCCGAACAATCGGGAACGTAGGGGTAAGCACAGGAGCCAGGTAACCCAGCTTGGCCAAAATCTTAAGTCAAATTGATGCATATTTATGGCTTTATTACGATAATTATGGAAGGCAAATTCTCCATTGAGACTGTTTATAACCTGAAAGTGGCCCATCGTTGGCTTTCACCCCTTTGTAGATGCTACACAGGGTGTTTCCGTACTAACAATACAACCCTTAGCCGATGTCTCGGTGCCCGGAGGCGGTTGTGCTAGCGGAAATGAGGCAATCAGATATGCAGGCTTTATAACTTTCATTTAGTCATAGGAGTTTGAAGTTCGGGGCCAGTTACTAGCCCCCGATTAGTGTTCGGCGTCAGCCGGGGTCAAACCAGTAACACTTCGGCCAATCTTATGAAAGGCCCATTGTTTAATACGGTCATTGGATCGCTGACCAGTTTGCGCTCATTGTGACAGTCAGTTTTCGACTTTCTCCACTGAGGTACTTGACCAGTTAAACCGGAAGTACAATCGCAGTGGTTCTCCCTTTGCACTCCTAGCCGAACAAAGCGGAACGTAGGAGGCAAGCACAGGAGCCGGGCAACCCAACTATTGACCGAAGACACAATTCGAAACTAGTGCATATAAAGCAATATCCGAAAACATTTTGCCGAGGACTCCTCGAAGTGCCTTGGCTTTTGGTGGGTTCGGCTCTAGTCGCAGCCCCCCGTTGATATTGTCGAAGCTTTAAATGTGTCTGGCATCGTATTGTGAGACTTATGCTGGAAACACACAAATAGGTTAAAAGTGCCATAAGCATGGAAAACCAAAAAACTTTAGTAAAAACTTTACATCCGAACCAAAAACAAGTTTTTTGTGCCAATCCGAAATTAGTCTTAAAAAATTTGTGCTTCTGTTGTGCTTTAACATGACACATCCGATCTCTAAACTTCAAGTAGGTCAGCCTTCGGCTTCAACCTCCTTATCCCGAAGGCGGAGTGCTTTTCCAAGGCCAGTTTAGCGAACTAAACTCAAGTGATTTTTAGATAGAAGCCAGGCTATCCGGCTATTGATCACACACTCGGGTCGAAAAAGGAGTGGTAGAAAAAGACTTTGCAATGACTGAGAAGAAAAACATTCATTATAAAATGGCTCGTATAAATTTAAGAGCCCCCAGTTAACCTATGACAGGAAGTGTTTTTAACAAACAACGCATGTGAGCATGGTCGAACCGAACAAAAATTAAAAATAAAAAACTTTGAGCATGAAAGCGACTTAGCTGGTTAATGTGTTCGGCGTTGATGATGTGGGCCGAGCCTGCGGCGGGTCGAGGTCCCAGCCCCCAAGCCGGTCCCGAGGTGCCCAAGCAAAGAGCTCGGCTCGATTAAGTGGTGATGCCGCACGATCGATGTGGCAAGCCGAAGCCCCTAGTCCAGCCGAGGTGACAAAAACCCTCATGACCGAGGTGACGAAGAGCTCGGCGGAAAAAAGAAGTGTTTAACAATCAACGTTTGAACAAACAACTTTTTTGTTTAACACAAATATAATGTTTGGTTGAAACGAACAAGAAATAAAACAAAATAAAAAATTTTAAAGAAAAAAAACTGAGCATGGAGGCGACTTAGCTAGTTAATGTGCTCGGTATTGTTGACGAGGTCCGAGCTCGTGGCGGGACAAAGACGTAGTCCGCAGCCTAGCCAAGGTCCCAGCCCCAAGCCTGAGGTAACCGAGCGAGGAGTTCGGCTTGATGAGGTGGTGATGCCGCACGGTCGATGTGGCGAGGCAAAGCCCCCGGTCCAGCTAACGTGACGAAGCTGGTCGGCTGGTGACGCCGAAGTCACTGGAGTAGGTTGATGAAGAGATGGCGAAGCCCCCGGTCTAGCCGAGGTGATGGGGCAGGTCGGTAGTATGACGTTTGTAGCCCCATGTCAGCCGAGGTGTTGAAGCAGGTCGGCGTGGTGGACATCGGCTTGGTCAGCCGGATTAGTATTTGGGATTTCTTCGGAATCGTCCTCCGGTACTATGGTGCGTGGGGCGGGTCCGGCCAGGGTTGACTCCTGATGTTCGGACGCCGAAGTCGCGTCCAGGATTGAAGCTGGATATGGGATAAGAGAGGCGAGTCCGGCGGGAATTGACTCCCGATCTTCGGACGCAGAGGTCACATCCAGGCTTGAAGAAGCAATAGTGCGGGAATGCCGTCGTGGGCCGGATCTTGTGACGCGGTCGATGCCCGCTTGATGAAGTGACCATGCAGTGATGCCGGTGTGCCCGCTGCGTATAATTCATGGGGCGACAATGTTGGTGATGATTTACCCTTCACGATGCCGAACTCTTGTTCGGCTTGTCGAGATAATGATCCGAAGAGGTTGAGTTCAGCTCGATGAAGCGACGACCCGTCTGGCGCAAGTCGGCAACCGTGCAGCAACGTTGTCAGGCTGGTTTGACACCGGCGCAACGGTGAAGGTTACCTCCAAAATGGAGCAAAATTTGTGAGCATGTGTTTGGAAACAAAACACAATACCCTAGAAAGAGATTCCTCCAAAAAGGTTGTCCAATATCCCGTTCATGAAGAAAGATGAACTCGGGTCGGATTCGTATTCACGCAGAAAACAGATCAGAAAATTGATGCGCTCATCGGAGGTTTCCCGGAGATTGAACAGTCGGATTGAGCTGAAATTTTGAGGGGCGGTACACATAGGAATTCCACAGCCGACCAACGGTTGGATCTTCCAAAGGATGTCCGAGCTAGAAGCTGGACACCATGCTCCAAACTCGTTCGGATTCTCATCCAGATTCGACAGGGCTCCGGTATATCGGAGATCGACGGAGATCGCTCCATCGAAACGCGACAAAATTTTACAGAGTTGTCATAGACTCAATTACACACAATTCCACCAAAGGAATCGTCAATGCGATGCTCGAGGAGGCGGTGGCCGTGGATACAAGTTCGCTGTCCGGAAAAACAGCACGGTCGCCCGAGGGCAATGTTGATGTTGAGCCCCCGAGCTCCATGGATGAGTCCTCCATGATCATAATAGAGATCGGAGTTGATGTTGATGAAGGCCCTCATACGAACATGATGATCGGAGGCAGAGGACAGTCCTCGCTCGAGCCAAGGTAACCAGTCGAGCCGGAGACGAAGATGCCGACATCGCAGTTGATCTGCAGGCGAGCCATTGATCCTTTGCCGATCACACAGCGGAACTCTCAATGAAAGCACCAGTGTCGGTGTCAAAACCGGCAGATCTCGGGGTAGGGGGTCCCAAGCTGTGGATTTAGGATCGATGGTAACAGGGACGATGAACACGGTGTTTTACCCAGGTTCAGGCCCTCTCTATGGAGGTAAACCCTACGTCCTGCTCTTGTTTATATCAATGGAGTATTAAGTACAGAGTTGATCTACCTCGAGATCATACGTTGTGGTCTAAACCCTACGGGTATGATGGATCAATATCGTAATGATCTATCGACTAGCCTGGCCTCAGCTTATATAATATACCAGAGGCCTAGGATAACAAGAGTCCTAGTCGAATACATCGGTGGAGAGGAGTCCTTGTCTTGATCACCAAGTCTTGTGGAATCTTCCTCGTATATGTCATTGGCTGTCCGAACTGGCCCATTAGTGAACCGCCATGGGGGTCCTCGGCCCGACCCACTGGTCGGGAGACGACGTGGTGAGCCCCCCCTAGTCCAGGAGACCATCAGTGACCTCGACCTGACCAGGCTCGCCTGCCCGGCAAGGAAGGCTTTTCCCTTGGTGATATCTTGCTGTCTTGGCTTGTCTTGGTCTTTTTGATCCGCCCTTTGATTCTTCAAAGAGCTATCTCTCCTGCTTGGCCTTGCCTTGGATGCTGGAACCTTGCCCTTGAGCCTGTGTACAGTCAGGGCAACATACACCAGGGTTTGTTGCACCGACAGGAGCCCCCGGGCCTGGCCCAAACGCGCTGCTGAGCATCGTTAGGGTAGGTCCTATCTAGTACACAGGCGAAGAGTTTGTGACAGCTCATCCCTTGATATTTTCTTTGCCTCTTCATCAATCAATGCTTGAGTCAGTTTCCGGTTTTTCCATGCGTCGCGTGACGCCATGATACGTCTCCAACGTATCTATAATTTTTGATTGTTCCATGCTGTTATATTATCATTCTTGGATGTTTTACAATCATTTTATAGTCATTTTATATCATTTTTTGGTACTAACCTATTGACATAGTGCCCAGTGCCAGTTGCTGTTTTCTGAATGTTTTTTACATCGCAGAAAATCAATACCAAACGGAGTCAAAACGCAGCAAAACTTTTTGTGGATTTTTTTGGACCAGAAGACATGCAGTGAGCCGGAGAAGCAACTGGGGGGGTGCTCCGAGGGGAGCACAACCAACCAGGGCGCGCCTGGTGGCCCAGGAGCGCCCAGGTGGGTTGTCCCCACCTCGGTGGCCTCCCGCACCGCCTCTTTGCTCTATAAATCCCCAATATTCTAGAAACCCTAGGGGAATTCCAGCCATCTTAAGTTCCAGAAACACCAGATCCAATCTAGACACCATATCAGAGGGGTTCATCATGTCCATTGGTGCCTCTCCGATGATACGTAAGTAGTTCTTTGTAGACCTCCGGGTCCATAGTTAGTAGCTAGATGGCTTTCTCTCTCTCGTTTGATTCTCAATACAATGGTCTCTTGGAGATCCATATGATGTAACTCTTTTTGTGGTGTGTTTGTTGGGATCCAATGAACTTTGAGTTTATGATCAGATCTATGTTTTTATCCATGAAAGTTATTTGAGTCTTCTTTGATCTCTTATATGCATGATTGCTTATAGCCTCGTATTTCTTCTCCGATATTTGGGTTTTGTTTGGCCAACTTGATCTATTTATCTTGCAATGGGAAGAGGTGCTTTGTAATGGGTTTGATCTTACGGTGCTTGATCCTAGTGACAGAAAGGGAAACGACACGTATGTATCGTTGCTATTAAGGATAACAAGATGGGGTCTATTTCTATATAAATAGATCTTGTCTACATCATGCCATCGTTCTTATCGCATTACTCCGTTTCTCCATGAACTTAATACACTAGATGCATGCTGGATAGCGGTCGATGTGTGGAGTAATAGTAGTAGATGCAGGCAGGAGTCGGTCTACTAATCTTGGACGTGATGCCTATATAATGATCATTGCCTGGATATCGTCATGAGTATTTGAAGTTCTATCAATTGCCCAACAGTAATTGTTTTCCCATCGTTTGCTATTTTTCTCGAGACAAGCCACTAGTGAAACCTACGGCCCCCGGGTCTCTTCTTTAATATATTTTCCTTTGTGATCTATTTTTATTTGCTTTTGTTTTCAGATCTATATTTCCAAACACCCAAAAATACCTTGATGCACTTTATTTTATTTTGCATTTATTCGAGATCTATTTATCCAATCTATTACAACTTTCTCCCGTCGACTAGCCATTTCTGGCGCCGTTGCCTGAAAGGGATTGACAACCCCTTTAATACGTCGGGTTGCGAGTATTTGTTATTTGTGTGCCGGTGCCGTTCACGTAGTGTTGCGTGGTTCTCCTACTGGTTCGATAACCTTGGTCTCATCATTGAGGGAAATACCTACCGTCGCTGTGCTGCATCATCCCTTCCTCTTTGGGGAAATACCGACGTAGTTCTAGCAGACATCAAAAGGAATTTCTGGCGCCGTTGCCGGGGAGCCATCATCAACATCTAGCAGGTTCCTAATCAGAAATCTCATCTCCTCGCAATTTACATTATTTTCCATTTTCCTCTCGTTTTCCTCTCCCCCACTTCACAAAAATTTGCCGTTTTATTCGCCCTCTTTTTCATTCGCCGTTTTCTTGCCGGATCTGTTTTTGAGTGCAATCTTGTTGCGAAGTCACAATGACTCAAGAGAACACCAAGTTATGTGATTTCTCAAATACCAACAACAATGATTTTCTTAGCACTACGATTGCTCCTCCCGCCACTAGTGCGGAGACTTGTGATATTAATACTGCTTTGCTGAATCTTGTTATGAAAGATCAATTTTCTGGTACTCCTAACGAGGATGCCGCGTCCCATCTTAACACATTCATAGAATTATGCAATATGCAAAAGAAAAAAGATGTGGACAATGATGTTGTGAAGTTGAAATTATTCCCGTTTTCTTTGCGAGATCGTGCCAAAATTTGGTTTTCTTCTTTGCCTCGCAATAGTATCGATTCTTGGAATAAGTGCAAAGATGCTTTCATTACTAAGTATTTTCCGCCCGCAAAAATTATTTCCCTTAGAACCCAGATCATGAATTTCAAGCAACTTGAACATGAGCATGTTGCACAATCTTGGGAAAGGATGAAATTGATGCTAAGGAATTGCCCAACTCATGGGTTAAATCTTTGGATGATCATACAATTTTTTTACGCGGGGTTGAATTTTGTTTCTCGTAATCTTTTAGATACCGCCGCGGGTGGTACTTTTATGGAAATTACTTTGGGTGAAGCCACTAAATTTCTTGGTAATATCATGGCAAATTATTCACAATGGCATACCGAAAGAGCTCCTACTAGTAAAAAAGTTAATTCGGTTGAAGAAATTTCTTCTTTGAGTGAAAAAGTTGATGTTCTTATGAAATTGGTTGCTAATAAAAGTGCTCCTATTGATTTTAATAATGTGACTTTGTCTACTTTGATTGAGCAAAATAGTGATGCCATAGATGTGAATTTTATTTCGCGAAACAATTTCAATAACAATGCTTATAGAGGTAATTTTAATCCTAAGCCTTTTTCTTGTAATTCCTCTAATAATTATGGTAATTCCTATGGTAATCCTTCTTACAATAATAATAGGAACACCTCTGATCTTGAGAAAAATGTTAAAGAATTTATCAATACTCAAAAAGTTTTCATTGCTACAATAGAAGAAAAGTTGAATAAAATTGATGATTTGTCTAGAAGTGTTGATAGAATCTCTCATGATGTAGAAAATCTCAAGATGAAATTTTTTGTGCCTAAGGTTGAAGAATCAATTAAAGCTCTTTATGTTTCCATGGATGAAAGTAAGAAAAGAACCGCTATGCTTAGAGCTAGAAGAGAATTTTTAGAAAAGGCGTTTTCTAGTGATTGCTTTCACAAAAGTGATGAAGATCTTAAAATGATTGGTGTTTCTTCTATTGATTCTTTGTTTAGTAAAATTAAGATTAATGAAAAAGGGACTGGACAAGAGTCAACTTTAGTTAGAAGGCGTCCCAATAATTCGGAGGGTGAAAATCTTGTTGAGAAAATTGATAAAAGTGGGTTTGAAGAGGTCAAAACTTTAACTAGTGATGTGCCCACTCTTTCGGATTACAAAGACTTTAGTTATGATAGTTGCTCTTTGATAGATTGTATTTCTTTGTTGCAATCCATGATAAGTTCACCCCATGCTTATGAACAAAATAAAGCTTTTACTAAACATATTGTTGATGCTATGATGAAAGCTTTAGAAGAAAAGTTGGAATTAGAGGTTTCAATTCCTAGAAAATTACATGATGAATGGGAACCTACTATCAAAGTCAAGATTAAAAATTATGAGTGTTTTGCTTTATGTGACTTGGGTGCTAGTGTTTCTACAATTCCGAAATCTTTATGTGATGTGCTTGGTCTTACCGATATTGAAGAATGCTCTTTAAATTTGCACTTGGCGGATTCTACTATTAAAAAACCTATGGGAAGAATTAATGATGTTCTTATTCTTGCAAATAGGAATTATGTGCCCATAGATTTTATTGTTCTTGATATTGATTGCAATCCGTCTTGTGCAATTATTCTTGGTAGACCATTTTTACGTACTATTGGCGCCGTGATTGATATGAAAGAAGGCAATTTTAAATTTCAATTTCCACTAAGGAAGGGTATGGAACACTTCCCTAAAAAAAAAATTAGGCCACCATATGAATCAATCATGAGGGCATCTTATGGATCTAGAACCAAAGATGACAATACTTAGATCCTTGCGTTATGCCTAGCTAGGGGCGTAAAACGATAGCGCTTGTTGGGAGGCAACCCAATGAATAAAATTTATTTTTTTTGCCTTTTGCTTTCTGTTCTTGAGTGTTAGCATAATAATGCTACTGTTATGATTGAGTTTTTTGTGTTTTAATTAGTGTTTGTGCCAAGTAAAGCCTTTAGGATTATGTTGGGTGATAGTTGATTTGATCTTGTTGGAAAACAGAAACTTTTGCGTCTAGTAAAACAATTTTGAAAATTCACAGAAGAGACTAAAAATTCTGAATTTTTTACACAAGATTGATATACAAATTTCTGTTGTCCTAATTTTTCAGAATTTTTGGAGTTACAGAAGTATTCAAAATATTCAGATTGCTACAGAATGTTCTGTTTTAGACAGATTCTGTTTTCTTTGCGTTGTGTTCTTGTTTTAATGATTCTATGGTTTTCTTTGAAGAGTTTTTGCCATAGAAAAGTTGGAATACAGTAGATATAATGCAAGAATAAAATATGAATTGGTTTGCTACAGTACTTATCGTAGTGATTTGTTTTCTTATACTAACGGATCTCACGAAGGTTTTGTTGAGTTTTGTGTGATTGAAGTTTTCAAGTTTTGGGTGATTTTACGATGGATGAAGGAATAAGGAGTAAGAAGAGCCTAAGCTTGGGGATGCCCATGGCATCCCAAGCTATTATCCAAAGATAAGCAAGCAACTAAGCTTGGGGATGCCCGAGTGGCATCCCCTCTTTCTTCTAACGACCATCGGTATTTTACTCGGAACTATATTTTTATTTGTCACATACTATGAGTTTTTCTTGGAGCGTCTTGTATGATATGAGTCTTTGCTTGTTTTGCTTTTTGTTTTAAGTCTTGAATCCTTGCTGGACACACCTATTTGAGAGAGCCAAAATTATTCCATGACTTGTTAGAATTGCTCTCTATGCTTCACTTAAATATTTATGAGCTATGGAATTGCTCTAGTGCTTCACTTATATCTTTTTGAGCATGGTGTGCTTTATTATTTTAGAAGAAATGCTCTCATGCTTCACTCAGATTTATTTGTGAGTTAGTATTTTTTTTAATAAATTCTCTCTTGCTTCACTTAAATTAATTTGAGAGAAAGAAATATTATGCTCATGATCTTCACTTATATTTGTTTGAGTTTATCAAAAGCAACACATGAAAATTAGTCCCAAAGCGATAGATATCCAAGAAGGATATAATAAAAACTTTCATGAAGATCATTGGACAAAATAAACTTGATTCCTTGTAATAGTTTTGAGATATGATGATGTGATATGTGAGTTATGTTGATGAGTAATTATGCTTTAGTAAGAATATTGGTGTTAAGGTTTGTGATTCCCTATGCATGCACGGAAGTCAATAGTTATGCAATGAAATTATATCCTACTTGTGGTGCATTATTCGGTGTTAATTATGCTTAATGCTTGCTTATGAGATTTTTCGTTTCTTGGTTGGTCGCTTCTCAATCTTTTGCTGGCCTTCATTTTGCACTAAGTATGATCACTACTTGTGCATCCAAAACCATTTAAACCAGTTTTGCCATATGGGTCCACTATATCTACCTATATGCGGTATTCTTTCGCCGTTCTAAGCAAATTTGCATGTGCCATCTCTAATTTTCAAAATAAATTTCTCTTTTGTGTGCTCGTACCGCTCGCGAGGCGGTGAGGGGTGGCCGATATTTTCCATGCTAGATGTGTTATTCTCACGATGAGTGTTTATTCACTTGTCATTGCACGAGAGTAAGGCAAAGGTATTAGGGATGCCTAGTCCTAAAATGAATAAATGAATTTACTTTATGTTGTCAAATAGTAAATTCCTTGGAAAGTGTTGGTATGGAGGGCACCCGTGGATACGGCTAGCCATGGAAAGTGAAAGAAATGGTGGAAAAAGGAATAAACTTTATTTTCTGTTTGGGAACCGCCTATGATATATCTAGAATGGAAAGTGTGGGGAACTCTAAGTCGTTTTCGTTGGTGGGAAAAGTATGCCTCCCAAAATGTTTTTACCTCTCAATTTAAGCTTTGAGCTCTGGCACCTCTACAAATCCCTACTTCCCTCCACGAAGGGCCTTTCTTTTACTTTATGCAATTTTTATTTTGAGTCTCCATCTTCTCTTATAAAGCACCAACTAAGGGGCACTATGATCGTACTTGAGTATTGGGTGTAGCTAATATGCGAGTGTGTTTCATGAATGGATCAATGATTGAGCATAATGGGCTAGGGATAACTTATTTTAGCGTTGATATTTTGAAAGACATGGTTGCTTGTTGATATGCTTGAGTATTTAAGTTATCACGTCAAAACTAGACTATTGCTTTGAACCATATAAAAGTCCAAATGTCCATGCTATAAAGAAAAGAATATGTGATGAACATGTTAGGTATCATTCCACATCAAAAATTCTGTTTTTATCATTTACCTACTCGAGGACGAGCAGGAATTAAGCTTGGGGATGCTGATATGTCTTCAACGTATCTATAATTTTTGATTGTTCCATGCTGTTATATTATCATTCTTTGATGTTTTACAATCATTTTATAGTCATTTTATATCATTTTTGGTACTCACCTATTGACATAGTGCCCAGTGCCAGTTGCTGTTTTCTGCATGTTTTTTACATCGCAAGAAATCAATACCAAACGGAGTCCAAACGCAGCGAAACTTTTTGTGGATTTTTTTTGGACCAGAAGACATCCAGTGGGCCGGAGAAGCACCTGGGGGGGGGGGGGGGGGGGTGCTCCGAGGGGAGCACAACCCACCAGGGCGCGCCTGGAGGCCCAGGCACACCCAGGTGGGTTGTGCCCACCTCGGTGGCCTCCCACACCACCTCTTTGCTTTATAAATACCCCAATATTCCAGAAACCCTAGGGGAGTCGACGAAAATCAATTCCAGCCACCGCAAGTTCCAGAAACACCAGATCCAATCTAGACACCATCTCGGAGGGGTTCATCATGTCCATTGGTGCCTCTCCGATGATGCGTGAGTAGTTCTTTGTAGACCTTCGGGTCTGTAGTTAGTAGCTAGATGGCTCTCTCTCTCTTGTTTGATTCTCAATACAATGGTCTCTTGGAGATCCATATGATGTAACTCTTTTTGCGGTGTATTTGTTGGGATCCGATGAACTTTGAGTTTATGATCAGATCTATGTTTTTATCCATGAAATTTATTTGAGTCTTCTTTGATCTCTTATATGCATGATTGCTTATAGCCTCGTATTTCTTCTCTGATATTTGGGTTTTGTTTGGCCAACTTGATCTATTTATCTTGCAATGGGAAGAGGTGCTTTGTAATGGGTTCGATCTTACGGTGCTTGATCCCAGTGACAGAAAGGGAAACGACACGTATGTATCATTGCTATTAAGGATAACAAGATGGGGTCTATTTCTACATAAATAGATCTTGTCTACATCATGTCATCGTTCTTATTGCATTACTCCGTTTTTCCATGAACTTAATACACTAGATGCATGCTGGATAGTGGTCGATGTGTGGAGTAATAGTAGTAGATGCAAGCAGGAGTCGGTCTACTAATCTTGGACGTGATGCCTATATAATGATCATTGCCTGGATATCGTCATGAGTATTTGAAGTTCTATCAATTGCCCAACAGTAATTGTTTTCCCACCGTTTGCTATTTTTCTTGAGAGAAGCCACTAGTGAAACCTACGGCCCCCGGGTCTCTTCTTTAATATATTTGCCTTTGTGATCTATTTTTATTTTCTTTTGTTTTTAGATCTATATTTCCAAAAACCCAAAAATACCTTGCTGCACTTTATTTTATTTTGCATTTATTCGAGATCTATTTATTCAATCTATTACAACTTTCTCCCGTCCACTAGCCATTTCTGGCGCCGTTGGCCGAAAGGGACTGACAACCCCTTTAATATGTCGTGTTGCGAGTATTTGTTATTTGTGTGCAGGTGCCGTTCACGTAGTGTTGCGTGGTTCTCCTACTGGTTCGATAACCTTGGTCTCATCACTGAGGGAAATACCTACCGTCGCTATGCTGTATCATCCCTTCCTCTTTGGGGAAATACCGACGTAGTTCTAGCAGACATCACGCCAATTGTGGTGGGGCCATTTCTATAATGGCCCGTGAATAACTTTAACCCACGGGGAGTAACTGCCAATTCACTCATCCCACTACGCCCTTATCCTTTGCCACGTATGCTGCATGCATCGAGTAGGGTACGTAACAAAGGAGCGTGGTGCGGGAAAGAGCGTCATGGCAAAGGCCTGGTCTTCTTGGATTGGTGTAGGAGGGCGGCAATCGGATCCGGCCGTTGGTGGTAGCTTGAACGGGTCGGATCAGAAAGAGCCCATCGGGGGTGGAGGTGAAAGATCAGCCCCCAGCCCAGCCTACCTATAAAAAGGTGGTGCGAGAGGGAATAGAGGCACCCATCCATGCACCTCTTCCCTTTTACTTCTTGCCTCCCTCTTTGTTATGTCGAGGGAGGGAGACCGGGGCCAGGCCCCGGGCTCTAGCCCGGGGGTGGCGATGCCGAACACTCGCGTTGATGTTCGGGGAGTGAGTTTGGTCCAGGGTTGTAGGAGATGCGGCTGTCATAGATGTGCGCGCCGAATCGACCGCAGTGTGGGAGGCATTGCGCTCCTCCAAAATGGTGGAGCGCTTGTTTCCCCCACACAAGCCAGCCGCCTGGAGGGGAGTAATTGCCCTTGCCGCAAGTCGTCGAGGCTTGTCATCCCGTCGGCGAGGTCCCTGGGGCTTCCGGCGCCCTCCTGTGGTGCCGTGCTCGGGATTCTTGGTAATCCCAGCACTGCCCTCTCTAGCGAGGTCGGGGTTGACGCTGAAGATGGTGGTGCCTTTCTGCCCGCCAAGGTGGGGAGTGGCGCTCCTCGGACGCTTCGGCCGCCGCCGCCGTCTGCCGCTTCTCCGAGGGAGGTGACGGGCCGAGGTGTCGGCACCCTTCTGGAGCGACGGTGATGAGGAAAAACTGAGGGAAGACGGAGAAGGCGGGTGGCAGGCCATCAGGTCAGAGTACGATGGCACTGACGCCTTCGTCTCGTATTGCTGGCCCATCTTCCCACTGCCTCATCTTTCCGCTCTTCCCCTCCCTCACCGGCACCATCATCACCGGCCTCTTCTGGACGGCTGCCGGGGAGGGGGACGCTCTCTTGATGCCTTTGCCTCCTCCAGCAGTCTTCCAGCTGAGCTCTGGTAGGCTCTCCCTGCCGGAGCCTGTGCTGGGACGCCTTGCTGCCCTGGGGGTGGTGACCAGGGCACCGCCGAGCTGCTCTCTCCGTCCCCCTCCTTCGCAGCCTCGCCACTCCCGATCTTGTCAGGCCGCGCCCGGCAGGTCCTGATGGGGTCGGGCTGGGCTTCTGCTCAGGCACTCCTTTTGCCCTCTTCGCCTCCCGCTGTAGTTCCTAGGAGGAGAGGGACAAGAAAGGGATTACGGGGCACTTATCTTTTTTCAGCCTAAGACATGTAGGCAATTGCCAAACTTGAGTCTCAAATATGTAATCTTCTTTATCCATGTTTGTGTTCTGTAAGATCTGTACTTGCTTATTCGCATATTAATGAAAATGACAAGCTTTGCTGGGTAATTGTGCATGTATTATGTCCATGCAGAGGTGAGATGCCTCTATACATTTAAGTAAACAAGTTATCTCCGGCAAGCTATCCTGCCGGTTCCTTCCATTTGTGGCCGCGGGGCTTAGCCTACCGGGCTCAAAAATATGGAAAGGGACCAGCCCTTTGTCGAACCTCCTTCGTCAAAGGCCACTACAACCACCTTGACCGAAGCAACGTTCGGGATAAAGGATGGGAGCACCTATGCTTCGAAGGCGACAAGGTTTTCAAATGCACAAATTTTCATCTTACAGAACATTTATGGACAAGAAGGAACTTATCTGTTTGGCTTGTCGTGGACCGATATGTAGGCTTGTCTTCGTTTCTTCTCTTTGGGACTGAGTCCGCGGCAAGAGCCCTGCAGTTAAATGCAGAGGAAAACAATGCTACATGTGCCCTTATCTACATGATCATGCCATGCTCATGTTATGCTATGCATGCATGCAAGTTTTTGGGTCCCCCAGTGCTTCGTTTATTTATCTGCTGCTCAGGGTCTGCGCCTAGCTTTGTACAAAGGGTTACATGCAGCATCGACAAAGCTTGTACAAAAGGGTGGCTGCCGGGCAGGGCCCGATAGCCGTGCCTTACGGGTAGAACTTACGGAGATGCTCAATATTCCATGAGTTTTGCAATTGAATGCCATCTCCGGTCTCCAGACGGACTGCGCCAGGTCTGGTGACTCGTACCACCCGATAAGGGCCTTCCCACTTCAGCGTCAACTTGTTTGTACCCTTGGCAGACTGAACACGCCTAAGGACAAGGCCGCCTTCCTCAAGGCTCCGGGGATGAACCCTGCGACTGTGATAGTGCCGCAGGGCTTGCTGATAGCGTGCAGCACGCGTAACAGCCCGGAGACGGTTCTCCTCGATGAGCACGGCATCGTCATGCCAGTGCTGCTCTTGCTCTACTTCATCGTAGGCAAGTACTCGAGGTGACCCGTATATGAGTTCCGTGGGGGTCACTGCTTCTGCCCCATAGACTAGGGAGAAGGGAGTATGGCCGGTAGCTCGATTTGGTGTCATATAGAGGGACCAAAGAACCACTGTCAGCTCATCAATCTAGCGCCTGTCGCATTTCTATAGCCTATCAAATGTTCTTATCTTGAGTCCTCGCAGCACTTCAGCGTTTGCCCTGTCAGCTTGTCCATTGCTTCTGGGATGAGCAACAGAGGCAAATGAAACCTTGCTTCCGAGGGCTTGAACGTATTGCATGAAGGCGCGGCTCGTGAACTGGGTGCCGTTGTCAGTGATGACCCTGGCGGGTACTCCAAAGCGGCACACCAGTCCTTTCAGGAACTTGATAGCTGATTGTGCCGTCACCTTCCTCACGGGCTCCACTTCCGGCCACTTTGTGAACTTGTCGATGGCGACGTACAAGAACTCAAAGCCCCCGGTAGCACAGGGGAAGGGGCCCAAGATGTCGAGCCCCCAGACCGAAAAGGGCCATGACAAAGGGATCGTCTGGAGAGCTGGAGCAGGTTGATGGATATTCTTGGAGTGGAACTGGCAGGCTTCACATCTGGTGACTAGCTCGATTGCATCTTGGAGGGCCGTGGGCCAGTAGAATCCTTGCCGGAAAGCTTTTCCGACTAAGGCCCTTTATCCAATATGCGAGCCACACACGCCTCCGTGTATCTCTGCCAACAGTTCCTTCCCCTCTTCCCAACAAATGCACTTCAATTTCACACCGTTGGGCCTCCTTCTGTATAGTGCGTCATCGACGAACTGATACATACTGGCCCTTCGGGCTACTCTTTCAGCTTCTTCTTGCTCTTCGGGAAGTTCTCCTGTTTGGAGGTAACGGACTATGTGTCGCGCCCAAGTTGGAGCCTGAGGCTCAACAACAAGGATCAGCGGCACCTCCTCGTTCGTGGGAGCGCATGCGTCAACCGCGAGGATTGGTAATTCGGCGGGAGGGTGCTACTCGCCAAGCCAAGTGGAGTTGTTCCCGCCAACCTCTCTGCCGGGGGCTTTTGGAAGCTCTGCCGGGAGAGGCTTGCCGGATTCCAGTTTCCTCCTCTTTCTGGCCATTGTTGCTGGGGATACGGAGGGCTGAGTTAGGTGGAGAACTAAAGTACCTGGTTCCACAGGAAGCTTTTGTGCAGCATACTTTGACAGATGATCAACAATGCTGTTTTCCGCACGGGGTACGTGCTCTGTTTGCAATCCGTCAAAGCGCTCCTCCAGCTTTCTCACTTCCTCCGTGTATGCCTCCATCAATGGACCCTGATAATCCTTGTTCACTTGCCTCACCACAAGCTGTGAGTCTCCTCATATGATCATCTTCTTAATCCCCAACTCTATCGCGATTCTGAGCCGGCAAGGAGTCCTTCATACTCTGCAGTGTTGTTAGTTGCCTTCTCCCAGGGGAAATGCATCTGGATCACATACTTGAGGTGCTCTCCAGTGGGTGCAACGAGGAGCACGCCAGCTCCTCCACCTTGTAGTGAGAAAGCACCATCAAAGTACATGATCCATTCTTGGGGTGCTTCCTTGCCGGGGATAACTGTTTCCAGTGCCTCTTCGTCTGGGGTAGGTGTCCACTCCACAATAAACTCTGCCAGTGCTCTGCTCTGGATGGTAGATGTGCTCTCAAACTTCAAACCAAAGCTTGACAACTCCAAAGCCCATTCCACTGTTCTGCCGGTGGCTTCAGGGTTCCTCAGTATGCGCTGCAAGGGGAAGCGGGTGACAACCGTGATCTCGTGGGCTTGGAAGTAATGGCGCAACTTCCTTGAGGCCATGATGAGGCCACAGATCAACTTTTGCATGCCAGAGTACCTTGACCTAGCCCCCTATAGTAGGGAGCTGACAAAGTACACTGGCCACTGCACCACCTTCTTCCTTGCCGTGATCCTGGAATTGTCTCCGTCGCTTCGCTCCCCTTTGTCCTGATCTGCATCTGACCTTGCCGGGACGAGTTCACTTTCCCCTCCGGAGAGGACGGTAGCCGCGACTGCTCCCTCATCTACCTCCCGCTGTGCCACCAGTGCCGCACTAACCACTTGATTGGTTGCTGCTAGGTATAGCAGCAACGGTTCTTGTGGTTTAGTAGCGACTAAGGTGGAACGGAGGAAAAATAGGTCTTCAAATCTTGCAGCGCAGCTTCTGCCTCCGGGGTCCACTCCACAGGCCCTACCTTCTTCAAGATTTTGAAGAACGGTAAGGCATGCTCGGCAGACTTGGAAATGAACCTGCTTAGCATGGCAACACATCTAGTTAGATGCCTCACATCTTTAACTGTCTTGAGTGCTTGAATCTGCTCGATCGCCTTGATCTTGTCGGGGTTGGCCTCTATCCCCCGGTGGGACACGAAGAAGCCAAGTAGCTTGCCGGAAGGAACGCCAAATACACACTTCTCTGGGTTTAGCTTCAAGTTGATCTTGCGCAGATTTGCAAAGGTCTCTTCCAAGTCTTGAATGAGAGTTGACCTGTCCTTGGTTTTGACCACTATGTCATCCATGTAAGCTTCAATATTCCTGTGCAGCTGGGACTCAAAACCAATTTGTACTGCTCTTGCGAAAGTGGCTCCAATGCTCTTTAATCCGAAGGGCATCCATACGAAGCAGTATGTGCCACAGGGGGTTATGAACGCTGTCTTCTCTTCGTCTTCTTTGGACATGAATATCTGGTGGTACCTGGAGTAGGCATCCAAGAAGGAAAGTAGATCACACCCGGAGGTGGAATGCACGATCTGGTCGATGCGCGGCAAGGGGAATGGGTCCTTTAGGCATGCTTTATTCAGATCTGTGAAATCTATGCAAAGCCTCCATTTCTCATTCGCCTTGCGCACCACCACTAGATTTGCCAACCATGTTGGGTGCAATACTCCTCTGACCAAACTAGCCGCCTCAAGTTTCTTGATCTCCTCGGCAATGAACTGCTGCCGCTCCAAGGCTTGCTTCTGGACCTTCTGCTTGATGGGCCGGGCATGAGGGCAGATAGCAAGGTGGTGCTCGATTACCTCCCTGGGAACACCGGGGATGTTAGATGGTTGCCAAGCAAACGCATCAACATTCACCCGCAGGAAGGCAACAAGCGCGCTTTCCTATTTGTCGTCAAGGGTGGAGCTGATAGTGAATGTACCATCAGTGCCAACCGGCCCTGCCGGGACCTTCTTCACAGCGGGTGCAGCAACCTTGGATCTCTTGCTAGTAGAATTCTCCGGCAAATCATCGACGGGTGCAGCATACTCCGGAGAGACGCGCTTCCCGGATTCCTTGCTAGCATCCTTGCTAGCTTTTCTCCCTTGTTTGTAGTCCTTGGTAGGGACTGTGGCCTCCACAGCCTCAGCAGCGATCGCATCCCGGTACATCTTGTCCATGCATATAATTGCGTCTTTCTTATCTGATGGGATGGAAATAACGCCCATTGGTCCTGGCATCTTCAAGGTATTGTAGGCATAGTGGGATGCCGCCATGAACTTTGCCAGGGCAGGTCGTCCAAGTATCCCATTGTACGGCAATGGAAGCTCAACCACATCGAACACCATTTTCTCAGTCCGGAAGTTCAATTACCCTCCAAACATCACCGACAGCGTGATCTTCCCCTTTGGTCGACTCCTGCCAGGGTTAATTCCCTGAAACGTGCCAGTAACTTTGAGCTCTTCATTTGTTATCTGTAGCTTGCTGAGCACCTTGGGGGAAATCAGATTCAACCCGGCCCTACTGTCAACCAACATCTTTGTGACCTTGAGGTTGCGAATTGTTGGTGAAATCAACAACGGCAAGCACCCTACCGCAGTGGTGCGGTCAGGGTGACCCTCTTCATCAAAGATGATGGGCGTGCGAGACCATTTGAGCGGTTTTCGTGAATCTGCCGTTGGCTCCACAGCATTGACCTCACACGCCCATTGTTTCAGTTGGCGGTGAGAGGAGTGCAAGGATGCACCCCCGTCAATGCAAGGGCGTCAGTGGCTTTCTGGAACTCTTGCTCGCTAGTTTCCTCTTCATCCCCTTCATCGCTTTCGTCACCACATTCCTTCTTCTCATGACCTCTAGCAGGTTTCTATTGATGTTGGGGAACCTTGCCGGGGCGGCCTCCTCGGCCGCCTCGGCCCTTCCCGCCAACGCCATCTTGGTCTCTTTCCTTGTCGCACTTCTCGTACTCAGCTTTTTGCTTCTTGACGAGTTGCTCAACTTGATGACACTCTTGGAGATCATGGCCCTTGGTTCGATGGATCTTGCAGTATGGCCCATCTGCCTTCCCAGCCTTCTCGGCAGCCGCAGCCTCCCGGCAATCAGGTCACGCGACAACTTCCTTGCCGGGAGCCTCGATCTTGGCCTTCTTGCCGGAACTAGGAGCGCTTGATCCTTCAACAGCCAACACTGCTTTATCCTTGCGCTTCTTGTTGTGTTTTTTGTTCTTGTTCTTCTTCTTCTGGCTGGCAACATTGTCGTCATCTTCTGAGTCGACGTTGATGCCATCCTCTTCTCCGGGGAGACGCTTCCCCTCCTCCATACGGGCACACTTATCCGCCAAGGTGTAAAGCTCGTTCACAGTCTTGGGTAACCGGACATTCATTTTGGAACGTATCCTGTAGTTGCGCACATTGGACTGGAAAGCAGCAATCATAGCTGCCGGGTGGATATCTCGAATGTTCCTGTGCACCCGGCTGAACCTCTGCATGTACTTCCGTAAACTCTCCCCTTCCTTTTGTGGAAGGAGCTGCAAATCGTTGGGCCGCCCTAGTTCTTGATGGCCGCCCGTGAAGGCTCCAACAAACTCGTGGCACAGATCAGCCCAAGTCAAGATGGAGTTCTCCGGCAAGTGCCTCAGCCACGACCTCACATTTGGCTTGAGCGCCAAAGGGAAGTAGTTGGCGAATATCTTTTCATCTCTTCCCCCGGCAGCTTGAACAACAATGGTGTAGATGCTCAAGAACTCTGCCGGGTTCAGTCCTCCATCGTATTTTTCTGGTATCTCTGGCTTGAATGTACGGGCAGATGGCCAACGGACTCGCCGAAGCTCACGAGTGAAGGTAGGACACCCAACCTCGAAGGGTAGGTATCCATATCCACCGGGCGCAGGCTCATCGACGTTGGGGCCATCGCGCCTGTCGGACTGGCGGTGGGTTTCACGGCGCCGTTCTATGGTGACGCGCGCGTCTTCCCTCCGCCTGTCCTCCAGGACCTACCGCTGATCTCGATGGGCTCGAGGATCAGACGAAGCCATCGACACCTCATCGTGTTCTTGGTTGTGCGACTCTGGCCGTGGCCCCTGCGCTGGTTGTCGCGGGGAGGGGGGGGGACTGCACCATGGGGTTGGCCCTTTCATCACGGCCAGTGGCTCGGGCTGTTGCCGCTGCCTGCGGATGCCGTGGCGAGCCCGCCCGTTGCGATCCCCCTGCCTCAGCGAAACCAATCAAACTCTGAATGGTGGCTCTCCATTCATCCATTAGGTCGGCAGCTGGCGGGAATCTCAACAGGAGCTGGGCTTGAGCCATGGCCTCCGAACCAGTGCTTGGCATGGACGACGATGCAGATCGCAACGTCGCCCGACTCCTGACGGTACTGGCCGTGGCGGTGTCGTGCTCTCGTCGTTGCGAGCCAATCGCGAGGGCGGCATGACGACAAGAAGGACACGCTTGGGGGTTGACGGCTTCGTCCGGCGCTTCGTCTTGATTGCCTTGTCCTGGGGAAGGCGTGCGTCTCGTAGCTGCACCCGTAGCTGGGGCAGCTAGGAGGTTGCGGTTCGCGCCGGAGCGGGCGCCATCACTGCGGCTGTGTTCTCAAGTGAGGTGGAGAGGCGGGAATTGGATGTTCTCCCCTCCCGCATCTTGTGGAGTGTGGCCGCTAGGATGTTGTTGACACTGTCCTCCTCCGGCGCCTCCCGCTCCCACCTCTACCGCGGGAGGAATGACGACGGCGCCGCCTGCGCTGGTCGCGTCCCCCGTGGCGTTCACGTCCTCCGACGCCACCGCAGCCCCCATGGGATCGGTGGCCATGTGCGAGGGGGCCTTCGAGGTGGACGGACGGGCTGCTGCACCGGACTTTTTCTTGGGTGCCATGGGTGATGACGCCGTCGTCGAAGGAGATGGTGATGAAGATCGACGTGCTGTTTACGTCCTCGGGTTCGCACACACGCCTCCCCCTACCTGGCGCGCCAAAGATGTCATGGTTCGACACGATCACCTATGGGGCCATCGGCCCCTTTGTGGTTCGGCAAGGGGGAAGGGCACGTTGCACAAAGAGCGGTGTCGGGGGGACGTACCCCGGGTAGCCTCATCCGCGCCCAATAACATTTCAAGACATCGGGGTTGGCAAAGCCCCTCAAGCCGACTGGCCACGCGGCTGGCCCCTTGGGCCGGCTTGGACCCCGTGGCTGGCTTCTAGAAGACGATGTCCTCTTAGAAGGCGGCTTTGGGGGCGGGCCAGCTTCCAGCAGCCGGCCCCTCCTCCTCCTCGGAGTCTGCACTCACCCACCACGATGAGACGGGGCATGGCTACAGTGCCGCCTGCTCCCCTGAATCTCGGAGAAGCGTGGCTACAGTGCGCGCTGACCAAGCGGCCACCTACCTGCCTGGCGCGGGACTGTAGCCATACGATGCATGACGCGGCCCTCGTCAGCAAGGGCAGCGCTACAGCAAAAGGCAATTAGCAGGGCCCGTAGGTGGCGGGCCCTACATGTCGGCCGGATTCTCGGCAGTCGGCGGGGCCCTCCAGAGGCGGGCCCGAACAGCCGGCGAAGAACCCGGCGACCCTAGACACTAACGTCCGGGTCCTACACCCGGCCGTATTACCATTGTACCCCTGGGGGGTCAGCCTATAAGACCCCACAGGGCTCACCCATGCAAAGGGTTCAACCCTCATTCCACACACCCACACCATAGCTAGGAGAAGAGGGAAAGCCCTACCCTTCTTCCTCCTCTAGCAACACAGCTCCAGGAGCAACTCTGTATACTCTTGATCATAGTCATCACAGCAGGACTAGGGGTCTTATCTCTCTGGAGAGCCCCGAAGCTTGGTACATCTCGTGTGCTCTCGAGCTCGTGCTCACTCTCGCTTCTGGAACCCAACGACGTCCTCATGGCTCCACCCACGATAAGCCACCCCCTGGCATCTGACGTGAGATTACCATGACAGTTGGCACCCACCGTGGGGCCATCCAGGGCGTCGGCCGAAGTTGTGTTCCGGACGGGACCGCCCTTCCCTCCGGCAAGCGCGTCGCGTCTAGCTTGATCAACCAGCCCGATGCGTTCGCTTGCGCTTGCACCGGCGCATCACCCGACACGGGAGCCGTCTGCCCCGCGAGCTACCTCATCGACCCCTTCAGGAAGCTCAGCCTCTCCGACGCGGTCGTCACCGATGAGTACCCCGGCGACGTGGTGGTCATCGACGACCTGCTCCCTCCTGTTGCTAGCGACGCCTCTGCCGGCGCGCTCGACGCTGGCATCTTCATGGAGGTGATGGTCACTGGCAATAGCCAGGACACTGGCAGGGCCGCCAGGGACCCATTGCGAGCAGCAATGCAGGACCTGGCTGCTCCCGTTGGCGCCGACACCGGCCCGGCAGCGCTAGAAGAAATCCATGTCAAGCTCCTCGACAGCGCCACCAAGATGGCGGCCATGAAGCGTCGCGCTGATGCTAACCAGCGCGAGATTGACCGCATAGCGGGTGGCACGCCGGCTGCAGGCGAGCCCAGCCGAGCCGGCGCTGTCTAGCAACGCGGCACGGCCATCGCCAACATGCTGGGAGTCGGACGTCCAATTTATGACACCCCAGTGTAGAACCTGTGCGCCACGCAGGCCGCGGCAGAAGAACTCGAGACCCTGGAGGGCGATGAGCGGCGCAGCCAAATGGACCGCCTCCAGGAGCTCCTCAATGCTGCGAGCGCGTAGCAAGACGTGTGCAACCGTGTGGTGGGAGCCGGCCGGCAGGCCGACCTCCCGGAAGGAAACCTTCCACCCCGCCGTGAGAATGGAGCGACCTCCCGGTCCCCTAGTGGCGGCAGCCGCGGCCAGCGGAACTCGGAGCCAGCGGCTAGCCACAGCCGGCGCTCTCACGACACGGTTGTGAACAGCCGGCAAGTTCCTCTGAGAGCGGACGGCCAGCGTGAGTAGGATGAACGTCCGCCTCCCCCCGCAGGGAGAGGCTGTCTTCTCCGGCGCCGGATGACCACCCGACTTTGGGGGGGAGGGTGGGGGGGTGGCTAGGTCCCCGTGAAGCAGTCAGCGAGAATGACGCTCATCGCCGGATCGAGCAGCTGGCTCGGTCCTTGGCAATGGAGGATGAGGATATAGTCGGCCCGGCCTGCTTCGGCCCCCGCATCCGCGACGAGCCCTTTCCCAAAGGGTTCTCGCTTCCTCGCGACACTCCCAAGTACAACGGTGCCGCGAAGCCGGAAGATTGGTTGACCGACTATGCCACAGCGGTCAGCATAGTGAACGGCAACAAGCGCGTTGCCCTGAGATATGTTCCGCTCATGTTGCTGGGCATGACCCGGACATGGCTGAACAGCCTCAAGGCCAACAGCATCAACAGTTGGCTGGACTTCAGTGAAGTCTTCATACACAACTTCAACAGCACCTACAAGCGCCCCCCAAGCCTCGCCAGCTCTCCATGTGCGTTCAGGGCCTGACCGAGTCCACCCGCGACTACCTGACGCGGTGGGCCAAGTTGCGCAACTCTTGAGAGGGGGTGCACAAGGTGCAGGCCATCGAGTACTTCACCTCTGGGTGCAGAGAGGGCACCCTGCTCAAACACAAGCTTCTGTGCAACGAGCCGGCTACCTTGGACAAGCTCCTGGTTGTGGCGGACAAGTACGCCACGGCCGACTCTTCCATGAAGTCGGAGATCCGGATTGACGCATTTGGGAAGGTGATCTCGCCGGCTTCTCCGGCGCCGGCTGGTGACTCCAACCGGCGTCAGCAGCCGAATGACAACAAACGCAAGGCCCAGCAGCTGGCTTCTAATAGCCGGCAGGTGGCGACTGTCAAGGACCAACAGCCGGCAGATCAACCCGGCCCCAAGCGTCCGCGGGGCGGCAAGGGTGCTTGGCTACCGGCCTTCTCCTTTGAGCAGACCCTCGACGCTCCATGCAAGTTCCACAGTGGCGCGAAGCCGTCCAACCATACAACCCGGCAGTGCAGCTGGCTCACCCGAATCACTAAGGGTGAGGGCTTGCCGCCTCCTCCAGCCGGCCCGGCGGCTCCGGCTCCTCAGCAGCCGGCCCGCCCCGTCGGTATGCGCCAAGATGAATTCCCCAACGAGAACGCCACTTATGTCGTATTCACAAGTGAAGCCGACGACAAGCACAGTCGGTGTCAGCAGCATCACGAGGTGAATGCTGTTATTCCTGAAGTCCTCCAATTCATGCACTAGTCCGAGAGACCCATCACCTGGAGACGAGATGACCATTCGGCCGTGATGCCTTCGCCGAGTGCTTATGCCATGGTGCTGGACTCCACCTTCTCAACCGAGAGGCGGGCATGCCACTTCTCTCGAGTCCTGATAGACGGCGGCAGCAGCATTAACATCCTCTACTGCGACACCATGGAAAAGCTGGGCATCAAGGAGAAGCAGCTCCAGCCCAGCTAGACCGTGTTCCATGGCATTGTCCCTGGGCTTTCCTGCTCTCCAATCGGCAAGATCAAGATCGACGTTCTGTTCGGCGACAAGACTCACTTCCGCCGTGAGCCTATCTGGTTCGAGGTGGTCGACTTGGACAACCCCTACCACACGCTCTTTGGCCAGCCAGCACTAGCCAAATTCATGGCGGTCCCGCACTATGCGTACCTGAAGATGAAGATGCCGGGTCCCAAGGGCATCATCACCATTGCCAGCGACTACAAGAAGTCCCTTGTATGCGCCGCAGCCAGCTCCCGGCTGGCCGAGACCCTCGTCATCGCCGAAGAGAAGCGCCTCCTTGATCGGGCTGTGGCCATGGCCAGCGAGCAGCCGGCCATGCCGACTGACCCGAAGGAAGCTGAAGGCAAGGGCTCCTTCTAGCCGGCTAAGGAAACCAAGAAGATCATCTTGGACCCGGCGCACCCGAAGCAGTGCGCTGTCGTGGGGTCAAACCTCAATAGCAAATAGGAAAGCGAGCTCGTCGACTTCCTCCGTGAGAATCGGGATATCTTTGCATGGTCCCCCAAGGACATGCCGGGTGTTCCGAAGGAGTTCGCCGAGCACAAGCTGCATGTACGGCCGGATGCTAAGCCGGTCAAGCAACCCCTCCGTCGCCTATCAGAAGAGAAGAGAAGGATCGTTGGTGAAGAAATCGCCTGACTTCTGGCGGCCGGCTTCATCATGGAAGTGTTCTACCAGGACTGGCTTGCCAACCCAGTCCTCGTTTTGAAGAAAAACAACAAGTGGCGCATGTGTATCGACTACACAAGCCTGAACAAGGCCTGCCCCAAGGATCCATTTGCCTTGCCCCGGATTGATCAAGTGATCGACTCCACGGCCGGTTGCGAGCTGCTGTCCTTTTTGGACGCCTACTCTGGCTACCACCAGATCAAGCTGGACCCGGCCGATCGGCTGAAGACAGCCTTCATCACCCCTTTTGGCGCGTTCTGCTACATCACCATGATGTTCGGCTTGAGGAACACCGGCGCCACTTTCCAACGCTGCATGCAGAAGTGCCACCTGCCACAACTCGGCAGGAATGCCCATGTCTACGTGGATGACATAGTGGTGAAGACGGAGAAGCGCGACACCCTTTTGGAGGATCTCAAGGAGACCTTCGCCAACCTGCGCCGCTTCCAAATCAAGCTCAACCCGGAGAAATGTGTTTTTGGGGTGCCAGCCGGCCAGCTCCTGGGCTTCCTTGTTTCTGAGTGCGGGATAGAGTGCAACCCCGTGAAGATCAAGGCCATCGAGCGGATGAAGAAACCGAAGAAGCTGCGGGACGTCCAGAAGTTCACCGGGTGCCTGGCATCTCTCAGCCGGTTCGTCAGCCAGCTCGACGAGAAGGCCCTCCCTCTGTACCAACTGATGAAGAAGACCAAGTGCTTTGAGTGGACTGACCAGGCGGACAAGGCGTTCCTCTAGCTCAAGCAGATGCTGTCCACGCCGCCTATTCTGGCTGCCCCAACTGCCAAAGAACCACTGCTCCTCTACATCGCCGCCACCAACCGGGTCGTCAGCATGGTTATCGCTGTCGAACGCCCAGAAGCCGGCAGGGCGCAGCCGGTCCAGAGGCCAGTCTATTACTTGAGCGAGGTGCTGTCTGCCTCTAAGCAGAACTACCCCCACTACCAGAAGATGTGCTATGGCATGTACTTTGCCGCCAAGAAGCTGAAGCTGTACTTCCAGGAGCACTCCATCACGGTCGTCTGCACCGCCCCTCTTGCTGAGATCATGGGCAACCGAGATGCCTCGGGCCGGGTGGCCAAGTGGGCCATCGAGCTGACTCCCCACACCATCCGCTACTAGCCCCGCACCGCCATCAAGTCCCAAGCGCTGGCCGACATCCTTGTCGACTGGGTCGAGACCCAGTACCTGCCGCCAGCACTGGATTCCTCGCATTGGTGGATGCACTTCGACGGCTCGAAGATGTGTAGTGGTTTGGGAGCCGGCATCGTCCTCACCTCTCCCAAAGGCGACAAGCTAAAGTACATGCTGTAGATCCACTTTGCCGCCTCCAACAACGTAGCCGAGTACGAGGCACTCGTCCACGGGCTCTGGCTGGCCAAGGAGATCGGCATCCGCCGCATCCTGTGCTACGACTCCTCAGACCTTGTGGTCTAACAATCCTCTGGCGACTGGGATGCCAAGGACGCCAACATGGCCAGCTACCGCTTCCTCGTCCAGCAGATCAGCGGGCACTTTGATGGGTGCGAGTTCATCCATGTGCCACGGGCCGACAACGAAGCAGCCGACGTCCTGGCACGGATTGGCTTCACCCGGTAGGCCATTCCAGCCGGCGTCTCCCTCGACTGCTTGCGCAAGCCGTCTATCCAACCTTCACCGGAATCAGAATCCATCTTCATGTCGGTTGACCTATTAGCAGCCGGATCCGGCTCGGGGACTTCAGCAGCCGGCCCGAGGACTTCTGCAGGCGGCCCGGGGGCTGGAGCACCTAAACCTGGCCTGGGGACTGCTGTAGCCGGCCCGGGGACTTCCACGATGCAAGAAGGAGCTGCCGGCTACAACCCGCCGCCTCCCAACCCGGCCACCCTAACGCCGGCTGCTGTCATGACGATGGTGGAAGCCCTGTCTTGGGCGCAGCCCATCCTCAACTTTTTGGTGAGCGGCGAGCTCCCAGCCGACGAAGTGTCGGCCCGGCAGGTGCAACGCCGGGCGGGTGCATACACAATCATCAACAGAGAGATCGTCAAGCGCAGCACGACCAGTGTCTTGCAGTGCTGCGTCGAGCCAGAGAAGGGCATCGCCATCCTCAGGGACATCCATCAGGGTGAATGTGGCCACCATGCCTCTTCCAGAGCCCTCGTTGCCAAAGCTTTTCGCCATGGTTTCTTCTGGCCGACTGCTCTAGATGACGCCAAGGAGTTGGTCCGAAAGTGCAAGGGGTGCCAGCGTTTCAGCACCAAGCAGCACCAGCCGGCCTCAGCCCTCAAGACCATTCCCATCACCTGGCCGTTTGCCCTATGGGGATTGGACATGGTGGGCCCATTCAAGACTGCATGCGGCGGCATGACCCATCTGCTGGTTGCCGTGGACAAGTTCACGAAGTGGATCAAAGCGAAGCTGATCAAGAAGCTGAACGGCCCCACAGCCATTACATTCGTCGCAGATATCACCGTTCGATACGGCATCCCGCACGGAATCATCACCGACAACGGCACGAACTTCACCGAAGGCGCCTTGGCTCATTTCTGCGCTGCACAGGGCATCCGACTGGACCTCACGTCGGTTGCTCACCCGTAGTCAAATAGCCAAGTGGAGCGGGCAAATGGCCTCATTCTATCCGACATCAAGCCACGGCTAGTCAAACCACTGGAGCGCTCGACCGACTGCTGGCTCGAGGAGCTGCCAGCCGTCCTCTGGAGTCTCCGGACAACACCAAACCGATCAACCGGCTTCACACCTTTCTTCCTCGTGTACGGGGCCGAGGCCATCATCCCAACGGATATCGAGTTCGACTCGCCTCGCGTCACCCTATACACGGAGGTGGAAGCAAAGGAGGCACACGAAGACGGCGTCGATTTGCTCGAAGAAGCCCGACTGCTAGCACTCAGCCGGTCCGCCATCTACCAGCAGAGCCTGCGCCGCTACCACAACAAGAAGATCAAGCCGCTTGCCTTTCGCGAGGGCGACCTTGTGCTCTGACTGATCCAGCGATCAGCCGGCCAGCACAAGCTCTCTGCTCCTTGGGAGGGGCCCTTCATCATCAGCAAGGCCCTGGGCAATGATTCCTACTACCTAATTGACGCACAGAAGCCCAGGGCACTCAAGAGAGACACAGCCGGCCAAGAGTCAGAGCGCCCATGGAACGTGAATCTTCTCCGCCCGTTTTATAGTTGATGCAGTGTATGTACCACGCTATCTTTTGTACTGAGTAAAGAGAACAGGTACCCCGAGGCGCACTCGGGGGCTACCTTTTTATCTCAATGATAAGCTTATCCTATGCATGAGTACTTATTCTCTCGCCCTGCCCAGGTACGGTCAACCGGCCCGGGGGCTCGCCGACTCGGCCCAAGGCGGCATCGTCCGAAGTCGGTCTAGTAATGTGCCGACGCCAAAGCCCTCTCTTCGCCCCAGCCACAGCTCGTTGCGCAACTGTCCGGCTGGCAAGAGCTAAAGGCCGGAAACGCTGTCCACATGAAAAATGACTAAGGAAGAACGCGATTCGGGCCAAGCCGGCCTTCCGCCTCCCCTGTCCGGCTGCCCAGCAGCCGGCCGGCCGGCTTCTTGCTTCACTAGCATACGCTCTAAACGGCTAAAGTAATTTGCCTTTTCTAAATGACCAAGTCCCTGATCGGCCACAGACCGCAGCGCGGCTGTCCGGCTGGCAGGGCGGCAGCCAAAGGAACACGGCAAAGGAAAAAGCCAAAGAGAGCAAAGGCAAAATTGAGTTAGAACTCGGCATAGCACACAAACATGTGGGGAAAGTAAATCCATTTACATTCCAAAACGCCCGCGGCCGACATTCATTAAAGTTTAAAGTACACCCCAGGGGGTGGAACTGCACATAACTAACTTTGTTCTTGAGAACAAGACAGAAAAAATGCAAACAGATAAGGGCCTCCTAGGCCGGAGGTACTGTGGGCTGCTCGGACGAGTCGATGTGGCTGTAGCGCTGGCTGGCGGGGCCTCCTGCTGGTTGGTTCCGGTCTGGTCAGCGGCGGCGGCCGACGTGGTCTCCCGCTGCTCGCCGGCAGGGGCTGGATCGGGCCGGTTCCGGCTGGTCGCTCCATCATCTGGCGCGACGCCGTCGCCTTCCTCGTCCTCGTCCTCCTCTGCGGCCTCGTCGCTGGAGGCGATCTCCTCTGCCGGGTTCTCCTCCTCATCTGGGTCCAGCCTGAACCAGGACGATGGCACCTCAGTGCCGTCTTCTGCCCGCTCCAAGACAAAGACGTCGCTGTTGGTGTACTCGGTGAGGGCCGACGCACGAATGGCGATCGCTTCGCGCTCCAGCTCCAACTCCGGCGTCGCCTCCTGGCGGAAGGTGTCCAGCTGTGCCACGCTAACACCCGGATACCACGCCTTCATGAACTCCAGCGTCACCTTGGCGCCGGCCCGTGCCGCGGCACCCTTCCAGGCGTCGAGATGCTCCCACGCCACCTCCAGCCAGTCGGCAGTCCGGCTGGGAGTCCGGGGGACCCGCACACCTGGCCAGAGCCTTTCCAAGACATGCGACCCATCACGCTGAAACCGACGGAGCAGCCGACTAACCGGCTCAAGGGACAGACGAACAGCCTGGAACTGTTCACCCAAGTTTCGAGGCCTGTCCGGCGCAATCTCCACGCCTTCCTACGTCCGCTGCTCGCGCCGCGCCTCGATCGCCTGGCCGATGGCGCCGGTACGGTCCGGGAAGTACTCTGCTTAAAAGAAGACAAAAGAATAAGAAGCTGGCTCCTCGCAACGGACGGCAACCAACCAACCAATCGAGAAAGAAAGAAGCTTTACCTTCGAGCAGGTCCTCAATGACCATATAGCCCTCCGACAGGTACTTCTCCTTATCGGCCCAGGGCGAGCGCTGGGACTCGAACTCGGCCTTGAGGTGCTCCTCCTCGCCCTTCAGCCGCTTGACCTCCTCCGCATGCCGGGTCGCCTGGTCGGCCAGCTCCTTCTCAAGCCGGTCGCACTCCGCGGCCGCCTGGCTGCGCTCCAGCTCCTTGGCCTGAAGTTGGCCCTCGAGCTCCTACACGCGGCCCTATAGCTGGGAGGTGGCCTCTGCAAAAATAAAGAAGAATCGTCAAAAACAAGAAGCTACCGGAAAGATCCGGCCCGACTGCTCAGCAGTCGGCCCGAATCTCGGGGGCTACACCTAGTGGGTGCACTTGCGCGCCCCCACTGAAAGCCAGCCTGCGTACCTCGGCTCCTCTGCAACTCGGCGGTCCGGGTGGCGAGCATCTGGTTCTGGGAGTTGTAGGCGGCCGCACGCAGGTTGTGGTAGTCCTGCATCAAGAGCGACATCTCAACATTCAGAAACATGCCTTAAAGTTCCAACCCGACTGCTCAGCAGCCGGCTTGGAACTCGGGGGCTACACCCAGGGGGTGCACTGGCGCGCCCCCACTGAATATCGCAAAAAAGTACAGAAGAAAGTCAACGGCGTACCCGGACGGACATCTGCATCTCCACCATCTCGCTCCTCGCCTTCATAGGGTGGCGCTGTGGGCGGCGAACTTGTCTAGGACGTCCTGCACCGCGAGGTTCAGGGCGGCTGTGCCGGTTGCTGGCGTCCAGCCCGGTGGGGCGGAACTCATGGCCTCGGCATCGGCCTCCTGCGAGCTAGCGGCCCCGGTTTCTGCCGGCCTCGGCTCAGAGGATGCTCACGCCTGGCGCAGGCGCATGGGGGTGTGCGCCGTCATGGCCTGGCTCATGTCCATCCCGGCGCTGGCCAGTGGCGTCTCCGGACTTTTGGGACGGCCGTCATCCCGCCCACCGGCACCGGGCGTGCGCTGGGTCGCCTCCGCCTCCGAGGCTGCTGGGTCGGCAACCACTCACTCCGTCGCCGCCTAGTCGGCTCCGGCTGCTCCAGTCGGCGCCTGGGCCTCCACCACCGGTGGCTCCGGTTGCTCAAGATTGGCGGCCTCCGGGATCCCGCCACCAGCCTGGTCCTTCGCGGCCTTCGCGTCAGCCTCCACCTGCACCTTGGTCGCCGCCTGCGCCTGCGCCGACGCCACGGCCTCGGCCTCCGCCTGCGCTAACGCGGTGGCCTGGGCATCGGTCTTTGCCCGCGCCGCGGCCTTCTCCCGCTCCTCCTGCGCAATTCTTTCCATCACCTCCCAGAGGGCGGCGGCCGGGTCCACACGCCAGGCCTCCTCGGAGCCGCCTGCTTATCCGACCAGCGAGGCAAATGGAGCCCGAGATATGTAGATGGCGGCCCTGCATAGCAAAACAATCAAAGATGAGGAATTCGCAAAAGGGAATAAACGATTAAGACAGTGCAACGAACGCACTTACCCGGGCACCATGGGGTGCTCCTTCAGGGCCCTCCGTGTTGGCCCCTTGGTGGCGGCCGCCTTCGCGGCCTCTTGCTGCCTGGTCGCGGCCGTCTGCTTGGCCTTCTTGGGCGGCCTGTTGCCGAACAACCCCTTGGTGCGACGCTTAGCCGGGATGGGTGCGTCAGGCGGCACTCCGCTGGACGGCCGTGCCGTCGAAGAGCCGGCGCCCGTCCTCTCGGTGCCTTCGGGGCAGCGTTGCCCTTCGCCGTCTTCATCATCATCCGGCCAGGACCGGACGTCGCCATTTCCTCCTACGCTGCCTCCTCCAGCGCCGCCTCCCCCGGCGGCGTCGTCCTCAACTCCGTCTTCCAATGCGGCCGCCCCCAGCTCGGGGTTGCCCACGTCGCCCTCCTCGCAGTCCGGCATCCATTGATGGCCTGTAGCCGGCGCGTTGGCTACCACCTTGCCAGGAAAGCGCTGCCCCGAGGTCGGGTGTTCAAGTCGAATGAAAAGCATGGTGTGAGAAAAGAAGGGAGACCAGATACTGACCGGCGGTGGCGGGTTGGATCGACTGTACGGCAGCTTGCCGAATGTCCAGTCGGTCTCGCTGAGCTTGCTGTCGGAGAAGAAGTTGACATGGCGGACCACCTCAACCATCGGCAGCTCCTTGGTCGACATCCGACATGGATCCCAGCGACCGCTCATGTCGCAGGTCCAGTGCGGCCGGGCCTGGAGAGGGGAAACCCGGTGGTAGATGAAGGCGGCCAGCAGGTCTGCCGACTTGAGGCCCTCCGTGTCCGTCATCTCCTGGAGCCAGACCAGGATGTTCGTGATGGCAGCCGGCACCGGTTTCGGTTGCTGCCCCCAGTTATCACGCGGCTCGCCCAGTGGGCCGGCTGCGTAAGCCGGCAAGTTTATGTAGTCTCGAGTCGGATGGAGGTTGCGGACATAGAAGTACGACTTCTGCCACAGCTTCGCCGACTCCAGCAAGGAGATGAATGGGAATCGGGTCCCGGAGCCGCTGCGCTGCACGGCGACGCAGGATCCACACTGGGCTTGTTCACCCTTGGCCCGAGTCCCCAACTTCAAGTAGAAGAATTTGCCCCACAACTCGGGGGAGGGTAGGAGGCCTAGGTAGCCTTCGCAGAAGGTTATGAAGGTGGAGAGAAGAACGGCGGTGTTGGGGGTGAGATGATGCGGCTGGAGGCGGTAGAAGTCGAGAAAGCTGCGGGGGAAACTGCTTGCGGGCAAGCCAAACCCGTAGAGGAAGTGGCTTCGGAACACTACAAACTCACCGGCCCTCGGCGCCGGGGAGATCTCCCTCGCGTCGCGGATGCGCGTCCCCATGACCACCTCGACCGGAATCCTCCGCGTCGCATGGAGGAACTTGATGTGGCCGTCATGGACGTTGGATCCATCCCAGTCGCCTTGCGCCATAGCTCGTGGCGGTTCGGTGGCGGCTCAGTGAGGTTGGACGGTGACAAGGTCGCGGCAGCGCTCTGGCGGCGTGTGGCGCAGCGGCGCGGCAGCAACAAGGAGGCGAAGGAGCAGAGGAGAAAGAGAGAGTGGGAGGGGGCGCGCGTGTGTTTGGCCACCCCCCTCCCCTCCATTAATACTGCGACGGCGGGGTCGAGGCGACACTTCGGGGGGCATGGGATTAACTGCTCCCATGTCCCACACGCCCCCACAATATTCACACCTTTACGGCGTGCATTCAATTTGCCCCAGAAGGGCAACGGATCGCCTCGGCCGCAGCGGATCCGCGCGCGCGCCGAGGCTGTGTAGTGGCGAGCCCGGGCCTGTGGCGGTGTCCCATCACACGCGTGGGCTGGCAGGTCGTCCCGGCCTGCTGGCGACGCGTGGCATGCGAGCAACGGGCGGCTGGCGTGCTACCCGGTGGCATTCCTCCGACGCTCGCCATGACGTTTCAAATTCACCAGGCGGCTGGCTTCATCTCAGCTGGCTCCTAGCATGCGGCTTCTTCCAGCCGGATCAAGCGAAGACTCAGGATCTCCAGAAGGAGGAAACTGCTGAGGCACTCCGGCTTCAAGCCGTGGCGCCTCACCAGCTTTGGGGACTACTATCGAGGGGACGTACCCCGGGTAGCCTCATCCGCGCCCAATAACATTTCAAGACATTGGGGCTGGCAAAGCCCCTCAAGCCGACTGGCCACGCGGCCGGCCCCTTGGGCCGGCTTGGACCCCGCGGCCGGCTTCCAGAAGACGACGCCCTCTTAGAAGGCGGCTTTGGGGGTGGGCCGACTTCTAGTAGCCGGCCCCTCCTCCTCCTCGGAGTCTGCACTCACCCACCACGACGAGATGGGGCGTGGCTATAGTGTCGCCTGCTCCCCCGAATCCTGGAGAAGCGTGGCTACAGTGCGCGCTGACCAAGTGGCCACCTACCCGCCTGGCGCAGGACTGTAGCCATACGACGCATGATGCGGCCCTCGTCAGCAAGGACAATGCTATAGCAAAAGGCAATCAGCAGGGCCCGCAGGCGGTGGGCCCTACCTGTCAGCCGGATTCTCGGCAGCCGGCAGGGCCCTCCAGAGGCGGGCCCCAGCAATCGGCGGAGAACCTGGCGACCCTAGACACTGACGTCCGGGTCCTACACCTGGCCGTATTACCATTGTACCCCTGGGGGGTTGGCCTATAAGACCCCCTCGGGCTCACCCATGCAAAGGGTTCAGCCCTCATTCCACACACCCACACCATAGCTAGGAGAAGAGGGAAAGCCCTACCCTTCTTCTCCTCTAGCAACACTGCTCCAGGAGCAACTCTGTATACTCTTGATCATCGTCATCACAGCAGGACTAGGGGTCTTATCTCTCTGGAGAGCCTCGAACCTAGGTACGTCTCATGTGCTCCAGAGCTTGTGCTCACTCTCGCTTCCGGAACCCGACGACGTCCTCATGGCTCCACCCACAATAAGCCACCCCCTGGCATCTAATGTGAGATTACCACGACAAGCGGAGGCCATGGAACAGCATGGCAATGGTGACGCGAGTGGTTTTTACCCAGGTTCGGGCCGCCGCGAGGCGTAAAACCCTACTCCTGCTTTGGTGGATTGAGTGGTAGGCCATGGCGAACGCGCAGTGCTCAAGCTCGGCAAGGTCGCCTCGGGGAGAGCAGCTACACGCGTATGAGTGTACAAGGGTCCGAATCCTTTCTAAGGTTGCCTCGGCCCTCCTTTTATAGGCAAATGGGTAACCACAGTGGCAAAATAGTCATTATCCAGTGATGAGATAGCCACCGTGCTATCATACCTAACTCTGCAGACAGGACAAGGTGCATTAAATGCACCGCTTAGTGTCACGTCGTGGATGCAGCCCGGCAAGCCTTGCGTGTCATTGAACCACCTTCTCACCTGCCTGCGTGACACGCCTCTGGAAGGGTGTCATTTAGGGGTGATCTTCATCAGAAATGGCTGCCACGTGTTGAATGACTGCCACTTATTCACTTGAGGGCTCGACACCACACCGATAAGTGACTCGCGTCACTGTGAGGTGGAGCGGTGGAGCCTTGGCGGGATAACAGGCCGCCAGCGCCCCGGCAACCCTTGCCGGGGAGGTCTTGGGACTTGCTCTTGGGGTGACCTCGGCCTGACCAGGCTCGCCTGCCCGGCAAGGAAGGCTTCTCCCTTGGTGATATCTTGCTGTCTTGGCTTGTCTTGGTCTTCTTGATCCGCCCTTTGATTCTTCAAAGAGCTATCTCTCCTGCTTGGCCTTGCCTTGGATGCTGGAACCTTGCCCTTGAGCCTGTGTATAGTCAGGGCAACATACACCAGGGTTCGTTGCACAGACAAGCAGCGAAATATGCAGTCCATGCTCGGCCGTAACCGCCCGAAACCAAAATTTGGGAGATGGAAATTACTGCGTATCCCTGACATGCAAAACCTGTCGGCTTGATTTCAATAGGTCTCGATAGGGGCAGGTTTGTAATTTCACTCAAACGTGGCATAACCGCCTCTCACCCGGATTCATACACGATGGTCGCCAAAACATAGTGTCTTCTTGGCCGAAATCACCTCTCACCCAATTCATACACGGTGGGCGCCAAAACAAACTCTCCTCGGCCAAAATCTCCCTCCGCAAATATTCGGTGTATGCGAGATTACCCTTCTATCCCCAACCAACCAATATTGCTGTGATGTCTGGAAATTTAAATGGGGCTAATTTTGTAACTTCCCCCGCATTTGAGACAAGCGCGTCCCAAAGACATGGTTCCCCCTACCTCTCTCCCTCCATTTCCCCATTTGTACTCCGTGGGCGCCGCAACACCTCCCCACCCTAGCCTCCTCCCTCCGCCGCCCCATCCGCCGCCATCCTCCTCCACCATGCTGAAGCTGATACCCTGACGACATTGTCCATTACAAGAGATTGATATATCTCATCCACGGCTTTGGACTAGGATCCTTGCATCGCGTCCTCTCGCTTCATCCGCGCTGTCGACCATCTTGCCGAGGGCGCTCCTACGACCGTCTCGTCCATCACGCCGTGATATTTCCCCCGCCGCC
Organism: Thinopyrum elongatum; assembly: GCA_011799875.1. Lineage (NCBI taxonomy): Eukaryota > Viridiplantae > Streptophyta > Magnoliopsida > Poales > Poaceae > Thinopyrum > Thinopyrum elongatum. Next base: position 102,050,212 of record CM022299.1, read on the forward strand.
ACCATCTGCTTCCATGCCGCCAACATCCATCGCTACTGCAGCATCCACAATGTCTCAGCAGATGCTTACACGGCGCCGCACCAGAGGCGGTACTCTTTCGTATCTGCTCAAGTTATTTATCTCAGCAACAAAATAGATCACCACTGCTTTACCATGATTTCTTGCCCATCACTTAGAATCTTACTTGTTAATTGAAAGCAAACATTGGTTGTGAAGTTGCCTTTGTCCGGTTGCACCTTCAGATCCGCCATGGCACGCTCAACACTATACTTGCAATGCTTATGGTTTTCCCCTTTTATATTCCACATTAGCTAAATGCAGTCTACTGAATTTCAATTTGGGGTCAGTCAATTTTTGATAGTTCGCAGGAGGGAAGGAAGGGGCTCGCCAGAGGGCTGCCCCATTATCTGTCTTAGGGTTTCGGGTGGGGACGATGGTTGTGGGGGGCAGTCGTCGGGCTGTGGTGGGGCCTCGCTGGAGGACAAACTCGATGTGGTTGGGGGAGGGGGTCTAGAGGGATGGCCGGGGGCGGCAGAAGACCAGTGGTGATGGGCGGTTCAGGGAAGGGCGGGGGGCGGGGCCGGTGGTTCGGCCGGCGACCCGTGCGATGGTCTATAGGGGAAGAATAAGAGGCGAGGAAAAAGAAGGGTTAGGAGATGTAGGATCTTCATCCAACCTCCTGAAATGGTCGACTGGCACAACTGACGAACGTCAGGCGACTTGCATGTAGACATTCCCTTTATATTTAGTACCACCATCCTAGGTGCTTCGAGACGTGCTAGCACTGCTCCTCAACCCATCAAGCTAAACAATATGCCACTCATAATTCCGAACTTAGTTGCTCAAATACGAATATGATACGATGTTGATATTATTAAAACATAGAACATTTAATTGGTCAGCTAATGTTCCTACTTTACTTTCGAATAGCACATGCACCAAATATAGAGAGACAACAGGGAGTTGCATTCTTTATGCTCTCTGGTTCATCATGTGTGGGTAACGGACATTTTATTATCCAAAATCGTGTTTCTCTTCTATAGCATGTTCCTCTTCTGTTCTTCTTTAATAAGTACTCTCTCCATTCCTAAATATAAGTCTTTGTAGAGATTCCTTCATGGACTACATACGGAGCAAAATGAGTGAATCTACACTCTAAAATGTATCTATATACATCCGTATGTGATCCATAGTGGAATCTCTACAAAGACTTATATTTAGCAACGGAGGGAGTATAATAGTAGTATAGTGTGTTCCTTGTAGTGAAGAGGAGCAGGGATATTTGCACTGTACATGTCTATTCGGTCGCTTGTCATGGACGCTTTCAACTCTTTGTGTTGCTCTGCCATAATATCCAGAAAATGTTGGGAGCTATGTCGCCTTTGAGAGTTAGACTGATAGTATCCGTAGCCTTTCTAGCCGTACCGACAATACTAGCCCATATTTTTGAGCAAGTTCCACTTTCCTGATTTTACTCGTGATGCTTAGGGTTTTCCCATTATATCTACACTATGATCTACATAGGTGCTCTGTGTCGTATTAAGAGTAGTCCACCCATTAAGCTAAACAACACACCAATCATAATTCCAAAGCTTAGTTGTTCCAGTACGAATGTGATATGATACTTATATTAGTTAACAGACACACATTTAGTTGGTCAGCTAATGCTCCCACTTGAGTTTCCAATTACCTATGGCCAGATAGAGAGAGACAACATGGAATTGCATTTCTTTGGGTGCTCTGATTCATCATGGGTGGGAAACCAAGATTGTATAGAAAGAAATGGAATCTCCATAATTTGCTTCCTCTTCTATTCTTTAACATGTCCCTCTTCTGTTCTTCTTTAATAAGTACAGTATGTTCCTTGTTAGGAAGGCCAGAAGGGACATCTGCAGTTGACAGGTCTATCTGGCTGCTTCTTTTAGTTGCTTTCAGCAATTTGAGTTGGTCTACCATAAGATCCAAGAAATGCTGGGAGCTGCGCGGCCTTTGAGAGACTAGACTGATAGTAACAGTAGTGCGCCTTCAGGTGAATAGAGCTGGCATGTACGTGATCAATAGGATTTCGATTAGTAGCGGCAATACAACCCCATATATTACAATCGACACTATGATCTGCCTAGTGGATTTGTGTCATACTAGCATCACTCCATCCTCAAGCTAAACGACATGCCACTCATATTTCCACTACTAGAAAAAAGGCTATAGCTAATATGGACATTAATGGCGCACCACGTATAGGTACGCCATTAGTGTCCTTATCACTAATGGCGCACCACACCCACGATGCGCCACTACTGACAATTTTTTTTTTATTTTTTTTTTCAAAACTAGTAATGGCACACCAGGGGATAGTGCGCCATTACTTGTTAAAACTAGTAATGCGCACCACATACACCGTGCGCCACTACTAACAATTTTTTTTTACTTTTTTTTTCAAAACTAGTAATGGCGCACCTGGGGATAGTGCGCCATTACTAGTTAAAACTATTAATGGCGCACCACAACCACGGTGCGCCACTACTAACAATTTTTTTTTCCAAAACTAGTAATGGCGCACCACTTACCAGGTGCGCCATTAGTAACCAGGGTTACTAATGGCGCATTCTTAGGAGGTGCGCCATTGGTAACCTGAGAGCAGCTAGATATTTTGGACAGCCACCTATCACACTCACTTTCCCCACTTCATTCTCTCCACCTCCTCGTCCAAGCTTGTCTCGGCTGCCTCCTCCTCCTCACCTCATTTGCACCATAGATTCACCCAAATTAAGTGGTTAAATTTCCTTTTTTTGATAGGTAAGTAAGGGGAAAGCTTCCTTTATGTTCTAGATCTACTTTTTCCTCCCTCCAACAACGTGCACATGCACTTTTTATGGCCTAGATCTACGTATGTTTGTGGTGTTGCATATGTTTGTGTTTGCAGGTACCGGTATTTGAAATGCGATAGTTGCCAATATTTTGCCGGAATGTTGATTCATTTCCGTTTCGGCGAGAATTTGGCACTATGCATTCTTTTTGGTCCTATTTTCAGGCAAAGTCATGCCAAATTTTTTTTGGTTCTAAAATATCGTTTTGCTTTACCCCGCAGGCGACCATGGTCCGCACGATGACCGAAGGCATCGTGAATAGGTTTTTGAGCTCCGCGAAGGCCGAGATGCTTCAAAAGAACGAGACGGAGATAAGATGTCCGTGTCGAAGATGCAAGCTGAAGAGCCTTATGGACCCGGATTCCGTACAGGTGCAGGACCACCTGCTCTTGCGTGGTTTCATGGATGGCTATTGGTGGCAAGGTGATGAATATGATTATGAAGTCGTCCATGGGGGCCGGGCAAGAAATGAGGAAGGGCAGCAAGACAACCGCGGCGAGGGCGGGCGAGAAGACGAAGAATCTCCAGGACATGATCACGAAGTAGATGCAGTACACAGTCATCATGTAGAAGATGCTGGACATCATGATGAGGAAGATCAAGACGAAGGGCATGATCATGAATATGAAGATGCCGGAGCAGACGACGATGGACCATCGATGTGCTGGGTGGAGGACCCTCATATTCAAGAGCTGCTTCTCAAGTAGATGGATAACGCAAGAGCTGCCGCCCGAGAGAAAGCCAAGCTGGATCAACTGGAGATAGACGCAGTTACTCCATTGTATGAAGGATGCAGGCCGAGGATACCCGCCTGAAAGTAACGCTCATGGCTCTGGAGATGAAGGTAAAACACAAAATGACCGACGCATGCTTCGACGAGAACATGTCATTCTGGCATGAACGTCTTCCCAAGGGGAACAAGTGCCCGACCAGTTTCGAGGAGGCGAAGAAAATCGTGTGTCCTCTGGATTTACCGCACGTGAAATACCTTGTGTGCATGAACAATTGCATCATTTATCGGGACGAGCACGCGGAGTCTACCATATGTCCGGTGTGCGGCGTCACTCGATACAAGAAGAGGAAGAAAGCTCCTCGAAAAGTGGTGTGATACTTTTTGATCACTCCTCGTCTGCAGCGGTATTTCGCGGACCCTAAGGTAGCAAAGCTCCTACGTTGGCACGCGGATAGGGAGGAGAAGAAGCGAGAAGATGACGGAAATGATCCGGAGATAAATAAAAAAGACAAGATGCTGAGTCACCCTAAGGATGCGAGCCAGTGGCAAGCGTTGAACTTCGAACACCCAGAATTTGGGAACGATCCAAGGAACATCGTGCTGGGCGCGAGCACCGATGGAGTCAATCCGTTTGGCAGCCAGAGAAGCACACATAGCACCTGGCCTGTGTTTGTGTGGATGTACAACCTTCCCCCCTGGTTGTGCATGAAGAGGAAGTACATTCACATGAGTATGCTAATTGAAGGGCCGAAACAACCAGGGAACGACATCAATCTGTATCTGGGGCTGCTGAAAGAGGAGCTAGACACGCTGTGGAAAATGCCAGCCAATACGTGGGACGCCGCAGAGAAAGAATATTTCCCTATGAGAGCCGCACTGCTCACGACGGTGCACGACTATCTCGGTTACGGATATGTCGCGGGGCAGGTGGTCCATGGATTTTCTGGATGCGTCAGGTGCATGGATGACACAACGTATCGCCAGCTAGATAGAGATCCCGGGTCTTCAAAAACCGTGTTCATGGGACATCGAAGGTGGCTTCGCGACGATGACTCATGGAGAAAACGCAAGGATCTTTTCGATGGTGAAACCAAACCCCGAAGACGCCCGCGTACGAGGAGCGGCGAGGAAATAGACGAGCTGTCGAAAAATTGGAAAGAGTGCCCACCGCCGGGAAAGAAGCAAAAGGCGCCAGAGCCGGGAAAGAAGCGAAAGGCGCCAGAGCCGCTGCTGAAGGTATGGAAAACGAGGTCTGTTTTCTGGGACTTGCCATACTGGAAGATCCTCCGTGTGCCTCACAGCCTTGATGTCATGCATATCACAAAGAACGTGTGCGAGAGTCTGCTTGGTACCCTGCTCAACATGCCAGAGAGGACAAAAGATGGGCTGAAAGCAAGGGCAGACTTGAAATCAATGGGCAACAGGGAGGAGCTTCACGCTAATGATGATGATGATGATGATGAGGCGAAGGACACGGAAAGTCGTCGCAAAGGCAAAAAGGCCAAGAAGATCGGAAATGACTGCCCTCCCGCGTGCTTCACTCTAAGTCAGGAGGAGATCGAGCAGTTTTTCACCTGCCTCGTAGGAGTAAAACTTCCTTACGGTTACGCGGGGAAGATAAGCAGATACCTAGACTCAGCGAAGCAGAAGTTCAGCGGGATGAAGTCTCATGACTGTCACGTGCTGATGACGCAGATACTTCCAGTTGCAATCCGTGGGATCATGGACGCGCACGTCCATGAAACCCTATTTGGCCTATGCAACTTTTTCGACGTCATCTCTCGGAAGTCGGTTGGCGTGAGGCAACTCAGAAGGCTACATGAAGAGATCGTGGTGATACTATGCGAGCTTGAGATGTACTTCCTGCCCGCATTCTTTGACGTTATGGTGCATCTGCTGGTCCATATCGTGGAGGATATCATCCAACTCGGGCCGACGTTCCTGCACAACATGATGCCGTTCGAAAGGATGAATGGTGTCATCAAAGGATACGTTCTCAACATGTCACGTCCAGAGGGAAGCATAGCCAAGGGCTTTCTGACCGAAGAGTGCATCTCCTACTGCACGAATTATCTAGGCATCGAGAATCCCGTTGGTCTGCCCATCAACAGGCACCTCGGCAGGCTCGCTGGATGGGGTCACCACGAGGGTCGCCGCGAAATGCATGTCGACTTCAAGGGTCGACTCGCCGACTTTGAAAGAGCAAACCTAGTCGCGCTACAACACATAGACGTGGTCGATCCTTGGGTGGTAGAGCACAAAACCTTTATTGAGAAGACGTACAATGACCGAGGCCAACAGAGGACGGACGGAGATATAATCAAAGAGCACAACTCATGTTTCACGCATTGGTTCAAGGAGAAGCTTCTGTCATACCCTTTACATGAGGATTCTTCCGCGGAAGAAAAACTCATATTCGCCTTGTCACAGGCTGCCGAGCACAACCTGATGACCTATGAGGCGTACGATATCAACGGCTACACATTCTACACCGAGGAAAAGGACATGATCAAGAGCGATGGTTATCAAAACTCTGGGGTAACGATGGAATCCTACACCGGTAACGACAAGGACAGATACTACGGAAGGATCGAGGAGATCTGGGAGCTGAGCTACGCTGGAGAGAAGGTCCCGATGTTCCGTGTCAAATGGGCCAAGAGCGTCCTAAAAGAAGACCGGTATTTCACCACCATGGTTATACCCGAAGCCAAATCCAAGACCGCGGGCGCAAACGTCACCGCGAAAAATGAGCCATGGGTACTGGCTTCCCAAGTGGATCAATGCTTCTTCATTACCAACCCGTCAAAGCCCAGTCGTGTTGTCGTGAGGAGAGGCAAAAGGAAGATCATCGGAATGGATGGAGTCGCCAATGAGCAAGACTTCGACAAGTACGGCAACCTGAAGATGGAACATGACGACGACGATGAAGTACCAGCATACACCACAAGAAGAAGCAGGACCACCCTACCTAAAGGAAGTCCGTTCAAGAGAAGAACTCCATTTGCAAAAAAGAAGGGCAAGAAGATTGTGAAAAGATAGCTAAGATCGATTGTATTTAAATTGTAGCCTTCATTTCTCGATTGTATTTCGACATATGGAAATGGCATTTCTTCTGTTCTAGTCCTCTATCCAGTAACCTGTTTTTTTCAAAACAGTGGGGATTAATGTTGTTTGTACTTACCTTCCTTTAATATTTTGTAACTTCTCCATCACCAAAGTTGAAGTATCGACCACTTTCTTCTTGGATTTGGAATTTTTGTTCTTCTCCCTCTTGTTTTGTTGCAAATCATCATTTACAGGCACCTTGGGCTTCTTTGTGTTTTCTTCTGGTATTTTAATTGTTTTTATTTATGTTTATTCTGGTAAAAAAAAGTTATTAATGGCGCACCAGGAGAAGGTGCGCCATTGCTATCAACTTATTTATGGCGCACCCCTAGGAGGTGCGCCATTGATATCCAAAGAAAAAAGATAGTAATGGCGCACCAGGAGAAGGTGCGCCATTGCTATCACAGTGTTTATGGCGCACCCCTAGAAGGTGCGCCATTGGTATACGTATTCCCAGCTTCACGGGCAGCAACTCGCACAACGCGCCGGCGGCGGCATTGGTGTCTCCGGCGGAGGCGGCATTGGTGTCTCCGGCGTCGGCGCCGGCATTGGAGCTTAATGCACCCGCGTGTGGGAAGAATACGCCGGCCGGCACCTCGGCAGCAAGCGGCCCATCCGTCACTTGCACGCCCGCCGTTGGCGGTGCCTCGACATTAGCCGAGCTCGACGCCATCACGGTAACTAAGCCTCTCGGCCGATGACTTCATCTCCTTGCCTTTGACTGGGCATCCCTGATGCCCTACATGTTTTCGCAGGGCGCCACCGACGTTCCATGCACTCTCCTGCACTTCGTGGATGGTGAGGTGATCGATGTCACCAAGGCCAGAATCGTTCAACCGGGCAACCGCGTGTTCCACGGTAATCTGATGCTACCCACCGTGTATAGGGTTCAACTCGTTCGGGTGCTGCGGGGCTGCGACAACTTGTTACCTCCGTATCGACCCCCTGGGGCCGACGAAGATGATGTGATGACCCTCAGCGCCTGCATAAGCTGGTCCATGCTTTGGCCGAAGAGCCAGATTCGTTTGGGGGCAGGGGACACCACCCCACAAACAACACCGCCAGTCGTGCCGGCACCAAGCCATGGCAAGACCGCCGCAACGCTACCGCCGTCAGCTGATCCGGACATGCATATGGCACAGGATCCGGACGACGACGACGGTACATTTACCAACGTCGATAAGTACTTCAACGAACATGGGTACGGTGACGAATTCTTGGGGCCTCCTTCTCAAGAACCCAACCCTGCAAAAGACGATCGCGATCTAGCTGGTACCGCACAGAAACCCAATTGCAACAGGCGTCGTCTGGCATTCAGTTCTCAGGAGACGCCTCCAGCTGCCGCCTTCACTGAGCCTCAGATAGCTGAGGTGCAAAATATTATCAGCCCCAACACACTCAAGAAGGTGGTCTCTGAGCAGAACTCGATCCCATTACAGCAGAAGAAGCAGAAGGGACGGAAAAGAAAAAATAACAAGGGTGCGAGCCAGCCGGCACCGAGTATGATCCGTGCTTAGGACGGGCCACCTTCACCTAAGGATATCTCGAGGAGGGTGCATGTGGCGGGTAGGCCGATGCTACCGACTAATCTGCTCAATGCTGCAACCGGTGCTATGCGGAGTCTGCATGACAGTGTTCTTTGTTTGGAGAAGCCGCGTCTCTCCGAGAATGATGTGGCATACCCGGTTTTCGTGGCCAAGGTGCCAAAGGGCAAGGGCTTTGTCGATAGCACCATCGGGGGTATGATCGTCCTGCGGTTAGATGACATCTTCGCTATGTTTAACCTTCATCCGCTGCACTACACCTTCATTCGGCTATTTTCGCTCAGTATGGAGATGCGGATCATTAGAGACAAGACCCCGGACATCGTGATAGTCGACCCCTTCTACATGCGTGCCAAGATCTTGGGCAGTGCTGGGGACCGGCAAGTCGCGAGTTCATACCTCGAAGGCGTCATTCTGGCGAACCCAGATAAGGATAACTTCCTTGTGCCTTACTTTCCCGAGTAAGTCATCCCCTCACCGCCCCATAACATATGATTTCTTAGATTTCGATCGTTCTTTTTTTTTCTAACATTCCATGTTTTGTGGAGTGACACACATTGCACACTCATCCTCTTAAGCCCGAAATATTCCATGGCCACGTATTTCGACTCGGACCGTCAGTCGAAGAAAGACTACACAAATATCAAGAAAGTTCTTGATGATGCTCTCCCCGGCTACGCCAAATCTGGAGGCACCTTCAGCAGGCCAATTTGTAGGTACGGCAAGCACGTGTTCACCCACGTAACGATGTTCCCCTGCATCAAGCAGCTGCCTGGTGGTCAGAAGGATGCCTACTATGCCCTCCATCACATGCGGGCGATCGTACGGGACCATAATCACCTTCTGCTACCAACTAATCTCAAAGATTGGGCCGCACGCTTGTCGGCAATCTAGGACACAGACATCAGACAAGAATTCTTTCGCATCCAGTCGGAGTTTGCGGAAATCATCCATCAAGATGTCCTTCGTACCTCGGGGCAGTTCTACCTCAGATATCAACCGTCCAACAGTGAAATAGAGACAAAGCTACAAATGCAGGCTGACAACGACCGCGATTTCATGGCCATCATGATAGACGGCGGCTTCATCCATGCTCCGGTCCCTGAGTCGAGTCGAAAGTAATGATGCTATGTAGTTCTGAAATATCGATTAGCTCATGTTGTAATTAAACTTTAATGAACTTGTATGTCTCTTTAGTTTGGACAGTCGTTCAACTTATATGTAATCGATGCTATTTATTAGTAGGACCATGAATCGTGCTATTAATGTGTTGCTTTTCTCTTTCGATCCTTTTGTTGCATACTTATATTTGCTTATGTATTGTCTGTGAATTGCTACTAACGTTTTGTTTGTCTAGTGCATAGAGATGCCGTCGTATGTCGTGTACAAGGGTAAGGTTCCCGGATTCTACGACGACTGGGAGGAGTGTCAGAGACAGGTTCACCATTTCAGCGGTAACAGTTACAAAGGGTACACCACTAGGGCGGAGGCGGAAGCTAGATACGCGCGCTATCTAGCGGGAGAGAGGAGGGAGCGGAGGAGGAACCGGATGAAGACCAGTTTCATCGTGATGATGCTCATCATGACCGCAGCTCTCTTCTATGTGATGGTAGTTTAGATGATCGATATCGACTTGTAATGTGAAGACAAACTCGCTACTCGCGGTCTCGAGACTTGTAATGTTCTAACTTTGTTCGGTATTTTGAATTCGGAGACTAATATGATGAATTGTATTCGGAGACTAATCTTCTATTGTATTCAATAAATCTGCTGTTTATATGTTGTGCTGTTTATATTCTGTGCAGTAATGTAATTTGTAACCTGTGCAAATATCAGAAAAGAAAAAAAAAATCCTAATATTCATAGTAGTGGCGCACCATATTGCACTTTAGTGGCGCACTGAAATAAACACACCAGTGGCGCATTATCTAAAAGTGCGCCATTAGTAACCCAGAGCACAAGGTAAATATGGCCCCCTGGGAGGCATAGTAATGGCGCACTGGTGGACATAGTAATGGCGCACTATGTGGTGCGCCACTATTATCTGGGATACTAGTGGCGCACCAGAGGTGCGCCATTACTATTTGTTACTAGTGGCGTGTTAATAGTGGCGCACCTGTAGTGCGCCATTAACAGCAAAAACAGGTGCGCCACTAACAACCCTTTTTCTAGTAGTGTTCCAAAGCTTAGATTTAATTGGTCAGCTAATGTTACTACGTGAGTTTTGAAATGCATGTGCGCCACATATAGACATGTTGGAATGCTATTTCTCTGTGCACTCTCGTTATCATGGTGTGGCAATAAACTTTCTATACAATATATTATGAACCTACCATCTGCCAACTATCCTTACTTCTGGAGCTCCCAATAGGGAGCCTATTTTGTTTTGTAGTTGTGCCAGATTATATTATTGTACCCACCAAGTTATGGCACACAAGGGCTCTCTCATCAAGATCCAGTGATAGCACACAATGGTTTACAGGGAGCCCCTATTATATTAGAATATCGTCTCCATTACAAAGATAATCTAACTACTATTTATGTTGTCATTCTCAGATATTGAACAAAATCACAATGAATATGAGAATGCGCACATCAGAAGAGTATTGCAGAACAGTGCAATGACTAACAAACATGGCATCAAGGGATTGAGTTCCATTCTGGATGCAATGAAACTCACACGCCCCCCATCTATAGATTCGTGTTCAGAATATGATCCTAACAACTATTGTGAGCTCAAGGAGTCAAAGGCAGATGGCCTATCATGTTCACCCAACAAGGTGCCTATTCTAATTTGGTAAGGTTTTATTGGTTGCACGTAACTTGTGTAAGCTGTATTGCGTTTCTTCTGCTTCTTTGCACCACCATCTGCTTAGTTTACTCATCATATATGTGAAGATGCCATGCCCACCCATTATCAATATGTATTCCATTTGTCATCATACCATGTTTTTCAATTCAAATGATGTTCTTGTGTAACAGACATCCAAAAGGAAGAGGGTGATTGCAGAACCTAAAGGAGTACAACCAAAGTCCTTGGAAAAGGTGGTGGTACCGGAGAAATCAGATAGCACCTCACTTATATTGGCGATAGAACCAACACCACAAAACTTAGGATATCGCAACTATGCTGCTCGCTGCTTTGCTCTTGTTAGTACATGTTGTCTTGTATTGTTATACTTACATTCATACCTGGTTGATTATGTGACATCAATGTGCATGATAACCTGCTTATCCACTGTTCGCTCCTAATTATCAGATCTATATTAATGCTTACATTAATGTAGAATAAACCCAATGGTTATGATGAAGTTTAGCTCTACATTATTCTTGTAAGTATCTGTTGTCCTTTATCACTGTACTTATATTGTCAGCTAGTTGTTCATGTACCATCACTTTGCAGCTTATTTTCCCTTGGCCTCCATTTTCTACACATCAGATCTATATTTACTCTTACCAAAATGTTGAATAAAACCAATGCTACTGAAGATGTTTAGCTCTGCATTACTCTTGTTAGTACCTTTTGCCTGTATGATGTACCTACATTTATAGCTAGTTGATTATGTAGCATCACTCTGCATCTTAGCTTAAATAATATTCATTTGTTCCTATATTATCACATATATATTTACTCTTAACAAAATGTAGAACAAAGGCAATGCTTATGAAGACGACTCTGTGGTAAACTTCTTGAATTGCCCCCCCCCCCCCATCAACATGGAAAAGAGCTTTATAGAGCCGACATTCATTACTAATGTAAGTTTTTCCTTCTCGAGCCTTCAAACTTTGTTGTGTATATTTGGATAGCAATGACTGCAACTGCTGTTTATTTTTGTCGTTTGCATCAAATTGCATGTTTAAAGTTTATTATGAAGAAGTTCATAAACATAAGTTTCTCCTTATCAATTTTAGTTTTTAGTTGTAGAACCTAGTTCCTTGTTCATACCATGTAAATTAAACTGAACATAGCAAGTGATCTTCTTTAGCACGGCATGTACGCTTGTGTTGTTGATCTGTAATCCAGTGGTGTGGTGAAACTACCAACTCCAGGACAATGTCATATCCTGCTATGTCTTAACTATGAACAATGCATATTATGTTCATGTTATTTAAATCGTGTCTCTTTATTTACCAATCTAAAATGAGATAAATTGACAGTACACTCACCATTGATGCTTATACATTCTTTAGCATTGCATGTATGCTTGTGTTCTTGATCTGTAATCCAGTGGTGTGGTGAAGCTGGCCACTCCTGCACAATGCCATTTCCTGCCATGTCTTGACTATGAACAATGTTAATGCTATTTTAAACCAGGTCTCTTTATTTTGCACTAAGAAATGGGATGAATCGATAGCACTGATGCTTATACGTGCAAAGCCTGTTATATGTCTGTTTTTTTCTCTTTCAGGGTGATATCACCGAAGCCAAGAATAACTGCCACAATGATAGTGAGACGAACGCATTGATTGTCCCTCTAACATATATTGCAGGGAAGAAGGCAACACATCTTGGGGATAGCTATACAACGCCAAAGTCATGTCTTGATGTAGTGTCAAAGGTACTCGCTAATAGCAGTGACATAAGCTCGATGAAGTCGCCACCTGAATCTGTTCGACTTCTTCAGTCTCAGATTCAAGCAGAACGACATGCTTCAACTCAACTCCTATTTGAACTCCCATCTCTATGGAAGAATTAACCAGAAGTACATGACGTCTATTGATGCTATGCAGCTAGAGTTAGATATAAGCGTCAAACTAGCCCAGTCTCATCCGCTTGTTCAGCTGATTGCACTACAGCTCCCAGGCAGGGCTAACCTTCCGTGAACTGTGTTGACGAGTTGTCGATTCTGTATATTACTTTTGGCGGCGTGTTTATTTGCACTGGTGGTGACCTTTGATGCCCAGTGTATGTAATCAGCTGTCTAGTTGCGCTTTATTATCGCTGATGGCGAACTTTTCTGTGGAGTGCATGTAATATGCAATAATTTCTTTGTTGTATAGTCTAGGTTTATTATTTGTCATGATGCTGTAATTTATTTTCTGTATATGCTCTCGTCACTCTTTGAAAATGTCGTAAGCTTTGACGGAGCACAATGTGTCTGAATGTTCGGTTTATATAAAAAAAGTTATGGTACTAAAACTGGCCAGCCCGCCAATCGCTATAAATGGGCCGAAATGTTGGCCTACAATCATCTCCGGCTAATAGCAGGCCTAGACGAAAAGTCACCAACTATTAGTTTCGGGTCTTTAACAGGCCCTGTAAACCAGTTGCCTAAGTTGGGCCAGAAAATAAAATGGGCTTTTAACAGTCTGAAAAGTAGATTGGGCCTGAATTGTGACGTCGGCCCATGATTGGCCCAACCACAAGACATGCTGTTAACATGCCAAAATATGTGTCGGGCCACAGTTGGCCCAATAACGTGATGGGTTGTAAGTAGGCCGGATGCAAAGCGGGCCATAATTAGGCCTAGTAATATCTCGGGCCTTTAATGGGCCAACAATCAGGTTGGGCTAAAATGTATCCACGAAGAATACGGGTCATTAAGAGGCTGAAAGTCACTTCGGACCAGAAATAGGCCCACGTGCAGCATGGGTCGTTAATGGCCGAAAGTGAAACTGGGCCGACAACGGCCCATATGTACCAAGGGCCACTAATAGGCCAAAGTAATATCGGGCCAAACTATTACATGGGCCTTTAAGAGGCTGTATTTGAAATGGCCCCCAATGGGGCTGAAAGCACAGTGCCTGTTGATGTGCCAGATCCTATATGGGCCGTAATTTGGCCCAAAATATGTCAGGCAGTTAACCGGTCGGATCTGATATAGGCCGTCATTTCGCCCAAAACATGGGAGAATGTTAACGGGCCGGATCTGATATGGGCCGTCATTTGGCCCAAAACGTGGCAGACATCGAATGGGCCGGATATGAGTTTGGCCGAAATCATGGCAGGCTGTTAACGGGCCAGCCCATTAGTGCATGACAAAATCTTGTGGGCCTTTGGCTGGGCCAGACTTTTTACCTTACATGGGCTACTGTTGGGCCGTGGCACGTGTCGACGTATCATAGGCGCGTTCCATCCATTGTATGGATGACATCTGTCCCAATGCTGAGCTGACATGTAGATCCTTCGGCGAATGAGAAATTTACACGTGGAAAATTGCCATTGGTCCAGGCTGTTAGCGGGTTATCTGATCCAAAACCAGACCCGATAGCTTAACGGCGACCCGTTATGCTGGATGTCACGTGTCGGTTACCCTTGACAAAAATAGTTCCATGACGCGGCATTTATCGTCATGGAAGTGGACACTTCTGTGATGATAATTTCAGTATTGTTATGGAACACTTCTACGACAACACAGGTATGACTATCTTGATTCTGTCATAAAATTTTCATAGATGTACATGCATGATAGAAAACGTAACCTAGTGTGACAAACACATATCATCACGGAAGTGTTTTTTTTGTAGTGTATCTGACCTGGGAGTACCCATGAACCCAATGGAGGTCCCAGGAGAGAATGCTCCTCACCAGTGAAAATAAAAAATGACACGGAGATCACTGCCAAAGTTATTTCGGCTAAGGGAATACAAAAAGATGACATAGATGACCCCATGAAGAATGTTGATGAAGATTTGCAGGCTGCTCCTAGTTTTCATTCATGAAAGCATTCCAAAACCACCACAGGCCTTTCATAGTGATAAACATTTTACATTAAACAGATTTTGTTTTAAGCTAATGCAAGTTGCTAGCTAACATATGATCTTCCATGTTCAGGATGAAGAATACAGAGTTGTTGCTGCAGCTTGCAAGGAGAGTCTCACAAATGTTTCACGGCTTTATAAAGAGGTGGATGCTTTGAAGGGTGCTCTGAGTTTGGATTCGTGAAAGCATTCCAAAGCCACCACAAGCCTTGAAGCTTTCCTGGTGATGCACATTTTACATTAAACTGCTTTTGTTTTTTTAGTTTGCGTAGATTGCTTTATTTCGAATCACATGATCCTCTAAATTTGAGGCACAGTAAGAATGTGCAAAAGGCTGAAGAAGAAAGAAGAAATCAAGTTGACGAAGATGTCCGAGATGGGGGAAGAGGCAGGTACCAAAAGAAAGCACTGGTCTGCCAAGGCTAAGGGAACGCGGGAGCCGGAAGAACCCCATGTCTTCTTAGTTAACGAGGACAACTATGATGATTTTTTAGCAAAGCAGCGACATGAAAGTGTGGTTGAATCCATGCCACCAACTCGTGCGAGTGGCTGGAAAAGAGTGGTATCTTCATTATTCAAGAATGAAGATTACATTATGTACGATAGGGTTAAGAAGAGAAATAAAATAGGACTCCATTGGACTCTACCAACAATTTCTGGGACACAAAGAATACAAAGAGGAAAAAACGCTGCTTCGAGGTTGGAGGGCGAGCTTGACAACTTTTGACAAGATTATGTGGCCAAAATTGTCAACACCTCAGATCTGGAAAAAGAAATGGTGGCAATTGATGACTGTCATAGCCCTAGAATAGTTGAGTGTAATTAAACGTATCAGTGGGCATTCATGCATAATGTTGAATTGAGGAATATTTGGAAGTCTAAAAAATTTAAATAAAAGGGCAAAGAACCCCAAAAATTGCATTCAATGAAACCAAAATGCTCTTCATTGATGTTTGATATTATTGGCAAGGGTTTTGATCCAAACCAGCAATAATGATCATTTTTCAGGATTATTTTGGGCTTGAATTTAAATCAATACTGTATTTGAATTTGAATTTATATTCATATTATATTGAATATATTTTCAAATGTCTCTGGAATATTTATGTGCTTTTGTAAAGCTCTAGCAAAGCCACATAAATATTTACAGAAAGTTTAGCATTGTATTGAATTCATTTGAATTTGAAATTAGTGGCAATTAAATAAAAGAAATGCAAACAGAAAAAACAGAAATAGAAAGCAGAGACAGAACAACTTACGTGCCTTACCTTTGGCCCGCTACTATGCAGTTCACAAGGCCTAGCTGCCAGTCGTCGTTCTCCTCTTGACAGAAGGACGCGAGGGCGCGTGGTCGCCGCGCGCATGCATCCGTGAGGCAACCTCCTCTCTGCCTGCTTGCCCCGGCCTCCCCTGAGATGCCACGCGACCCCCTGGAGCCATCTGGATCACCCTCTCTCTCCCTCGAGCTCTGCTCCTCATCTGGCTCTCTTTTCCTCTCTTCCTCGTGAGCACCCGAGAGCCCCGCCGGCCACCGCAGCTCGCTCACATAGCCACCACCATCGTCCTGCCATGCCGCCGCGTCCCCAAGATCCGCCACCCCGTGATGCCTCTTCTCGATGATGCATGCGTCTGGAAGAGCACCACATCGCCGGAGCTAAGGTCATCTCCGCCGCCTCTGCCCGGTCACCGTCGCTGTCGATTCGACGCTGTCAACGCCTCACCAGCCTCACCGTATGTGCCAACAGCTTCGCCGTGAGCTCCTCTTTATTTTTCCCCTAACCCCATTGCTTCTCTCGCCCTCTAGCTTTGATCTCCACCGTGGCTGAATCCCACCGCCGCAAGGGCTCGTCGCCGGCAGCACTCTGGTGACCATTTGGTCAGACGGGCGTGCCCACTAGTCCTCCTAGGACCCTTAGAGCACCTCCAATAGATGGTCCATATGTAAAAATAACCAACTTTTGGATCTTCTGAGGCAAAATACAGCTCTCCAACAGATGGTCCATATGCAAAAAAAATTACATCTCCGCCTCCCGGAGATGTAAAATTCAACACATCGCGGTGCAAATTTACATCTCTGGAGGCAGGAGATGTAAAAACCGCGGCCGCGCGCCAATGCCCAACCGCTCTTCATTTCCTTTCCCCCCTTCTTCCTCCCACCCGCCGCGGCTCTCCCCGATGCCGCCCCGCCATAGATCCAGCCCCCGCCACCGATTCCACCCCGCCTGGGCCGCCGCCTGCCGCCGCGTTGCCCCATCGCGTCCGCCTCCGCCCCGCCCCAGCCCCGTCCGCCTCCTCTCCAGCCGCCTTCGCCTCCACTCCGGCCTCCGCCTGCCCCCGCCCGCATCGCTCGCCGCCGCCCGCACCGCATGCCACCGTCTGGCTCCGCCCCTCACCGCACGTCGCCGCCCCACTCCGTCCGCCTCCGCCCTGCGCCGCACGCCACCACCCCGCTTCGTCCGCCTCAGCCCCGCGCCGCATGCCTCCGTGCCACCCCGCTCGTCGCTTGGTCGCCGCCCCGACTCGCTCGGCCGCCGCCCCGACTCGCTCCCCGCTCGGCCACCACTAACTCCCCAATGGCACCGAAGAAGACGCCGAAGGACAAGTCGAGTTTCTTCAGCGTGAGGGCGAAGCCCTCCGGGAACTTCGGAGTGGAGTTCTCCGACGCCGGGCGATGTTGGTGGCTCGGCATGTATCCCATCGCCGATGAGGCCGTGCGTGCCTACGACATGGTGGTGTGGCATGCCGGATGGCCAAAGATGGACCTTAATTTCCCGGAGATCGATACCCGAGCGGTGGCGGAGTGGCTCGTGCCGCAGGGCATCCGAATGGAGGAGATACCGGTGAAGAAGAAGAAGAGACCGGAGATTGTCATCACTCCCAGCGAGAGCGACGAGGCGGTGATGGCTCAGTTTGCGCGGGAGCATCCCGAGTATGTCCAGGCCGAGCAGGAGTTCTACTGGAAGCGCTATGCCGAGGAGGAGAAGAAGAAGAAGAAGGAGGATGAGGCCGGCCCCTCGACGGTGATCCCCATCGAGTCATCATCGTCGGAGGAGGACGAGGAGTTCTGGGGGATCTCGGATGACTCCAAAGAGTCGTACTGGATGCCCTCGGACGACGAGTAGTTCTGATAGTTGAAATTTATGTCATCTATGGTTGAACTATGTTGAATTTGATGTTTGAACTATGTTGAGATAAAGTAGTAGTTGGTTGTTTTTAGAATTTTACATCTTTGTTTTGGACCATCTGTTGGAATTACTCTTTTATTTACATCTTCGTTTTGGACCATCTGTTGGAGTTGAGCCTTTTTCGGAGATGTAAAAAGCACTTTTTGGTGCTCCAAATTTTTACATCACCGGTTTGGAGCACCAAAATATACATCATCTATTGGAGATGCTCTTAGGTAACCACCATCACTTTAGCTCGCCTGAACTCGAGCCACAGCCTTGACCTCGTGCTTGCCGAGCTCCGGCCGCCGCAAAAGCTCGCCGCTGTTGCCGATTCCAGCCACCCCATCACTACCCTATGCCACCGACCGACGCGCCTTGTCGTGCTCGTTCTGCAGAACCCAGCTGCACGTCCAGCTGACGCTTGTGGCGCAAACCCGAGGGGCTCCGCGACGACTTGAGGTCGCCGGTGACTAACCTCGATGGCTGCCAACATGGCGCCGTCATTAGGGGCTAATCAACCATGAATTAACCCCACACAGACACTGATAGTGGGCCCCGCTGTAGGTCAAAGCAGTAATCAATGAGGGATTAAGCGCTGTTAGTCACTGGGTCACTGACGTGTGGGACCCACATGTCACTACAGGAATCAGCTGATTTGCCGTCTGCCATGGCAGACGACAAAGGGCTTTGCCGTCAGCCGTGGACGGCAAACATGCCCGGCAAAGTAAGCTATGGTAAACAGCTCATTTGCCGTCTACTTTTGGCCAGCAGACGGCAAAGACCCCTTTGCCATCGGTGGTAGATGGCAAAGAACATGGACGACAAAGAATAGACGTTAGCCACGTTAGGTGGCTAACGGGAGGCTTTGCCGTCTGCCAGCTGACAGCAAACATGCCCTCCCCTTTGCCGTCTGCCTTGTGATGTCAGCAGACGCGTCATGCCCTCCTGCTCTTTGCCGTCTGCCATAGACGGCAAACTACCCAAGCCTTTGCCGTCTGCCACAGACGGCAAAGTGACAAAATGGGTCAGCTCCCAGGTTGCACAGGTTGTTGCCATGTGGCCTCTTTGCCGTCTGTGGCAGACGACAAAGAACCCTTTGCCGTCGGTGGCAGACAACAAAGAGCCTGCATTGCCTCTTTTTTTTCTTATATTTTTTCTTATATCCAAGCATTTCCACAACAAATATATGATATATATATATATATATATATTTACAGGGTAATTTCATAGCAAACATATGAGATATCCAACACATACATAGCAAGTTCCACATACATATGAGATATCCAATACATAGCAAGTTCACAATACATAGTTCATCCATGCATATTACAAGTTTCACATTGTTCCAAAATGAAAACATAAAGGGAAAACAAGCACTCCATCAATGCAAGTTTGCGTGAAGTGAATGAAATATGCAAAATGGGAAATAAGAAAGTAAGAAGAAGACTAGAAGAAGAAGAAGAAAATGAATGTGACGCCCCCGATTCAATCGTACACTAATCATGCACACAAACGTGTACGATCAAGATCAGGGACTCACGGGAAGATATCACAACACAACTCTAAAAGTAAATAAGTCATACAAGCATCATAGTACAAGCCAGGGGCCTCGAGGGCTCGAATACAAGTGATCGATCATAGACGAGTCAGCGGAAGCAACAATATCTGAGTGCAGACATAAAGTTAAACAAGGTGCCATAAGATGGCTAGCACAAACTGGGATACAGATCGAAAGAGGCGCATGCCTACTGCCTGGGATCCTCCTTAAGCTACTCCTGGTCGTCGTCGGCGGACTGCACGTAGTAGTAGGCACCCTCAGAGTAGTAGGAGTCATCGAAGGTGGCATCTGGCTCCTGGGCTCCAGCATCTGGTTGCGCCATCCGAGAAGAATGGAAAAGGGGGGGAAAAGAGGGGGCAAAGCAACCATGAGTACTCATCCAAAGTACTCGCAAGCAAGGATCTACACTACATATGCAATGGTATCAATGAAAAGGGTAGTATATGTGGACTGAACTGCAGAATGCCAGAATAAGAGAGGGATAGCTAGTCCTATCGAAGACTACGCTTCTGGTAGCCTCCATCTTGAAGCATATAGAAGAGAGTAGCTGGTAAGTTCACCAAGTATCATCGCATAGCATAAACCTACCCGGCGATCCTCTCCTCGTCGCCCTGTGAGAGAGCGATCACCGGGTTGTATCTGGAACTTGAAATGTTTTATTAAGTATCCGGTTCTAGTTGTCATAAGGTCGAGGTACAACTCCGGGTTGTCCTTTTACCGAGGGACACGGCTATTCGAATAGATAAACTTCCCTGCAGGGGTGCACCACATTACCCAACACGCTCGATCACTCTGGCCGGACATACTTTCCTGGGTCATGCCCAGCCTCGAAAGATCAACACATCGCAGCCCTACCTAGGCCTAACAGAGAGGTCAGCACACCGGTCTAAATCCTATGCGCGCAGGGGTCTGGGCCCATCGCCCATTGCACACCTGCATGTTGCGTGGGCGGCCGGTGAGCAGACCTAGCAACCTCCATTACAAAGGAAGTTGCGTTACGCGGTCCAAACCGGCGCGCGCCGCTCAGTCGCTGACGTCTAGGAGGCTTCGGCTGATACCACGACGTTGAGTGCCCATAACTGTTCCCGCGTGGTGGTTAGTGCGTATAGGCTCGTAGCCAGACTCAGATCAAATACACAATCTCGTTAAGCGTGTTAATTGATATAACCGCGGACGCCGACTAGGGACTAGGCCCACCTGTCTCCTAGGTGGTCACAACCTGTCCTGTCGCTCCGCCAAAGAGTAACACTCGGGGGCCGTCGGGAACCCAGGCCCACCACTACCTGGATGGAACCACCTGCCCCTTCAGCCCCCATCTTCGAACAGTAACATAGGTAAGGTAAAAGTATATAGTATATGTACCCGTGATAACCTCCTGAAGTGATCACGGCCCAGTAGTATAGCATGGCAGACGGACAAGATTGTAGGGCCACTGATGTAATTCTAGCAACCTATACTAAGCATTTAGGATTGCAGGTAAAGGTATCAACAGTAGTAGCAAGGACAGGCTATGCAGCAGAATAGGATTAACCGAAAGCAGTAACGTGCTACACTACTCTAATGCAAGCAGTAGAGAGAAGGAATAGGCGATATCGGGTTGATCAAGGGGGGGGGGGCTTGCCTGGAAGCTCGGCAGAGAAGGATGGGTCGTCAACACTGTAGTCGTATTGGGGGTCGCCGGCAGTCTCGGAGTCTACCGGAGAGAAGAGGGGGAAGAAACAATAAATATAATGCAAACAGATGCATAACGATGCATGACATGACACATAACGGTGCTAGGTGTGCCCTAACGCGGTGATAGGTGATACCGGCGAAGGGGGGAAACATCCAGGAAAGTACTCCCGGTGTTTGACGTTTTTGGACGGACGGACCGGAGGGGGAAAGTTGCGTGTTCGCTATGCTAGGGATGTGTGGCAGACAAACGGGTTGCGTAATCGGATTCGTCTCGTCGTTTTGAGCAACTTTCATGTACAAAGTATTTTCATCTGTGTTACGGATTATTTTATATTCATTTTTAAAGATTTAATTCATTTCTGAATTTATTATTAATTAAATTAATTCGAAAATACAATTACAACGTCATCATGACATCAGCGGTCAACTCTGACCGTTGACTGGTCAAACTGACGGTGGGTCCCACATGTCATTGACTATTTAGTTAATTAACAGTAGTTAATTAGGTTAATTAGTTAATTAGGTTAACTTATCAGACTTAATTAAGTTAATTATTTATTTAACTAATTAATTAATTAATTAACTATTTATTTTTAAATTCCTCTTTTTAAAAAAAAAAATCGTTCTGGGGGCTAGGCCCCGGCGGTTAGCAGCTACAGCCGGACATGTCCGGGCGACCAAAGGCACGCGCGGGCTCAGGGAGCCGGCGAGGCGAGCGGCTGTGGGGGCACGGCGACGGCGTCGGCAAGCAGGACCGGAGCGGGCGAGGTGGAGCAGCGCCGGGCGCGGTAGCACGTGCGCGCGGGTGGCCACAGGCGTCGGCGGCTGCAGCAGCAGCGCAGCGACGGGAGCAGCAAGCGGGCGGTGCGAGCGAGGCCACGGGAAAAGGGCAGCGGGCGCGCGGTAGCGCGGCTACGGGCGAGGCCACGAGCGGCGAGGCGCGAGCGGGGAAGGGCACAGGCGGCGGCCGTGCGCGGGCGCGAGCCGCGGAGCCAGGGTGCGCGTCGGGCGCGGCGACGCACGCGAGCAGCGGCGATGACCAGGGGGCGACGGGCGGTGAGCGGGCGGCGGGGAAGGCTCACATGGGGGGCCGAGTCGGGGAGGGCAGCGTGCTCGGGGTGGAAGGCGAGGGGAGGGGACGGAGGAGCTCGGCGACGGCGTGGTGGCGTCGGGGCGACGAGCACGGCGAGGACGAGGTGGTGCCGATGGGGAGGAGGACGAGGAGGCTACGGGGTCGACGAGGAGGCGGCGAAGAGCGGCGGCGCTGCGCCCCGATCCAATCTGGACCGGGGAGGGAGAGGTAGTGAGCGAGAGGGGGGAGTGGGTAGGGTTAAGGTTTGGTGGCGGCTGGGGGGGGAGGCCATATAGGCCACATGGTGGGCCGGCCTGGTGCAGTGGCCTGCTGGGCCGACGCCCAGATGGGAGGGGGTTCCCTTTTGTTTTACTTTACTTTTGTTTGTTTTGTCCTTTTTCCTTTTATCTATTTTTCCTTTCTAACTTAGTTTCTATTTATTTTAGTTTTAGTAAAATACAAAAGTTGTACCTAATTTAGTATATGTAATTATGCCACTGCCACAAACATTTTGACACATTTAATACAGTAGTTAGTATTTGTTTATCATTATTTTTAAGAGCATTTAAATAATAGCTTTACCACTGATTTAATTATTATAGTGCAATTGAATACTTTACAGAAGTGTGGTTTCTCCACCAATAATTAGTATGGATTATTTGCCACATTCCGAACATTTTAGTTTTAATGTTTGAAAACTTTTATCGTTAGACTTTAATTCAAATTTGAATTTTGATCGGTTCTGAACTAACGTGAGATTAGCAACAGTAATCGAGGCGATGTGGCATCATTAGCAGAGATTACTATAGCTTAATTATCCGGGCGTCACAATTCTCCTCCACTACAAGAAATCTCGTCCCGAGATTTAAGAGGTGGGTAAGGGGTGAGGTTCTGGCTACGAAATTCTAGCGAGTGTTCCCGGTATTGGTTACTCTTCTCGAAGAGGTCGAGCCATTATGTTGATGTCTTCATTTCTCTGCTTCAGGTCATCATGATGAAGTCAGCATCCTTCCTTCAGGAACTCCATGGTACTTATGAAAGAATAAGCGGGGAGGGTATTCTGGGAGAATGGACCGCTACATTGTTGCTTATCTGGTAGATAACATGAGGGAAGGTGGCGGAAAGCATCTCTCGAATTGAAACTTAAGGAATTATCGAGAGCAAAGTAAGAAGGTGCAAAATAGAAGTTTCAAGCGGATAGGCAATCGTTCGTTGCCTGAAACGAAGTGTGAAAGGGGGTTCAGTGCAATGGGAATAAGTATTGTGTCTGATACCAGAATTGATGATCTCTCAGAAGGGGGCTCGTGAATTATACGAGGCCACGCGCGAGGGACAACCATGGGAACAGGGTGTGTACAGGAGAGTCAGGTTTCAATTCTGTGGAACTGTGGGTTATGGGCCCACCATGTGGGTTAAAGGTAGGAGGGGCGTTGACGTCTTGCACAATCATGTAAGCAAGGTATGTCAGAGGATAGCCTGTCAGTTATGTCGGCAACAACATTGGTACCAAGGGCGAGGGACGAAGAGAACCATTTTCCTGCTCGTTGAACGAGGCGGACCAATAGGCAAGGTTCTCGTCCATCGGTGGTTACCGGAATGTCATCAACAATAGTAACAGGGTCGTACTGATAGAGTGTACGCCGAGGTGTTACATAAGGAGAGAATATTACTATTTAGATCATATGTAGATCACAAGAAAGGTTAAACAATCCAACAGAAAGGAAAATGTGATTATCAGTGTAAACAAACCAATGGAAAGAAAAATGTGTTTAAACACAAGTAATAGGAGTATATCCTCCCCAAGGACAAACAGAGCATGATATCCAGGACGGGATATGAAGTAGAAAACCATTTAGGTAAGGGGAGGGAAATTTCATGACATTACCCATACAACGGTGTTTGGATAATTGGTAAAGAAAATTTAGCATTGTGCTTCAAATGTTCTTGTTGATGATTGGTGTATCATAGTTATGCTTCGAGGTAGCAATGATATGGTGTTTCAAGCAAGGGCCAGACATTGGATACACAAATGATCCATCAGGAGCAACTTATAAATTAAGTCTTACAATTTCCTCCTTGAAGAATGGCTAACCTTGTAAAAGAAAGAAACTATAATAATAGGTCCTCCAGCCAGGTGTGTTAGGCATGATACCGGTTCATCTAAGGACCAATATTATAACTCCTGGAATTATGTTCCAACCATCATGTCTGACCGAGATTCAGATCTGATTGGTTTCAGGATACCTCAGACTCAGTATGTCCGAGAAGAAAAGGTGCAACACACATCGACGAGATGACATTGTAAGATTCTCGGGAAATGAACTATGGGAGTGGGTCACGAAACAATAGTTCATCATTAAACCAAGGAGAGGATGAGGAGGTGGCTGATTGACTCAGCGACAATTCATCGAGATTTCCAAAAGGATGGATTTCCACAATGATGTGAACAAGGAGATAACAATTGTCAATTCAAATGATATAAGGTTGTATGCTCGAGGAAAAGATAGACCATTAATCATCGGTTGAAAGGTGCATCCAAAATATGACCATAGGCAGCATGATCAATGTTAGAATGGCGATTCAATAACCAACAGCCTAAGAACAAAATGTTGATCGTTAACTTCAAAGCAATTGGGTTGCTAGAAGTACAGAATCCAAGCAGCATCGCTTGCATATTGGTATCCCGGTTAGAATCAACACGGGGACCAAGAAAGAACGATGATGGTGAAAAGTATCACTATGCCAAGAATTTTCTAAGAGGTGGAGTAATCCTCTCAACATACTCGGCATAAAAGACAGTAATACTTCAAGGTAGAACATAATACAAGCTGGATAGCAAGCGGCATCCATAACATAGACAAGTTAGTGATGAAAGGAAGTCAGGGATGTTGTCGATGATAACAAAAATCATTGAGGGCAAGGAGGGTATTTCTCATCACGAACTCAGTTGACGTCTCTAAAGAAGTCAAAATGTGGACAACGATCACGACACCTTTTGCCAAGAGTTTTCAAGAGAAGGCAATCGAACAGTGATGGCGTCAAGCAGGGGAATGTCAACGCGGAAGGTTATAGGAACAACAGATAAGATGCAAGCTCGGAACCAAAGTTACCTTTCAAGACAAGCAATATGATGTTGAAAGCTCGACGTAAGTCATGCTCACACTCTGAAGAATTTGTGTACCAGAGAAGGGCGAGGTAGCATAGTCAAAGATAGCAGGATAAGGATGAAACCGATAGTCTAGGAATAACCAGATTGAGCTCAAAAATTTCCCAGTAACATTTACTAGGCGTATTGAATTGCAGTGTGGAATAATTTCACTAGTCGGTGTTCTCGGTTGACAACAACCCAGAACTCGTAGAATGACAAAGACAAGAAAAGGTATTCCTTCATCAAGGTTAATAAGATGCAGTGCAAAGGCATGATATCCTTGAGATACCAGAGGGTAAAAGTCGAAGGTGGAACATGATAGAAGTTGAACTGGGTCGTTGACCTGCGACAGCAGACACTTTAACCTTGCCAAAATTGATGAGGCACTAGAATGAATTTCTTTCAGATATACTGGATAAGGACAGCATGGTCAGAACAATAACTGCAAGGGGTCAAATCAAGGATACCGAAAGAATTACACAGATGGATAATTATTCTGCAAGAAGCTTCTGAGACGGTCTACATCGTTTCCATGGGCATGAACACAAGTTCAAGGTCGACTCTCACTTCTTCAATGCATATCATTTCATTCACCTCTCTCTTTGATAGAGCTGCAGTGTTGGAAATTTATCTGGCAAAACACCAGAATAGTATGACATGTGAAAACTTTTGGGTTCTCACGGATTAGGGGAAGGCATAGGCTCAACCCATCTGGGTATCTTAGGAACATATACCATAAACTTCAAGAGTACATAACACAAGCTCGTAAGAAGAGCATGGTTGGCAAAACAGAGGATACAATTTACCAAAGGTATTATGTATCGGGGGAAGAACTCACAAGGTGATTGAAAATGAAGGACACTGTCGGATAATAATCCAACAACGGATCGGGCAATCCACAACGGAGTTGATGTGAGTATCGGTACTCACTCAGAGGAAGAAAGAATGCAGAGGCATCAGATTCAAGAAACACCTGAATAGTCTAATGCTTAAATTACAAAGGAATTATGATTTCCAAAACAAAGGATCACAAGCAGATGCTCTAATCAAGGATGGATAAGTTGAAAAGACTTAGTTGGACAATCAATAAAGGTCTGAATTTCTGAGAACCAACTCATGTCCGAAATGACGTCTGAGCCGGAAGATAATTTAAAAGGTTGTCCTAATGATCGCGTGCATACGCACATATTGAATCATTAGGCTCAAAATGGCAAAGATAAGGGGTGTCAACGAAGACGACTAGACATATGGAATTAACCATAGTGCAAGCAGGCAAGGATTTCAAGAGCAATAGGCTGCAGAGGATTTTCGGAAGATCAAAAAGCATTTCGAAGGATTTGTGAAACTCATGAACAACTGGGATGAACGGATCCTCGATAATGTGAGGAATTATCCGTAAGGGTTTTCATGCGGAAAAGAACTGCAAGGCAGTAACTCAAAGGATTATCGGGGCAACAGAGAGTATCTCGGGGCATCTTGTAATAACAAGAGCAACGAGAAATGATTGTATGAATGACAAGTGTAAGTAGTCACCCATAGGGATATATCGGTGGTAGGAATTGCAAGACGATGAGCACAAAGGTCTCGGAAAAATATCGAGGGATATCCTCAGAATCTTCTGACGAAGCAGGTCATCTTCTAGATTGAGGGCTCTCCGGGAGAAGTAGTTACGAGAACCTAGAGTCAGAGTTAGTAAAATCTTTTAACCCGAAAAGAAGAGCGATCAGAGTCCCAGAGTATAGAAGAGGAATAAAAGATCCTAATACCACCCATTTGTGATGTGGGCCCGTAAGCCACACAACAAGTTAGTAAAACATTTTTTCAAAGGCTAGACTCAACTTTGGCCAAGGAGTTGAAAAAGGGGCTACCTACAGGCAGTTGGCTCTGATACCAACTTGTAACGCCCCCGATTCAATCATACACTAATCATGCACGCAAATGTGTACGATCAAGATCAGGGACTCACGGGAAGATATCACAACACAACTCTAAAAGTAAATAAGTCATACAAGCATCATAGTACAAGCCAGGGGCCTCGAGGGCTCGAATACAAGTGCTCGATCATAGACGAGTCAGCAGAAGCAACAATATCTGAGTACAGACATAAAGTTAAACAAGGTGCCATAAGATGGCTAGCACAAACTGGGATACAGATCGAAAGAGGCGCAGGCCTTCTGCCTGGGATCCTCCTTAAGCTACTCCTGGTCGTCTTCGGCGGCCTGCACGTAGTAGTAGGCACCCTCAGAGTAGTAGGAGTCATCAAAGGTGGCATCTGGCTCCTGGGCTCCAGCATCTGGTTGCGCCATAAGAGAAGAATGGAAAAGGGGGGAAGAGTGGGCAAAGCAACCGTGAGTACTCATCCAAAGTACTCTCAAGCAAGGATCTACACTACATATGCAATGGTATCAATGAAAAGGGTAGTATAGGTGGACTGAACTGCAGAATGCCAGAATAAGAGAGGGATAGCTAGTCCTATCGAAGACTACGCTTCTGGCAGCCTCCATCTTGAAGCATATAGAAGAGAGTAGCTGGTAAGTTCACCAAGTATCATCGCATAGCATAAACCTACCCGGCAATCCTCTCCTCGTTGCCCTGTGAGAGAGTGATCACCGGGTTGTATCTGGCACTTGAAAGGGTGTGTTTTATTAAGTATCCGGTTCTAGTT
The DNA here is from genome assembly GCA_011799875.1 of Thinopyrum elongatum. NCBI lineage: Eukaryota > Viridiplantae > Streptophyta > Magnoliopsida > Poales > Poaceae > Thinopyrum > Thinopyrum elongatum. Next base: position 102,078,450 of record CM022299.1, read on the forward strand.
GTCATCAGGTCGAGGTACAACTCCGGGTCGTCCTTTAACTGAGGGACACGGCTATTCAAATAGATAAACTTCCCTGCAGGGGTGCACCACATTACCCAACACACTCGATCACTCTGGCCGGACACACTTTCCTGGGTCATGCTCGGCCTCGGAAAATCAACATGTCGCAACCCTACCTAGGCCTAACAGAGAGGTCAGCACGCCGGTCTAAATCCTATGCACGCAGGGGTCTGGGCCCATCGCCCATTGCACACTTGCACGTTGCGTGGGCGGCCGGTGAGCAGACCTAGCAACCTCCATTACAAAGGAAGTTGCGTTACGCGGTCCAACCCGGCATGCGCCGCTCAGTCGCTGACGTCTAGGAGGCTTCGGCTGATACCACGACGTCAAGTGCCCATAATTGTTGCCGCGTGGTGGTTAGTGCGTATAGGCTCGTAGCCAGACTCAGATCAAATACCCAATCTCATTAAGCATGTTAATTGATATAACCACGGACGCCGACTAGGGACCAGGCCCACCTGTCTCCTATGTGGTCACAACCTGCCTTGTCGCTCCGCCACAAAGTAACACTCGGGGGCCGTCGGGAACCTAGGCCCACCACTACCTGGATGGAACCACCTGCCCCTTCAGCCCCCATCTCCGAACAGTAACATAGGTAAGGTAAAAGTATATAGTATATGTACCTGTGATCACCTCCCGAAGTGATCACGGCCCAGTAGTATAGCATGGTAGATGGACAAGAATGTAGGGCCACTGATGTAATTCTAGCAACCTATACTAAGCATTTAGGATTGTAGGTAAAGGTATCAATAGTAGTAGCAATGACAGGCTATGCAGTAGAATAGGATTAACCGAAAGCAGTAACATGCTACACTACTCTAATGCAAGCAGTAGAGAGAAGGAATAGGTGATATCGGGTTGATCAAGGGAGGGCTTGCCTGGAAGCTCGGCAGAGAAGGACGGGTCATCAACACTGTAGTCGTACTGGGGGTCGCCGGCAGTCTCGGAGTCTTTCGGAGAGAAGAGGGGGAAGAAACAATAAATATAATGCAAACAGATGCATAACGATGCATGACATGACACATAACGGTGCTAGGTGTGCCCTAACGCGGTGATAGGTGATACCGGCGAAGGGGGGAAACATCCGGGAAAGTATTCCCGGTATTTGACGTTTTCGAACAGACGGACCGGAGGGGGAAAGTTGCGAGTTCGCTATGCTAGGGATGTGTGGCGGACGAACGGGCAGCGTAATCGGATTCGTCTCGTCGTTCTGAGCAACTTTCATGTACAAAGTATTTTCATCCAAGTTACGGATTATTTTATATTCATTTTTAAAGATTTAATTTATTTCTGAATTTATTATTAATTAAATTAATTCAAAAATACAGTTACGACGTCATCATGACGTCAGCTGTCAACTCTGACCGTTGACTGGTCAAACTGACGGTGGGTCCCACAGGTCATTGACTATTTAGTTAATTAACAGTAGTTAATTAGGTTAATTAGGTTAACTTATCAGACTTAATTAAGTTAATTAATTAATTAACTATTTATTTTTAAATTCCTCTTTTTTTTTTAAATCATTCTGGGGGCTGGGCCCCGGCGGTCAGCGGCTACAGCCGGACACGTCCGGGGCTGTGCCCATTCGGGCACCGGACGGGTCCGGGCGACCAAAGGCGCGCGCGGGCTCAGGGACCCGGCGAGGCGAGCGGCTGTGGGGGCGCGACGACGGCGCCGGCAAGCGGGACCGGAGCGGGCGAGGTGGGGCGGCGTCGGGCGCGGTAGCGCGGACGGCCACGGGCGTCGGCGGCTGCAGCAGCAGCGCAACGACGGGAGCAGCAAGCGGGCGGTGCGAGCGAGGCCACGGGAAAAGGGCAGCGGGCGAGCGGTAGCGCGGCTACAGGCGAGGCCACGAGCGGCGAGGCGCGAGCGGGGAAGGGCACGGGCGGCGAGGCGCGGCGACGCATGCGAGCACCGGCGGTGACCAGGGGGCGACGGGCGGTGAGCGGGCGACGGGGAAGGCTCACGTGGGGGGCCGAGTCGGGGAGGGCAGCGTGCTCGGGGTGGAAGGTGAGGTGAGGGGACGGAGGAGCTCGGCGACGGTGTGGTGGCGTCGGGGCGACGAGCACGGCGAGGACGAGGTGGCACCGATGGGGAGGAGGGCGAGGAGGCTACGGGGTCGACGGGGAGGCGGCCGAGGCGGCGACGGGCGGCGGCGCTGTGCCCTGATCCAATCTGGACCGGTGAGGGAGAGGGAGTGAGCGAGAGGGGAGAGTGGATAGGGTTAGGGTTTGGTGGCGGCTGGGGGGGAGGCTATATAGGCCACATGGTGGGCCGGCCTGGTGCAGTGGCCAGCTGGGCCGAGGCCCAGATGGGGGGGGGGTTCCCTTTTGTTTTACTTTACTTTTGTTTGTTTTGTCCTTTTTCCTTTTATCTATTTTTCCTTTCTAACTTAGTTTCTATTTATTTTAGTTTTAGTAAAATACAAAAGTTGTACCTAATTTAGTATATGTAATTATGCCACTGCCACAAACATTTTGACACATTTAATACAATAGTTAGTATTTGTTTATCATTATTTTTAAGAGCATTTAAATAATAGTTTTGCCACTGATTTAATTATTATAGTGCAATTGAATACTTTACAGAAGTGTGGTTTCTCCACCAATAATTTGCATGGATTATTTGCCACATTCCGAACATTTTAGTTTTAATGTTTGAAAACTTTTATTGTTAGACTTTAATTCAAATTTGAATTTTGATCGGTTCTAAACTAACGCGAGATTAGCAACAGTAATCGAGGTGACGTGGCATCATTAGCAGAGATTACTGTAGCTTAATTATCCGGGCGTCACAATGAAGAAGAAGAACAATAAGAATAAGAAGTATATGAGATTTATGAGCTAACTTAGGTAAAAAAGACATTTATGAGCTAACTTAGGTAAAATGGATCATTTATGAGCTAACTTAGGTAAAATGGATCATTTTGGAGCTAACTTAGATAAAATGGATCATTTTGGAGTTAACTTAGGTCAAAATGACATTTATGAGCTAACCTAGGTAAAATGGATCATGTATGAGCTAACTTAGGTAAAATGGATCATCTATCAGCTAACTTAGCTAAAATGGATCATTTTGGACCTAACTTAGCTAAAATGGATCATTTTGGAACTAACCTAGGTAAAATGGATCATTTTGGAGCTAACGTAGGTAAAATGGATCATTTTGGAGCTAACCTAGGTAAAATGGATCATTTTGGAGCTAACCTAGGTAAAATGGATCATTTTGGAGCTAACCTAGGTAAAATGGATCATTTTGGAGCTAACCTAGGTAAAATGGATCATTTTGGAGCCAACCTAGCTAATTATGCCATTTTTGAGTTAACTAAGCATATTATGCCATTTTTGACATAAGTAAGCTAAGTATAGGTCTTTATTGAGCTAACCTAGGTAACTAAGCATATTAGAGCTAACTTAGTATTTTAGAGCTAACTGAGGTCATTTTGCAGCCAACTTAGGTAAAATTGATCATTTTGGAGCTAATTAAGCTTATTATGTCATTTTGGAGGAAAATAAGCTAAGTATATGGCATTTATGAGGTTACCAAGGTTGTTATGCCATTTTTTTACCTAAGTAAGCTAATTATGCCATTTTTGACATAAGTAAGCTAAGTGTATGTCATTATTGAGCAAACCTGGTAACTAAGCATATTAGAGCTAACTTAGGTCATTTTGGAGGAAACAAAACTAAGTGTAGATCATTTTAGAGCTAACTTAGGTAAAATGGATCATTTTGGAGCTAAGTAAGCTAAGTCTAGGTCATTATGGTAAGCATATTGGAGAAAATAAAGCTAAGTCTTGGTCATTATGCATTTGTTAAGCAAAACAATATAGAAAACTTACCGTCATCACGGAGGTGAAGCACCGGGGTGGCTCGTACCGGTACCACCTAGAGAAGGATCGTGCGATGCTTCTCTGGAGTTACGCTGCACCAAAGATCATTTGCAATGTCTCGTTAGCATGATGACACTCAAATGTTAAGACTAGTAACTAATGACCATTCAAATTAAACTCCCGTGGTCCCCAGAGCAATCTCTGGCATCGACGGAGGGGTCTGACCGGCCTTCTCGCACACAGACTGCACATTTGGTTTTGACGAGTCAGTCATACTAGGTAGTAATGAAACAAACATTACGTGAATGATTTGGCTAATATGCAGAAGAAACTTACCACGAGGAGCTCGTACATGGCCCGGTTCTGCATGTCATTCCGTGCCCTCTCCTCCTCCAACATCTTTGCCATCTTCTCCTCCAACTCCCGCTACTTCTCCTCCGCCTGCCGGTCCCTCTCCGCCAGAAGTGTGTGGGTTCTATCTCTCTCACTCTGAAGAGCAGCCTGCAACACCACTCCTCGTTAGCATTGTAATCATCGATGGTCGCACACACAATGTAATGGAGGAAAGATAGCTGAGCCCGTATAACTAACCTCGAAGGCGAGCTCGACTGGCCGTTGACGAGGCCTCATCTTAGGAGCGGAGCTCGACTGGCGCGCCTTGATGTCCGGGAGAGTGCTAGGACAACGTATAAGTCCATCTCCAATGGCTATCGAGCCATGGGACCTCCCGCCACCAGATAACATCACCAAGTCTAGATCAAACTGCTGGCTCGGGTTAAAGTCCTCCCCTTTCGTCGCCTTCCCCACATCTCTGTACCTCACGAGCTTGTTGTGGGAGGAGATGTTGGTGAAGTTCTTTGGATGATCGAGGTCAGACACAGAGAATGCCTTGACCTTCTTGTACGAGGCAGTATAGGCCATGGCATAGAGGTCATACTCCTCTGGCACCTCCGCCTTATTGTGTTTTGCCTGAAAGAGAGGAACAGAGTAAATTAGTAATTAAAGGGCTCAAGCTAGCATGAAGAATGAATTGCGTGAATCATGAAGCAAACCACATACCCAGTTCCGCTCGAACTGAAATAAGTTGGCACTGCCTTCATGGTGTGGCACACCTTCCATTTGGGCATGCCGGTCCTTGGCATTGTTGTGGACGGCTAGCCATTGGTCTGAGCACCAGTCATCCGCACACCATCTCGGGGGCACCTAAGTTAGTAAAGAGAAACTTGAGCGCTACGCCTACGAATCAAATCAAGGAAACTAAGTACAAGGCCTTAAGAATAGGTAATTACCGTCATGTACTGCTCCTTCAGAAAGTTTTCGCGGCACGCTGGCTTGGGCTTCTTAATACCACGCGAGGCGTAGTAGTGTCGAACAGCCTGCACCTGAGCCTCGTGCCATAAGTTTTGTAGTAGGCGCCTGCACTCGGCATCGATAACCTTTGCCGCGGCCTCCTCGTATCCCTCCTCACACCTGTAGAAGGTCTGCAATCAAATGAGACAACATTGATTAGTACAATAACTAGCTATTTGAAGATTTTTAATTGTGTAAAGGAGAAATTACCCAAAAGTTTCTGGTCACCATCTCTGCCCTCGTGTGGCACAAGACACCATCGATCATCTCCTCCGGTGGGGCCGGGGCAGCCAAGTAGTGCTCCTAGCTCAATCCTAGCTGTGGAAGCTGACCCTCACCGGGCAACGTGACAAACCCCGGGAAGTTTTGCCGGCAAAGCACACCAAGGACGGTGTTGGGCCTGCGGACATCATCAGCGTGATGCCAACCCCTGCAGTATGACAAGGCCAACGTATTAGATATTTGAAGAAATGTGAAGGCAAATGGTACAAAAAGAGTAAATGCACTTACCTCTCCCCATCAGGGAAAATCAACAACCTCTGCTCATGGGTCGCCGGCATGGACGGGAGCCGTGTACAACCACGCTGGTAGACGATGGCCCCCTCAACCACCTCGCCCTCGCTATCAGCCGGATCACCGCCACCATCAGCATGGCCACTCGGCCCCTCAGGCGGATCCGTCCAGGTACCCCATCCTGACGTCTCCTAGGACGTACCCTGGTCCGGAGTCTCGTGGGGCCAAGTCTTGTGGGCCGAATGCCAGCCGACCCGAGGCTCATGGAGCGAAGTCTGCGTAGCCTGATACATCTCCGACGTATCGATAATTTATGAAGTATTCATGCCATGTTTACAAAAATTTTATATGGTTTTGGTATGATTTGATTAGAACTAACCCAGACTGACGCTGTTTTCAGCAGAACTACCATGGTGTCGTTTTTTGTGCAGAAATAAAAGTTCTCGAAATGGGCTGAAAATTTACGGTGATTTTTTCTGGACCAAAAGAGAACCCTGAAGCACAAGAGTTGGACCAGAAGAGTCTCGAGGCGACGACAAGGTAGGGGGGCGTGCCCTACCCCCTCGGGTGGGTGCTCCTACCTTGTCACTGCCTCGTGGACCCCCTTGACGTGAGATCGACGCCAAAAATTCCTATAAATACCAAAACCCCCAGAAATAAACCTAGATCGGGAGTTTCGCCGCCGCAAGCCTCTGTAGCCACGAAAAATCAATCTAGGCCCTCTCCGGCACCCTACCGAAGGGGGCCATCATCACCGGAGGCCATGGAGGAGGATCCCAGAGGGGGCCATCATCACCATGGAGGCCAAGGACCAGAGGGAGAACCTCTCCCCATCTAGGGGGTGGGCCATGGAGGAGGAAGCACAAGGGGGAGACCCTCTCCCCCTCTCTCTCGGTGGCGCCGGAGTGCCACCGGGGGAACCATCGCCGCGGTGATTGTCTTCATCAACATCACCATCTTCATCACGTTCCTCATCTCTTTTTGGCGGTCCACTCTCCCACACCCCGCTGTAATCCACTACTTGAACATGGTGCTTTATGCCACATATTATGATCCAATGATGTGTTGCCATCCTATGATGTTTTGAGTAGTTTATTTTGTCTTTTGGGTTGATTGATGATCTAGAGTACGTTTTATTTTGGTACTGTCCTATGGTGCCTTCCGTGCCGCGCACACGTGAAGGATTCCCACTGTAGGGTGTTGCAATACATTCATGATTCGCTTATAGTGGGTTGCTAGAGTGACAAAAGCTTAAACCCGAGTAAGGGGGTTGTTGCGTATGGGATAAAGGGGACTTGTTACTTTAATGCTATGGTTGGGTTTTACCTTAATGATCTTTAGTAGTTGTGGATGCTTGCTAGAGTTTGAATCATAAGTGCATATGATCCAAGAACAGAAAGTATGTTAGCTTATGCCTCTCCCTCATATAAAATTGCAATGACGACTACTGATCTTGTTAACAATTGCCTAGGATGATTCCGCACGCCAACCCGTCATTATTCCACACTCGCTATTTATAATATATAGTAATATATTCTAACTTCATGTTAACATAACCTACTTTTATATTTTAGTTCTCTGATATCATGCAAAGTTATCCTCTTCATACCCACAACGTAGTTTATTTCTCGTTTCTAGATGGAAGCAAACGTTCGGTGTACGTAGAGTCGTATCAGTGGAAGATAGGACTTGAGAGAATATTGATCTTACCTTTAGCTCCTTGTGGGTTCGACACTCCATACTTATCACTTCCACCTTTGGGAATTGCTACGATGATTCCTTGCACTTGGGGATTATCAAGCTCTTTTCTGGCGCCGTTGCTGGGGAGCAATAGCGTGGGGTTAATATTTTCGTGTATGCTTGTTTTCTTTCTTCACTAAGTAGATTTTGTTTTCCCTTTTTGTTTTCTTTTATTGTGGGTGAAACAAACAAAAAAAATGCAAATTACAAAAAAAATACTTGCCTCTTATGCTTAAAAAGTTTTTTCAAAAAGAGAAGTGATTGGAAGGTTGTGCATTGGAGAAGTGAGGGTCGACCTTGAACACTTGTGTTCATGATCATGGAAACAATGTAGAATTTTTCATGGAAGTTTCTCAAAAATAATTATCCCCTTGTATATATCCATTGTATTATAAAAATAATGTGCCTAGATTTGCCTTTAGGATGATTAGATTGCTTGTTTGGTATGTGCGGTGCAAAAACAGAAACTTTTGTTGTAGTGTGTGGATTTAAATTTTTTACTGGAACACGAAAAAATTCTGAATTTTTTACACAGTAATGCTATGCAAATTTTTTATTTTTTCCTAAGTTTTCATAGTTTTTGGAGGTACAGAAGTATACCAAATATTCAGATTGCTACAGACTGTCCTGTTTTTGACAGATTCTGTTTTCTATGTGTTGTTTACTTATTTTGATGAATCTATGGGTAGTATCGGGGGGTATGAACCATGGTAAAGTTGTAATACAGTAGATATATTGCTAATATGAAATTGGAATGAGTTTACAACAGTACCTAAAGGTAGTGATTTGCTTTATTATACTAACGGATCTCACAAGGTTTTTTGTTAAGTTTTGTGTGGATGAAGTGTTCGAAGATCGAGGAGTTATCGATATGAGAAGAATAAGGAGAGGCAAGAGTTCAATCTTGGGGATGCCCAAGGCACCCCAAGTAAATATTCCAAGGATACTCAAGCATCTAAGCTTGGGGATGCCCCGGTTGGCATCCCATCTTTCTTCCTCAACAATTATCGGTATACCTCGGTTTTTGTTTTGTTCACATGATATGTGTCTTTTGAGTTTATTTTTCCTTTCTTTTCATTTATGAACCATGCTAGTATGAGATAGTCCTTCATTGATTTATAGAATGCTTCATGCGCTTCACTTAAATCTTTTGAGTATGGCTTTTTAGAATGCTCTTTGTGCTTCACTTAAATCTTTTGAGTATGACTTTATAGAATGCTTCATGTGCTTCACTTATATATTTTGAGCTTGGATGTTGGTAATATATATTAATTGTAGAATGGTCCATGAACTTCACTTATATCTTTTGGAGTATGAATAAGATTATCATCAAAATTGGGCTTGGAAGAGTATCATTAAAATATCATGCCTAGCTAAAAAGGTATTAAAGAAAAGCGCTTGTTGGGAGACAACCCAATATTTACCCCTACTGTTTTTGTGTGTTCTCATGATTATGATACTGTAGTAATCATGTTTTATAGCTTTTGTTTCAATAAATTGCCAAGTAAAGCCTTTGGGATAGTGTGGTTGATAGTTGATTTGATTCTGTGCAAAAACAGAAACTTTTGCATCCAGTAACAGAATTGTTAAAATTCACTGGAAGGTGGAAAAACTTTGAATTTTTTACAGAGGATTTATATACAAATTTTCTTAGTTTTCCTAATTTTTCACAATAGTTAGAGTTATATAAGTATTAAAACAATTCAGATCTTCCCAGACTGTTCTGTTTTTGACAGAATTTTTTTTCAATGCATAGTTTGCTTGATTTAGTGTTTCCATAGCTTATATTAAGTGATATAAATTGTGGAAATGATAGAGTACAGTAGGCATTATGTGGAAACAATTATGAATCTTGTCTTGACAGTACCCAAGTGAATGATTGGTTTTATACTAACGAAGCTCATGAGTTTTCTGTTGAGTTTTGTGTGATTGAAGTTTTCAAGTTTTGGGTGAGGTGTCGATATGATGAGAACAAGGAGTGGAAAGACCCTAAGCTTGGGGATGCCCAAGGCACCCCAAGGTAATATTCAAGGAAGACTCAAGCGCCTAAGCTTGGGGATGCCCCGGAAGGCGTCCCCTCTTTTGTCTTCAACACTATCGGTATACCTTACTCGGAGCTATATTTTTATTCGTCACATGATATGTGTTTTGATTGGAGCGTATTTTCATTTTACTTGCTGCTTGAATAAAATCATTGGATTTGAAATCTTGAATGAGAGAGAGTCCTCCCATGGCTATTTAACTATTTGACTACTCATTGATCACTTATATCTTTCTGGAGTAGTTTTGTCATTTACTCTTGTGCTTCACTTATATCCTATGAGTAAATGGTTGAATGAATTGAATATCATAAATCTGAAATTATATATGTTTCATATGCTTATCCCATGGGGAGTAATTACTTCACAAATAAGAAGTATATGTGGTAAAATTTATTGAAAGTTAGCAAACACAACATTGGTCACTTGAACAATTCATGAAAGAATATTGAAGGAAGAGAGATTTCACATATAAATATACTATCTTGGACATATTCTATGATTGTGAGCCCCTTTAATTATTTTCAAACATGAGAAAATTAGTTGAAGTTGGACAAGGAAGACAACGTAATGAGTTATGTTTGGTATATTTGTATAGAAGTTATATTGTTATGGATCCTCCAACATGTGGTGCTTGCTTAGGATCTTTTGCTAGCCAAAATTTTGTACTAAGTAGAGATACTACTTGTGCATCCAAAACTCTTAAACCCAGTTTCATGCCATGAGTGTCCAACATATCTATCTATGGATTGAATAAGATACTTCAAGTAAGTTGTCATCGGTGCAAAAAGCAATAAAAATTGCTCCTAAATATGTATGATCTTTTATTGTAAAGGAAAATAAGCGTTGTACGAACTTGTGGTGGTAAAGAAATAAAAGCGACGTACTGCATAATAAAAGTTGCTATCACAAAGGGCAATACAACATGACGTTCCTTTGCATTAAGGGTTTGCACATCCAAAGTTAAAAAGCGCATGACAACCTCTGCTTCCCTCTGCGAAGGGCCTATCTTTTACTTTCATGTATTTACTTTTATGCAAGAGTCAATAGTATCCCTTCCTATTTCAACCACAATTATTCTTTAGTTGGCAAGCATCATGTGGTGGGGAAAGATCCAAGCATATATGGCCATTCAAATATATTTGATCATGAATTATTATTGTTGACAATTATATATATGATAAATAAGTTGGGAGGCGAAACATTAAGCCACTATCTTTCTCTGTGTTTGACGGATGCTATTTGTTCAAAAAATATGCTTTGAGTGTTAGCAATCATGGAAGACTATATGATAGTTGAGTATGTGGAATTTGCTAAATCAAATCTCTTACATAGACCCTTCCTGAAAATAAGATGAATTGCAATTGTTCGATGACTAAGAACATGGTTTGTTAGTTTTCAAGAAACTTTATGGTCTATACTTTAACTTGTGAATAGCTTGCTACTTGATCATGAGAAGTTTTATGAGATGAGCTACTGTTTATGATATATAATAATGCTAGAAAAGGTGTTTGGAACTATCATCGATCAAATTTATGCACTATGCTAGCATTCACACTTCATAAATTATTTCTTTTATCATTTACCTACTCGAGGACGAGCAGGAATTAAGCTTGGGGATGCTGATACGTCTCCAACGTATCGATAATTTATGAAGTATTCATGCCATGTTTACAACAATTTTATATGGTTTTGGTATGATTTGATTAGAACTAACCCAGACTGACGCTGTTTTCAGCAGAACTACCATGGTGTCATTTTTTTTTGCAGAAATAAAAGTTCTCGGAATGGGCTGAAAATTTATGGTGATTTTTTATGGACCAAAAGAGAACCCTGAAGCACAAGAGTTGGACCAGAAGAGTCCCGAGGCGACGACAAGGTAGGGGGGCGCGCCCTACCCCCCGGGAGGGTGCTCCTACCTTGTCGCTGCCTCGTGGACCCCCTTGACATGAGACCGACGCCAAAAATTCCTATAAATACCAAAACCCCCAGAAATAAACCTAGATGGAGAGTTCCTCCGCCGCAAGCCTCTGTAGCCACGAAAAATCAATCTAGGCCCTCTCCGGCACCCTGCCGAAGGGGGCCATCATCACCGAAGGCCATGGAGGAGGATCCCGGAGGGGGCCATCATCGCCATGGAGGCCAAGGACCAGAGGGAGAACCTCTCCCCATCTAGGGGGGAGGCCATGGAGGAGGAAGCACAAGGGGGAGACCCTCTCCCCCTCTCTCTCGATGCCGCCGGAGTGCCACCGGGGGAACCGTCGCCGCGGTGATTGTCTTCATCAACATCACCATCTTCATCATGTTCCTCATCTCTTTTCGGCGGTCCACTCTCCCGCACCCCGCTGTAATCCCCTACTTGAACATGGTGCTTTATGCCACATATTATGATCCAATGATGTGTTGCCATCCTATGATGTTTTAAGTAGTTTCTTTTGTCTTTTGGGTTGATTGATGATCTAGATTGGTTTGAGTTGTATGTTTTATTTTGGTGCTGTCCTATGGTGCCTTCCGTGCCGCGCACACATGAAGGATTCCCGCTGTAGGGTGTTGCAATACATTCATGATTCGCTTATAGTGGGTTGCTAGAGTGACAGAAGCTGAAACCCGAGTAAGGGGGTTGTTGCGTATGGGATAAAGGGGACTTGTTACTTTAATGCTATGGTTGGGTTTTACCTTAATGATCTTTAGTAGTTGTGGATGCTTGCTAGAGTTCCAATCATAAGTGCATATGATCCAAGAACAGAAAGTATGTTAGCTTATGCCTCTCCCTCATATAAAATTGCAATGACGACTACTGATCTTGTTAACAATTGCCTAGGATGATTCCGCACGCCAACGCGTCATTATTCCACACTCGCTATTTATAATATATAGTAATATATTCTAACTTCATGTTAACAACACCTACTTTTATATTTTAGTTCTCCGATATCATGCAAAGTTATCCTCTTCATACCCACAACGTAGTTTTTTTCTTGTTTCTAGATTGAAGCAAATGTTCGGTGTACGTAGAGTCGTATCAGTGGCAGATAGGACTTGAGAGAATATTGATCTTACCTTTAGCTCCTTGTGGGTTCGACACTCCATACTTATCACTTCCACCTTTGGGAATTGCTACGATGATTCCTTGCACTTGGGGATTATCATAGCCTCCTCCTCAGAGGTGTCCACCGTAGCAGTCCTGTGCTCGGGTGAATCAGCTGGGGGTGGCGGCGAGGAAGGCGTAGGAGCATGTCTACCTCTCCCACAGCCACGTCCTCCCCGACCTCCTCTCTTTCTCCCTCCCCGACCTCCTCTCCCGGTGGGCAACGACGCCGACGAAGAAGCGCCCACCAATGAAGCCATACCCTCGTACAACGCTCTCCGGAGAGGTACGGGTGGAATGGAAGTACCACTCCCACCACGCGCCGACGTAGAAGGAGGCTCGGAGTGCTCCTTACCCGCGCCCACCATCTTCCAACAACTGCCATGACAAAGAGTAAACGAAATTAGTACAACATAAAAAAATTTAATACCGACATGAATAATAGGATGCCACTGCCAAGTTGTAAAAAGATGAGTAACATAGCATTATTGTTTTTGCCATCAACCTAACTAAATATTTACAACAGGATGCCACCACCAAGTTGTAAAAAAATGATTCGCACTGCTCGTTCCTCGATCCTCGGCATCGAACACTACATCCACGTCCCACAAGCGACGCCGGCGCCCAGCCTCCCACAACAACAGTTCTCGGGGCCGATGGCGGTCGAACACCTTGGCGGATTTGTCTAGCAGCCTCTGCGATGAGGATTAAAAGCCAAGTTTTGAAACTTCAAACAACCAAACTGACTCATGACAAAAAATCAGGGCATAGAAAGAGAAACGAAAGACGAAACAATACATAGTGAGAGGTTGTGCAACTAGTATGATTTTTTGTACCAGCTTTTTTAATGAATTGGAGAGGATGATGGCGAAGAACTCGAAAGCCATTGGTGTCTTGTGGTCATTTCCATACATTTTGCTACAGCGCAACAACCCTTCTTATGACCGCAAGACATCAATGGTGGTCAGAAGAAGGGTTGTCGTGCTGTAGCAGAATATATGGAAACGACCACAAGACACCAATGGCTTTCGAGTTCTTCACCATCATCCTCTCAAATTCGTTAAAAAAGCTATTATAGAATATCATCCTAGTTGCACAACCTCTCACTACGTATTGTTTTGTCTTTGGTTTCTCTTTCTACGCTTTGATTTTTTGTCATGAGTCAGTTTGGGTGTTTCAAGTTTCAACACTTGGCTTTTAATCCTCATCGCAGAGGATGCAAGACAAATTCGCCAAGGTGTTCGACTGCCATCGGCCCCGAGAACTGTTGCTGCGGGAGGCCGAGGAACCCCCTAACCCGCTCGTCCCTCGACTCCTCGTTCCCTCCCTCACATTTTGCCTTTTTCCTCAACACATTTTCCTACGTACACTTACCCCTCTTTTCCCCCACTGATCTCCTCCCTCGCATACTACAAAGGGTACCGTCTCTCCCAGTTGTGGGGATAGGGTTGGTTCCCCTTGAGAGGTTTTGTGTGGGGTTTGGTTCTTTTATACGTCGTGTGCTCTCTGGCGCTATCTACTTCGGATGTTACGTGGGTGTCCTTTTGGGAGTAGAGGTTCTTCCCGAAGTTACGTACTCCTGTCTCGTTCTTCGGGGGTGGTGTATGGGGTGATCGCGTTGTTCCCGCGTAGTCTAGAGGGCTGACTGCGCGGGGTTTGGGTGGGGGTGGGGGTGTTGGGGCGGTGGGTAGTTTTGCGGATGCGTGATCTCTGTTTGAGCTCTTGGGGTTGCCCGGCTTGGTCACTGTGGGTTTTCTCTGGCCGTCTAGAGGTGGTTCTTGCGCCTGTTCGACCCCTCGGACCACTCGACCCTCGACCCCTCAACCCCTTGACACCTCGATCCTTGACCCCTCGACCCCTCGGCAACCCTCGACCCCTCGGCGATCCTCGACCCCTCGACGACCATCGACCCCTCGACCCTCGACCTTCTTTTCCTTCTTTTCTTTCCTTTTCTACCTTTCTACTTCTTCCCTTCTTCTCTTTCTTCTTTCTTCTTCTCTTCTTCTTCTTCTCTTCTTCTTCTTCTTCTTCTTCTTCTTCTTCTCTTCTTCTTCTTCTTCTCTTCTTCTTCTTCTTTTCTTCTCTTCTTCTTCTTCTCTCTCTCTCTTCTTCTCTTCTTTATTTTTTTCATCTTTCTTCTTTCTTCTTAACCTAAACAAACCTAAACTAAACTAAATCTAAACCTAAACCTAAAAAAAAACCTAACCTAAACCTAACACTATTGAATCTAAATGTAAACCTAAAACTAAACTAAATCTGACTAAACTAACTACACTACAGAGAAAAAAATGAAAAAATGAGGGGGAGGGGGCTCACCGGAGTGGGGGAGGTGGAGGCCGATGGAGGAGGGGGGCGAGGCAGCCTGGGGCAGCCGTGGCAGGGCCCGGGGGCGTCGTGGCGGCGGGTGTGCCGGGCGGCAGGGGCGCCGGGCGGCGGGTGTGCGGGGCGTGACAGGGCGGCGGGGCGGCGGGCGGGTGGTGCAGGGCGCTCGGGCGCGGGGGTGACGGAGCGGCGTGGTGACGGGTGTTGGGGTGGCGGGGCGCGGCAGGGTGGTGCGGGCGCGACGGGGCGGCGTGGCATGACGGGGCGGCGGGGTGCGGCGGGGTGGTGCCGGGAGAGACGGGGCGGTGGGGCGCGGCGGGGGCGTCGGGGTGGCGAGGTGGTGCGGCAACGGGGTGGTGGGGCGGCGGCTGTGCTGGGCAGTGGCGGTGTGGGCGCGGGTGAAGAGAGAGGGGGAGAGAGAGAGGGGTGGGGTCGGGGAGAGAGAGGGAGGGGGTTACCATTAGTTTGGATGGGTCCAACCTCTTTGCCGTCTGCTAGCGGACGACAAAGATTCTTTGCCGTCCGCTAGCGGACGGCAAAGATTCTTTGCTGTCCGCTAGCAGACGGCAAAGAGGGGGGGGGGCGTTACATCGTTGCCCTAAAATGGCCCCACCCAACCTCTTTGCCATCCGCTAGCAGACGGCAAAGAATTGGCTGACGGCAAACTGCATCTTTGCCATCTGCTTTTTGTGAGCTGACGGCAAAGACCTTCTTTGCCGTCAGCTAGCGGACGGTAAAGAATTGACAGACGGCAAATTCTCTGATTCCAGTAGTGTGTCAGGTTTGACCAGTTTGACCACACTGGCTTTGCTGATGCTCTGCTGATGTCATAATTGCAATTACTGCTTTTTATTAATTAGGAATAATCCAGGAAATTCCACAAATTGTTTAAACTTCTAAAATTCATAGTAAATAATCTATAACTCTGATGAAAATAATTTATATATGAAAAATGATCAGAAAAATCCAAAGAATCTGTTTAGGCCATTTTCTTGCATGTTTCAACAACTTAAAGTTGTTGTATATGACAATTTGAATAAATGGTATTTGAAATGTCTTATATGGAGTTTGAATTTGAACCCTGGGTTCAAACCAACTTCATTTAAATTGTTGCTAGTTGCATTAGCACAAATCACAGCATGTTGCCATGTCATGATGATGCATCATATTGTTGCATTGCATTGATCATGTTCCTTCTTGTTTGTCGGTGTTTGTCCCCTCTCGGTAGCAGACGATTCCGACGTTGAGATCGATGACACCGATGAAGACACAATACTATCTTCAGAAGTGCCAGGCAAGCAAAGCCCCTTTGAGCATTCAGATACAAACCCACTCTCTCACTCTTGGTCTCTTTTATTGCATTAGGACAACAATGATTCAACTATTACATGTTGCGGTAGTTGAACCATTCCTTTGCATGACCTATGTTTGCCACAGAAAATAGTTGAAACCCACTAGCATGAGTAGGAGTTGTTTGAGCCATAATGTGCCTACTCATTCATGCTTGCTTTGTTATGCCTGCTATGCTTAGAGTTGTGTCAGGTTTGATTCATCTGGGATGGATTGGAATGGTGGTGAACATGTCCTATTGTTGAGAGCTAAGTGTGTGAACACGATTTGGTAAAGGTAGCGATGAGAGGCCATGTAGGAGTAGATGGTGGGTTGTGTCATTGAAACCGTCCTTAGGAACTGAGTTCTGTGTTTGTGATCTAAGACAGTTACTACCACACATTGGGCTCTGGGCGCTCCAAGCTATCTCGACTTATTAATCGCCTTGATCTCTGTCCAGGAGTCGCAATTAGTTTCTGGTGTTTGTAGGATATGTGTTGGAGGCCATGCATAGCACCGACCTTAGGGGTGGGCTATGATGCAGTATAGACACCATGGCACGGTGTACCAAGGCACCTGTTTGGTGGGCTTAGGAACCTTGCACACATCGTTTGAGGCCGTGAGTGAAACCTCGACTGGACTTCCTTTACGGGTACAACCTCAAATAGGCGGTAAACCTAGACTAGAGTCTCGTGTTGTTAGGTCATGGCCGACACCCTCGCCAGGCTTCTGCTTGAAGGTTGGAGAGATACATGATGTGTACATGGTGGTAAGTGGTGAGAGCATGTGTGAAGTACACCCCTGCAGGGTTATAAATGATCTATTCGAATAGTCGCGTCCTTGGTTATGGATTACTTGGAAAGCTTATATGGTTCATAGATAAATGGAAGTGGATACTGATACGTCCATTTTGCATCATGTTTTCCTACTGTTATTTATAATGTTTTTATGCATAATAACACTTTTGGGAGTAATTCTAATGCCTTTTTCTCATAATTTGCGAGGTTTACACAAAGAGGGAGAATACCGGCAGCTGGAATTCTGGACCAGAAAAAGCACGTCAGAGCTACCAATTCTGCACAACTCCAAATAAGCTGAAACTTCACGGAGAATTTTTATGGATTATTGGAGCAAATAACTACCAGAGGGGCCCCACCAGGTGGGCACAACCCACCAGGGCGCGCCAGGGAGCTTAGGCGCGCCCTGGTGGGTTGTGCCCTCCTCTGCCCACCTCCGGTGCCCCTCTTCTAGTATATAAGTCATTTTGACCAAAAAAAATAAGGGAGGACTTTCGGGACGAAGCGCCGCCGTCTCGAGGCGGAACTTGGGCAGGAGCACTTTTGCCCTCCGGCAGAGCGATTCCGCCGGGGGAACTTCCCTCGCGAAGGGGGAAATCATCGTCATCGTCATCACGAACAACTCTCCCATCATTGCGAGGGCTATCTCCATCCACATATTCAACAACACCATCTCCTCTCAAACCCTAGTGCATCTATTGTGTTCAATCTTTGTACCAGAACCTTAGATTGGTGCTTGTGGGTGACTAGTAGTGTTGATTACATCTTGTAGTTGATTACTATATGGTTTATTTGGTGGAAGATTATATGTTCTGATCCATTATGCTATTTAATACCCCTCTAATCTTGAGCATGATTATTATTTGTGAGTAGTTACTTTTGTTCTTGAGGTCACGTGAGAAATCATGTTGCAACTAATCATGTGAACTTGATATGTGTTCGATATTTTGATGATATGTATGTTGTGATTCCCTTATTGGTGTCATGTGAACATCGACTACATGACACTTCACCGTATTTGGGCCTAAGGGCATGCATTGTGGAGTAGTTATTAGATGATGTGTTGCTAGAGTGATAGAAGCTTAAACCCTAGTTTATGCGCTACTTCGTAAGGGACCGATTTGGACCCAAAAGTTTAATGTTATTGTTAGATTTTATCTTAATACTTTTCTCATAGTCTCGGATGCTTGTGAGGGGGTTAATCATAAGTAGTAGGTTTATTCAAGTAAGAACAACACCTAAGCACCAGTCCACCCACATATCAAATTATCAAAGTAGCGAACACGAATCAAGCCAACATGATGAAAGTGATATGATGAAATTCCCGTGTACCCTCAAGAACGCTTTGCTTATCATAAGAGATTGTTTTGGCCCATCCTTTGCCTCAAAAGGATTGGGCTACCTTGCTGCACTTTTGTTACCGTTACCGTTGCTTGCTTGTTACCTATTATCTTGCTATCAAACAACTTGTTACCTACAATTTCAGTGCTTGCAGATATTACCTTGCTAAAAACCACTTGTCATTTCCTTATGCTCCTCGTTGGGTTCGACACTCTTACTTATCGAAAGGACTACGATTGATCCCCTATACTGGTGGGTCATCAAGGCTCTTTTCTGGTGCCGTTGCAAGGGAGTGAAGCGCTCTTGGTAAGTGGAAATTGGTAAGGGAAAATTATTACTACGTGCTGAAACTTATTGTCACTTGTTACTATGGAGAACAATCCTTTGAGGGGTTTGTTTGGGGTATCTTCACCTCGACCGGAACCACAATTAGTTGCCCCTCAACCTAGTGCACCTATTGAAAATATTGCTTATGAAATTCCTTTGGGTATGATAGAACAACTGCTAGCTAATCCTTATGTAGGAGATGGAACTGAACATCCTGATATGCACTTGATATATGTGGATTATTTAAGCTTCCAGGTTTGCCCGGAGATGAAGCTAAGAAGAAGGTTTTCCCTTTATCTTTGAAGGGAAAAGCATTGGCATGGTATAGGCTATGTGATGATATTGGATCTTGGAATTGGAACCAATTGAAATTGGAATTTCACCAAAAATTTTATCCTATGCATCTAGTTCATCGTGATCGGAATTATATATATAATTTTTGGCCTCGTGAAGGAGAAAGTATTGCTCTAGCTTGGGGGAGGCTTAAGTCAATGTTATATTCATTCCCCAATCATGAGTTCTCAAGAGAAATTATTATTCAGAATTTTTATGCTCGGCTTTCTCACGATGATCGATCCATGCTCAATACTTCTTGTACTGGTTCTTTTATGAAGAAGACTATTGAATTCAGGTGGGATCTTTTAGAAAGAATTAAACACAACTCTGAAGATTGGGAACTCGATGAAGGTAAAGAGTCAGGTATTAAGCTTGAATTTGATTGTGTTAAATCTTTTATGAATACCGATGCTTTTCAAAAGTTTAGCACTAAATATGGACTTGACTCTGAGATAGTAGCCTCTTTTTGTGAATCATTTGCTACTCATGTTGATCTCCCTAAGGAGAAGTGGTTTAAATATCACCCCCCTATTAAAGAAGAAACTAAAGAACCAGTGGTAGCTAAAAATGAAACTTTTATTTACAATGTTGATCCAGTTGTTCCCACTGCTTATATTAAAAAACCACCTTTCCCTGTTAGGATAAAGGAACATGCCAAGGTTTCAACCGTGGTCAATAAGAGTAATATTAGAGCACCTAAACCTGCTGAACAAATCAAAGTAGAACCTAGTGTTGCTATGGTTAAAGATCTCTTGGTAGAAAATATAGATGGGCATGTTATTTACTTCTGTGATGAAGCTGCTAGAATTGCCAAACCCGATGAAAACGATAAACATAGATCTGTTGTTGGCATGCCTGTTGTCTCAATTAAAATAGGAGATCATTGTTATCATGTTTTATGTGACATAGGTGCTAGCGTGAGTGCTATTCCTTTTACCTTATACCAAGAAATTATGAATGATATAGCACCCGCTGAAATAGAAGACATAGATGTTACTATCAAACTTGCTAATAGAGACACCATCACACCACTTGGGATTGTTAGAGATGTTGAAGTCTTGTGTGGGAAAATAAAATATCCTACTGATTTTCTTGTTCTTGGTTCCCCACAAGATGACTTTTGTCCCATTATCTTTGGTAGACCCTTCTTGAACACCGTTAATGCTAAAATAGATTATGAGAAACAAACCATCGGTGTTACTTTTGGTGATGAGTCTCATGAGTTTATTTTTTTAAGTTTAGTAGAAAACATCATCAGAAAGAATTACCTAGTAAGGTTGAAATAATTGGTCTTGCTTCTATTGCCGTGCCTCCTACTAATCCACTGGAACAATATTTGCTAGACCATGAAAATGATATGCATATGCATGAACGGAATGATATAGATAAAATTTTCTTCGAACAACGACCTCTGCTCAAACATAATTTGCCTATTGAAACTCTAGGAGGTCCTCCTCCACCTAAAGGTGATCCTGTGTTTGAATTAAAACAATTGCCAGACACTTTGAAATATGCTTATCTTGATGAGAAAAAGATATATCCTGTTATTATTAGTGCTAACCTTTCAGAACATGAAGAAGAAAGGTTATTGAATGTTCTGAGAAAGCACCGTGCTGCTATTGGATATACTCTTGATGATCTTAAGGGCATTAGTCCCACTCTCTGTCAGCACAAGATTAATATGGAACCTGATGCTAAACCTGTTGTTGATCATCAACGATGATTGAATCCTAAGATGAAAGAAGTGATAAGAACTGAGATACTAAAGCTTCTTGAAGCAGGTATAATCTATCCCATAGCTGATAGTAGATGGGTGAGTCCAGTTCATTCTGTCCCTAAGAAAGGAGGTATTACTGTTGTTCCTAATGATAAAAATGAACTTATTCCACAATGATATGTTACTAGCTATAGAATGGTTATTGATTTTAGAAAATTAAATAAAGCAACTAAAAAGATCATTACCCTTTGCCTTTTATTGATCAAATGTTAGAAAGATTATCTAAGAACACACATTTTTTCTTTCTTGATGGATATTCTGTTGGGAATCGTTGCATGGAAAACAAAAAAATTTCTACGCACACACAATGATCTATCCATGGAGATGCATAGCAACAAGGGGGAGAGTGTGTCTACGTACCCTCATAGACCGTAAGAGGAAGCGTTTAACAATGCGGTTGATGTAGTCGAACTTCTTCCCGCTCCAACCGATCAAGTACCGAACGTACGGCACCTCCGCGTTCTGCACACGTTCAACTCGGTGACGTCCCTCGCCTTCTTGATCCAGCAAGACGTCGAGGTAGTAGATGAGTTCCGTCAGCACGACGGCGTGGTGACGGTGATGGTGAAGTGATCTCCACAGGGCTTCGCCTAAGCACTACGAAAATATGACCGGAGGTGTAAACGGTAGAGGGGGGTGCCGCACACGGTTAAACAATTGTCTGGGTGTGCTAGGCGCCCCCCTCCCACATATATATAGGTGGAGGGGAGGAGGGAGCAGCCAGGAGGGTGCCCCAAGTAGGCTGAATCCTACTTGGGGTCCTCCCAAGTGGCGCGCCCCCCTTGCCTTATTTGTCGGAGGGGGAAGGAAAGGGGGGGGGGCAGGAGGGAAGGGGCAATCCTATTCCCATTCTTTCCTTTCCTCCTTCCCCTTTCCTTCTCCACCTTGGCCGGACCATATGGGGGGCGCACCAGCCCCTTATGGCTGGTGTGTTTCCCCTCTTGGCCCATAAGGCCCATATCTTTTGCCAGGGGTGCCCGGAACCCCTTCCGGTGACCCGATAAGTACCCGGTGACCAACGAAACACTTCTGGTGTCCGAATGCCATCGTCCTTAATATCAATATTTACATCTCAACCATTTCAAGACTCCTTGTCATGTCCGTGATCTCATCCGGGACTCCGAACAACATTCGGTCACCAAATCACATAACTCATATAATACTATATCGTCAACGAACGTTAAGCGTGCGGACCCTAAGGGTTCGAGAACTATGTAGACATGACCGAGACACCTCTCCGGTCAATAACCAATAGCGGAACCTGGATGCTCATATTGGCTCCTACATATTCTACGAAGATCTTTATCGGTCGAACCATTATGACAACATACGTAATTCCCTTTGTCCATCGGTATGTTACTTGCCCGAGATTTGATCGTTGGTATCTTCATACCTAGTTCAATCTCGTTACCGGCAAGTCTCTTTACTCGTTCCATAATACATCACCTCGTGACCAACTCCTTAGTCGTTTGCTTGCAAGCTTATGATGTGTATTACCGAGAGGGCCCAGAGATACCTCTCCGAAACTCGGAGTGACAAATCCTAATCTCGATCTATGCCAACTCAACAAACACCTTCGGAGATACCTATAGAGCATCTTTATAATCACCTAGTTATGTTGTGACATTTGATAGCACACAAGGCATTCATTCGGTATCCGGGAGTTGCATAATCTCATAGTCGAAGTAATATGTATTTGACATGAAGAAAGCAATAGCAATAAAACTGAACGATCATTATGCTAAGCTAACGGATGGGTCTTGTCCATCACATCATTCTCCTAATGATGTGATCCCATTATCAAATGACAACTCATGTCCGTGGTCAGGAAACCTTAACCATCTTTGATCAACGAGCTAGTATAGTAGAGGCTTACTAGGGACACGGTGTTTGGTTATGTATTCACACATGTATTATGGTTTGCGATCAATACAATTGTAGCATGAATAATAAACCTTTATCATGAATAAGGAAATATGAAATAACAACTTTATTATTGCCTCTAGGGCATATTTCCTTCAGTCTCCCACTTGCACTAGAGTCAATAATCTAGATTACATTGTAATGATTCTAACACCCATGGAGTCTTGGTGCTGATCATGTTTTGCTCGTGGAAGAGGCTTAGTCAACGGGTCTGCTACATTCAGATCCGTATGTATCTTACAAATTTCTATGTCTCCATCCTTGACTTGTTAACGAATGGTGTTGAAGCATCTCTTGATGTTTTTGATTCTCTTGTGAAATCTGGATTCCTTCGCCAAGGCAATTGCTCCAGTGTTGTCACAAAAGATTTTCATTGGATTCGATGCACTAGGTATTACACCTAGATCGGATATGAACTCCTTCATCCAGACTCCTTCATTTGCTGCTTCCGAAGCAGCTATGTACTCTGCTTCACACGTAGATCCCGCCAGGACGCTCTTCTTGGAAATGCACCAACTGACAGCTCCACCATTCAACATAAATACGTATCCGGTTTGTGACTTAGAGTCATCCGGATCAGTGTCAAAGCTAGCATCGACATAACCATTTACGACGAGCTCTTTGTCACCTCCATAAACGAGAAACATATCCTTGGTCCTTTTCAGGTACTTCAGGATGTTCTTGACTGCTGTCCAGTGATCCACTCCTGGATTACTTTGGTACCTCCCTGCCAGGCTTATAGCAAGGCACACATCAGGTCTGGTACACAGCATAGCATACATGATAGAACCTATGGCTGAAGCATAGGGAATGACTTTCATTTTCTCTCTATCTTCTGCAGTGGTCGGGCATTCAGTCTTACTCAACTTCACACCTTGTAACACAGCCAAGAACGCTTTCTTTGACTGATCCATTTTGAACTTCTTCAAAACTTAATCAAGGTATGTGCTTTGTGAAAGTCCTATCAAGCGTCTCGATCTATCCCTATAGATCTTGATGCCCAATATATAAGCAGCTTAACCGAGGTCTTTCATTGAAAAATTATTATTCAAGTATCCTTTTATGCTATCCAGAAATTCTATATCATTTCCAATCAACAATATGTCATCCACATATAATATCAGAAGTGCTACAGAGCTCTCACTCACTTTATTGTAAATACAGGCTTCACCGAAAGTCTGTATAAGACCATATGCTTTGATCACCTCATCAAAGCATATATTCCAACTCCGAGATGCTTACACCAGTCCATAGATGGATCGTTGGAGCTTGCACACTTTGTTAGCACCTTTAGGATCGACAAAACCTTCTGGTTGTACCATATACAATTCTTCTTTAAGATATCCATTAAGGAATGCAGTTTTGACATCCATTTGCCAGATTTCATAATCATAAAATGCGGCAATTGCTAACATGATTCAGACGGACTTAAGCATCGCTACGGGTGAGAAAGTCTCATCGTAGTCAACTTCTTGAACTTGTTAAAAACCTTTTGCGACAAGTCGAGCTTTATAGACAGTAACATTACCTTCAACGTCAGTCTTCTTCTTGAAGATCCATTTATTTTCTATGGCTTGCCGATCATCGGGCAAATCCACCAAAGTCCACACTTTGTTCTCATACATGGATCCTATCTTAGATTTCATGGCCTCAAGCCATCTGTCAGAATCTGGGCTCATCATAGCTTCTTCATAGTTCATAGGTTCACCTTGGTCTAGTAACATGACTTCCAGTACAAGATTCTCGTACCACTCTGGTGCGGACCGTGTTCTGTTTGACCTACGAGGTTCTGTAGTAACTTGATCCGAAGTTTCATGATCATCATCATTAGCTTCCTCTCTAGTTGTTGTAGGCATCATGGGAACAATTTTCTCTGATGAACTACTTTCCTATTCGAGAGAAGGTATGATTACCTCATCAAGTTCTACTTTCCTCCCACTCACTTCTTTCGAGAGAAACTCCTTCTCTAGAAAGGTTCCATTCTTGGCAACAAAGATCTTGCCTTCGGATCTGTGGTAGAAGGTGTACCCAATTGTTTCCTTAGGGTGTCCTATGAAGATGCACTTCTCCGATTTGGGTTTGAGCTTATCAGGCTGAAGCCTTTTGACATAAGTGTCGCAACCCCAAACTTTAAGAAACGACAGCTTAGGTTTCTTGCCAAACCATAGTTCATATGGTGTCGTCTCAACGGATTTAGACAGTGCCCTATTTAACGTGAATGCAGCTGTCTCTAATGCATAACCCCAAAACGATAGTGGTAAATCAGCAAGAGACATCATAGATCGCACCATATCTAATAAAGTACGGTTATGACATTTGGACACACCATTATGCTGTGGTGTTCCAGGTGGCATGAGTTGTGAAACTATTCCACAGTGTTTTAAATTAAGGCGAAACTCGTAACTCAAATATTCGCCTCCGCGATCAGATCATAGAAACTTTATTTTCTTGTTACGACGATTCTCCACTTCACTCTGAAATTCTTTGAACTTTTCAAATGTTTCAGACTTGTGTTTCATTAAGTTGATATACCCATATCTGCTCAAATCATCTGTGAAGGTCAGAAAATAACGATACCCGCTGTGTGCCTGAACACTCATCGGACCACATACATTGGTATGTATTATTTCCAATAAGTCATTGGCTCGCTCCATTGTTCTGGAGAACGGAGTTTTAGTCATCTTGCCCATGAGGCATGGTTTGCAAGTATCAAATGATTCATAATCAAGTGATTCCAAAAGCCCATCTGCATGGAGTATCTTCATGCGCTTTACACCAATATGACCTAAATGGCAGTGCCACAAATATGTTGCACTATCATTATCAACTTTGCATCTTTTGGCATCAATATTATGAATATGTGTATCACTACAATCGAGATTCAACAAAAATAGACCACTCTTCAAGGGTGCATGACCATAAAAGATATTACTCATATAAATAGAACAACCATTATTCTCTGATTTAAATGAATAACCGTCTCACACTAAACAAGATCCAGATATAATGTTCATGCTTAACGCTGGCACCAAATAACAATTATTCAGGTCTAAAACTAATCCCGAAGGTAGATGTAGAGGTAGCGTGCCGACGGCGATCACATCGACCTTGGAACAGTTCTCGACGCGCATCGTCACCTCATCCTTAGCCAATCTTCCTTTAATCCGTAGCTCTTGTTTCGAGTTACAAATATGAGCAACCGAACCAGTATCAAATACCCAGGCGCTACTACGAGCATTAGTAAGGTACACATCAATAACATGTATATCAAATATACCTTTGTTCACTTTGCCATCCTTCTTATCTGCCAAATACTTGGGGCAATTCCGCTTCCAGTGTCCAGTCCCTTTGCAGTAGAAGCACTCAGTTTCAGGCTTGGGTCCAGCTTTGGCCTTCTTCCCGGGAGTGGCAACTTGCTTGCCATTCTTCTTGAAGTTTCCGTTCTTTCCCTTGCCCTTTTTCTTGAAACTAGTGGTCTTGTTAACCATCAACACTTCATGCTCCTTCTTGATTTCTACCTCCGCGGCCTTAAGCATTGCGAAGAGCTCGGGAATGGTTTTGTTTATCCCTTGCATATTATAGTTCACCATGAAGCCTTTGTAGCTTGGTGGCAGTGATTGAAGAACTCTGTCAATGACACAATCAACTGGAAGATCAACTCCCAGCTGAGTCAAGTGATTATAATACCCAGACATTTTGAGTATGTGTTCACTGACAGAACTGTTCTCCTCCATCTTGCAGCTATAGAACTTGTTGGAGACTTCATATCTCTCAACCCGGGCATTTTCTTGAAATATTAACTTCAACTTTTGGAACATCTCATATGCTCCATGATGTTCAAAAAGTATTTGAAGTCCCGGTTCTAAGCCGTAAACATGGCACACTAAACTATAGAGTAGTCATCAGACCGCGTTTGCCAAACGTTCAAAGTGTCTACATTAGCGGGAGGGGGCTTGTTACCTAGCGGTGCATCAAGGACATAATTCTTCTGTGCAGCAATGAGGATAATCCTCAAGTTACGGACCCAGTCCGTGTAGTTGCTACCATCATCTTTCAACTTAGCTTTCTCTAGGAACACATTAAAATTCAGGGGAACGGTAGCACGGGCCATTGATCTACAACATAGATATGCAAATACTACCAGGACAAAGTTCATGATAAATTAAGTTCAATTAATCAAATTACTTAAGAACTCCCACTTAAATAGACATCCCTCAAGTCATCTAAGTGATACGTGATCCAAATCAACTAACCCATGTCCGATCATCACGTGAGATGGGGTAGTCATCAATGGTGAACATCTCTATGTTGATCATATCTACTAAATGATTCACGTTCGACCTTTCGGTCTCCAGTGTTCCTAGGCCATGTCTGTACATGCAAGGCTCGTCAAGTTTAACCCAAGTATTCCGCATGTGCAAAACTGTCTTGCACCCGTTGTATGTGAACATAGAGTCTATCACACCCGATCGTCACGTGGTGTCTCAATATGATGAACTGTAGCAATGGTGCATACTCAGGGAGAACACTTTTATCTTGAAATTAAGTGAAGGGATCATCTTATAATGCTACCACCATTCTAAGCAAAATAAGATGCATAAAGGATAAACATCACATGCAATCAAAATATGTGACATGATATGGCCATCATCTTGTGCTTTTGATCTCCATCTCCAAAGCATCGTCATGATCTCCATTGTCACTGGCTCGACACCTTGATCTTCATTGTTGCATCATGGTCGTCTCTCCAACTATTGCTTCTACAACTATCGCTAACACATAGTGATAAAGTAAAGCAATTACATGGCGTTTGCATTTCATACAATAAGGTGACAACCATAAGGCTCCTGCCAGTTGCCGATAACTTACAAAACATGATCATCTCATACAACAATGTATATCACATCATGTCTTGACCATATCACATCACAACATGCCCTGCAAAAACAAGTTAGATGTCCTCTACTTTGTTGTTGCAAGTTTTACGTGGCTGCTACGGGCTTCTAGCAAGAACCGTTCTTACCTACGGCAAAAACCACAACGGTGATTCGTCAAGTTTGCTGTTTTAACCTTCTTCAAGGACCGGCCGCAGTCAAATTCGATTCAACTAAAGTAGGAGAAACAGACACCCGCCAGCCACCTTTATGCAAAATGAGTTGCATGTCTGTCGATGGAACCGGTCTCATGTATGTGGATATGTAAGGTTGGTCCGAGCCGCTTCATCCCACAATACCGCCAAATCAAAATAAGACATTGGTGGTAAGCAGTATGACTATCACCGGCCACAACTCTTTGTGTTCTACTCGTGCATATCATCTACGCATAGACCTGGCTCTGATGCCACTATTGGGAATCGTTGCATGGAAAACAAAAAAATTTCTACACACACGCAATGATCTATCCATGGATATGCATAGCAACGAGGGGGAGAGTGTGTCTACGTACCCTCGTAGACCATAAGCGGAAGCGTTTAACAATGCGGTTGATGTAGTCGAACTTCTTCGCGCTCCGACCGATCAAGTACCGAACATACGGCACCTCCGCTTTCTGCACACGTTCAGCTTGGTGACGTCCCTCGCCTTCTTGATCCAGCAAGACGTCGAGGTAGTAGATGAGTTCCGTCAGCACGACGGCGTGGTGACGGTGATGGTGAAGTGATCTCCGCAGGGCTTCACCTAAGCACTACGAAAATATGACTGGAGGTGTAAACGGTGGAGGGGGGCGCCGCACACGGCTAAACAATTGTCTGGGTGTGCTAGGCGCCCCCCTCCCACATATATATATGTGGAGGGGAGGAGGGAGCAGCCAGGAGGGTGCGCCAAGTAGGCCGAATCCTACTTGGGGTCCTCCCAAGTGGCGCGCCCCCTGCCTTATTTGTCGGAGGGGGAAGGAAAGGGGGGAGGAGGAAGGAAGGGGGAATCCTATTCCCTTTCTTTCCTTTCCTCCTTCCCCTTTCCTTATCCACCTTGGCCGGCCCATATGGGGGATGCACCAGCCCTTTGTGGCTGGTGTGTTTCCCCTCTTGGCGCATAAGGCCCATATCTTTTGCCGGGGGTGCCCGGAACCCCTTCCGGTGACCCGATAAGTACCCGGTGACCCCCGAAACACTTCTAGTGTCCGAATACCATCATCCTATATATCAATCTTTACCTCTCGACCATTTTTGGACTCCTCGTCATGTCCGTGATCTCATCCGGGACTCCAAACAACATTCGGTCACCAAATCACATAACTCATATAATATTATATCATCAACGAATGTTAAGCGTGCGGACCCTACGGGTTGGAGAACTATGTAGACATGACCGAGACACCTCTCCGGTCAATAACCAATAGAGGAACCTGGATGCTCATATCGGCTCCTACATATTCTACGAAGATCTTTATCGGTCGAACCGTTATGACAACATACGTAATTCCGTTTGTCCATCGGTATGTTACTTGCCCGAGATTCGATCATCGGTATCTTCATACCTAGTTCAATCTCATTACCGGCAAGTCTCTTTACTCGTTCCATAATACATCACCTCGTGACCAACTCTTTAGTCGTTTTCTTGCAAGCTTATGATGTGTATTACCGAGAGGGCCCAGAGATACCTCTCCGAAACTCGGAGTGACAAATCCTAATCTCGATCTATGCCAGCTCAACAAACACCTTCGGAGATACCTGTAGAGCATCTTTATAATCACCTAGTTATGTTGTGATGTTTGATAGCACACAAGGCATTCCTCTGGTATCCGGGAGTTGCATAATCTCATAGTCGAAGGAATATGTATTTGACATGAAGAAAGCAATAGCAATAAAACTGAATGATCATTATGCTAAGCTAACGGATGGGTCTTGTCCATCACATCATTCTCCTAATGATGTGATCCTGTTATCAAATGAAAACTCATGTCCATGGTCATGAAACCTTAACCATATTTGATCAACGAGCTAGTCTAGTAGAGGCTTACTAGGGACACTGTGTTTGTTTATGTATTCACACATGTATTATGGTTTCCGATCAATGCAATTCTAGCATGAATAATAAACCTTTATCATGAATAAAGAAATATAAAATAACAACTTTATTATTGCCTCTAGGGCATATTTCCTTCATATTCTGGTTTTTCTCAAATACCTGTTTCACAACCTGATTAAGAGAAAACCACCTTTACTTGCCCTTTTGGAACTTATGCTTATAGACGTATGCCTTTTGGTTTATGCAATGCACCTGCTACCTTTCATAGATGTATGACTGCTATATTCTCTGATTTTTGTGAAAAGATTGTTGAGGTTTTCATGGATGACTTTTCCGTTTACGGAACTTCTTTTGATGATTGCTTAAGCAACCTTGATCGAGTTTTGCAGAGATGTGAGCAGACTAATCTTGTCTTGAATGTGGAGAAGTGCCACTTTATGGTTAATGAAGGTATTGTTTTGGGGCATAAAATTTCTAAACGAGGTATTGAGGTGGATAAAGCTAAAGTTGATGCAATTGAGAAAATGCCATGTCCAAAAGATATTAAAGGTATTAGTAGTTTCCTTGGTCATGCTGGTTTCTATAGGATTTTTATTAAAGACTTCTCTAAAATTTCTAGGCCTCTTACAAATCTTTTACAAAAGGATGTTCCATTTGTTTTTGATGATGATTGTGTAGAAGCCTTTGAAACACTTAAGAAAGCCTTAACCACTGCACCTATAGTTCAACCACCTGATTGGAACTTGCATTTTGAAATTATGTGTGATGCTAGTGATTATGATGTTGGTGCTGTTCTAGGACAAAGAGTTCATAAGAAACTAAATGTTATCCATTATGCTAGTAAAACTCTAGACAGTGCTCAACGAAATTGTCCTACCACTGAAAAAGTATTTTTAGCAGTTCTGTTTGCTTGTGATAAATTCAGATCTTACATTGTTGATTCTAAAGTTATTGTTCACACCGATCGTGCTGCTGTTAAATATCTTATGGAAAAGAAAGATGCTAAACCAAGGCTCATTAGGTGGGTTCTTTTGCTACAAGAATTTTATTTACACATAACTGATAAAAAAGGAGTTGAGAACCCCGTAGTAGATAACTTGTCTAGGTTAGAGAATATCCTTGATGTCCCACTACCTATTGATGATAGCTTCCCTAATGAACAACTAGCTGCAATAAATATTCCTCGTAACACTCCTTGGTATGCTGACTATGCTAATTATATTGTTGCTAAATACTTACCACCTTGTTTCACATACCAACAAAAGAAAAAGTTCTTGTATGATTTAAGACATTACTTTTGGGATGACCCACATCTTTATAAAGAAGGAGTAGATGGTATTATTAGGCGGTGTGTACCTGAGCATGAACAGGAACAAATCCTACGGAAATGTCACTCCGAAGCTTATGGAGGGCATCATGCGGGAGATAGAACTGCTCACAAGGTATTGCAATCTGGTTTTTATTGGCCTACTCTCTTCAAGGATGCCCGTAAGTTTGTTTTTATCTTGTGATGAATGTCAACGAATCGGTAATATTGGTAAGCATCAAGAAATGCCTATAAATTATTCACTTGCTGTTGAACCATTTGATGTTTGGGATTTTGATTACATGGGACCTTTTCCTTCCTCTAATGGGTATACACATATTTTGGTTGCTGTTGATTACGTTACTAAGTGGGTAGAAGCTATTCCGACTAGTAGTGCTGATCATAACACTTCCATTAAAATGCTTAAAGAAGTTATTTTCCCGATGTTTGGAGTCCGTAGATATTTAATGACTGATGGTGATTCACACTTTATTGATGGTGCTTTCCGTAAAATGCTTGCTAAGTATGATGTTAACCATAGAATTGCATCACCCTATCATCCTCGGTCTAGTGGTCAAGTTGAACTTAGCAATAGAGAAATAAAACTAACACTTAAAAAAACCGTTAATAGGTCCCGAAAGAATTGGTCTAAGAAATTATATGATGCACTTTGGGCCTACCGAACAACTTATAAAAATCCTATGGGTATGTCTCCCTATAAAATAGTTTATGGAAAATCTTGTCATTTGCCTCTAGAGCTAGAACACAAAGCATATTGGGCAATAAAAGAACTCAACTATGATTTCAATCTTGCCGGTGAAAATAGGTTATTTGATATTAGCTCACTTGATGAATGGAGAACCCAAGCTTATGAAAATGCCAAATTATTTAAAGAAAAGTTAAAAGATGGCATGACAAAAGAATCCAAAAGTGGGAATTCAAAGTTGGAGAATATGTTCTATTGTACAACTCTTGTTTCAGGTTCTTTGCAGGGAAACTTCTCTCTAAATGGGAAGGACCATATATCATCGAAGAGGTTTACCACTCTAGAGCTATCAAAATAAATAATGCCGAAGGTACTAACCTGAAAGTGGTCAATGGGCAAAGATATAAACACTATATCTCAGGTACGCCTATTAATGTTGAAAGCAATATTATCCAAACTATGACACCCGAGGAACACATAAAGGAGACCTTCCGGGACACTCCAGAATAATTAAAAAAGAGGAGGTACGTAATACGGTAAGTAAACGGACTCCGAAAAATCCGCAAAAATATTTTCTGTTAGTTTTGGAATATATTAAAAATTAGGAAAATAAGAAACAACCAGGAAGGCACCCGAGGAGGGCACAAGACACCAGGGCGCGCCAGGGCCCCCTGGCATGCCCAGGTGGGTTGTGCCCACCTCGGGAACCTTCCCGACTCCGTTTTCCTCTCGTTTGCTTGTCTCCCAAGATAAAAATCTTTATATACCCCCCGAACGTATTGGTCACCGTATCACAGAGAAATCTTCTGTTCTTCTTTCTTGCTGTTTTCTAACAGATCTAGATCGCCATGGCCGCTTCGAGCTCCTCCAAGGACAAGTTCTTCGAGAATGTCATCAACCTGTATTTGCGGGAGGTGATGCAGAACCCTCAAGCCATTGAGATGCGTGAGTGGGTGCTCCATATCCGGGACGTCCAGGGTCCCAAGGGGAAGGGGACCGTGGAAGCCAGGCTCGAAGCTATGGAGTAGGAGGTCTTCAAGTGCAAGGGGATGGTGGAATGTGGTCTCAATGCCAATCACCTCATGATCGCGGATTACAACCGTGATCTCAAGGTGGATGGCAAATCCATGAAGGACATCGTCTTCACCTTCAACGAGCAAATCAACTTTCTGCAAAGCCAAATCTATGATCTCCAAAACCAAGTCTTTGAATATGAGGCAAGGTTTAAAGGTATGAGTTTGGCTGCTAGTTGCAGGACTCACGAAACTCGTTCCTCCTCTGACGATGGTGAGCCATTGCCATGGAAACCGGAAGATAAGATCGCTACCCCATCATCACCACCACCTTCTTCACCACCAAAGGAGACTTGAGTATCGGGTATGGACACTCCCCTTGGCTTGTGCCAAGCTTGGGGGAGGTGTCCCAGTATCGTATCACCACCACTATCTTTGCTTTTATCTACTTTAGTTCGATCTTTAGTTTTCCTATGATCTAGTTGAATAAAAGTTTATTTCGATCCTTTCTTTTCAAGTGTTTGCTTAGTGATCTATCTATCGATGTAATCGTGTTCGAGATATATAATAAAGAGTAGTTCGAGTCATGTTTCTTTACTTTTTTGTCTCAATAAAAAGAAAAGAAAATAAATAAATAAGATCATATGCTAATCTTATGGTAAGTAATGACATTACATAAGGAAAAGTATAAGTGGTAAAATTTCTTGGAGATTGACAAACATAGCATTGGTGAATGATGCAACTCATGAAAGAATTAATAAGGGAAGAGAAGATTCACATGAAATACACTATCTTGGACATCTTTTATGATTGTGAACCCCATTAAATATTTTGTGTCAAAATAGTTGACGTTGGACAAGGAAGACAACATAATGATTTATGTTTGTTCATATTCACATAGAAGTTATATTGTCATAGATCCTTTAACATGTGGTGCTTGCTCAATATCTTTTCTAGCCAAAAATTCCACACTAAGTAGAGATACTACTTGTGCATCCAAAACCCTTAACCCAAATCTCATTTCGAGAGTCCACCATACCTACCTATGGATTGAGTAAGATCCTTCAAGTAAGTTGTCATTGGTGCAATAAGGCAATAAAAATTGCCTCTAAAAGTGTTGGATCATTTAGTGTAAGAGAAAATTGAGCGTTGTACGAACTTGTGATGGCAAAGAATAAAAGTGACAGACTGCATAATAAAGGTTGCTATCATAAGGGGCAATATAATGTGACGTTCTTTTGCCTTAAGGGATTTGACATACAAACAAATAAGTGCATGACAACCTCCGCTTCCCTCTACGAAGGGCCTATCTTTTACGTTTATGCATTTAATTTTATGTAAGAGTCAAAGTATTCTTCTCTATTCCTTTTTATTTTCTATTTTTGCAAGCACCATGTTGTGAGGAAAGATCTAGGCACATATATCCAGTTGGATATGAGTAGGCATGAGTTATTATTGTTGACATCACCCTTGAGGTGAATACGTTGGGAGGCGAAACTATAAGCCCTTAACTTTCTATGTGTCCGGTTGAAACTTTTTGTTCATGGGTACGCTGTGATTGTTAGCAATCACAGAAGATTAAATGATGGTTGAGTATGTGGACTTGCCAAAAGGCTCCGATACGTGACCCTTCCTGAAAAGATGATGAATTGTGTTGCAAAGTTGACTGAGAACATAGTTTGTTGGTTTTCAATAGGGTTTATGCTTTATACTTCAATGTTGTGATGAATTGTTACTTCTTCATGAGAAGTTATATGATAAAAGTTAAGTGATAAAAGTAATTTGTTAAAGTTTTATGTTAAATTCCTTGTTGTTATAATAATGTGCATGATGCTTCTATGTCCGTATTATGTTTTTATCGACACCTCTCTCTCTAAGCATGTGGACATGTTTTTCGATTTCGGTTTTCACTTGAGGACAAGCGAGGTCTAAGCTTGGGGGAGTTGATACGTCCATTTTTATCATGTTTTCCTTCTATTATTTATAATGTTTTTATGCATAATAATGCTTTTGGGAGTAATTCTAATGCCTTTTCTCTCATAATTTGCAAGGTTTACACAAAGAGGGACAATACCGGCAGTTGGAATTCTGGACCAGAAAAACACGTCAGAGCTACCAATTCTGCACAACTCCAAATAAGCTGAAACTTCACGGAGAATTTTTATGGATTATTGGAGCAAATAACTACCAGAGGGGGCCCACCAGGTGGGCACAACCCACCTGGGTGCGCCAGGGAGCCCAGGCGCGCCCTGGTGGGTTGTGCCCTCCTCGGCCCACCTCCGGTGCCCCTCTTCTGGTATATAAGTCATTTTGACCTAGAAAAAAATAAGGGGAGGACTTTCGGGATGAAGCGCCACCGTCTCGAGGCGGAACTTGGGTAGGAGCACTTTTGCCCTCCGGCGGAGCGACTCCGCCGGGGGAACTTCCCTCCCGGAGGGGGAAATCATCGTCATCGTCATCACCAACAATTCTCCCATCTTTGGGAGGGCTATCTCCATCAACATCTTTAACAGCACCATCTCCTCTCAAACCCTAGTTCATCTCTTGTGTTCAATCTTTGTACCGGAACCTTAGATTGGTGCTTGTGGGTGACTAGTAGTGTTGATTACATCTTGTAGTTGATTACTATATGGTTTATTTGGTGGAAGATTATATGTTCTGATCCATTATGCTATTTAATACCCCTCTGATCTTGAGCATGATTATTATTTGTGAGTAGTTACTTTTGTTCTTGAGGTCACGTGAGAAATCATGTTGCAACTAATCATGTGAACTTGATATGTGTTCGATATTTTGATGATATGTATGTTGTGATTCCCTTAGTGGTGTCATGTGAACGTCGACTACATGACACTTCACCATATTTGGGCCTAAGGGAATGCATTGTGGAGTAGTTATTAGATGATGGGTTGCTAGAGTGACAGAAGCTTAAACCCAAGTTTATGCGCTACTTCGTAAGGGACCGATTTGGACGCAAAAGTTTAATGCTATGGTTAGATTTTATCTTAATACTTTTCTCGTAGTTGCGGATGCTTGCGAGGGGGTTAATCATAAGTAGGTGGTTTGTTCAAGTAAGAACAACACCTAAGCACCGGTCCACCCACATATCAAATTATCAAAGTAGCGAGCACGAATCAAGCCAACATGATGAAAGTGATATGATGAAATTCCCGTGTACCCTCAAGAACGCTTTGCTTATCATAAGAGATTGTTTTGGCTTGTCCTTTGCCTCAGAAGGATTGGGCTACCTTGCTGCACTTTTGTTACCGTTACCATTGCTTGCTTGTTACAAATTATCTTGCTATCAAACAACTTGTTACCTACAATTTCAGTGCTTACAGATATTACCTTGCTGAAAACCACTTGTCATTTCCTTCTGCTCCTCGTTGGGTTTGACACTCTTACTTATCGAAAGGACTACGATTGATCCCCAATACTTGTGGGTCATCAGATACTCTAAAATGCGCAAGATAAGCATGAGTGCTATGGATGGCCTTCTCGTAGGGAGACGGGAGTGGATCCGTAGTGGTGTATTGATATGGTGAATATGTGGACTCGTGTGTTCTTTTCCACCTCAAAAAAGTTACTGGTAGATGTAGTTCAGGATAGCCACTGAGTCGAACCTGGCTTGCTGCAGTTGAACCCCACAACCCCATTGTTGATACTGATGCATATGTAGCTAGTTATGATGTAAGTCTTGCTGAGTACATATGTACTCACGTTTGCTGGGAGACCTGCAAACACCATGGGAGAATGACCTAAAGAAAAATAACGAATGTGCGCGATGGAGAGAATGCTGAGGGAGAATGACGGTGAGGCGGGCGTGTACATGCACGAGAGAAAGTTAGTGCTAGCTACAAAGAGAAGAGGATTGTGTGGGCGTAAAAGACTAACATAGATCATAATTTTTATAAAAGTGGATTCAGATATTTGAATAAGAGATCATAGTGTTTTAAACCCACACATGCATGAATATAATGGGATACGCATGGTGTGGTTATCAACATGTTATACTATATAACATTTTATTTGAATTTGTGATAATGTGTGGCTTTTGCACCTCACGGCTAAATACTTGTCATAATGTAGGGGGCGAGGCACTATACATTGTGTGATAAACATAGTATACATATGAAACATGGTTTAGATTACGAAGATCTAGCTAGCACATCAAATGTACTATTATTTGGAACCAACATCAAGTGGATTCAAATTTTTGAATTCGAGTTCATATAGTACACATAGTTCCTATCGAACTCTATAGTAACCATGTGGTGTGAAGATAATATACAGATGATGGTTTAACTTGGCAACAATCATGAGTGTAGATTCTTATTCAAATAGGAAACGAATTCAAATTTAGTTTGAATTGTAGCGGCAATATATACATTTGGAATGCACTAAAATGTTCGTATGAATAGGTTAAATGCATTATACAGCTAGCGAATTTTTTTAATTCGACATAACATGGATTCATAGTTTTGAATAGCATTTGTACAGTAAAACAGGACAAGACTCTCTCTTTGTGTGGTGCGAATAGTTTTTTTCTCATTGAGGGAAGTGCGAATTGATTTGGTACATTACACGTTAGGCTTGTCCCAAAATTTCAACCCGCACCTTGTTATCCCGAAAATTCAGATATCACTTTATCTCTTTGTGGTCCGAAAAGTCGCTCCTTCTCAACCCGCACCATTCTATCCCGAAATTACAACACATGTGAAAACTCCCTCCAGCTACCAAATCCCGACACGTGAAATCCCCATTCTAACCCTGAGCCGAAAGGGCTGCTAGTTCAAATTGGTGGGGGTAATTTTGTAACACACCCTACATTTTGGACAAGCGCGTCCCTAAGTCATGGTTCCCCTATCACCTCCTTTTCGCCATTGGAAAACCCAGGGCGCCATAACCTCTCTGCTCCAGCCGCGAAACCCCACCCTCCTCTGTCCACCACCCCACCGCTGCCCAGCCGGAGCCTCTTCCCCGACGACGTCGTCCACCGCAACAGCTTGACGTCCCTCATCCACCGCCCGGAAAAGGATCCGTCGTCGATCCCATCATCCCGCCGGTTCAGCCACCCCGTGCTCCACCTCCCACTAGTGGAAAAACCGCTAGCCACAACTATCGTTGGTGGCGCGCCATTTCCCATCAACGCCAGCACTATTTTTTCCAAATAGTGCTGGCGTAGGCCAAATCAGCACATCAGCTTTACATGCTTAGTGCTGGTTTTGCTTTTTTTAAACGCCACAAATCTTTTGGCCCATATGCACTCACCGTTTGGAACACACTGGTGGTGTTGCTTTTATTTGCATGTCATAGTTAATTTGTTAGTGCTGGCGTCCATCTGCTTTGCATGCCAGAAACACTTTCTCCATTTGATCAAGTGTTTTAAGTATTTAATTATTATACTAGTCACAAAATAATAAAAATTTATATTATGCTTTTTGTCATAATTAACTTTACTATTTTTGTCAATTTAGGAATTTTACTTCTTTACTACCAGTTCAAATTTTGAGTGTTTTATTTTGTCAAGTCTTTCATTATTAATCTTAGTCTTTTTTATTTGGCCTGTTATTAGCTATGGCGTTGCCCTTTCTCCCAATGCCAGCGATAACCTATCTAGGTGAACTTAGTAGAAGACCTAAGTCACTGCTCTCTCTCATTTCACACCCCTCCCCCTGGACCAAAGTTGCCGCCACCGCCGCCCCGTCGCCACCCCTCGCCGGCACCAAGGTTAGATGCACTACTCCTCCCATCGCATCTCCTTCCTCTCCAGTCTCCCACGTCATCCGTTCACGGACAAGCCACCAGGATCCATTGGGATTCATGTAGTTGATTAGGGGATTGCTTTAATTTGTGTAGAAATTTTAGTATATATATCATGGATTGCTTTGTGTCATGTAGAATCCAAAGTTAGTTGCATGGATTGCTTTGTGTCATGTAGAATCCAAAGTTAGTTGCATGGATTGCTTTGTGTAGAAATTGTAGCTAGTGATAATCCGATTGGTATTGTGTAGAATCCAATATTCATAATGCATTTTGATTATAATCCGATTTTTTGTGTGTCTCCCTCCGTGGATTTTGTTTATTTGTGTATGCAATTACTAGTGTAGAATTATATACTTAGTTTTCAATATGTTTTGTGTAAAATGAACTCCAATTAATTATGTTTGGTATAAATTGATTTACTAGTGTACAA
Source organism: Thinopyrum elongatum (assembly GCA_011799875.1). Lineage (NCBI taxonomy): Eukaryota > Viridiplantae > Streptophyta > Magnoliopsida > Poales > Poaceae > Thinopyrum > Thinopyrum elongatum. Next base: position 102,117,410 of record CM022299.1, read on the forward strand.
AGTGTTTATATACTTAGGCCCTGTTTGATAGTAAAGTATTTTCTATATATTGTAAGAATACTATAGTTTTTAAGAATACCATGGTTTTAATTACTGTGAGCTGTTTGGCAACAACAAAAAACTGTAGTATTAATACCACAGTTTTTCCAAAACCATGGTATTTTCTCTACATATAAAAAAGAACCTCCAACCTCTTATTAAAAAACAGAGAAGACAAAAAGAACGAGTATTATCTTCGACTCACTCCCAACCCGTCACCATCCGTATGCCATCTTGGTTCGGTGGTCATGGACAAATCAATAAATTAATAAAGGGGAGGAAAATGGTTAGTACACTGCCCTTCACTGCATCATCCTGGTTGCTTCTTGCAACTTCTAGCTAGCTAGCAATGAGCGTGTTTGTAACTGCAGCGCATATACGCTTTTGCCAAACAGGTCCATAGTATTCTCAATACTTCAAAATTCATTGTAATGTCAAAACTGTGGTATTTTGTACCTACTTGTTAAATTACTCTGGTTTTCCAATACTTTAATTTTTTAATACTTCGCTATCAAACACAGCCTTAGTTTCAATTATATTTTATGTAGAATGGAGCAGCCGCCACCATGTCCAGTTGCAAGTCAAGGTGCGCAACCGACCTTGCAAGTGGCACGCTGCTTGGCATCTACTTCCAGATGTGCTTTGTTCCTGCAGCGCTAATGCATTACATGAACCTTCTATAACAGTTTGTTCTTTTGTTTTTCTTGCTATTTCCCGTAATGCAATGTGTTTGTTTTTTGGTTTTTTTACATAGATCGTCCCTTGCAATGTGAGATTGGAGTTCAATGAGCTCATTACTGAAGACACTGTGATCTTCGACGCTCCAGGGGGGGCCCTACACTATGGAGGTCCACAAGGGACAAAAAATATCCCAGATTGGAGGAGATGAATGGAATCGTTTCATCTCCCACATGCATCTCACTGGGGGTGAACTTATCAGCTTCTCCTTTAGAAGACAAACTACAAGGCTGGCTGTTATCTACATAAATTGGGAGGACGAAGATGATGACCCACTTGATGAAGCCCTCTATGCCAAAGGAATCAAGCTAAGCGAGGATGAATCAGGCAACCTCTAGTACATACTTCCTCCACGTGATGACTACATCGGGATGCCATTCGTGACCCGCCTGACAAGGACAAATGTTGACCGCCATGTCATGGTATGTTACTTGTTAGTGTAGAAATTTGATATGCTTAGTGTTGAAATTTGATGATATATATGCTTAGTTGTGACATGCTTGTAGTAATGTGATATATATGCTTAGTTGTGACATGTTTGTAGTAATGTGATATGCTTAGTGTACTAATGTGTTGTGATATATATATATGCTTAGTGTAGAATTTGAGGATATGCTTAGTGTGTAGTAATGTGATATGCTTAGTGTAGAACGTGATGAATATGCTCTTAGCTAGTGTGTAGTAATGTGACATTCTCATTTACCATATTTGTTTTTTTCTTCAGAAATTACCTAAGAGGCTAAGTGAGAGCTGTGGCATCGAGCCGGATGAAGCAGGAATTGCTGGACTACGCCTTACCGCAAGGGGCTCCATCACGAACTGTGCTTACGCATTGGACATGGACGGTCGCCCTGTGTTCAGTGCCGCGGGATGGAACAACTTCCTTGCTGGAAAGAATCTCCAGGTTGGACAGGCCATCTTAGTCACCATCAGAAACACCCGGCGCCATGGCTTGAGGATGATGGTGGTCATCATCCTCATTTAGAATTATGTGTGTGGCGGGGCAGTACATGAATGAACTGCTTAATTATGTATTAGCGCTATGTACTAGTACTATTTTAGCTCGTAATGTTTCTATTAACTGGTTATGTTTGTGAGATCTAGCTAGCAGCCACTTAAATATCAACTCCTAATGTTCTATTATCTGGTACTGTTCTACTATGTAATGTTATATAGTACGTACTTAGTGTTAATGTGAAATGCTAAATGTTACATGGTGTTGAAAAACCTTTTTTTGTGCACGAAACGTTCGTGGCATGCAAATTACATTGTGCACCGCTAGGTGAGTGAATATAGTGTTGCCGTTGCAAACATTGCACGCCATCAACACATATAATACTGCTGGCGTAGGCTCTAGTGCCACCACTATTTTTTAACACTGGCGCCATATTGGTGGTGTGGGGCTCCTACGCCAGCAAGGCTATTTTTGGCACGCCATAGCTAGGCTTTTTTGCACTAGTGTCTAAGGAGCTGCTCTGACTATTGCCTCATCTATCGCGGTCGCTCCATCCACATGATGTCTACTACACAAATTGTTCTTGTAGACTCGTGTTGGGCCTCCAAGCACAGAGTTTTGTAGGACAGTAGCAATTTTCCCTCAAGTGGATGACCTAAGGTTTATCAATCTGTGGGAGGTGTAGGATGAAGATAGTCTCTCTCAAACAACCCTGCAACCAAATAACAAAAAGTCTCTTGTGTCCCCAACACACCAAATACAATGGTAATTTGTATAGGTGCACTAGTTCGGCGAAGAGACGGTGATACAAGTGTAGTATTGATAGTAGATATTGATTTTTGTAATAGTAACAATAAAAAACAGCAAGGTAACGAGTAAAAAAAGTGAGCACAAACGGTATTGCAATGCTTGAAAATGAGGCCTAGGGTCCGTACTTTCACTAGTGCAATCTCTCAACAATGCTAATATAATTGGATCATATAACCATCCCTCAACGTGCGATGAAGAATCACTCCAAAGTTCCTATCTAGCGGAGAACATAAGAAGAAATTGTTTGTAGGGTACGAAACCACCTCAAAGCTATTCTTTCCAATCAATCTATCCTAGAGTTCGTACTAAAATAACACCAAGCTATTCTTTCCGATCGATGTAACCAAGAGTTCGTACTAAAATAACACCATATGATACACATCAACCAACTCTAATGTCACCTAGATACTCCAATGTCACCGCAAGTATCCGTGAGTTGATTATACGATATGCATCAAACAATTTCAGATTCATAATACTCAATCCAACACAAAGAACCTCAAAGAGTGCCCCAAGATTTCTACCGGAGAAACAAAGATGAGAACATGCATCAACCCCTATGCATAGATTACCCCAATGTCTCCTCGGGAATCCTCAAGTTGAGTGCCAAAACATATATCAAGTGAATCAATATGATACCCCATTGTCACCATGGGTATTCATAGCAAGACATACATAAAGTGTTCTCAAATTCATAAAAGTATTCAATCCGGTAAGAACGAAATCTCAAAGGGAAAACTCAATTCACAACAAGATAGAGAGGGGAAAACACCATATGATCCAACTATATTAACAAAGCCCACGATACATCAAGATCGTCACATCTCAAGAACACGAGAGAGAGAGAGAGAGAGAGATTAAACACATAGCTACTGGTACAAACCCTCATCCCCGAGGGTGGACTACGTCCTCCTCCTCATGGTGGCTGTCGGGATGATGAAGATGGCCACCGGTGATGATTTCCCCCTCCGACGGAGTGCCGGAATGGGGTCTAGATTGGTTTTTCATGGCTACAGAGGCTTCCGGCGGCGGAACTTCTGATCTAGGGTTATTTTTGGGGGTTCTGGAATATTTAGAAATTTATAGGGCAAAGAGGCGGTGCGGGAGGTCACCGAGGGGGCACAACCCCCTTGGGCGCGCCTGGGCTCCTAGGCGTGCCCAGGTGGGTTGTGCCCACCTCGGGCCTCCCCTCTGGTACTTCCTTGGCCCATCCCGGGTCTTCTGGTCCAAAAAAATTCTCCAAAATTTTTGGTGCGTTTGGACTCCGTTTGATATTGATTTCCTGCAAAGTAAAAAACAAGCAAAAAACAACAACTGGCACTGGGCACTATGTCCATAGGTTAGTCCCAAAAAATGATATAAAGTTGCTATAAAATGATTGTAAAACATCCAAGAATGATAATATAATGGCATGAATACTTCATAAATTATAGATACGTTGGAGACGTATCACCCCACAGTGCCACCTTAACCTGCTCCACAGGAACCGCAACATCCTCAGCTACTCCTCAGACGAAGCCGAGGCCTACTCGACGCCACCAAAGAGGTTGCACACTCATCGCATCGCACCTTCTTCTTAACTCGACCTGTCGGTGCCGCCGGTGCTCGATCCCGCTCCCCCATGGCGTGGCTACCTCGACGCTGGCGCCGCCGGCGACATCTCCACGACGGCTCTCCCCCAATGCGAGGCTCCCTCGGCAACGACATCCATAACATTCGGAGCTGCTATTGCTGCTCCAGCTCTCGCTCATTCACGCTGCTACTCTGCTCTTCCTCTCGCTTGTGCTGCTGCTCTGTTCTTGCTCTCGCTCGCACTGCTGATGTTGGTACATGGGTTGTTGTAGCTACACGTGTTGCTGCTCTGGCTCTAGTTCACGCGGCTACTCCAGGCGCTGCTGGTCCGGCTGCTATCTGCTAGTGTGTTCCCTGTCGATCGCCTGCTGATTTAGATCACTGTTTCTCTACTACTAGTGCTCTAGCGGCCTAAACTACATGTGAAGTGCTTCTATGCTACTAGTGCATTCAGTTTCAATAGTAACATTTAGATTCCATAGTAAATTTCAGTTTCGACAGTTAAGTTCAGAGTCAATAGTTTTTACCTCATCTGTTGGAATCAGGTGTTTTTTGGTGATGTAAATTTTACATCTACCACTTTTTGGTAATGTATTTTACATCATCTATTGGAGATGCTATTAGAATCCCACTTGAGATTAACGATGTCTGTCTTGTAGTGCTTCAGCCTTGACGTCTTACAACTCACCAGAGCTGCTCCAATGATGGAACCATCCATCACAACAGAGCAGTACCCTAGACGCCGCTACAGACGCCTCAAATCTTCTTCCACACCTCCGATAGCCACCTCTACCGCAACTTCTTCAGTGACCAACCCAATGATGTTGAGGTCGACACGGCTATGCCAAAGACGTTGTAACTTGTCGCATCACTTATTACTCTACATTCTTGTCGATCCATTAGGGCTACTTTGGTTCAAAGGAAAAAGTGAAGGAAACACATAGTAATAGGAAATTTTCCTATGGTACTCTACTATTCAGTTATTCATGCATTTGGTTGAAAGGAATGGAGCACAACATGCACATGACCCTACTTTTCAAAATCCTATGCATGAAAACAAGACTAAGTGCATTAGTGGCAGAATAACATTCTAACTGTACACATTTTCATATGGTTTCACTTTAATTTGGCCATGTTTCTTTGCATTCCTCTGCTCTTCCAATTCCTGTGAACCAAACACCCAAGTTGATAGAAATCTTGTGTTTACAAATGCTATGTTTCCCATGTGCATTCCTATCCTATTCCGGTGTTTTTCCTATATTTGCGTTTTTAGAATCTTGCAAGCCAAAGGAGCCCTTACAGAATTACTTCAGTTACAGATAGGTGTCGAAGAAAACTTTGTGTGGTTTTTCCTCCTCCTGCCGCGATGTTGTCCACCTCACCTGAGTTGCTCCACCGACAGAAGCATCCACCGTACCAGACATCATGACTCCTGGCCGTCTTTCGCTGCCTCAGATCGCCTTCCCTATCGCCGGCACCCACCGCAACTGCATCATCATCATCAACTCAGCAGATGAACCTGAGGAGTACATGGGTCCGCAAGAGAGGTCGCACTCTTTTGTTTCTGCTTATGTTATGCATTGCCTAATATTACCTACTACTTTATCATCCCATTCACCTCTTAGACTCCAAGTCAGGTCCAAATTAATGTTCAAACTTGAGTTTTAAAATGTTTGTGGGGCACATATCGAGGCAGCAATGAAAAGTATCTCTGTCTATTATCTGGTTTATGTCTATGTTGTTCATCTTGGGTGGGAAACAAATAGTAAAGCAATCATCATTTGTCTTTTTATTAAATTAAGGCTATGATCAGCCTGCTATCATTATTTTTGGATCTATCCACTTGTTGTTACCATCACTCTAGATTTCTGCATGCTCTCCTTACATAATCTCACTATATTTTTTTGTATGCATGTCAGTTATTGTACACATTAATGCTGAACATGTAGAGAAAAAGAGAAGAGTTTTGCGGGATAATACAATGTCATGCAGACATCGCTCCATGGTGGGTGCAATGGCAAACCCTCCCCCTCCTCCAGATTGTAATCCAGAGGAAGATATCTGTTCAGAGGTAGATTCAAACAGAGCTGACCACTCCTATTTACCCCCAGAGGTGTTTGCTCTAACTTGGCATGATGATGTTGGTCATATCATGCATATGTTGCCTTGTAGTTCTTACTTTCGGCATCATATATGTCATCTGCTTAGTTTAGACATGTTCTGTAATGCCACATGTTTAGTTTCTATATCATATATGTGAATTATGCAATCTCATTTTTTTTAGCCAGCCATAATATATGTGAAATATGCAATGCCATCCTATTTAGCCAAGCATCATATATTGGAATTATATCTTGCCATTCCTTTTTTCATTACATTTCCATTTGTCTACAATGTTTATACATTCAACTACTCTTCCTGTGAATCATCCATTTGAGTGGGTGATGGAAAAATCTAGAGTGAAAACAAGGTCTTTAGAGTAGACAGCGCTACCTGTCGAAGCAGATCTTTTGCTGGGTCCAGATAGCTCCTTAGAGATGGATTCAGAGACAGTTGACAAGTCCTATTCCCCCACCAAGGTGTATACTCTAACTTGGCATAGTTATACTGCTCATATCATGCATATGGTGTCTTGCATTGCATAGTTTAGACATCATATACACAATATTCAACACCATGTTCTTAGTTCGAACATCATATATGCGAATGCCATCTGCTTAGTATATAAATCACATATGTGAATTATATCATGCGATCCTGATTACTTAGATAACATGTATTTGAATTATGTCATGCGAACCTATTTACTAAAGACATCATATAATTATCTCATGCCATCCTATTTAGTTACTCATCATATGTTTGAATTATGTCATTCTATGCTATCCAGTTTAGATAGACATCACATATGTGAAATTATGTTGTGCTATCCTTTTTAGTTAAACAATATATATGTGAACTATTTCATGCCCTCTTTTTTCCACACTATCTATTGCATCTATCTCTCACACAAGGTCTGTACATTCAACTACTTTTCTTGTTTATCAGCCATTTGATTTGGAGGGGGTGATGGCAGAATCTAGCGGAGTAGAAACACGATCTTCAAATAAGACAGTGCTACCTCTTGGTGGAGATAGCACCCCGGTTGTACATGCACAAGAACTAGCCCTACCACACATAACCTAGACTCTCGCAGATTGTGCCCCTACTCTGATGGACAGAGAACCAGCTTCACTGAATCTAACCCCAACCCCGGCGGATAGTAACCCAGTTCCAATTGACATAACACCATCTCGACCACAGAGCCCCCAAACAAGAGCAGTTAGTAAGGCAGCTCCAGTGCCCAAAGCGGCAGGACTACCACGGTGAACCCCAACTCCACCAGTTAGTATAACTATTCCTGTGGATGAAGCACAACCAGCCATTCGTAGTTTAGCATCTATCGCATTTGATGTTGTTAAATCCTATGTGTGTATCTTCCCATCATGGAAATATTATACCGAAGATGAAGGAAAAAGCCAGTTGCAGGTGTTCGTCTATGAGTTATGTGTAAGTAATGTTATTCATGGCAATTACTTTGCTTTATCCCATACTTTCTACCTCCGTGCAGGTTATAATACAACACATGTCCCCATGTTTCTCTATAGAGAAGGACTGACTTGGAAACTCAGGATGAGGTAACCTGTGCTAATACCTCTGCTATCTTCAACAATGCTTTGTGGCAGTATCGGAATTACCTGAAGAAAACATACTTCGCTGGCAAGGAAACTCTTCAAATTCCCTTACTTTCTCATGAGACACATTTACATGACGATGATTGGGAACGCCTTGTCCTGTACTAGTCCAGAACCAAGAATATGGTAAGGTCTATGAGATCATTTTTTATTTTGAAGTACTATATGCCTGTGTCTTATTGTACTCTGTTCGTGTAGAACAAGTGCTTAAACCTGAAGAACAACGGTTCTCATTTAAGATTCCATTGCTATGGTGCATACTGCTTTGCTCTTGTATCACTGTATTTACTCGCACAAACTTATTTTTAAATTGAAGGATCCAATCAAAACTCCAATGGCACAATAGGTATGTTTAAACATGTTACTTGAACTAGTTTGCTCTTCTAAATTACTCTGTTGATTTCATTTCAATTGTGTATACAGTTGTCTTCTCATATCATGCACATTACTAGCTTCACAACATAGCCAATAGTGTTGTTGTACATGTATACCCGTGGTACCCATCTGAAATCTTGTTGTGCTGTGTAGTTTCCCACACTTGTATTCTTTCAATGCTGCGTTGTCTTGAACTGATATGATTTGAACTGTGTCTCTATTTTGATTTGGCAATACAATGCAGTGACCATAGAACATAGATATATGTTTATTTGATGCTTTTATTATGTACTACTTCATGATAGAAGAGTTGGTAGTTTAATCCTGTCCACCTTACTACTGAACTGGTTCACCAAAATGAGTTCCACATACTACATGCTAAACCTGTTATGTGCCTGCTTGTTTCTTCATTTAGAATGCTGACAGAATATTGGGGAAGAGTACCTTATTAAGCAATGGTAAAGGAAGTAATGCAGATAAGGTTCAGGATAGTGAGACATCCATGTTGGTCTCCAACAAAGCTGATAAAACAGCTAAGGAAAACTATCTTGAAGACAGTGAGACAACCCCAAAGTCCCGTCTTGATGTAGTGTTTGAGTTACTGGCCACTACCGCTGGCACAAGCTCTTCGAACTCACTGTCTGAATCTGTTCGGTTTCTTGAGTCTCAACTACAAGCTGAAAGACATCGATTAGCTTTCCTACGACAAGAAGCCAAAGGACTGAGGAAGTCCTTGGAGAATTCAGATGCATACTTTCTGGTGCAACAGCAAGCACTTGAGGATTTTAGTGCCAAACAAGAGAAAGCTAATAAGCTTGCTAAGCTTATTGCCTACATGGTGGATACCCAGGATAACGTTTCTTGAGCTCTTATGAAGTTGTTTCAGTTATGGACTTGTTCTGCTGTTGTGTTTATTTGCACTGGTGGCCAATTGAGACACCTAGTGTATGTAATATGCTGCTTTGTTCCCTATATTTGCACTAGTGGTGAACTTTGGAGCCCAATGGATGTAATATGTGTAATAGATGTAATAGCCTAGCATAAGTTGCTTGCTTATTTATTTTCTTATTGTCTTGTTTATTTGTTTGCTTGTAGTCACTGCAGTTCTTTTTTCGTGGTTTGCTAGTGGCCACAATAACCTATTTTTTGAAACCAGGCCACAATAACCATGGGCAACATACGGACCATTGTAACCATGGTCCTGCTACGGGCCGTAGAATCAATGGGCCTGCTACAGGCCGTATGATCGATTGGCCAAACATGGCCCGTACTATTCGTGGACCAATAATGGACCGCAATATGGGCCCTAAATGGGCTAGAATGGGAATCGTCTGTTTATGGGCTGACCATAACGGGCCGTTAATAGGCCGATATGTATAACATGCTTAATTCTATTGACGGGCATAACGGTTCGTTAGTGGGCCGTACTAGATGACGCTATAAAAATGGCCCAATAGATTAACGGGCCACAAACGGGCCGACTGTAACCACGGGCTGAATTTGGCCCAAAAGCGGAACATGCCAGTAACAGATCGTAAGTAATCGAATGCTAGAAATGTGCCCCAGAATAAATGGGCCCTTAGAAGGCCGTAAGATAACACGTGCTGGAAATGGCCCAATGGAATAATGAGCCGTTAATGGATATAAAATGATATATTGTTAATTATGGGCCAGTTTGACAAGGGGCCGTTAATGGGCCCAAAGTTACAAAGGGCCTCATATGGGACGAAAGACGTCATGGGCCATACATGGGCAGGAAGTTATAATGGGCTGGAATCATATTGGATGGCCCAGATGACACTACTAGGCCTAATTCGGATAGGCCATAGCGGGCCATGAGTTAGCGGGCTGTAAATGGGCTATATGCGAACAGGCCATTAACAGAATTTTCGTGGGCCGGCCCGCTACCTTTTGTCGAAGTCAAACGAGCCAGCCTTTTGACCTGTGGGCCACTATTGGGTCGAGCCACGTGTCGACGTATCATAGGCGCGTCCCGTCTATTCGCTGGATGACATCTGTCCCAATGCAGAGTTGAAAGTGGTTCTTTCGACCAATGAGAATTTACACATGGAAAATCGCCATTGGTCATTTTTGTTAATGGGTTATCGGATCCAAAACCGGACCTGATAGCTTAATGATGACCCGTTACGGTGGATGACACGTGTGAGTTACCCTTGACGAAAACACGTCCATGACGCACCATTTATCATCATGGAAGTGGACACTTCCGTGATGATAATTTGAGTATTGTCATGGAACACTTCTACGACAGCACAGGTATGACTATCTTGATTCTATCATAAAATCGTCATGGATGTACATGCATGACAGAAAACATGACCTACTGTGACAAACACGTATCATCACAGAAGTGTTTTTTTGTAGTGATAGCTGTTTTGAAATTCTGTGTTAATTTCATGTACTATAGCCTAGTGAAACTTGTACTCTTCAGCTTGTTACCATATGATAGGTAGTAAACGGGAGAGGATTTGCAGCACGGAGGCGCGGGGCACTGAGTCCCTCATGTGTGATATTTCTTTTGGCTTTCGATTTTCAAACTTTCATATCTTTTGAATAAGAAGTTCAAATTAAGTTCTATTTTCATATTCGTGTTTCTTGTGTTTAGGGCTTGCAAATAAGATCCATTTTGAAATGTTTGACAAATTTAAAAAATAAATGTTAAGTTTCAGCTATGGAAACATAGTACGCGAGACCGATAAAATCACGTCTCGGATAGGGGTTTCCAAGCTTGGCGATCTGAGCTAGATGGTAACAGAAGAAGTAGGGACATGATGTTTTACCCATGTTTGGGACATCTTGATGAGGTAAAACCCTATGCCCTAGTTCTTATATATTAATTGTGATGGGATGCAAAGTACAATGTGATCTACCTCGAGATCGTATGAGGGGGTTCTAAGCTCCAAACAGTGTATGCCTGTCTCTAAGACTAAACTCCATGGCTTATATAGGCACCAGGGGTATCTAGGGTTTACAAATGGTTGGTGGTGATCTAGGGATAGGCATGCCGATCCTTGAAATGCATCGTGAAGTGTATGCCAAGTCTTCGAAGATCTACATTGGAATGATGGTCAGGGCTACACTACTAGGAAAAACCTTATAGGTGGAGGCTTATGAGTAGCACGTCTCTGTGGAAGACGCTATGGCTACTTTACAGTAGCACAGGACACACACAGGCGCTACTGCTATATGTTTAGCAGTAGCGCTGTCCGGCAGAAAGGCGCTACTGCTATGTGATTTCCACCTTAGCCACCAGGCTATGTGTAGTAGCAGCACGACCCACAAGAAGCGCGCTACTGCTAAAGCTTTAGCAATATGGCGTGTTGCAGACCCATAACTGCAACTAAAGTGTTACGGTGGCACATGGTGGGCCCCACTTAGCAGCAGCGTGGCCTACATGCCCGCGCTACTGCTACTTTTTTAGCAGTAGTGTCATTTGCTGGCGCGCGCTGCTACTAAGGCACATCAACCACCTTTTCCATCCCTCTCCCCCTCCCCCTCCTCTCTCCCTGCACTTTGCCCCTTCCCCCTCCTCTCTCCCCCACTTTGCTTCTTCCTCTCTTGCTTCTCCCCCATTACTACGAGGTAGCTTTGTTGCCTCTTTCTTCTCCTACCTCTCTTTCTCTCTCTTTAATGCCCCTAAGTACACCACCTCCATTAATGCAACTCCTTTCTCTTTTCCACACTTTTCCTCCCCCTCCACTAGTTAGAGCCATCTTCTTCCCCAACTAGCTAGGTAGATCTTCCCATTTAATGAAGTGAACTATGTACTCCCCAACTACATCTATCCATTTAAATAAATAAAATCTTTGTCCACTTTTGATCACTAGCTAGCTAGGTGTGTGGCGACACCGACCACATCACCGTGCTCGATCTATCTCGAGATAGGTGAGTAAAAATTGGTGCTTTGAAAGAATGGAAATATGTGTGTGTGTGCGATATGACCTAATCGGGCAATATGATGGAAATTGTGGGTGTGGCATGAGTTGCCGCCGAATTGTGCTTGAGTTTCCTATGTTTTGCCAAAATGTCGATTTATTTCTGTTTCGGCGAATTTTGGCAAACTCTATATGTCCTATTTTTAGGGAAGCTCATGCCGAATTTTTGTATGAATTTGATGCATGCATATGATTTTATAATCAATGTGCTTATTATTACCACACTGGCGATCATGATGGTCAGTGGAACGATGGTGAAAAAATGGTTGCGATCGGTGGTTCAAGACATGTATGAAAATAACCAGACATAAATTTTATGTCCTTGTAAAAGATGCAAAGGATGTCGGATTTAGGGCTCCGCAGACCCAAGAAAGGTTCTGTCGGATTCAGGGCTCCGCAGACCCAAAGAAGGTTTGAACTCTGGGGTGTGTGCGAAGAACTCAACCTATCCAGCCAACCAAATGCGCTGCCCTATAGCTTAGCTCGAACAACAGGGAAGAAGATGGACACGGCAGTTTACCCAGGTTCGGGCCACCTTGCGGTGTAATACCCTACTCCTGCTTTGTGGTGGATTAGCCTCACGAGGGGCTGAGGATGAACTTGTACAGAGGATGAACAAGCTCGCGAGGCTTGCTCTGGTGAGAGTGAGTTGTTTCGGGTCCGATCCCCCTTCCTATGGTGGTGCCTAACCTATATATAGCGGCCTTGGTCCTCTTCCCCAAAAACAAAGGTGGGAAGGGATTCCACAATGGCCAATTTGAAAGGGGACAAGTAGTAGATCTTTAATGATGAAAGGTCATCTTCGCCTGCAAAGCTTTTGGTCATGACGCTGCGGTGGGCTCGGCGATGACATCCGTCCTGCCGTCCTGGCAGTCTTGGTCTCGTTGCACAGGAATGGAAACCTTTGGGTGATTCCTCGGGACCCCGCGCCTGCGCTTGCCTCCTTAGCACCAAAGAGGAAACCTGCTGCTCTGCGCCTGATGGCGCCCGCCTGTCCTTGGTCGTCATGGCTTGCGTCACCTCAACCTCATGAGGTGGGCACTTGCATAGAAATCTCCACTCCTCAGGAGCCAGCCTAAGGTGGCCGCTCCCTCCGGAGGTCTTGATGTCGCCCGCCTCACGAGGCTTGGCCCCTCGCGAGGGTCTTGTCTGGAAGGTGTTGTAGATGGGCCGTACCAGGCCGCCGATGGCGCCATGCCGTGGTCCGGAGGCAGGCAAGTCTGGGTACCCGGGTTCCCTGAATGCCGACAGTAGCCCCCGGGCCCAAGGCGCGCTTGGACTTAGCTTTGTGGCGAAGCCAAAGGCAAGGGTAAGCGCCACGGGCCCCACTCGCCTGCGGACCAGGCTGATGCATGGCGCTTTGATGGGACGTGGGCGTCTCCACTTCCCCATGTTGTCTCGACAACTGCCCCATGCTGACAAAAGACTGGCGCTTGCCCACGAACCTTCATTTTCCCTCTCCTTGTCTTGCTCCAGATCCCCTTTCCTCCTGCTGAGGATATCTCTAGATCCGGTGGAATTCCTCCACCTTTCCTCATATCTTTCCCCAAGTTCTTCGCAAATGGCATCCGGGAAGGGGAAGTTGGCCGCGTAGGCCGCGAGCTCCTCCTCCTCTCCTGCACTGGATCTCGGCGTGTCCTCCATCACCGAGGAGAGACACCTTGCTGCCGCGCTCCCGTCGACGGTGGGCACCGACAATGAGGGGAAGGAGACGACGCTCCTGGCCGGCTTCGCCGAGCAAGGGGCCCTGGCAGGAACATTCTACCCCTTCTTCCTCCACAGCGTCTTTGCGGGGCTCATCCCGTCCTTCTCCAAGTTCTTCATCGCCGTCCTGGACCACTACCAGATCCAGGCTCTGCACCTTCAGCCCAACTCCATTCGCCTCCTGTCGATCTTCGCCTTTTACTGCGAGGCATTTGTGGGCATGATGCCTTTCGTTGTGCTCCTCTACCACTTCTTCTACCTTCGGCAGCACGACCCAACCCAGTGTTCTGGCTGTGTCTCCTTCACCGTGGTCCATCCCGGCAACGCGCTCATGCGGGCTGGGAAGAAGGTGGAGAACTTCCGGCACAAGTGGGTCTTCATGGATGCCGTGGGCCTCCATGCGCGGCTAGAACTGCCGACCAAGCTGCCGGAGAAGCTCGATTGGTGTGGTCATGAGAAGCTCGCTGACCCCCGGGCGGCGCCAGTCTTGAATAAGATGACGGCAGACATGGAGGCCGGGGTGCTGACGGGGGCCATGCTCGTCAAGGAGTTCCTGACGCAACGCCTGGCCCCGCTCCAGGCACACTCACACCCCATGTGGGATTTCAAGGGCGCGAAGGACAACATCCGGCTGCGCCCAGGGAGCTTGACGGGCGAGGAGCTAGACCAGGCCATGCATACCCTACTTGAGAAATCCGGGCGGCCTCCCAGCGGCCTACATCCCGCTGTACCTTCGGGGTGATGGGGCGGAGCTGGTCGCCGCCATGCCCGTCTTCAATGAGCTGGGGCTTGTGCCACCGGAACTCCCCAGCTCCTCGGTGATGGTATCTTCTGGCAACGACGCCGAGGAGAAGGGGAAGGAGGACTCAGAGGTGACCGTGGATGATGTGGCAGAGACCTCTCCCCCGTTGCAGAGCGAGCTTCTCCGCGGCCTCTCCGACGACGACGCCGCCGCCAAGCCCCTGGTCAAGGGATCCCCGCGCTCCACCGGGGTCGTCAAGTGGTCCGGGGCCACCCCTTTGCGGAGGCCAGGCCGAACGACTCCGAGGAAGGGCGAGGCGGCATCCCTTCCTTGAGGCGTCTCCTCCATCTTGCCGTCCGTCGCCGCTGCATCAAAACCAGCCATTTGCGCGCCCTGCCGATTCCCAAGGTGCGGCAAAGCCCGCGCTCAGGAAGATTGGGGGCGCCCTGGCCTCGGTTAGGAAAAGGGGGTATATTGCTGCTGACGAGTAAGTATCTTACCTTGTTTTTTTTTATCGTTCTTGGCGTCGTGCCCGTAGTACTCACCTCCCGGTAACCAGGATGGAGACTGTGGTGAAGAAAAGGAAGGAGGGAGGTGGGCCCTCGGGGGCACCGCCATTCGCCGCGGCCAAAGTGACCCTGGCGCAGATGAAGGAGATCGCCTCGCGCCCCCTCATGACGGAGCGGGCCCCTCAAGGCGTGGTGGTGGAGCCTCAGGAGGAGGCTGTCTCCATGGGCCAGCAGGCTCCGGAGCCGCCTATCCCCGTCGCATCTGCGGGGGGTTCGAAGGCTCCAGAGCCCCCAGCTGCCCTTGCTGCTGTGGCGTTGCTTGTTCATGCGCCGGTGCCGCCCTCTTCCCAGGCCCTTGCGCTGTCGGGTTGCAGCCCCCTTGTCAGGCCCGGGGCTCTGGAGGAAGCTTTCTCCGCGCTGGACCAGCTCCGGACCGATCTCCAGGACGCTGACAGGTGCACGGTGAAGGAGCGGCTGGGGCTAGTCTCGGTGTGGCTCCAGGCCGACGCGTCCTCCAGGACGGCCTGGAGCCGGGCCAGGGCCGTCGCCACGGAGAGCAGAAGGGAGGCCAACGAAGCCGCCAAGGCCCTCGACGCGGCGCGGGCCGATGCAACATCCGCCAAGGAGCGCTGCAACATGGCAGAGACTGTGCTGAAGGCCCTTCGTGATGAGCAGGCTGCCCACACCCGTAGGCTTCAAGAGCAGGAGGAGGGGCTCAAGGCCCGGGAGGTGACGCTTGCCGATCGCGACGCCAAGCTGGCCCAGGCGGCCAATGACCAAGCCATGGAACGGGACCCCCTAGGCAAGCTGAAAGAGGAGGTGGACAAGGCCCAGGCGTCCCATGCCCAGCTCGTCTCTGAAATGACAGCCAGGATGGAGACCAGGGAGAAGGCCCTCACCGCTGCCGAGGAGACGGCGGCCGTGGGGCGCGAAGCCTTCGTCTCCCTCGAGCTCAGGTCTCGCGAGGCACTGCGCTCCCTCTACGGGGAAGGGTACGAGAAGCCGCCGGTGACTCTAGAGGATGGCCCTGCTGGGCTTCTCCCCAAGCTTGCGGAGGCGCTTGAAGGCGTCGCCGCTGGGATGGATTCCGCGGTGGAGGAGATTGCCGCGCGCTCTTTACCTCGGCTGCAACGCGCGTCTTCAGCCACCTCCACCTCCGGGACCCAAGCTTTGACCTCTGGGTGCTGATCGAACCGGTAGCTCCTGAATGCCGCACCATTGCTGCCGAAGCCATGAAGAAGCAAGTGGAGGCCCTACTGGGGAAGTTCCTTCGCGTCCCCGACCCTATAGCTGCGGCTGCAGAAGCCGATGGCGAAGACGGTGGCAGCGTCATCAACGACGGGCTCCCCAAGGTGGGCGGCAACGGCAACCAAGGCGACGGCGGCGCTTCCTCCTAGTTTGACCCTACAACATGCATCGTACCTCATGGAGGCATGAGAACTTCTGTTTGAACTTATGAGACATTATGCTTTGTAATAATTTGCTAGGACTCCGCGATTTCTCTTTCGTGCTCGGTTTCCTTCGCGTTTGCCAGCGTTCTACGTCTGCAGGGCCTAGCCACGCGCGTACCTCATCCGCCGTTGGGGTGTCCGGATCACCAGGACGAGACCAAGGGGTGAGGGGCTACGTGGCTAGTGAGGCCCCTGAGTCGCGATGCTCAGGGGTCCCCTTGACGTGCGAATGGCCCTCATGAAGGAAAAACAAGCAGCCGTACAAGGTAATCCGGAGTCCTCCATACCTTTGCTCGCCAGCCTTTGCCTAGGAGGGACGTGGAAAAACCAGGTGCGAGGGACCTGGTGAGGTGGCGTATGCCAGGCGGGGCTTGAGCGTAGCCCCCATGCCCAGCCCCCTCACGCGACCCTCCCGTAGGGAAAGCGGCGCGGTGAGGCCGGACAGCGAGCCTATTGGCTCTCTTGAGGTTATTGCAGCTGCTAGGGTGCCCTCAGTTGTTTATTCACCAGTGCGGAGGATGGTGCTTCCACTTCAGCGTGGGCATAGCCGCGCCTCGACCGTGTCGTCCGCCAGCACAGAGCATGGGGCTTCCACTGGTGTGTGGTGGGAGTTCCATCTGAGGGGAGACTCCAGGGCGTATACAGCCCCATCCGGACATGTGGCTTGCATGGCCGGATTGGAGGAGGTGTATATGGGCACCTGTGAGCCAGGGCGAGACTCACGGGGCCCTACCTCAAGGCAGGTTGTGCCTGAATTTTGTTACGGGGGGCATGTAAAAATCACGAGAGATGTTGGGGTGGCCTGCGTCGAGTGAATCTCCGGAGGACATCGCATGAGAAGGCCAATCACCAACGACCCCAGGAGGTGACGTGAACGGGACCGGCCCGCCAGACAGAGCTCAGCCGTTGGGTTTATCGACGCTGCAGGGACGGACCCGAGCACAGCCGCCTTGCCCAGTCTTCTCATGCAACAACCCTAAAGAAAGACAACCGGCGCGCGGCTCACGCGGCGGCGAGGCACCGGGTCATGCGCCCTAACTCATCAGCTCTCGATTAGCTCATGTGAGAACAAGGCACCAAGGATCATGGGAGGTGACGTGCACGGGAGCTAGCCCGCGAGACAAAGCTCAGCCACTTGGGTTTAGCGACGCTGCAGGGACGGACCCGAGCACAGACACCGTGCCAGTCCTTAATCCTGAGGCAGTCGCGAGCGGGCTCGTGAGGGCGCACAACATTCATGGTGGTGAAGCACCGGACATGCAGGTGATAATATTAAGCAATTCATCGAAGGGCGAAGCTAGTTCTGATACATGTGCAAAATGATACATGCTGTAGGTGCGGGCCCTGGCAGCTTGAGGATAATGCAGCCCGAGGGGTGCCCTCAAATTGAACAAACCAAAAAGTCACCTGGCACCGTCGTTGTAGAAGCGTTGGGGTAGCTGAAGATGCGCGCTGCGGACGTCGTTCCTTATGAGCCGGCTGACTCCTGAGGCTCGGGAGGCTCTGGAGGCCCGGGAAGCTCGCGAGGGTCCGGCACCTCCTCTGTCAGGATCACCTGACACCCGGCCTCGTGAGCCGCCAGGACGCCCTGCATGTAGCGCTGGTGCGAGGCAGCCATGTTCAGCAAGCCGAACGGCATGCGGATGTAGCTGCGGGGGCAGTCCCCACTCCGTCCAACACGGGATGGCCAGCAGAGCTCCTGAGAAGCGGCCCTGTTGAGACCTGGGATGTTGATGCAGACGCGCAGCTTGCCACCCATGTTAGGGGCGGTAACTGCACTGGACGATGCAGGGCGATGCTCGCCACGCATGGCTTGCGCCTCCTGGAGCTCCTCGATTGACTTGGTGATGAACTCCTGAACACCTGGCGCCTCGCGCCTTGCTCACGGAGGCGTGCGTTAAAGCACGCCTCCACGTGGTGCCCGAACGCCTCCCTCGTGACGCTGGTCAGGTCAGAGGCCCTCCAGAGGAGAGCCCCTGAGCCCGTCCTGAGAGGGGCGCCGGGCGCGCCTTCCTATCCGAGGGGGAAGGGCGCCCCAGCAGCAGGCGCGGGGCCTGAGGCACGATCGCCGGACGCACCAGCCTCCTGGCGGCCCTTGGGGAGGAGCTGCTTCTTCTTCTTGGGGATGGCCTCAGGAGGCCGAACTGCACCCTCGTTGTCAGAGTTCTTGACTGCCGCAGCCTAGTAGGGGCGCTCAAGGGAGCACACCGCTGCCTTCTTGTCGAAGGTGACCGTGATGATACTGCCGCTTCCTGGCATCTTGAGGACATTGTAGCCGTGGTGAGTCGCCGCCATGAACTTTGCGAGGGCTGGATACCCGAGGATGGCATTGTACGGGAGGCGAATGTGGGCGACATCGAAGTTGATGAGCTCAGTGTGGTAGTTGTCTCGCTGGCTAAAGGTGACAGGGAGGTGAATCTGCCCTATGGGGGTGGTGGAGCCAACGGTCACCCCTGAGAAAGGCTTGGTAGGGTGGAGCTGGTTGTATGGCACCTGGAGCATCTCGAACGTCTTGACGGAGAGAATGTTGAGCCCCGCGCCGCCATCAACAAGTGTCTTGGTGACGAGGACATTGCTGATGGTTGGTGAGCAGAGCATTGGGAGTGCGCCAGCGGCAGCTGAGCACTTGAGCTGGTTTGTAGAGTCAAAGGAGATGGCGTACTTTGACCACCTGAGGGGGCGCGACGCCTCGAGCTTGGGGAGGGCCATGTTCACCTCACGAGCGAACTTCTTGAAGATGCGATGGGAAGCGGGGGCCTGAGCGCCACCCAGGACGAAGGCAATGGCACGAGGCTCTTGGAAGCCCCCAGCCCCATCGTCTTGGCAGTGGTCGTCGTTCCTCCTTGGCGGCGGTGGTTGTCGGTGTCAAAACCAGCGGATCTCAGGTAGGGGGTCCCGAACTGTGCGTCTAAGGTTGATGGTAACAGGAGACGGGGGACACGATGTTTACCCAGGCTTGGGCCCTCTCTATGGAGGTAATACCCTACGTCCTGCTTGATTGATCTTGATGAATATGAGTATTACAAGAGTTGATCTACCACGAGATCATAATGGCTAAAACCCTAGGAGTCTAGCATGTTTGACTATGATTGTGATTATGATTGTCTCTACGGACTAAACCCTCCAGTTTATATAGACACCGGAGGGGGCTAGGGTTGTACAAAGTCGGTTACAGAGAAAGGAATCTTCATATCCGAACGCCAAGCTTGCCGTCCACGCCAAGGAGAGTCCCATCCAGACACGGGAGAGAGTCTTCTGTCTTGTATCTTCATGGCCCATCAGTCCGGCCCACATTACGTAGCCCGGACACCCGAGGACCCCTTAATCCAGGACTCCCTTAGTAGCCCCTGAACCAGGCTTCAATGACGATGTGTCCGGCGCGCAGATTGTCTTTGGCATTGCAAGGCGGGTTCCTCCTTCGAATACTCCACAATAGACTTCGAGCGCAGAAAATGTGTCCGGCTCTGCAAAACAAGTACCACACACAACCGTAGAGAGTATAATATTTCACGAATCCAATCCGCTGACGACTTTTTATAACGTGATACCATGTTCCTTTAAGATGCGGTTTCCAGTGGCACGCCTTGTCACAACAGAGATCATGTTCCGTTATTACGGGATTCTCATTAATACGGGCGTTGGTAATCCAATCGTGCCATCTGCACAGCCCTTGGGAATAGGCGAGTTTTAAGGCGAGTGGGGAGGTGCTTGATATTCACTGCCTTTATAAGGAGATAAGGATTCACCCCTTTCACCCACGCCTTCTCTTTCTCTGCATCTCCATTCTCGAGCTCTAGCGCCCAAGTTCTTATCTTTTCCGCCTCAAAGAAGCACTCCGACCATGTCCGGATCCGGAGCGCAAGGCAAGTGGATGGCCTCTTCCGTCAAGGAGAAGGACATCACGAAGCTCCGGGAGGCGGGGTATTTGGCCAAGGAAATCGCCCATCGGCTTCCGGCCAAGGGACAGATTATCCCCACCCCCAAGCCTCATGAGAGGGTGGTGTTCATCCCCCACTTCATCCACGGGTTAGGGTTTCCTCTCCACCCTTTCGTCCGTGGACTCATGTTCTACTACGGGCTAGATTTTCATGATCTAGCCCCAAATTCTTTCCTCAACATCTCGGCATTTATTGTCATGTGCGAGGCTTTCCTCCGCATCCCACCCCACTTCGGACTGTGGCTCAAGATCTTCAATGTGAAGCCGAAGGTGGTGGATGGTCAACACGCAGAGTGCGGAGGCGCCATGGTGAGCAAGATGCCCAACGTCACATGGCCCAAAGGTACTTTTGTGGAAACCGTCAAAGGGTGGCAACAACTGTGGTTCTATATCACAGAGCCCCGCGACGCTACCTGGGCCGCGGCTCCCAAATTCAAGTTCGGAGCCCCAATGTGGCTCACCTCCTGGCTAGAGAAGGGCCTGAATTGGTCGTCATCGGATGAGCTGACAGTGCTGCAGGCGCGTATCCAGAGCATGGTAGACAAGAACATCAAGCTTGTCAATGTGATCCAGGTGATGCTAGTTCGCCGGATCCTTCCATGCCAAAGCCGGACTTGCCATCTGTGGGAGTTCGATCCGGCCGAGCACCAGACCTTGCAACAGTTCTTCGGAACTATGCATGAAGACATCTAGAAGGTGCTTTTTAAGGCCAGCGAGAAATGGCCGGAGACGACCGAGGACCGCGGGCACGACCTGGCCCATCCCGCCAGTCCGGTAAGCTTTTCGTTCTTTCAAGGTGTATCCTTTACTTGCTTGCTCAGGGAAAATGACTAAGCCTCCCTATTTATTTTTTCAGATCTGGACGAAGAAGGCAGAGCGGATCAAGTGTCCTGCTCTGCTGCCCGAGCAACCAGCCATCCCGCTTCTGACGAAGGTCCTGGTCCCGGCGCCCTACCAGGCGCCGGAGAAGAAGGCCAAGAAAAAGGCCAAGGAGACCAGAAAGTGGCCTCCGTCGCAAGGGAACTTCGGACGCGATGTCCGAAGACGCCGAAACTCACTCCTCCGCCGTAGAGGACGACAAGGAGGAGGAGGCAAGCAACTCTCCCCTTGAGTGGGGAAGGAAGAAAAGGGCGGCCTCCATAAATCTGGAGGCAGAGGCGTCCAAGAAGGGGAAGGTCTCCCTCGCGGATAACTCCGCATGGGATGTCGACAGCAGCCCAGAGCGGTGCCCCCGAGATAAGCCCCTGGCCGGATCGTGAGTACTCAAAGACCCTGACGCATTCATATATCCAGCCTCTTGTCTCCATAGTTTTAATATGTCGAATCATGTACTTGTAGTCCGATTCATTCCGACCTCGAGCGATACTCCTCCTCGGGAAATTTGCTGGACCCGAAGGTGATGGACAGCTGGTCCCTTCCGGCGGCCTCCTCTCCCAAGGCCATGGAGGACACTGAGGTGTAGTCCCAAAGGATCCCAGGCCGGGGAGAGAGGCAGGAGGCCGTCAGCGCGGCGCCAGAGGGTGAAACCTCGGCCGCCGGACACACGGGGGAGCAAATCCCCATGGAGCCTGGCAATGGGGACCAGGTCCAATTCGGCCCCCAGCCGAATACGATCCCGGAGACCAATACGGCTCTAGAATCTGGCAAGCAGCCTCCTACGAAAGAAGGGGCTGTGCCCATTTCGCCGGTGACCTCTCTCCAACCAGAGGCACCGAACACCCTACTGGAAGCGCTGCGAAGTGCTTCCATTGTAGAGGAACACCGTGCCCTTATGGGTATGGTGATTGAGAAGATTCAGTCCGCGAAGAGCGGACTGACCGAAGCCTGCACAAGCCTTCTAATTGGTTTTGAGGTATGAAACGTAATTATGGAAAAAGAATATCACAGTATAGACAGTAGCCCCTGAGACACTGTCCGGTGGTCGAAAAGAAAAGCCAGACAGAGGATCAAACAATTTTCGCAGGAGACTAACCATACATGTCTATGTGAAAAAGCAGGCGTCGCTGCTGGCTGTGACCTCTCGTGCTGCCGAAGTGTCCAGACTGAAGCATAGTCTGGAGCGGGCCGAGGAAGAACTCGGCCATGTCAAAAAGCAGCCGGAGGATAAGCAAGGTATGCCATGACCTTCTGTATATCAGAAAGGATAGATGATTTGCATTGACCATAGTGCCATGATATTTGTAGGAGCGACGACTGAGGTGGAGGCCCTTAAAAAGGCACTGGCCGAGGCCCAGCAGAGAGCGGCGGAGGAACAATCCATCCGCGAAAAGCACGAGGCCAGTGTCAGTGAGGTCCAACAAGAGCTCCAGGACGCTGTAAAGAAATGCGAGTCCTTGGAGCGCAAGATGACGGATCAAGAGTCTGAGCTTGCTAAGGCCCACCAAAGCACACAAGCAGCCTGGGTTGAAGCCCAGGGCGCCCTCCAGGAAATCCAAGAGGCCAGGAAAATCGCGGCAGGTAAGGCCTTTATAATGCAAAGCAAATTTGTGAAGAAAAGGTACCACTTACTGACCCGGATTTGGAGTTCTCCAGGAGCGTTTGCGGATCTACCGCGCAGCATTGCAGATGCTGCGGATTTCTTCCGAGCCGAAGAGGGGAGCTCAACGGAGAAGCTGTTCTGATCACAATACCTTGCGCTAGAGCATCCGGTGCCCCTTAGCGATCAGCTGAAACAGCTGACCGAACTGCATAGGGCGGCCGAATTGGCCATGAAGGATTTGATAATCCGCTTATGGCCTGCCGAAGCCATACCCCAAAGCTACTTCGGGCTCATGAAGCAACTGGTTGCTGCCTGCCCTCGGCTTGATGCCATCAAGCGGTCGGTCTGCATCGAAGGTGCGCGGATGGCCTTCGCCCGTGTCAAGATACAGTGGCCGAAGATGAACGCCGTCAAGCTCGCAACCGAGGGACCGCCCGCGGGCAAGGAGCACCGCACACCCGAGTGATTTTTTGATGATGTCCTGGAGGGATCCCGCATTGTAGCGGAGCAGTGTACAAAAGACATTATCTTCGGATGAATATGTTATCCTGTCCTGCACAATAAAACAAAACTGATATGTAATATAATGTTAGTTGTTCATATCAAGATTTTTCCTCCTGTGCGGCCGTTTTATTAAATCTGAGAGTTGGCCAGTCGTCGGCTTCAGCCCCCACGTAGGTAGTACGGGGGTGTTCGAGATAAAATCTAAACACTCTTTATCCAAAGTTTGGTCCTTGAAGGAGGTGTTTAGCGCAACGAACCAGGCAACCGGACTATGTGGCTTTATCACCCTCACTTAGCCATAGGAGTTTTATAGAAATTTAGGCGTAGCCCCTAGCATTCGTGAATCCGAACTAGGGTGCTGTAAACACCGGATCGGGTAAAGACCGATTCGTCGCATAATGCGGAAAAAATCGCAAAAGATTTGTAACCTCCGAAGAGCTGACCGGCTCACGCCGTATCATGACAGCCAGTTTTCGGCTTTCTCTACTGAGGTGCTCATCCAGACGAACCAGGGCACAATCACAGTAGTTCTCCCTTTACTACCCTAGCCGATATAGCGGAACGTAAGGTAGTAAGCACAGGAGCCGGGCAACCCAACTATTGACCAAAGACATGATTCGGAGCCAATGCATATAATGCTAAATTCGGGGTGCCGAACTATACTTGTAAAAAGTGTTCGGACTTTGTTGCCGTATTATGGGGCGCCATAAAGCCCCTGGCAAATTTAGGCCGTACCAAAGTGTACGGGTGCAATGGATAAGATTATCAAGAAGAAAGAAAAAGTAGTAAGCTAGTGCCGCAGAAGTTGGGCCGCGAACTGTTTCCATTACAAATTAATGGATACGTAAAAGCGTATAAGTAGTTGTCAGGACCCCGATTCTAAGTCACACCGATCTAGCCTGTAACACCTCATATCACTTTGCGGCCTCACGCAAGGTATTCCCACGGGTGTCGCCTTACCATGGCCCGGGACCATTTGCGGCTTTTGGCTCACGTATATGATAGTGTCGCTAGCATCCATATGACAGAGAACCCGGGCCGACATGGCTAGTCGTGAACCCAAAGCGGCGCTAACTTACGGGGACAGGCATACATGAATCAACATTGAGCATGTCGGTCAGCAGCGTGTGAATCCGGGCTGTAGCACTGGGCTAACAGGACTCCGGGAACCCGGGCTGTAGCAGGCTAGGCAGGACTCCGGATGTCACTACGTGACATTTCCCTGAAGGGACAGACACAGGAATGAAGTGAAACACATGCCGGCCAGTCTAAGTGTTCCGGAGCAGTAGTGCTGGGCTAGCAGAACTCCAGTAAACTGGGCTGTAGCGGACTACCAAGGCTCAGTGGAGACACCAGACTACATTTCCCCATAAGAGAGGCTGCCAAGGATAAACAACTAGATAGTCGGATCCCACACATACCAAGCATTTCAATCATACACACAATATGCTCGATATGTGTAAATACAACATGGCATCACAACAAAACTCTACAACTCAAAGTACTTTATTTAAAGGCTCCGGGGAGCCATACATAACATGTTCATACAGATAGGGGTCACACGACCTGACACTCAAGTCATACAAACATACAAGCACATGCGGAAGCAACTAGTCTGAGTACAGACACTAGAAAGAAAGAAGGCTTGACGAAGCCTGTCTATCTACATAGGCCCTTCACAAGCTCAGGTCACCACCTGGGTGGCAAGTTACTCGTCAACGTCGAGATCTACATAGAACCCATCGGAGGGGGCGGTGTTCTCGTCTGCAACAATTATTAAAGCAACATGAGTACAAAGGTACTCAGCAAGTCTTACAACAGATCCTACTATATATGCACATTCTCAAGAAGGGTGGTGGAGTTATCGCAGCAAGCCAGCTTTGACTCTTGGCTAAGCTATCCTATGAGACACCACTTGTAAAATTAGTTTTCGCACACGAGTCCACTAATCACCATCACAATACTCCACCGTGGATCCTCCCTCGTCATCCTACGAGAGGGCCATCCGCGGTACTCACACTTATCTTGAGTCTTTTAGTAGTAACCATTAACTTGTCTATGAACTGCATAAGCGACCAAGTAGTCCTTTACCGCGGACGCGGCTATTCGAATAGTTTTATACCCTGCAGGGGTGTACTTCTTCACACACGCTTTCACCACTTATCGCCGCTACACGACATGTACCCGGCAACCTTCAAGCAGAAGCCCAGCGAGGGTGTCGGCCATGACCGGACTAAACACACGAGTCTCTAATCCAGGTTTATCGCCTATTCGGGTTCCATCTGCAAGAAAATCCGGCCGGGGTGTCCTCAACGACCCCAAACGATGTGTGCAGGGTTCCCGAGACACCAAATGGGTGACCCGGTACACCGTGCACGTGCCTACCGCATCACAGCCCACCCCTAAGGTCAGCGCTGCGCACGGCCTCCAGCAACTACAAACACCAGAAACTACTTGCAACTCCTGGACAGAGGACGGGGTGGTTAATAAGTCAAGAGAGTCAATTAAGGATCCCAATGTGTGGTAGTAGCTGAATCTTAAATCACGCATACAGATCTCAGTTCTTAAGGACGGCCTCAATGAAACAACCCACCATGTACTCCTACATGGCCTCTCATCGATACCTTTACCAAATAATGTTCAACACTTCACTCTCATTACCGACACAACCATTCACTCCAGTTCATCACCCTGATGAGCCAGACCTGACATGACTCTAAGCATAGCAAGGATAGCATGGTAGGAAACACAAACATGGCTCAATCAACTCCTACACATGCTAGTGAGTTTCATCTAGTTACTGTGGCAATGACAGGTCAGGCAGAGGATATGGGTTCAACTACCGCAACACACAGCAGTTTGAAACGTTGTTGTCTTAATGCAGTAAACGAGAGCAGAAGCAAGAAGATGGGTTTGTATCGAAATAATCAATGGGGTTGCTTGCCTGGCACTTCTGAAGATAATATAGCTCTTCATCGGTGTCATCAATCTCATCGTCGGAACGTCATCTACTGAGAGGGGATAATTACCGGCAAACAAGGAAGAACACAATCAATGCAATGCAACAATATGATGCATGATCATGACATGGCAATATGTTGTGGTTTGAGCTAATGCAACTAGAAACCAGATTGAATGAAGTTGGTTTGAACCAAGGGTTCAAATTCAAACTCCATATGTGCTTATTTAAATGCCAATTATGCAAATTGCCATATACAGCAACCTTAGGTTGTTCAAACATGCATGCAAATGGTACAGCGGGATAGATTGGATTTTTCTGATCGTTTTTCATATATAATTTGTTTGATTTGGAGTTACGGTTGAATTACTATGATTTTTTGAAGTTAGCACTATTTTCTGGAATTTCCTGAATAAGAATAAGTCCATAAAATGTATTACTACATCAGCATTGCATCAGCACTGCGTCAGCAGGTCAACTGCGCGGTCCAGGTCAAACCTGACCAGTGGGACCCACTGGTCAGTGTCACAGTTAGCTAACTAACTAAATTAGTATTAGTTTAACTCCTAATCTAGGTTTGACCAGGGGGCGGGGCCCACATGTGAGTGACCCAGGGTGGTCAAATCCCTGGTCAAAAGGGTCAAACCCACCGGCGACATGACGCCGGCGAGGCCAGACACGACGGAGCAGCGCGGGATTCCTCCTCCGGCGACCAAATGGATGGCGGAGGGCATCTACGTGTAGCTGGGAGCGAGCCGCGTCGCGTGGTGCTAGTGGTTGGGCTCGGGGACGCCGGAAACGACGCCGGCGACGAGTTTGGCTGCGGCCGGAGCTCGGACGAGCTCGGACTCATCGCTAGGAGGCACGGCGAGGTGCATGGAGCAGTGCTACGGGCTGCTTGGGCTGCGGCGAATGCGATGGCGTGCTCGGAATCGAGCCAGCGTGGCTGTGGCCACGACGGCGACATGCAGAAGCGGCGGCGTGTGCGGGCGAGCTCGGTGTGGTCGCTGTGGTGCACGAGAAGGCAAACGGAGAGGAGGAGGAGGTAGCAGGGCTCACGGCGCGTCGGACGAGCGGGTCGGAGGAGTCAGGGACGAGCCGGAGCAAGTGGGGCGGCGAAGTGGATCTCTGACGACGGGCGGTGAAGACGAGGTCGGTGCGGTGGCTTCAGGGTGAATGAGCGCTCGGGGCTCGGTTTGCTCGACGGAGAGGACAGTGGCGGAGCTGCTGGACAGGGTGGGGCGACGAGGAGGCGACGGTGGCCGCTGTTATGTTGGCGGTGCGGCTACGGCTGCGTCGGCCATGGTGGGAGAGGGCGAGGCAGAGGTGTAGGGGGCGAATGGGGTGTTGGCGAGGTCGGGGCAACGACCAGGAGACGATCCACGCGGCGGAACGACTACTAGGGCGATGAAGAGAGGCTGGGTGGTGCGTGGCGAGCTCGGGTGCGCCATGCTCACCTCTCTGCCTGCCTGGCGAGAGGAAGCAGCTGGCTGGCGTGGGCCAGCACAGTGCTGGGCCGCCAGGTGGCTGCCAGGTGAGTTTCCCTCTCTCTTAGTTTTCTGTTTTTGTTTTTCTATTTTTCAGCAACTTCTAAGCTTTATTAAAAAATACCAAAACATTTTCAAAAATCCTGAAAATAATTGTGGGCTCTGTTTGGATTATTCCTAACAGCCCTCACTTAAGTTCAGAATTAATTGAGCACTTAAAATAATATATAGCATTTAGATGCCCAATTGCAAATAGCATATGATTTAATTCAGTGACCTTATGTGTCCTAGAAAATTGTGCACCATTTTTGTCAGAGGTTCTAACCCAAAACAAAAATGATGGACATTTTAGAAGGGCATTTCAGGTTCATTGAAAAAGATTTTAGTAAATCCTAGTTGTTTCCAGGGGGGGTGCTGGGGTTCTGTCATCCCCATTTCAAGTTTCTGGAAAAGTTTAAACATGATGCAACACTCTAATGCAACACTGACTAGGGTTGTGACAATAGTGCGATAAGCAACAGGGCTATTTTACATGCCATGACCAAGGGAGAGCTGCGTGAGGGTCCTGAGAACAGGTAGAGTGACCGTCAAAAAGACTTCCTAGAGATTCCCGCATACCTCAATGCTTCTTGCTATCTTGGTGTATCTATCCTTTGAAAGGACCGATGATCAGGCCATCCTGAGGGGCCTGTGGAAAACCTGAAAAGGATGAAAAAGAAAAAGTGAGAGTACATGTATCCAGGGGAGGTCGAGCCGTATTATGGACCACAATATAATTATGCCTCCGTCTATGCCCATGGTATTTTAAGTGCGTAGTTATGTACGCGTGGTACGTATGCCGCCATTTGGCCGGGACAGAGACGGAGGCCAGATTGCTAGTCTAACTCCTTACGAGCTGGACTGTTATGCTGTGGAGTAGTCCGGATCCGCTTGACAGTGTCCGGGAGTTTGGCCGCTGAATTAAGATTCTGCTTGGCAAGGCCGCTCTGTACTTCCGCTGCCAAGGCTACGGTGTGCTCCTCAGTACGGAGGGAGCGCTCCATGTTTCCATTAACTGTTATGACACCGCGTGGACCCGACATCTTGAGCTTGAGATAAGCATAGTGTGGCACCGCATTGAATCGAGCGAATGCGGTTCGTCCGAGCAGTGCATGGTAGCCACTGCGGAAGGGGACGATATCGAAGATCAACTCTTCGCTTCTGAAGTTGTCCGGGGATCCGAAGACAACCTCCAGTGTGATTGAGCCTGTACAGCGGGCCTCTACACCTGGTATGACTCCTTTAAAGGTAGTTTTTGTGGGTTTGATCCTTGAGGGATCGATGCCCATTTTGCGCACTGTATCCTGATAGAGCAGGTTTAGGCTGCTGCCGCCAGTCATGAGGACGCGCGTGAGATGGAATCCATCAACAATTGGATCGAGGACCAGTGCGGCTGAACTGCCATGACGAATACTGGTCGGATGGTCCCTGTGATCGAAGGTGATCAGGCAGGAAGACCATGGGTTGAACTTTGGGGCGACTGGCTCCATCACGTAGACGTCCCTGAGCGCTCGTTTGCGCTCCCTTTTGGGGATATGAGTGGCGTATATCATGTTCACCATTTTAACCAGGGAAGGGAACTTCTTCTACCCTCCTGTGTTCGGCGGACGGGACTCCTCGTCATCGTCCTTGCTTTGCGACCCCTTCTCCTTTTGTTCGGCATTTAACTTGCCGACTTGTTTAAAAACCCAACAATCTCTGTTGGTATGATTGGCTGGTTTGTCAGGGGTGCCGTGAATCTGGCATGGACGATCGAGTATGCGGTCCAAGCTGGATGAGCCCATATTGTTTCCTTTTTATGGCTTCTTCCGCTGGCCGGACTTGGAGCCACTGAAACCGGCGTTGACCGCCATGTCATCGGCAGTGCCACAATTGCTTCGGCGCTTGTGCCTGCTGCGTCGAGGCTTGCCGTTGCCATTCTTGGCTTCAGAGGTACCGGCATCGCTTGCAGTGTTATTGCTACGAGCTAGCCAACTATCATCGCCCGCACAAAAGCGGGTCATGAGTGCCGTGAGGGCTGCCATGGACTTTGGTTTTTCTTGGCCGAGGTGACGAGCGAGCCATTCGTCACGGATGCTATGCTTAAAGGCCGCTAGGGCTTCGGCATCCGGGCAGTCGACGATCTGGTTCTTTTTAGTTAGGAACCTAGTCCAGAATTTCCTGGCCGACTCTCTAGGCTGTTGAACTATGTGACTTAAGTCATCGGCATCCGGAGGTCGTACATATGTGCCTTGGAAGTTTTCACGGAAGGCGTCTTCTAAGTCCTCCCAGCTGCCAATAGAGTTTTTAGGTAGACTGTTTAACCAGTGCCGAGCTGGCCCCTTGAGTTTTAATGGGAGGTATTTGATGGCGTGAAGGTCATCATCACGGGCCATATGAATATGGAGAAGAAAATCCTCAATCCATACCGCGGGATCTGTTGTTCCATCATATGATTTGATATTTACGTGTTTAAACCCTTCTGGGAATTCGGGCTCCATTACTTCATCAGTGAAGCAGACGGGTGTGCGGCGCCTCTATATCGGGCCACGTCGCGACGTAGCTCGGATTGAGTTCGTCGGTAGTCTTCGGCCCGAGTGTGGTTATGTTTGTCATGTCTGGCTTGATAGCAGTCGTCGCGCGCCAGGGCATGCCCCCGCGATCCGTAGATTGATCTGGACTGACCTGCTCTATTGTCCAGGTCCTGCCGCATGTCATATGTATGCCCCCGGGCTGTTATGTCTTTGCTTTTGCGGCGAGGTAGTATGGGCTGGTGTTCGGCTTGAGTTGCCGCTTTGTCCCGGCCACGGGGTGGTCGGTCAGCCGCATTATGTGTTGATGGCATGGGCTTAAGTGCCTCGTCGTTGAATTGGGGTAGCAGTTTACGCCTCGGATACCTTTTAGTGGGGCGCTCGAGTCCGTATTCCTCGGCTGCCAGGACATCAGTCCATCTATCGTCGAGTCTGTATTCCTCGGCTGCTACTGTTTCTTTTTCAGGCTCTTCGCAGTGGCTATTAGCCGGCGCTTAAAGCGCTCCTGCTCGACGGGTTCCTCAGGCACGATAAAGTCTTTGTCGCCGAGGCTCACCTCATCTTCGGAGGGTGGAAGATAGTTGCTGTCCTCCGAGTCTTCGTTTATGGCCTGTTCATCAGGACTGGCTTGCCCATCTTCCCTATCGTCCTGTTCGAAAGTCGGCTCGACGGGATCTTCTTTGTCTTCGGCCTCATCCGGAGTATTGTTCTCTCTCGTGCCGGTATTGCTGTCTTTTCCACGGCGTGATTTAGAGCGGCGCCGCTGACGTCGGCACTTTGGCCGTGTCTCAGGAGGTGTATCCTCGACTGGATCTTTCTTGTTATCGCTGTTATTCTCTTTGGGGGTATCCACCATGTACACGCCATATGAGGAGGTGGCTGTCCAGCGCCCAGTAAATGGCGGGTTTTGGGCCTGCTCCTCTCCGGCATCGGCATCCATACCGTCGATGTCTTCAGAGTCATAATCGAGCATGTCGGTTAAATCTTCGACAGTGGCAATGAAGTGGGCGGTGGGTGGGAAGCGAAATTCTTCATCCTCAGCCCCCAGTTCAAACCGAATATAGTTCGGCTGCGAGTCCCCCACTAAGGAGAGGGTTTTTAATGAGTTAAGCACATCACCCAAAGGTAAGTGCCGGAAGATGTCCGCGGAGCTGAACTCGACGATCGGCGCCCGATTGAGCTCGACGGGCGCGGACACACGCGGTTCGGAACCTGTTGCCGGAGACGAGTCCGAGGTTCCGGTGACACAGATCTCGTTCGAAGTTGGGTCTGTGTGCGGCTCCAACGCCGCTGAGTCTGCGGCTTCCGTGGCGGGGTTGAGCTTCCCGTCCTCGAATGGCGCAATCTGCTCCGGATCAAGGGCCAGGGCAGTTACAGGAGCTATCTCCCGGGTATGGTTCGATGACAGATTTAGGTCATGTTCATCGCGGTGGCAGGGAGCGGCTGCCATGGGCTCGAATCCGTCGAAGATCAAGTCTCCGCGGATATCAGCAACATAGTTCAAGCTTCCAAACCTTACCTGACGGCCAGGGGCGTAACTGTCGATCTGCTCTAGATGACCAAGCGAGTTGGCCCGCAGCATGAAGCCACCGAATACGAAGATCTGGCCGGGGAGAAAGACCTCCCTCAAGGCAGCATCGTTGTGGATGATTGATGGAGCCATCGAGTCTTCTAGCGACGACACAGTGGAACTCTCAATGAAAGCACCAATGTCGGTGTCAAAACCGGCGGACCTCGGGTAGGGGGTCCCGAACTGTGCGTCTAAGGTTGATGGTAACAGGAGACGGGGGACACGATGTTTACCCAGGTTCGGGCCCTCTCTACGGAGGTAATACCCTACGTCCTGCTTGATTGATCTTAATGAATATGAGTATTACAAGAGTTGATCTACCACGAGATCATAATGACTAAAACCCTAGGAGTCTAGCCTGTCTGACTATGATTGTGATTATGATTGTCTCTACGGACTAAACCCTCCGATTTATATAGACACCGGAGGGGGCTAGGGCTGTACAAAGTTGGTTATAGAGAAAGGAATCTTCATATCCGAACGCCAAGCTTGCCGTCCACGCCAAGGAGAGTCCCATCCAGACACGGGAGAGAGTCTTCTGTCTTGTATCTTCATGGCCCATCAGTCCGGCCCATATTACGTAGCCCGGACGCCCGAGGACCCCTTAATCCAGGACTCCCTCAGTGGTAGCAGAGGGAGACCGGCGTTGCCCTGAGGATGATCCTCACGAGGCTGGTCCCTCCACGGGCCATCGCGACGCTAGCCCTACCAGCAGTCCTCACGAAGCCGATCGCACCATTCCTAGTGGGGCTCGCGGTTGTCCCAGCGGCCACCCCCGCGGCCGTAGCCACGGTCGTTGCGCTCAGTACGATGGCCAAAGCGCCCGTCGGAGATTGCCCTGAGCTCTTGGCAGTCGTTGGTGTTGTGGCTGTGGACATTATGGAAGACGCAAAATGGATGGCTGCCCTTGGAGGACTCGGGGTGGTCGCAGCCGTGCTTCATCTCAGGTTCAGCTGCGAGCATAGCTGGGCCCTTGCGCTTCACGTCCTTAGCCTTGGCCTTCTTGTCTTCAGGATCGACCTCCGGAAGCTCCAGGAGGGAGAGGCGACCTTCCTCTGCCCTCGCGCACTTGGTGGCCATGTTGAACATCTCCAGGGCCGAGCACAAATCCTCATGCATGGCGAGCTCTTCCTTCATCTTGACATCCCGGATACCCTCAGAGAACGCCGTAATGATGGTCTCGTCCAACACCTTTGGGATCTTGAGGCGAACATTGGTGAAGCACTGTATGTACTTGTGCAAGGTTTCGCCTGGCTGCTGCTTGATGCATCGTAGGTCGCCTGCCCCGGGAGCACGGTCACGAGTGCCCTGGAAGTTGGCGATGAAGCGCTCGCGTAGCTCATCCCAGGAGGAGATCGACCCCACCGGCAGGTTCAGGAGCCAGGAGCGCGCGCCGTCCTTAAGGGCCATGGGGAACCAGTTTGCCATGACTTTCTCGTTGCCGTTCGCCGCCTCGATGCTCAGCTCATAGAGCTGGAGGAACTCGGCGGGGTCAGGGCTACCGTCGTAGCGCGGAGGCAGATCCGGCTTGCACTTGCCGGGCCAGACGACGCGGCGCAGCTCCGGGGTAAAAGTACGACACCCTGCCACATTCACCGGGGCCACCCGCCGGGGAGGAGCCTGATCTTGATGCCCGCGCGTGGCCGCCTCTGGCGGTACGAGGTCTTGACGTGGTGGTGCTGGGAGCGCACACGCTTCTCCTTGGGGCCGCTGCACCACCTGGCAGCTTTCTTCATCGCACACTAATGCTCTGCACAGCAGGTCGCACTGGGGAGCTTCACACCTCGGCTCGAGGCCCTCGCCGTGCAGCGGAGGGGGAGGAGGAGCGCCGTGGGCCACATTGCCCGCCTAGAACAGTGGAGGGCGAAGGAAACGAGATGGTGCAGGGGCGTCGCCAGCGGCGTTGACGGGCTCAGCGATGCGGGCGAGCTAGTCGTCGTAGAGGTCGTTGGCCAGACGATAGCACAGAAGCTCGTGTGCCATGAGCAGCACAGACTACACATTCGCCAGCCCACGACTGCCGTGAGAAGACGACGCCGTGGCCGAAGTGGGTGACGGAGTCGCGGTGCGGCCATCGCGCTGCACGGATGGCGGTAGCGATGGGTCGGTGGCGGCATTAAGCATCGGGCAGGCAGAGCAGCGAGGGACGCTATTACCCGTGGGTGTCGTCTGGGCGACACGAGCGGCCCGACGCTCGGCACGAACACGGCGAGCGTCAGCCTTCGGAATGGCGGAACGGTGGTGGAACGAGCGGTGAGAGACAGGCTTCGACACGCCCCTACCTGGCACGCCAAATATCGGATTCAGGGCTCCACAGACCCAAAGAAGGTTCGAACTCTGGGGCGTGTGTGAAGAACTCAACCTATCCAGCCAACCAAATGCGCCGCCCTACAACTTAGCTCAAAGAACAGGGAAGAAGATGGACGCGACACTTTACCCAGGTTCGGGCCACCTTGCGTTGTAATACCCTACTCCTACTTTGTGGTGGATTAGCCTCACGAGGGGCTGAGGATGAACTAGTACAGAGGACGAACAAGCTCGCGAGGCTTGCTCTGGTGAGAGTGAGTTGTTTCGGGTCTGATCCCCCTTCCTATGGTGGTGGCTAACCTATATATAGCGGCCTCGGTCCTCTTACCCGAAAACGAAGGCGGGAAGGGATTCCACAACGGCCAATTTGAAAGGGGACAAGTAGTACATCTTATCTTGACGAAAGGTGGTCTTCGCCTGCAAAGCTTCTGGTCATGACGCCGTAGTGGGCTCAGCGATGACATCCGTCCTGCCATCCTCGCGGTCTTGGTCTCGTTGCACGGGAATGGAAACCTTTGGGTGATTCCTCGTGACCCCACACCTGCGCTTGCCTCCTTAGCACCAAAGAGGAAACCTGCTGCTCTGCGCCCGATGGCGCCTGCCTGGCCTTGGTCGTCATGGCTTGTGTCACCTCAACCTCATGAGGTGGGCACCTGCATAGAAATCTCCCCTCCTCAGGAGCCAACCTAAGGTGGCCGCTCCCTCCGGAGGTCTTGATGTCGCCAGCCTCACGAAGCTTGGCCCCTCGAGGGGGTCTTGTCTTGAAGGTGTTGTAGATGGGCCATACCAGGCCGCCGATGGTGCCACGCCGTGGGCCGCAGGCAGGCAAGTCTGGGTACCCTGGTTCCCAAAACGCCGACAATTTCGAACTCTGGGGCGCGTGCGAAGAATTCAACCTATCTAGCCAACCAGCTCGTCGCCCTATGGCCTAGCTCGAGGAACAAGGAAGAAGATGAACACGGCAGTTTACCCAGGTTCGGGCCACCTTGCAGTGTAAGACCCTACTCCTGCTTTGTGGTGGATTTGCCTCACAAGGGGCTGAGGATGAACAAGTCCAAGGGATGAATAACCTCGCGAGGTTTGCTCTGGTGAGGGTGGAAAGGATCCGATCCCGGGGGGTTCGTCCTGTTCTACGGTGGTGGCTAGCCTATATTTATAGTGGCCTTGGTCCTCTTCCCAAAATGTAGGCGGGAAGGGATTCCACAATGGCCAATTTGAAAGGGGACAAGTAGTACATCTTATCCTGATGAAAAGTGGTCTTCGCCTGCAAAGCTTCTTGCGTGATGCTGCGGTGGCCTCGGTGATGACATTCGTCCTGCCGCCCTAGTTGTCTTGGTCTCATTGCACAGGAATGGAAACCTTTGCCTGAGTCCTTGGGAACCCACGCCTGCACTTGCCTCCTTAGCACCAAAAAGGAAACTATCTCCTCTGCGCCCGCTGGCGCCCGCCTAGCCTTGGTCGTCATGGCTTGCGTCACCGCAACCTCATGAGGTTTGGGCACCTGCATAGGAATCTCCGCTCCTCAGGAGGCAGCCTGGGGAGGCCGCTCCCTCGGGAGGTCTTGGCGTCGTCTGCCTCGTGAGGGTCTTCTCTTTGTGGTCTTGCAGGTGGGCCGTACCAGGCCGTCGAAGGTGCCATGCCGTGGGCCGCAGGCAGGCAAGTCTGGGTACCCTGGTTCCCAGAACACCGACAGTAGCCCCCGGGCCCAAGGCGCGCTTGGACTTGGATTCGAGGCGAAGCCAAAGGGCAAGGGCGAAGCGCCGTGGGCCCCAATCGCCTACAGGCCAGGCAGATGCGTGGCGCTTGACGGGGCATTGATGCTCTTCTTCAAGGTCTTCGGAGAGGACGACCGACGTCTGGAGTGCTAACCAAGGGGAGGCGATCGAGACAGCGACCCCCTCACAGGCCGGCAAATCGGCAAGGCCCCTCGCGGTGAACTTGCCCTTGGGCTTGTCCGCGATTCCTCCAGCAGCAGCGATGCCTCCTCCGAACCAGGCTTAAGCGACGATGACAGCTACGAGCTGTAGCGCCGCCGCGCTCGGGCTTGAGTGAGGAATGGTGCCGGCCAGGCGTCATGGGTGACACCGCCTGGGTCGCAATCCTTAGGAGGTCCTTTCCTTTCGTTTCATTCCTGCGCAAAAGTCATGAAGGGCCCTGCGGGGGTGTGTAAAGATCGTGACACTTTTGCCTTAATGTTAGCGTCCCCAACTTATGTTGTGTTTGCGTTTCTCGCTTGGGCATGGTTCCCCCTTTTTATTCCCGCGGTAGCTTAGTGCTCTACGCCGACAGGACCCAGTCCCCAGGCAAGCTTCGGCCGTCGCTAGTATGCCAGGTCACGATGCCATGGTCAAGGCCAGGAGGTGAGTGGCCCGACGTCCAGTAAGAGCTCCCGAGGCACGCGTAAGAAACCTGCGGGGCGATGGGGGATCCTGTGCCAAATGCCCCTCCGGAGGTTATCGCATGAGATGGCCAGACACCAATGACCCTAGGAGGTGACGTGAACGGGGCCGGCCCGCCAGATAGAGCTCAGCCATTGGTTTTATCGATGCTGCAGGGACGGACCCGAGCACAGACGCCATGCCAAGTTTTCTCATGCAATGATCCCACGGAAAAACAGCCGGTGCATGGCTCCCGCTACGGCGAAGCGCCGAACTGCGGTTGTACGAACTGGGCCGTGCGCCCGCACTTGCCCACACGCGATTAGCTCATGCGAGAACAAGGCACCAAGGACCATGGGATGTGACGTGCATGGGAGCTGGCCCGCGTGACAGAGCTCGGTCGCTTGGGTTTGTCGACGCTGCAGGGACGAACCCAAGCACAGATGCCATGCAAATCCTTAATCATGAGGCGGTCGTGGGCGGATTAGCGAGGGCGCAGCGACATCATAGTGACGAAGCACTGGACAGGCAGTTGAGATACTTAGGAAACTCATGAAGGTAAAGCCAGTTCTGCCTGAGGATGATGCAGCCCGAGGGGCGCCCTCAGTTGAACAAAGCAAAAAAGTCACCTGGCACCATCGTTGTAGAAGCATTGAAGTTGCTGAAGACGTGTACTGTATAGATTGCTCCTCATGAGCCGACCGGCTCCTGAGCCCCGGGAGGCTCCGGAGGTCCGGGGGGCTCACGAGGGTCCGTCACATCCTCGGTCAGGACCGCCTAGTGCCTGGCTTCGTGAGCCGGCAAGGCTCCCTGCATGAGGTGATGGTATGAGGCGGCCACGTTCAGTAGGCCGAATGGCATGCGGACATAGCTGCAGGGGTAGCCCCCGCTCCGGCCGATGCGGGACGGCCAGAACAGGTCCTGCGAAGCAGCCCTGTTGAGGCCTGGGATGTTGACGCAGATGCGCAGTTTGCCACCCTTGTCATGGGCGGCAGCTGCACTAGATGGCGCGGGGTGACGCTCGCCACGCATGGCTCGTGCCTCCCGAAGCTCCTCGATTGCCTTGGTGGTGAACTCCTGAGCGCCTGGCGCCCCGCGCGTAGCGCCTTGCTCACGGAGGCGCGCATCGAAGCACGCCCACACGTGGTGCCCGAACGCCTCCCTCGTGATGTTTGTCAGGTCAGAGGCCCTCCAGATGAGAGCCCCCGAGCCCGTCCCGATAGGGGCGCCGGGCGCGCCTTCCTATGCGAGTGGGAAAGATGCCCCAGCAGAGGGCTCGGGGCCCAAGGCACGACCGTCGGGCGCCCCAGCCTCCTGACGGCCCTTTGGGAGGAGCTGCTTCTTCTTCTTGGGGATGGCCTCAGGAGGCAGGATGGCACCCTCGCCATCTGAGTTCTCGACTGCCGC
Organism: Thinopyrum elongatum; assembly: GCA_011799875.1. Taxonomy (NCBI): domain Eukaryota; kingdom Viridiplantae; phylum Streptophyta; class Magnoliopsida; order Poales; family Poaceae; genus Thinopyrum; species Thinopyrum elongatum. The sequence goes on from CM022299.1 coordinate 102,155,572, forward strand.
CGAGTGCCCTAGAAGTTGGTGATGAAGCGCTCGCGTAGCTCGTCCCAGGAGGAGATCGACCCCACCGGGAGGTTCAGGAGCCAAGAATGTGCACCATCCTTGAGGGCCATGGGGAACTAGTTCGCAATGACCTTGTCATTGCCGTTCACCGCCTCGATGCTCAGCTCGTAGAGCTGGAGGAACTCAGCGGGGTCGGGGGTTCCGTCGTAGCGTGGAGGCAGATCCGGCTTGAACTTGCCGGGCCAAACGACGCGGCGCAGCTCCGAGGTGAAAGCACGGCAGCCTGGCGCACTCATAGGTACCGGTCAAATGGGGGGAGCTTGATCTTGTTGCCCACATGCCACCGCCTCCAACGGCATGCGGTCTTGAGGCGGCCGTGCTGGAAGTGCACGCGCTTCTCCTTGGGGCCGCTGCATCACCTGGCAGCTTTCTTCATCGCGCACAGGTGCCCTACGCGGCGGGTCGCGTTGGGGTGCCTCTCGCCTGGGCTCGGGGTCCGCGCCATGCAGAGGAGGAGGAGGTGCGCCGTGGGCCAGATCGCCCGCCAGGGACGTCGGGGGACGGGGCAAATGGGATGGTGCAGGGGCCTCATTGGCGGCGTTGACGAGCTCGGCGGTCGTCATAGAGGTCATTGGTTGGGCGGTAGTGCAGAAGGTCTCGTGCCATGAGCAACGCAGCCTGCGCGTTTGCCGGTCCACGACGAACATGAGAAGACGACGCCGCGGTTGGAGTGGGTGATGGAGTTGCGGTGCGGCCATCGCGCCGCATGGACGGTGGCAGCGATGAGTCCTGCTATTCGCGAGCAGCAGGGTCGGTGGCGGTGTTAGCCACTGGGGAGGCAGAGCGGCGAGGAGCACCGTTGCTCGCAGGAGCCGTCTGGGCGACGAGCTGCCCGGCGCTCAGCACGGACACGGCGAGCGTCGGCCATAGGAACGATGGAACGGCGGCGGAACAAAAGGTGGAAGAGAGACTTCAACACGCCCCTACCTGGCGCACCAAATGTCAGATTCAGGGCTCCGCAGACCCAAGAAAGGTTCGAACTTTGTGGTGTGTGCGAAGAACTCAACCTATCTAGCCAACCAGCTCATCACCCTATGGCCTAGCTCGAGGAAAAAGGAAGAAGATGAACATGGCAGTTTACCCAGGTTTGGGCCACCTTGCGGTGTAAGACCATACTCCTGCTTCGTGGTGGATTTGCCTCACGAGGGGCTGAGGATGAACAAGTACAAGGGATGAACAATCTCGCGAGGTCTGCTCTGGTGAGGGTGGAAAGGATCCGATCCTGGGGGGTTCGTCCTGCTCTACGGTGGTGGCTAGCCTATATTTATAGTGGCCTTGGTCCTCTTCCCAAAACGTAGGTGGGAAGGGATTCCACAACGGCCAATTTGAAAGGGGACAAGTAGTACATCTTATCCTGACGAAATGTGGTCTTCACCTGCAAAGCTTCCGGTGTGACGTTGCGGTGGGCTCGGTGATGACATACGTCCTGCCATCTTGGTGGTCTTGGTCTCGTTGCACAGGAATGGAAACCTTTGCCTAAGTCCTCGGGAACCCACGCCTGCACTTGCCTCCTTAGCACCAAAGAGGAAACTGTCTCCTCTGCGCTCGCTGGAGCCCGCCTGGCCTTGGTTGTCATGGCTTGCTTCACCGCAACCTCATGAGGTTTGGGCACCTGCATAGGAATCTCCGCTCCTCAGGAGGCAGCCTGGGGAGGCCGCTCCACCAGGAGGTCTTGGCGTCCTCTGCCTCGCGAGGCTTGGCCCCTCGCGAGGGTCTTGTCTTGGTGGTCTTGGAGGTGGGCCGTACCAGGCCGTCGAAGGTGCCACGCCGTGGGCTGTAGGCAGGCAAGGCTGGGTACCCTAGTTCCCAGAACGCCGACAAAGGAGGAGTCTGGCTTGACCCCTCTAAGGACAGTCGTTTGAAGGTGCACTTGCTTGTGACTGGTTTCATGGATGGCTATACTCGGTGGATAAGTGAAGACGATGATGATCAGGACGCCGAAGGGGCAGCCAATGATGACATGGGGCCAGACGAAGACATGACCGATAATAGCTGCGGATAAGAGGCTAGACATGGTGACAGAGAAGGGGCCGAACATGGCGGCGGAGAAGAGGCCGGAAATGGCGGTGGAGAAGAGGACGGAAATGGCGGCGGAGAAGCCACATACACGCCGCAGCCTTCGTCGCTACTAAGTTCAATCGTGTGGGACCCTCATGTTCGAGACCTGTGTTGCAAGAAGACGAGTAGCAACAAAGCTGCTTCTAGAGAGGAGGCCAAGCCAGAGCAACTGGAGGTAGACTCAAAGAGTCCTTTGTATGAGGGTTGCGATCCCGAGGTGACCCGCTTGAGTTTCACGCTCAAACTTCTAAAGACGAAGGCTAAAAACAAATGGACCGGCAGAAGCTTCAATGAACTTCTCAACTATCTAAAGAAGGTTCTTCCCTCGGGGAACCTGTGTCCTACAAGTGTCGATGAGGCCATGAAGATCATGTGCCCTCTTGATCTGCCGCACATTAGATACCATCCATGCACCAACGATTGTGTATTTATCGGAAGGAGCATGCAAAAAAACCCAGCTGTCTGGTGTGCAATGCTTCTTGATATAAGAAGGTCGGAAAGAAATCTCCCTAGAAAGTTTTATGGTACTTACCGATCACTCCCCGTATGCAGTGTTATTTCATAGATCCTAAGGAAGCAAAGCTCATGCACTGGCACGCGGAGAGGGTGAAGCCCGACGATGGAGATGATTCAAAGCCGAGACACCTCGTGGATGCAAGCCAGTGGAGAGCATTCAACCTCGAATATCGATATTTTGTAGGTGATGTAAGGAAAATCGTGCTTGGCGAAAGTACCGATGGCATAATCCATTTGGCAACTAGAACACCAACCATTGCACATGGCCCGTGTTTGTATGGATGTACAACCTCCCCCTAGTTGTGCATGAAGTCAAAGTACATACACATGAGCATGCAGATTCAAGGGGCAAAACAACCAGGAAACAATATTAATCTATATGTGGGGCTACTTAAAGAGGAGTTAGACACGTTATGGAAAACACCAGCTAAGACATGGGACGCCAACAAAGGCGGGTATTTCTATATGAGTGCCACGCTGATGACGACGGTGCATGACTATCTTGGTTATGGATATGTCACAGACCAGGTGTGCCACGGATATTGCGGATGCACGCGGTACATGGATGATACAACGTCCCAGCAGCTAACGAAAGATGGCATGTCTGGGAAAATCATGTACATGGGGCATCAAAGATGACTCGAGAAGGACGACCCGTGGAGAAACCATGGAGATCTATTCAATGGCGAGGCTGAGCATCGAGGACCTCCATGTAAGAGGAGCGGCGCCAAAATCTATGAGTTGATGAAAAACTGGGAAGAGTACCCCGCGCTGAGAAAGATGAAAAAGTGTCGGAGCCGCTGCTGAAGGTATGAAAAACGAGGTCTGTTTTTGGGACTTGGAGTACTGGCCCAAACTCGACATGCCTCATTGCCTTGATCAAATGAATATCACGAAGAATGTCCTCGAGAGCTTGCTTGCCACACTGATGAACATGCCGGAGAAGACCAAGGATGGACCGAAGGCAAGAAGAGACTTCACTAGTACAACGAGGTGCTATACAAACGGTTTTTAACCCCTTTCCGCAACGGCATTTGGAACCGACGCCTAGTGAGTGACTGCGATAGGGGAGGGTCCTTCCCACACGACCCAGAAACCATCGGGGATATGCCCTCCTGGCACACACGCTCGGCAAAATGAGGTCGTGTGCTACCGGCGAGCGATCAAATACAGTTATACGTACAGTAGTGCTAAAAAATACAATTATACAGGCAAAATCATTTCCGGTCGTAAGTACATCCCACACAGTCAGTCCCCGCTAAACGTTTCCGTTCGTATATACATCCAACACAGTCGCTCCAAGGAAAACGTTTCTGTTCGCAGGTACATCACACACAATTTTCCCTGTTAAATCGTTTGTGATAGTGTTTCCATTGCACACGGTATTAACAATTTTATCGTTTGCGTTATTGAATGCATCACACACGGTGCATAGAAGAAACTGTGTGGCAAAGGCTGTCCATCACAAACAGTTTTTATGTGGTAAATGTTTGTGCCAGGTGGCCTAACGCAAACAGTTTTCAAGAGGATGTCATGTGTGATTGTTCATTAATCCAACACGGTTTATTCCTAGAAACTGTGTGTGTTGTCTGAGGTCATCGCCCACGGTGTTTTCTCAATAACCGTTTGCAATAGAAAAACCCAATAAGCAGGCTAATTGGCCAATAGCAGGCTAATTGTCCTATTATCAATAATCCATTTATTAATCTAATTGACATTTCATATTAAGCACACAATATATTTCATTTTCATATTAAGGAAGAAGGATTTCATAATTGAAATACATCAGAGTACAACATCATATAGCTTCAGCACTCAGCTACCCCATTACACAACTGCACCAGCATCAAGTTTCACATGTAACATCTATAACCTTTCGAAATTAGCATCATAGATGATACATAGACAAATGTATCTCATCTGGAAAACTGCTGAAGCGGAAGGCGAATATTGAGCCTTCATTGATGTTGAAGGTCTTTGCAACTTTAGGCCACTGCCTGTGGATGATTGACTGTCCATCCTTCGTCCTCTTCAGGAACACTTCAATATTGAACCGTGGGTGTTGTATGAATACCTTCCTCGCCTCCTGACCATACAGGTGGTTTGAGAGGTAATCATCAGTGAACTGCTTTGGAAAGGCCTGAAAACAAGGATGTGCATAAATATCTTCTCTATATTGGAAATGGGGTAAAGGAATAAAAAAGGCAAGGTATACTAATTAGTACCATCCTATAGTGAACTGATGTCTTCTTCATTGTGCAGACAAAGATCTTGTTGTTTTTTGTCGCTAATTTCTTTATCCTAACAATCTTTCTGAGTTTCTTGACTTGACTGATATTCATGGACAACTCATTTCCCCATATGCAAAAAGGGTCGAATAGTGGGTCAAAACCTCTGACAGCAGGACCTACATGTGCAAGATCAAATTGTTAAAAATCTAAATATTAGAATGGTTCCCGCAATTGCACAATAATGTGCTATTAGACAAAGGACCATGCATGTGCAAACCTCGATTGTAAACCTCAGTGCTTCCCATTGTTTCCCTGCAACACATATAAGGTAGTTAGTGATCAGGTTAAGTGAGGGTTCGCATGCTATTAGTAAAATATGTTGATGAAAAATAAGCACATTGCAGATTCATCATATTAATTCAAGCCACATGGAAAACCCATTTATCCAAACCAAGAATGATTAAGAACTAGGAAATATAGCAATTGTATATGTTTCTAATGTATTAAGTGTAGCCAAATTCGATTTATTCCTCACATGCACAATAATACAAAGTTCTACCCACGACAATTGGACATCGCATTGCAGAATTGAACCAAGCAGTTAACTAAACACCACAATAAATGAACCAAACATTAACTGAGCACCACGTTGCATAATATAACATACTCCTAATAGAAGATCAGACAGTTAACCAAACCAAGCATGCTTAACAACTTGGAAATATAGCAATTGTATTTGTTTCTCATGTATTTAGTATAGCCAAATTTGATTTATTTCTCACATGGTATACAATAACAGAATGCACCCACAACAATTGAACATCGCATTGCAGAATTGAACAAAATAGTTAATTAAACACCACAACAAATGAACCAAACGTTAACTGAGCACCACATTGCACAATGTATAACATACTAGAAGATCAGATAGTTAACCAAACCAAGCATGCTTGACAACTTGGAAATATAGCAATTGTATTTGTTTCTCATGTATTTTGTAAAAAAAATTCAATTTATTTCTCACATGGAAGACAATACAAAATTGCACCCTGAAGAATTGAACATCACATTTGCATAATTGAACCAAACAGTTAATTGAACACGACAACTAATTAACCAAACAGTTAATAAGTGAACACCACATTGCACGACATATAGAACATATACACTAGAGTAACAGATTGCATGGTAAAAGTAGATAGCACAATTCACTAGAATTTGTTAAGGAAAGGCAGTAGCTAGCAAACTGAACATGGGTCCTTATAGTGAGTAAATAAGACAAGCTACTCCTCATCGTCGGAGATATCAATGACGATTGGCTCCTTGGACATGGAAGAGGGCGAGGCCTCTGCATTGTGGGTGCCCTCATCGTAGTGGTGAGTTGCCTGAGCCACTCCAGGCACCAACCTGCTGGCTCTCGAGTTGAGGTAAGCACGTGCACGCTGAGAAAACACCTTGTAGTCTTCGTCAAAGGCACCGAGGGTGGCCTCGAGAAAACGCCACGAACTATCATTTAAAGTAGCCAACTGCGTCGCGGCGTCGGCGCGTGAGGCATCGACGATGGCCTCGATGGCGAGGTGCTCCTCCAAGATCTGGGGGTCGGCACGAATGGCAGCCATCGCGACCTCATCCGCGCGTGCAGCCGCGATTTGCTTCTCCACTGCCAAATGCTCCTAGAGCTCCTGGCTATACTGCGTGCACCATGGCTTAGGGCAGCGCTTATTTGGTGGAGGGGTCGGTGATTTGGGTGGAAGGTGTCACGCCGGCGGTCGGAGCATGTGGGATGTGGAAGGAGGAGGAGGATGGGGGTCGGGTGTGGATTACCTGCCTGGATAGACGAGGCCGAGTAGCGTGAAGGAGGGTCGCCGGCGAGGAGGCGACGCTGCAAGCAAGGAGTGAAGGTTTCAACTTGGAAAGGAAGGCGGAAATAGGGGAAATGTGGCTTTTGGTAAGGGGGAGGGGGCGGGGAGGTAGATATTTCCGCGGAAGCCGAAAAGTGTGAATCAGTTCAGCGAAAAAACTGGCGCGCAAAGTGTCATCAAACATGGTCCCTTATTCAGAACTGTGTACAATATGTGAACATCACAAACGATTCAGATAGCTTCACCCGTGTGTGATGAGTTTGAACATCAAAAATTTTGGTTCGAATTTCCCTGGTTACAGTGGTCATCCACGTCATTGCATAATTTGGGTACACAAAAGAGACTACATCACACCCACACTTCTTAATCGAGCAAGTTCAGCAATTAAACAGAGCTAGCTGACCTAAACATTACTCTAACAAATTAAAGACTGGCGCTCTTAATTAAACAAAACAAAGAGTACTACTACGGCTGGTGCTCATCAATCTCCGCCGCCTCCTCCATGTCCAGCTCGCGCCCGACGGTCTCCTGGGGAAGGGGCTCCATGACATCCATCCCACCATACTCGGTAAGCATCTCACCATTCGTGTTCGCCATCTCTTTGGAAAAGGCTGCCACGAGCTGGGCATGGGCGCCAGCGATCTGGGCTTGGACGGGCTCCGTCATGGCAAGGTATGCGGCAGAGGAACGGATGGCTGCTCGAACGCTCTCGGCGATTGCCAACTCTTCGGCCGTGGGTTGCCGACCATTGTCGGAGAAGCTTCGTTCGATTTGTGTGGTGACCGCCACGAGCTGGGCGTGGGCGGCCTCGACATGGTAGTGGGCGGCCTCCATCAGGGCTAAGGCCGCCACTACGGAATGGACAGCTACTGTGCCGCTCTCGCCAGTTGCTATCCCCGAGGCAGATGTTTCTGCCGCCACCTGAGAAGCAATAGCGGCCGTTTGGCTGCCTTGGCCGCCCGATCGCAGATTGCGACCGCGCTCATGCACCTTGTTAGCACGCGCATGGCGGCTGCGGCCGTGCTCTCGCTGGAGTGGGCCGCCGAAGATGCCCTCATGATGCGGGTCCATGTCCTCATCTTTCACCGGCGACGATTGAACAATGCAATGATATTTGGGGAGCGAGCTAGTGTGCTTGACACGCCGGCTATGGACTGTAGCCTATGCACCTTCTCGCATAAGCCATAGGCATACTATACACCGACGGTGCTCCAAGATATTTTGTACTGCATCTCACACGGTTGGTGATAATAAACTATGTGGGATCTACTTGATTTTTCATCTTGATTTGAATTACATAATGGGGTCACAGCGGCAATGGAGGGTGTTTGAATTACTAGAACTTTTATCTGCAGTGAACATGCAACTATATGTGTGTCGTAAAAAAATTGGAATTATTCAGGGTTCGTTTGGACATTTTATACATTAAATTGGTTTTCTAGCCATTTCAGGTGCACAATTCAAAATTAAACTACATGCACATGCTCTGGTGCACCCACATGGGTTGCAAAATCATATATGTGTCCATGGGTTTATGCTTATGTGCCATGCAAGAAATGGGGATGAATTTCGAACACCACGGCATCGTGGCTCTCCGGCAAACATTGAGGTACTTGCTTTTGTAATTCTAGTAAATCCAAACCCCGTCTGAAATTCTTGAACCTTGGCATGCTATCATGGAATGGCATCAACATGCTGGGGTAAAAAATATTGTCCCATTTAGGGGAGGTTATGGTATAAGCTTCTCACAAACCAGAGCTTCTCACAAGAAGCCTCATGGTTCTGTTAGGGAAATGTGTCACCTTTGTGGACAAAACGATATTCGTCGCCTCTTTTTCCTTTCAATTTTTTTCCTGGTGTCAACATATAACAACAGGAGTGTCGTGTTAAATTTTGGATTTTTTCAGGGATCGTTTGGACATTTTTATAAGTTAACTGAGTTTTCTAGCCATTTATGTGCATAATTCAAAACTGAACTACATGCACATGCTCCAGTCCATAAAAACGGGTTGCAACAAATGTTTGTCCTTGGTTGCAAGCTTAGGTCACATGCAAGAAAGGAGAATGAATGTCAAACACCTTGACACTGTCGCTCGGCCACTAACATTGAGATACATGGTTTTAAAATTCTAGTAAATCGAAACCTCGTCTGAAATTCATGAAACATGACATGATATCATGGAACGGCATCGACATGCCATCGTAAAAATATTGTCCCATTTGGGCCAGGTTTGGGTATAAGCTTCTCGCAAACCAGAGCTTCTCTCACAACAAGCCTGATGGTTGCGGTAGGGAACGTGCCACCTTGGGGGACGAAATGATACCTGTTGCCTCTTCTTACTTTCAAAATTTTTCTCGTGTCAACATAGAATAACAGGAGTGTTGTGTCAATTTTTGGGATTTTTCGGGGTTCGCTCGGACATTTTTATACATTAACTGAGTTTTCTATGCATTCATGTGCATAATTCAAATTTGAACCACATGCACATGCTCCAGTGCATATAAACGGGTTGAAAAATCAAATGTGTGTCCTTGGTTGCAACCTTTGGTCCCATGCAAGAAATGGGAATGAATGTCAAACACCTTTGCCACCGTCGCTCGCCCGCTAGCATTGAGATACATGGTTTTAAAATTCTTGTAAATCAAAAACTCGTCTGAAATTCATGAAACTTGACATGCTATTATGGAACGGCATCAACATGCAGTGGTAAAAATACTATCCCATTTGGGGCAGGTTGGGGTATAAGCTTCTGACAAACCAGAGCTTCTCGCAACAAGCCTCATGGTTACGGTAGGGAATGTTTCACCTTTCTGGACAAAATGATATCCGTTGCCTCTTCTTGATTTCAATTTTTTATCTAGTGTCAACATAGAACAACAGGAGTGTTGTGTTAAATTTTGGAATTTTTCGGGGTTCGTTTGGACATATTTATACATTAATTGAGTTTTCAATGCATTTGTGTGTATAATTCAAATTTGAACTACACGCACATTCTCTAATGCATATAAATTGGTTGAAAAATCAAATATGTGTCCTTGGTTGCATGCTTAGGCCCCATGCGAGAAATGGGAATGAATGTCAAACACCCTGCCACCGTCACTCGGCCGCAAACATTGAGATACCTGGTTTTTAAATTCTAGTAAATCCAAAATTCATTTGAAATTCATGAAAATTGGCATGCTATCATGGAGCGGCATCAACATGCCGTGGTAAAATTTTTGTCCCATTTGGGGCAGGTTTGAGTATAAGCTTCTCACAAACCAGAGCTTCTCACAACAAGCCTGATGGTTTCAATAGGGAACGAGCCACCTTTGGGGCCAAAACGATATCCGTTGCCACTTATTGCTTTCAAAAAAATTCTAGTGTCAACAAAGAACAACATGAGTGTTGTGTTAAATTTTGGAATTTTTTGGGGTTTGTTTGGACATTTTTATACATTAACTGGGTTTTCTAGGCATTTTATGTGTATACACTGGTACAGCGAGGTGCTATACAAACAGTTTTTATCCCCTTTCCGCGATGGCGTTCTGAACCGTCACCTAGTGAGTGACTGCGATAGGGGGGTCCTTCCCACACGACCCAAACACCGTCGGGAATATGCCCTCCTGGCACACACGCTCAGCAAAATGAGGTCGTGTGCGACTGGCGAGCGATCAAATACGGTTACACGTGCAGTAATGCTAAAAACTACAATTAGACAGGCGAAATCGTTTCCGGTCATAAGTACATCCCACACAATCAGTCCCCGCTAAACGTTTCCGTTCGTATATACATCCCACACAGTCGCTCCAAGGAAAACGTTTCCGTTCGCAGGTACATCACACACAATTTTCCCCATTCAATCGTTTGTGATAGCGTTGCCATTGCAAACGATATTAACAATTTTATCGTTTGCGTTATTGAATGCATCACACACGGTGCGTAGAAGAAACTGTGTGGCAAAGGTTGTCCATCACACACAGTTTTTATGTGGTAAACATTTGCGCAAGGTGGCCTATCGCAAACAGTTTTCAAGAGGATGTCGTGTGTGATTTTTCATTGATCCAACACGGTTTATTCCGAGAAACTGTGTGCGTTGCCTGAGGTCATCGCCCACGATGTTTTCTCAATAACCGTTTGCAATAGAAAAACCCAATTAGCAGGCTAATTGGCCTATTATTAATAATCCATTTATTAATCTAATTGACATTTCATATTAAGCACACAATATATTTCATTTCCATATTAAGGAAGCATGATTTCATAATTGAAATACATCAGAGTACAACATCTTATAGCTTCAGCACTCAGCTACCCCATTACACAACTGCACCAGCACCAAGTTTCACATGCAATATCTATAACCTTTCGAAATTTGCATCATAGACGGAACATAGACAGATGAATCTCATCTGGAAAACTGCTGAAGCGGAAGGCGAATATTGAGCCTTCATTGATGTTGAAGGTCTTTGCAACTTTAGGCCAGTGCCTGTGGATGATTGACCGTCCATCCTTCGTCCTCTTCAATAACACTTCAATATTGAACCATGGGTGTTGTATGAAAACCTTCCTCGCCTCCTGACCATACAGGTGGTTTGAGAGGTAATCATCAGTGAACTGCTTTGGAAAGGCCTAAAAACAAGGATATGCATAAATATCTTCTCCAGATTTGAAATGGCGCAAAGGAATTAAAAAGACATGGTATAACAGTTAGTACCATCCCGTAGTGATTTGATGTCTTCTTCATTGTGCAGACAAAGATCTTGTTGTTTTTTGTCACTAATTTCTTTATCGTAACAATCTTTTTGAGTGTCTTGACTTGACTGATATTAATGGACAACTCATTTCCACATATGCAAAAAGGGTCAAACAGTGGGTCAAAACCTATGATAGCAGGACCTACATGTGCAAGACCAAATTGTTAAAAATGTAATATTTAAAAACAAGAAGTGGAAAGGTGTGTTATTAACAACAGGCCTAATATTTAAACACAAGCAAATGTAGTCATTCAAACTTGTATTGTGCAGGTCTAAGTACACTAGTTATTGGCCCTGTTTGGATCCATGGGTTAGAGTTAGTTTGAGCTAGTTTGGGCTCAAATAGCCCTAAAGTATCCAAACATGAGGGCTAGTTTGAGCTAGTTGTGTCAAACCCACCCAAAACAACTATCCAACCCAAGAGGTGCTAATTGGGGCTAGTTCTCCTAGTGCATTTATTGGCAATCTAACACTATCATCCAAACACCTCTTTGGCCAGAGTTAGTTCAGGGTTAGTCCTTGTTGAGTATCATTGTTATTTAGGAAACATAGGATAGTGTAGGATTTATTCTACCTTGACTTGTACTCCAAGATGATCATGTACTCATATATATATGCCCACGAGGCTCATGCAATACAATCAACTATTCCACCAATCTCTCTCTCTCCCTTTTAACTTTCATGAGCTAGAAACTAACTCTAACCTCTAGCTAAGTTAGAGTATCCAAATAGTGCCATTGTTAAATCAAATGGAAAGACGTGTTCAATACTCCCTCCGGTCCATTTTACTCTGCATATAAGAATTGTCTGAAGTCAAACTTCATATAGTTTGACCTTATTTATATGAAAAAATATCAACATCTAGCATGCTAAAGTTATACAATATGAAAATTTAAGTCATGACACATGTACTGATATTTATTTCATATTGTGAATGTTGGTATTTTGTTCTATAAAGTTGGTCAAACTTTAAGAGGCCTGACTTTAGACAAATCTTATATGCGAACTAAAAAGATTCGGAGGGAGTACAACATGCTTAACAACAACAAAATATAGTCATTCATAGAGCTATTGTTAAATTTGGTATTGATGAAATTGAACTGCACAGTTCATACTAGCACATATAGAACATCACATTGTTAATAGTTGAAATAAACAAGGCATACTACAAACAACCAAAGATGGCAATTGAAACTGGACATATGGTACCTACAAACAACCATAAACCGTAGAAATAAACAAGGCGTAATGCAAACAACCTAATATAGCAATAAATACTGGACAGGTTCTCTCTACAAAAGGGGTTCAAGAAAACAAATCATGGGTTTCCTCACTTGTCATAGATTGGCTCCCTCCTCGTGGTCACCATCGATGAGGTCTGACTTGCCAGCTGAGAATCCCAGGCCAGTGTCGCAGAACATGTCCTTCAGACATGACAAAAGGGGCTCCATGGCGATGAAGGATGGCAAATTGTTCATAACGAGCCGCAGGAGATCAGTGGCAGGGCCATCGATGAGATCGACGGCTGTGGAACCCGAAGAATTGGGGGTGGGCAACTTAACCTGTGACATAACCCGCGTCAAGCCATCGGTGTCGACGACCTCGATGTCATAGCCGGCATCCACGACTTGCCAGAATACTCTAGCCCGCTGATTGAAAGGCTTAATCCAGGTCCAGTCATTGTCGTCAGCTTCCTCGGCGGCCACCTCACTGACGTCAGGCGAAGAGGTCGTGGTAAAGCTCTTTTGGGCCATTCACTCCTCGAGCTCCCCGGGAAGCATTGCCGGGCTTAGGCTGTGATGCTCTGGAGTGGGGGAGGGGGTGGGGATGGGGATCTCTGGGAAAGGGGGTGTTTCGCAGGCGTCATCTAAGAAACTCAGGGCGGCGAGGGTATGTATATCGGTGGGTAAACTGCACGGGCAGACCGGCAGAGGTTGACGATGGAGGCGGCACGGTGGCGGCAGCGGCGACCTAGCTAGGTTCGGAGCGAGGGAGGGGTGGTGTGTATGTGTGTGAGCGGGGGATTTGGGGTGAGCGAAGGATTTGGGGTGTGTGTGGAGGGGTCCAAGGTGGTGTTTGAGGAAATGCCGCGGGTACTGAAAATTTGGATCTACTGATTGAAGCAGAGCGGGAGTAACAGACATCGCACATGGTCCAGACATACTAATCGTGTGCTATCAAACAGAAAAATCATCTACGCGGACGTGGGTAGATATTTTCGAGATTGCGAGGGAGTAGATATTTTCGAGAGGGGGAGGGAAGCCTCGTGGAGCCCAATCTACTATGATCATGTGGGTGACAGGGGCAGGGGCGGCGCACATGGGTAGTCCTAGGGAACCATGTCTGTTTCATACCCGATCGCAGACGGTTGCTGCGTCCGACTCGTCTGCTGTTTATAAATTTGGGAAAAAAAACGCGGGAAAGGGTCAGAACACGAACACACTTGCATGTGGACCAAATATATGTATGAAAAGGGTGGTTTGATGTTCAAATACCCAGTGCACAACTTTGATGTGGCACCTGTCGCACAAAGCGCACATTATTATTGCTACCCCCCCCCCCCCAAACACACACACTTCATGTTGCCGGGAGGGGAATCCTAGCTATGAAAGCATGCTCCCAAATAGCTAGGTCTGACATCTCACCGTATCATAACACAAAACCGAAAGAAGTACATCACCCCCCCTTTGCGTCCGATCAAATGTTGACCGTGTGCGGGCCCACAGATGTGTTTTTCTGGCGTTAGATGGGTGACACCACTTACCAACCACACCTGCGGGTGGCCTGATGTGTGTGTGTGTGTGTGTACATGTGTGTGTGTGTGTGTGAAAATGATGTGCTATGATATTTAAATAACCAAATCTCAAATTTGATGTGGCACATGTGCATCGCAAATTAACCGGGCATCCCCAACCCCATGGAGGTTCATCTAGTACAAAGTAGTACTGTGCCCCCCCCCCCACACACACTTTGAGTCGGTGGGAGGGGGCATCTCACCAAGGCGTATTGTAAGACTGACCAAGAAGAATCACCACCTTGGTCGTAGAACCTCTCTTGTTTGTTGGGTCAAAGTCATGCATTGACGTTCCACATGCGGCCCCACAAAATAGGCTAGCTTGTCGCCGATAACCACGCGAGGGAGTGCCTGAAGACAACAAGTGCGTGCATGTGTGGCCCAAACATATGTATGAAGTGTCATGTGGTGTTTGAATATACCCAATGCACAACTTTGATTAATGTGTATGCGAGCCCTGAAACTTAGGTCTCGAAGCTTACCATGATCGACATACGACTATAAGGTAACGTGAACCAAGAGAAGAAGAATCCACCATAGTAACCTCTCTCGCGTTGTTGGTCGAAGTGATGGAGACATCCACGCGGGCCCACGAATATATAGGCCGTCGATGATAACCAAGCGAGGGAGAGTGTCCAAAGACAACCACTGCATGTATGTGCCCCAAACATATGTATGGACATGCGTGATGCATGCATATATGTTTGAATACCAAAAGCACAACATTTTGATGTGGTGCATGCATGCATCCAAAAATGCACAGTCCCCACACAGATCTGGTTCATGATGCGTCGTGTGCTCCATCCCCCCCCCCCCAACCACTCCGACCCGGTGGGAGGGATTCGTGTGTACACATGCGTGCGAAGTATAGTTGCATGTACCAAACCGTATAAGATGAACCAAAATTTAATCCCCTCCTAATTATAAGTGAAATTAAACTCTATCGCAGTCGGTCAAAGTGATTGACCAAGCGGGCACACAGAAATGGACGAAGCATCTTGCCGATAACCCCGTGAGTAAGTGCTAGAGGACAACCGCCATCGCTTGCTTGTGGGGCAAACACATATGTATGGAGATGTGTGGTTGTGATGTTTGAATACCTAATATATATGCAGAACTTTGATGTGGCACCTGCCTTGGAAACCTTTAAGTCCCCCACAGACGAACCGAGGTTCATGACACGTAGTAGATATATATATATATATATATATATATATATATATATATATATATATATATATATATATATATATATATATATATATATATATATATATATATATATATATATATATATATATGTTGCCCCCCTCCCCTCTTCGACGCGTAATATATACTCCTACGTACGTACCATAACACAACCCGAAAATAATCCTCCTTGTTTATGAAATTACCTTTCTCGTTGTGTCATATATTAGATGGACGACGACCTCACGGGCCCATGGAGGGAAGAGTCGCAGGAGAATGAGTGACAACCATCTTATGCACATGGCCCAATGTGTTAGTGATGTTTTTAATACCCAATATGCACAACTTCTTTGCGGCACCTGCCTCGGAAACCGAAAAGTCCCCACACGGAGCAAGATCGATTCATGACGTGTGTGTAGTATATATGTGCTGCCCCGGCCCCCTCTTCCCCTCTTCGACGGGTACTATATACTCCTACCGCAACACAACCCAAAAAGAAACCTCCTTGCTGGGTCAAAGTGATGGAGGACAACCTCATGGGCCCACGGATGGAAGCATCGCACGCGAGTGAGTGTCCTATATGACACGTAGTATTGCCCCCGGCCACCCTCTTCAACGCGTACTATATATATACTCCTACCATACGTATAACAAAAACCAAAAAATGACCATACTTGTTGGTCAAATTAACCTCTCTCATCGCATGTCATAGTGCTGGACGGTGACCTCGCGGGCCCACGAGAGTGAGTGTCGTAGGACCACCGCGTGCATGTGGCCCAAAGATGCATGTCAAAGTTTTTCTGCAGCGAACATGCGACCAAAGGAGTTTAGTGTTGAAAATTGAAAAAAATAGATAACATCTATTCATTTTTTATACATTGATTGATTTGCCTGGGATTTAAATGTGCAAAATCAAATTTGATCTACATGAGACCCGTGATAGTGCACGCAAATGGATTGCAAAATCATATGTGTACGTGTCCCTGGGTGCATGTTTAGTTCCCATGCAAGAAATTTCTAACATCTAGAATCTTGATTTTAAAATCCAATAAATCCAAAACTGAGTTGAAATTCATGAAACTTATTGTGGTGTCATATGGACACCAATAGACTGTGATATTTTTTTTTCAAATTTGAGACAAGTTTTGATATAATCTTCTTACATACAGGAAATTATAAATAATTATCAACCAATATCGCAAATGAACTCTTTATTCGAACCATGGGCGTTAGACCAACAATCTAAGTGTCATGCTTCGGTTAAGCAATAAAGCGGCAGAATTAATCATCAAAAAGGAAAAATCAATATAATACGTGCCGCGCACGCGTCCCGTGTACCGTACGAGCATGCGTGAGTTGACGAGACGCATGCTGGTAGGTAGACCGGGAGGCCGAAGCATGCTCGTGTTTGCTACGCACTCACCGTGCGGGGCGTGCTAGTAGCTGTGTGAAATGACGGTAGGCATGCCAACAGTCCGCTGCGTAGGCTCACCGGGTGGCGAGCCAGCCCTTTGATCGCCGCCCACCTCACTCCCATTGCTCCATATTAATGGCACGCCCACCTCGCTCCATGAAATGATGGTATAGGAATGCCAGAAGTCCGCCGTGCAGGCTCACCGGGAAGCGAGACAACCTTTGACCGCCGCCCGCCTCGCTCCCACTGGTCTGTATTAATGGCAGGCCCGAGCGGCCGCACTGACGATGATATGTACCTAAGGTAGGGTCATAGGCCTGTCCTAGACGTCCTACCGAAGGTCACTGCCTTAAAGTCATGTGCATTCAAGGATCAGCAGAAGATACCGACTGAACTCACCATAGAGTGCAACCCACTCGACCAGGTTTCTCACTCGGATACCCCAATTCCATTCGACCAAGATAGAGCCACTCGACCACAGGAAGAATCACTCGGAGAACAGAAGATCTAAAGCCACCCAGGATGGCAACGGTCAGGCATTCACTCCGTAGTATTGAAGATCATTTATAGTTCTTTACAGCTGGCGTTACCAGTAACGCCCTATCTTAATGCATATTGAACTCTGTGTAGCGTGGGATGGCTGGGGTCCTGGCGCACTCTATATAAGCCACCCCCTCCTCTGGCACAAGGGTTCGCACCCCCTGTAACTCTCACGCATAATCCAGTCGACCAAGCTTCCGGGCACCGAGACGTAGGGCTATTACTTCCTCCGAGAAGGGCCTGAACTCCTAAATCTTGCGTGCACAATCTCACCATAGCTAGGGCCTTGCCTCCTCCTATGTACCCCTTATTCTTACTGTCAGGCTTGCTCCCACGACAGTTGGCACCCACCTTGGGGCAGGCGTCTTAGCGACTTCCGGTGAGGTTGCAATCTCTTCATTCTTCATCAACATGGCTTCTGGCGGTGGTTTGGCTTTGGGCCACGAGATCTGTCTCAGCGCACTCGTCTTCATCGCCGACGACTCCACCTGGCTCCAGGAGGCCCCCCTCGACATCGAGGCCCTTCCCGTCCGCGGAGCGGCACACTTTCACGCGAGTGCCTGCGGCATCCTCCTGCGGTAGCCGTCGACCCAGTATCGGTCGACTCCTTCATCATCCACTCTCCCTGCTGTGGGCCGTCGCAAGTGGTCCGGCCGATTGTGGCTCCAGCGGTGGGTAAAGCATGCGGTGGCCCGCCAGACGGTCACTCCCCAAGTTGTGGCAATCGAGCCCGACGAATCCCTCTACGGTCCAGTCGACTGGCTCCGCGGACACTCTTTCCGAGTGCGGAAGCAATGACCCCACGGCAGAGGTCCTCATGGTCGACCCCCGTCGCGGTGGTGGCGGCAGCGGCGGTGATGGTCCGTCGTATGATCATGATGAGTATGAACCCCAAGCCCTCACTTCGGAGCAAAGGGAAGAGCTACATCACCGCAACAAGGAGGTGCTCCAGACCCCATCGTGGGGGAGACTTCCGAGGCTCAGGCCCTGGATGCCGCGCGCCTGGCCACCTTGGCCGAGCGGGCATGTCTGGAGAACCTTCAGCATTCACTCGACGAGCATGCCCGTCGGCAGATCCCCGAATCCAGTCGACGGCAACGACAATTGTTTCCTCCTGAGCCCCAGGTATACCGCACTCCGATCCAGAATCTTACAGCTGCAGCCCGTATAGCAGAGTCGATTCAGCCGTCCCAATCAAAGGCTGGAAGAGGTTTGATGCAGATTCGAGCGCTGCTCCGGGTAGCAGGTGAGCAAAACACAGCTATTTCTTAGTCGCGCAATAGGATCCATAGCAGATCCGTGGTTGCAGACACTGTTCAGTGGGCTCACAGCCCAAGATCACCTCCGCGGCGCGAAGATTGTGGGCACCGCCAGGACCAGTACCTGGGTCGAGGCCACGGATAGTACGATCATCGGTACGGCCGTGATGACAACCGTCGAGTGCCTACGCCCCCTCCGAGAGGCGGATCGTACGCGCCTCGGCGGCATGATGGCAGGCGCTTGTATGGTGATGAGCGGAGAGCTACGGTCGACCCAAGAGAGCCTGGGTTGGATTCAAGATCACTTCTCGTGCAAGGTTTGGTCGACAGAGGCCGAGCACACAGGGAAGGACAAGATAGGAATCATTCGAGTGGAAGCAGAGTTCACGTGTCTGGGCCTGAATGTTTCAGCAGAGCCATCAGAGCTGCTGAGATTCCACCCAACTTCAGGTTGGCGACAGGAGTAAGCAAGTTCACCAATGAGTCAAAGCCAGACACTTGGCTAGAGGATTACTGAGTGGCTGTGCAGATTGGTGGCGGCAATGATGATGTAGCCATGAAGCACCTCCCCCTGATGCTGGAGGGCTCAGCCAGAGCTTGGTTGAATCAGTTGGCCCCTGGTAGTATTTTCTGTTGGGAAGAATTGGCCCGAGTGTTCGTCAGGACATTTGAGGGCACTTGCAAACGACCTGCAGGGTTGACTGAACTACAGCATTGTGTCCAGAAACCGAATGAAACTTTGAGAGATTATATCTAGAGATGGACCACTCTTCATCATACCGTGGAGAATGTGTCAGAGCATCAGGCAGTTTGCGCCTTCAAGGAGGGCGTTCGGTACCAAGAACTTAACCTGAAATTCGGTCGGACAGGAGACATGTCCCTGGCTTGGATGATGGAAATAGCCACTCGGTACGCTAACGGCGAGGAAGAAGACCGACTCCGTAGTGGCAAGAATAAACCAGTCGCCCAGGACGCCGGAGGAGGAAATTCCAATCGGAAGCAGAAGCGCAAAGCCGAACCCACAGGTCCTGGTGAAGCCACAGTTTTGAACCAAGGGAAGTTCAAAGGAAAGCCTAAGGGGCCTTGGATCCCCAAGAAAGTGAAAGATCAAGCGGGAAATGATGTGCTTGATTTACCGTGTCACATACACACCAAGAAAGATGAAGAGGGAAACCTGATTTACCCCAAGCATACCACTCGACAGTGTCGACTCCTGATTCAGAGCTTCCGAGTGGGTCAGCCCAGTGAAAAGGAAAAGGAATCTGGTAAGGACGAAGACAAAGAAGAGGATGATGGTTACCCCAAGGTCAATGCCACTTTAGTGATTTTTGCTGACATCAAGAGCAAAAGTCGACTAAAAGTTATCAACAGGGAAGTAAACATGGTTGCTCCGGCAACGACAACGTATTTGAAGTGGTCAAAGTCTCCCATTATATTCGACCAGTCTGACCATCCAGCGCACATTGCTAGCCCCGGGCGGCGAGCGTTGGTGGTCGACCCAGTCGTTGGGGGCACTCGACTGACCAAGGTTTTGATGGACGGTGGCAGTGGTTTGAACATCTTGTATGCTGAGACCCTCCGAGGGATGGGCATTCCGATGTCCAAGCTCAGTGAAAGCAACATGCGATTCCACGGTGTCATCCCTGGGAAGAAAGCCGATTCAGTCGGTCAGATCACTCTTGATGTGGTTTTCGGTGATTCAAAGAATTACCGCAAGGAAAAGTTGATGTTTGAGGTGGTGGATTTTCACAGTGCCTACCATGCTATTCTGGGCAGGCCTGCATATGCTCGTTTCATGGCTCGACCGTGTTACGTATACCTCAAGTTGAAGATGCCTAGCCCCAGAGGCGTGATCACGGTCACTGGAAATCGAGAGAGAGCAGAAGAGTGCCTCCAGAAGGGCTCAAAGATTGCCGATGAACAGATGGCAGTAGTAGAGATGCAAGAATACCAGAAGAATGCAGATCCGAGTGATTTGTTGCGTGCTAAGAAGCCTGCTTCAGAGTCCGCATTTCAGTTGTCCGGTGAAACAAAGCCAGTTCACATTCACCCGACTGATCCCAATGCTGCTCCGACTCATATCTCAACAACACTTGACAGCAAATAGGAAGAAGCGCTCATCCAGTTCCTCCGTGAGAACTGGGACATCTTCGCATGGAAACCATCTAACATGCCGGGTGTACCCAGGGGACTGGCTGAGCACCGTTTGTGAGTCAACCCAAAAGCAAAACCCATCAAAGAGCATCTCCGTCGGTCCGCCGTGGAGAAGAGGAAGGCAATTGGCGAGGAGGTGGCTCGGCTTCTGGCAGCTGAGTTCATCCGCGAGATATACCACTCCGAGTGGCTCGCCAATGTTGTCATGGTCCCCAAGAAAGACAAATCACTTCGTATGTGTATCGATTTCAAACATATCAATCGGGCCTGTCCGAAAGATCACTTCCCTCTGCCCCGCATCGACCAGATAGTTGACTCAACTACGGGGTGTGAGCGATTGTCCTTCTTGGATGCATATTCCGAGTATCATCAGATCCGACTGTATGGACCCGACGAAATAAAGACAGCTTTCGTCACCCCATTCGGGTGTTTTTGCTATGTTACCATGCCCTTTGGCCTCAAGAATGCTGGTGCCACATTCATGCGTATGATTCAGAAGTGCCTGCTCACTCAAATCAGTCGGAACGTGGAAGCTTACATGGATGACATCGTGGTCAAGTCAGGCAAAGGTTCCGACCTACTGACTGACCTCGCTGAAACCTTTGCCAACTTAAGAAGATATGATATCAAGCTCAATCCGTCAAAGTGCACATTCGGAGTTCCAGGTGGAAAGTTACTCGGTTTCCTCGTTTCCGAACAAGAGATCAAAGCAAACCCAGAAAAGGTTGGCACAATCCTCCGAATGAAACGCCCCGTGCGCGTGCACGATGTTCAGAAGCTTACTGGTTGTTTGGCTGCATTAAGTCGATTCATCTCACGTCTCGGTGAAAAGGCATTACCTCTTTACCGACTGATGAAGAAGTCTGACAAGTTCGAGTGGAATCCTGAAGCTGAAGCAGCATTTGAAGAGCTCAAAGCCCTGCTTTCCACCCAGCCGGTGCTTGTTGCTCCAGTCAGCAAAGAGCCTCTGTTGCGATATATTGCAGCCACTGGATAGGTTGTCAGCATAGTGCTCACGGTCGAGCGGGAAGAAGAAGGCAAAGCCTACAAAGTTCAACGCCCAGTGTACTATATTTCTGAAGTTTTAACTCCATCCAAGCAAAGATACCCGCGTTATCAGAAGCTTGTCTATGGGATTTACTTGACCACGAAGAAAGTTGCACATTACTTTGCAGACCACTCGGTTTCAGTCGTCAGTGATGCCCCATTATCTGAAATTCTGAACAATCTGGATGCAACTGGTCAAGTGGCCAAGTGGGCAATTGAACTCCTTCCTTTGGATATCAAGTTTGAGGCAAAGAAAGCAATCAAGTCTCAGGCAATAGCAGATTTCCTCGCCGAGTGGATTGAGCAGGAGCAACCGACTCAGGTTCACTCGGAACATTGGACTATGTTCTTTGATGGGTCCAAAATGTTGAATGGTTCCGGTGCTGGAGTGGTTTTGGTATCCCCAATAGGTGACAAGCTCAGCTATGTCCTCCAGATTCACTTTGATTCTTCAAACAATGAAGCTGAGTATGAGGCACTTTTGTATGGGTTACGTATGGCCATTTCAGTCGGCGTCCGTTGCCTGATGATCTAAGGCGACTCAGACTTAGTGGTCAATCAGCTGATGAAGGAGTGGGATATCAGGAGCCCAGCTATGGCCGGTTATTGCAATGCAGTAAGAAAGCTAGAGAAGAAGTTTGAGGGGTTAGAGCTCCACCACATACCTCGAATCAAGAATCAAGCTGCTGATGATCTGGCGAAGATAGGTTCTACTCGGAAGCCTATCCCCAGTAATGTGTTCTTGGAGCATCTCCACACCCCGTCAGTTCAAGAAGATCCCTTCACGGAAGAGCCCCCGCAACCGATAAGTTCAACCAATCCGACTGAGATTGAAGTCCCAGCTGCACTTGACTTGATCATGGAAGTTATGGTGATCACCCCCGACTGGACGGTGCCATATATCGCATACCTGCTCAGGCAGGAACTCCCAGAAGATGAAGATGAGGCCCGCCAGATTGTCCGTCGATCCAAAGCCTTCACCGTGATAAGTGGACGGCTTTACAGGGAAAGTGTCACAGGAGTTGCTCAGCGTTGCATCTCTCCGGAAGAAGGTCGAATGATTCTAAATGAGATCCACTTGGGAACCTGTGGTCACCATGCGTCCTCTCGGACCATCGTAGCCAAAGCATACCGAGCGGGATTCTATTGGCCGCGTGCAAATGAGATGACAAAAGATATAGTCGACAAGTGCGAAGGCTGCCAGTTCTACTCAAACATGTCTCACAAGCCTGCATCTGCCTTGAAGACCATTCCACTCGTCTGGCCATTTGCAGTCTGGGGGTTGGATATGGTTGGACCTTTCAAGACCGGCAGAAGTGGTTTCACTCATTTGCTTGTGGCAGTCGACAAATTCACCAAATGGATTGAGGCCAAGCCTATCAAGAATCTTGATTCAAGCACTGCCATACGTTTTATCAGGGAGCTGATATTCAGATATGGAGTCCCTCACAGTATTATCACAGATAACGGCTCCAACTTTGATTCTGATGAGTTCAGAGCGTTTTGTGCTTCCCAAGGCACTCGGGTCGATTACGCATCTGTTGCGCACCCGCAGTCGAATGGGCAGGCAGAAAGGGCGAATGGCTTGATCTTACAAGGGCTAAAACCCCGACTGATGCGCGATCTCAAGCATGCTGCTGGGCTTGGGTGACTGAATTGCCATCCGTCCTATGGGGACTGAGAACAACTCCCAACCGGTCGACTGACCGAACTCCCTTCTTCATGGTGTATGGTGCTGAAGCTGTGCTTCCGAGTGACTTACTCCACAATGCCCCCCGAGTGGAACTCTTCTCAGAAGCTGAAGCGGAACAAGCACGCCAAGACGCAGTTGACCTCCTAGAGGAAGAACGAGAGATGGCACCGATCCGGTCGACCATCTATCAACAAGATCTGCGTCGATTCCACGCCAGAAACGTCAGAGGTCGAGCATTTCAAGAAGGAGACCTTGTGCTCCGAGTACACCAGAAGCGACCTCACAAACTTGCTCCGGCCTGGGAAGGCCCCTTCATCATCACCAAGGTACTCCACAACGGGGTGTATCACCTCTACAACATAGCCAAGAAAGAAGACGAGCCACGCTCGTGGAATGCGGAGTTGCTCCGCCGTTTTTATACGTAAACACTCGGATCGATGAGTTGTAATAAGAATCCTTCAGTTTGCTTATCAAAGACAAGATTTTTGCAGTATCCTAATGGTTGTTATCCCACAAACATGCGTGTTCAAATCCCCCAGTGGGTGGCTTAGCCGCGAATTCGATTCGCCTAAGTTTCAAAAACACTCCGAGTGGAGAGCAATTCTCTCACTCGGGGGCTTAGCTGCGAACCCGATTCGCCTAAGTTTCAAAAACGCTCCGAGTGGAGAGCAATCCTCCCACTCGGGGGCTTAGCTGCAAACCCAATTCGCCTATGTTTCAAACACACTCCGAGTGGAGACCAATCCTCCCACTCGGGGACTTAGCTATGACCCCGTACTCGCCTAAGTTAAAACATACTACGAGTGGAGAGCAATCCTCCCACTCAGGGACTTAGCTGCGACCCCGTACTCGCCTAAGTTAAAACATACTCCGAGTGGAGAGCAATCCTCCCACTCGGGGACTTAGCTGCGAACCCGATTCGCCTAAGTTTCAAACACACTCCGAGTGGAGAGCAATCCTCCCACTCGGGGGCTTAGCTGCGACCTCGTACTCGCCTAAGTTAAAACATACTCCGAGTGGAGAGCAATCCTCCCACTCGGGGACTTAGCCTAAGTTTCAAAAATACCTCGAGTGAAGAGCAACCCTCTCACTCGGGGGCTTAGCTGCGATCCCGTACTCGCCTAAGTTTCAAAAATACTCTGAGTGAAGAGAAACCCTATCACTCGGGGGCTTAGCTGCAATCCCGTACTCGCCTAAGTTTCAAAAATACTCCGAGTGAGGAGAAACCCTCTCACTCGGGGGCTTAGCTATGATCCCGTACTCGCCTAAGTTTCAAAAATACTCTGAGTGAAGAGCAACCCTCTCACTCGGGGGGCTTAGCTGCGATCCCGCACTCGCCTAAGTTACAAAACTACTCCGAGTGGAGAGCAATCCTCCCACTCGGGGACTTAGCTGCGATCCCGTACTCGCCTAAGTTTCAAAAATACTATGAGTGAAGAGCAGCCCTCTCACTCGGGGGCTTAGCCGCGAACCTGATTCACCTAAGTTTCAAAAACATACTCCGAGTTAAGAGAAACCTTCCCAATCGGAAGCTTGGCCGCGCACTCTGAGCTGCGTCACAAGTACAGCGTACGATTGCACTCTGAGCTGCACCACAAGTACAGCGTACGATTGCACTCTGAGCTGCACCACAAGTACACCGTCCCGTTGCAATCTGAGCTGCGCAAGTACAACGTCTACTCCGAGTGGAGAGCAATCCTCTCACTCGGAGACTCAGCTGCGATCCTAGATTCGCCTGAGCCAAAAAATTCGACAGCAATACGGACAAAGCAACTGCATCCAAATAAAAGCAACCAAGTTTGGGTAAATCCATGAAGGTTTGGAAGTACTCGGGCGTCAAGCCCAAAAGAGTTTAGCGATTACAGAATCACTCGCCATTCCGAGGCAAAAGAGGGTAAAGTTATCAAGTTTTTTCACTCAGCAGGAGGAGGACTTGCTGGCTCAATGAAACTGTCCAGATCGATGCCGTCTGCAATGCGAGTGGCTGCGTCGATGAAGGTCTCCATGAAGGATTGGAATTGAAGGCCAGCTTCTCTTCTTTGACTTCCTTGCAATGAACGTGGACGAGTGACAAAGCCACGTCAGCACCGCAGCGGGCAGCTGACTTCTTCCACGCCTGCACTTGATCCGGGATGCTGTTGAGTCAAGTCATCAGCGACTCAAGGTCATTCAGGAGCACATCCTCTGGCCATAACTCCTTGTCGATCCGGGACAATGCGACCTTCAGTCGAGCAATGTAATCCAAGACACTGGCAAGGCGAGATTCCAATCGCATCACGTTCATTATAGCTTCGTCCTTGACGGGAGAGTTGATAGGGTCCAGACCTGTCTCGATCCGCCCAGTTTCTTCCTCGAAGTTTTGACAGAATTCTGCGCGCACGAAAGGTGTTAAAGTGACAGTAATATAATGGAAAAGTTCTCTGCAGTCAGTCGGAAAGTACCTTCAAGCATGAGGAACATCTTCTTGGCAAGACCTCCCAGATAAGTTTCTAGTTCATCTCTCTTCCGAGTGAGAACATAAACCTTGTCTGCCAAAGCCACCTTCTCCTCCTTCAGCTGCAAGACTTCCTTCTTCGCTTCATCAACAGTGGTTTTCAACTTGGCATTCTCTTCCTCCAACTTTCCGACTGAAGCCAGCTTCTTGTCGGCAAGTTCAGTCTTCTCCCGCGCCATCTTCTGCGCCGCTGCAAGGTCAAGATCCTTCTGCTCTAGAGCCTGCTTCATTTTGTCTAAAGAAATAACATTCCTCAGACGAGCTTGGAGTTGACGGTTTTCACTACGCACATCACTCGGTTCAAAGAATGGAAAGGAAAATATGACAAGGCAAATAGTCAGTGAGTTGTTACCTCCCATGATGACTACTTCATCTTGAGCCTTCTTCAGGTTCTCCTTGGCCAACTCCAGATCGAGGTTGAGTTGAATCTGTTTCCTCTCCAAGTCAGCAAACTTAGATCCAAGCTCACGGGATTTCTGCAATCAATAAACAAGACATGTCAGTCGACAGAAACAAAGATCAGTCATTTCCAAGTGACATGATGCAAGGTCAGATTATTACGACAAAAAGAGTTCTAAGACTACTGCCGAATCAAACATTCAACAACAGTCTCGGGGACTACACCCAGTGGGTGCACTTGGCGTGCTCCCACTGGTTCGATTTCCCACTCGGCATGGTCTGCCCAGCGCGAGTGGAAGGAATATAAAAAAAAAGAGAGAGAAGACCAGAGATTGGAAAGTTTTAAGACCGCCGCCGACTGCCAACAGTCAACCGCGGTCTCGGGGACTACACCCAGTGGGTGCACTCAGCGTGCCCCCACTGGACCAAAACTTCACTCGGCACGACCTGTCTAACTCGAGTGAAAAGAGCTACACGCAGCTACATGACACACCCACTGGGTGTAAAGAGGCAAGAAACAGATTGACATCTTACGAATAATAATGCAGCAATTTTCAAGTAGCATATCCTAATAGAGCAAAGATCAAGCTGAAAGCTGGTCGGAAATCAACTTACAGTCCCACTTACTCGGACGTTGGTTTGAAGGATAGAGTTGGCGTCATAGGCGGCCTTGCTTTTTTCATACACCACCTTCATTCGGTCCATCATTAAGCCTGCTTGGATCATGGCTTCCTTAGCAGTGCCTACTTGGTCATCCAGGACGTGGTGAGCAACAAATAGAGGGGTTGGTGGAACAGACGAGGTAGCCAGAGGAGCTGAAGCTTGAACTCACACAGTTGGAGCAAGGACTTGAGCAGTCGACGCCGAAGGCTGGTCAGTCGACAAAGGATCAGCAAAAGAAACATAAGTCCGAACTGGATCACCAAGTTGTTGAACGACTGGTTCTGATGTCGATGTCGAGTGAGACACTTTGCTGGCAGGCACCTTCGTGCCCAGAATCCTGCTCTTTCTCCTGGTGTTCTTTTGTGGCGCTTCTTCATCATTGTCATCATCTGGAAGTTGAATAACATTTGTTGGCACTGCAAAACACTCGGCCGTAAGAGTTTGGTCGACCGTCAGAACAAGTTGGCAAAGAGAAGGGCTGTGGAGCTGTACCTGCCCGAGAAGTGGCCACGTCTACAGTTTCCACATCGTCCTGCTCCTTGTCAATGTCCATGGACGTCCTAGCAGTAGCAGCGCTGAAAGTTCCCAATTTCACTCGGTCAAACAAGAAGAGAAGTTCCCGATCAAATCGAAAATAGAAAGAAGAAATACTCACACTGAGGTGACAGTCACACCAACTTGATCCTAGGCAGGGCCTTCTGAGGTTTGGACACGGCAATTTTGGCCTGCTTTGGAGCCTTCTCTGATGGCTCGGGAGTGGCCGTCCGAGTGCGCTTCATGACTTGCGTACTCAGATCATGCGACTGCTTGGAACGCCGCTCAGTGCGGGGCGGTGAGTCGACTTCCTCGCTGCTACTAGAGTCTACGCTGTCCTCTTCACTTTCATCCTCAGATTCCCAGTCAGCACTTCCGCCGTCACTTTCCACTCCCTCATGGTACTGCTCTCCGTTTGGCATCGAGTACATCTTGGAATAAATCTGCACGACAAAAATTAGCAAGTATCAGTCGAATTCAAGAGCAAGCTGCAGATTGAAAAAAGAAAACCCTCGGTATACTGAGTCCGACCTCTTTTGGCTCGTTGTCAGCGTCGAATGGCAGAATCCTCCTGGATCCCCTGGGGTTATCCTTGTTTCCAGTGATGCTCTACAGCCACTGAGCCACTGTCTCCTCGGCAACCTCCTCTGGGTGGACCCGAGCGGTGTCTGCGGGGCCTGAATACATCCACATCGGATGATCGCGGGCCTGGAGAGGCTGGATGCGTCGACTGAGGAACACCTCCAACAGATCCATGCCAATCACACCCTCCCAGAGAATGCCCATGTTAATCATGTCAGATCGAAGATGGCACGTTGGTGCATTTTACAAATCATGCAAACCAAATAGGCGTGTAGTAGTGTTCAAAACTGCATGTAGGCACTAACACATTCTTTTCTTTTGCAGATAATAATAGGCCAGGATGTGGATAATGTTTATAACGACAATCATATCGAATGCCTGGATCTGCATCTCTCAAATATTACTTTGAACTCCTACCGAGGGACCTTAATTACCGGAGATTACACTTGCCAGGTTTTTTCTTGCCAGAGCAAGGGTGCTGAGGGTATTGAGGTTGAACACGCATTTAATTAGGAAAGATGAATGGTTTGTTGATCAGTGCCGGCAGGTACTGCAGAATGGAAGAGGCTCCAAAAAAGCTAAACTTCGTATTGGAAGAGCATATGACAGAGTAATTGGAAGTCATTGTGTCAAACCCATACATGACTTGTCAGCGGCTGATCCCTTTGCAGAAATGACGAGGTTTGCAATGTTTGAATTTGGGCATTGTAATCTTTGAATTTGAACCTTGGAATATTTATGGTATTTGTTATATAACGTCATTGGATGTTTAATTTGGTATTGCAATCATGTCCTGTTACAAGTATATATATGTTGTTCTTCTGTACACAGAGCATAGATGTTCTGCAGACAGAGCATATCATATCGCACACGGACCACACTAGGTAACCCGTCGGCGATGAATTCATCAATCGCAAACGGTTAAATTCCAGCAAGCGTTTGCCCACAACACACACAGCTTCTTCCATCACAAATAGCTCAGATGGATCAACTGTATGCCATGTATCGCACATGCAACTCTAATCTGATTCGTGCTGGATGTCTGCGAGATCGCTCACACAGTTTGTCTTATTTGCCACGTATCACTGTGCCGGCCTCTGCTTGCGTCCCTTGGCAAGCTCTGCTCACCGTTAGGCGCCGAAGCGCGCTGTGCTCGCCGTTAGGCGCGGCGGTGCGCTCTGCTCATGTCCGTCGGCGTGCTCTGCTCGTGTCCGTCGGCGCGCTCGGCTTGTGGACAACTTTTCCTTGCGTGTTCAACTGCTATATGCATATATATGGTTGCTCGCCGTTGAGGCGACCACGGAGCGCTCTGATTGCGTCCCTCCACGCGCGCTCTGCCAGCGGTTGGGCCTGCGCACGATCACGTCGGGGGCCCCATATGCATGCGGTTGCGCCGCGCGCGTCACCACGCGATGCAGTTATGTGCGACACGATGGAGTTACGCGCTGCAAATTAGAACTACCATCCGGGCGTGCTGATATTCCAGGCCGCCCGATTTCACCTTTAATTCCTGCGGCCATTATAACCTTAGTCTCTTCAACCTTTTGATCGGACCCCACAACACAACAAGCACACCCATGATGACACATAGAGAGGGGATGTCTAGCGGCGCTCCAATGGAGTTCGCCGAGCATAAAGTGGAGACACCACGCGAGGGAGACGGATCTCTCGGTGGTGTACACCATCGACCTGGCCGTGGTGGACGACTACATCAACACCGTTGAGAACTTGCTTGCTTGAGACAAGTACAAGGTGGTCGGCATCGACCTCCAGTACATCGGCGGTCGTCCCAATATAGATCACAAGGTTGCCGTCACCCAGTTGTGCATGCGCCATCATGTCCTCATCTACCACTACTGCATGGCCACAGAGCCTTGCGACCATTTCACCAGGTTTGTCAACAGCACCAACTACAAGTTCGCTACGGTGGAAACCACCGACGATGTAAAAGCGCTCAGGGTTACGGGCTTGCCCTGCAAGAACCTTGTCGAAATCCGTGAGCACTACAGGGTCTGGGGCAGCACAAAGAAGGACTCCCTGGTTGAACTCGCCTCGGCCATCATCAACCCATACTACGAAGAGATGAAGCAGGATGCCAACAGAACACGTCCCGTATCCTGGCACGGGGCCTGGATGCGGCAACTGGATGAACCTCACCTCAGGTTCGCGGCCAAGATCATGTACACATGCTACGAGATGCACAGGCGGATCGTTGACATGAGGAAGTGCCTCGTTACCGAGATCGAGGAGGCCGGATCGAGCCACAAGCAGAGCAGTAGCGGCAAGCGTCCCAAGAAGTAGATGATGGTCAGATGATCGTTTATCCAAGTTAATCATGCATGTAATATATAGTTGACTTTGGTGTGTGGAAATGTCATGTGTGTAGTAGCCACCTATGTAATTATGCATGTAATAGTTTACTTTGGTGTGTGCAAATGTCATGTGTGTGGTAGCCACGTATGTAATTGGATGTTTAATTTTGTTATGCAACCATGTCCTTATAAGTGTGTATATATATATGTTGTTGTTCTGTATGAAATCCCAACGCACAACACACACGTCTTATTAGCAGCAATCGTGTGTGTTATTATCGGTCTTCGCACACATTTCTGATTACAGACCTGTTTGCCGCGTATCACACACATCTTGTTAAATTGAACCGTTTATGTTCTCTTGGCTCAACGCAAACAGTTCATCCGAGTGAACCGTATGCCGTATATCGCACGCACCTTGATCTGGCTGACTGTTTCTTTTGTTCCGCCTAATCACAAACAGTTCATCCGAGTGAACCGTATGCCGTATATCGCACACACCTTCATCTGGCTGCCCATTATGGTTCTTCTGCCTCATCCCAAATAGTTCATTGAACTGAACCGTATGCCCTGCATCGCACACGCAACTAAAATCTGAACCGTGTTTGATGCATCCGTCATCGCAAACGTTTTGCATCTTTTTTATGTTTTTTTACATCACCGTTTGCGATTATTGCATCGCACACAGTTTCGTCGAAGGGTCTCTGATCGTAGTGTCGCATTAGCAGCATCCTGCAGTAACGATAATTCAAATTTGAACTACATGCACATGCTCCAGTGCATATAAATTGGTTGAAAAATCAAATCTGTGTCCTTGGGTGCATGCTTAGGTCCCATGCAAGAAATGGGAATGAATTTCAAACACGAGGGCACTATTGATTGCCAGCAAAACATTGAGATACTTTGTTTTTAAATTCTAGTAAATCCAAAACTCGTCTGAAATTCATGTAACTTGGCATGCTATGATGGAATGGCACCCGACATGCTGTGGTATTTTTCGTGTCCATTTTGAGAGAAGGCGCACTCGAATAACAGCGAACAAAGGCATTTTGAAACAGATAGCTGCCACTGTAACATCTCAAATGTTTTGTATAATTTAAATCGTATGCATTCTGTTAACCATTCACGTGACGCCATGCCTCACTATTTTAATGGCTAGGAGGTGCCATGCGGATAGGTGCTTGACTAAACGGGAGGCGTGCGAGCTGTACTCCAATGCGCAGGCTCACCGGGAAGCGTGCGAGCTGTATGCCTCGCAGGCTCACTGGGAAGCGAGCCCTTTGACTTCCATGGCCGCCCGCTTTGCTCGCATCCGCTCCATTAATGACGCCCAACCCGCATTTTAATATGGTTTTTAAATATAAAACACTCATCGCAAATGTTTTAGTTAGAAGACCCGTATGCAAACCGACAGCTTCCCCGGGAAGCCGAGCGAAAATGTGTCGAGCAAGATTTGTGCAGCTCTTGATCGCAAATGTTTTAGATAGAACACCCGTATGTAAACCAACAGCTTCCCCAGTAAGCCCAGGGAAAATGTGCCGAGCAGGATTTGTGTAGCTCTTCATCGTAAATGTTTTAGATAGAAGACCTGTATGCAAAGTGAGAGCTATGGTCTTCCACAGTAAGCCAAGGGAAAATCTGGCAAGCAGGATTTGTACCTCCCTTCAACGCAAACGGTTTTTTTGGATGACCCATGTGCAACCACGTAAAGACAATTTGGTAAGATTTGCATCTATCATATTGGGTATATTGCCATTTGTCAAACTGGAAAGATTGACATTTGTTGATCTAGTGACATTGCCATTTGTCAATCCTTGTAACATTGCGATTTGTCAAAATATGCAGCTAAAAATCACTAGCACTATCTAATTTTTGCAACTAAAATTCAGTAATTAAGCAAAGATTTCATTCACAGATTAAGCAGTCGTTCTTAATTTATACAAACAGTTCAACTCGACAGCTGAACCGACCAAACTTTTTCCCAATTGTTGCCAACCATGTACTGAAATAGCTAGTTCAACTATATATACTAGCTAATTTTAAGTACGTTGTACAGTTCCACCACATCTATAGTCAGATGAACCGAACAAAATAGCCCCTAAATACTACTACTACGGAGGGGCTTTGTACTACTTCCAGCAGCCTCTCCTCTGCCGAGCGCGCTCAGTAAGAGGAAGAGGAGGAGGAGCCTACCGACGAGCTGGACAACTGCAATACGGTGCCTGCCACTGCTGCACCTTCAGCGACACTCACCTCGAACGCCCTTTGCCGCTCCAGACGACCCCTCTCGAAGCGGCCGGACTGCTCGTAGATCTCCTGATTCCTCGCCTCTGCGTCGGCGTGTGCTGCGGCCACAGCTGCAGTAAGGCTCTTTGCATGCTCGACGAGGCGCTCCTCCTCGTTCCGCAGGAACTCGATGTAGCGCGCAAGGTCGCTGACACACGTGCGGGCCACCACCTCCGCCTCCCACCTTCGGGCGGTGGTGGCGGAGCGGGTGATGATATCGGTGGTCGACGGTGGGCTGGCGGCCACGATGGCCGACGATGGGGTGGCGGCCACGACGGCCACCTCCCGCCTTCGAGCCGCAGTGGCAGAGCGGGCGATGGCCCTTGCTTTCGACGGTGGTGTGGCGGCAACGGCGGCGGAGCGTGTGGTGGGTGTTCCACGCACACCCAACAAGGACGCCACGTGCACTACACTACGCCGGGGACTGGGCCGCCGCCGTGGTGTAGCCTCCCAGCTGGAGCTGTCCTCTGATGACGGCGGAGTGGCTGAGCGATGACAACGGACCGGTGCCATTGGCGATTGTGGGAGAAGCAGACGAGATAAGCTACATGGAGGGAGGGGAAAATGCAACGCAGGACTCGCCGGCCGTGAGGGTTTATATAGTAGGCTGGTAAGCATTGGGATTCGGGGGGATTTCATCGAGTCAGGCGGGAAGCTTGGGCGGGAACCTGCACGGTTGCGCGGGAACGGGCTCACCACCGTTTGGCCAAAAGAACGCCCCCACGCGCTGCTCAAGCTTGCGTTCGAAGCCGTCTGCGGCAGTGGGGTAACAAGACGTGCGAGAGGAGGATGAAAGGACACGTACACATACAGTTAATAAAAAAACGTTTGCGATTTAATTACCTACTATACCCCCGTCCTTGTTTATAAGTAGGATTTAACTAATAAAATACGAATGCATGTCGCCAAAGATTATATCGTTGGATTCGTATTTGAACATAGTTTCCAATTATATAATTTTTGTAACATGCATTAACATTTTGTTTGTTAGATTTAAGGTCAAAATATGGCACAGAACATAAAGGGGACTAATAGACCAAGATGGCAGTAGTAGCACACGACCACTCTCTACGGCGTATCACACACATCTTGTCAAGTTGAACCTTTCTATTATGTTGCCTAATCACACACAGTTCATCCTAGTGAACCGTATGCCGTATATTGCACACACCCTCATCTGGCTGCCCATTTCTATTGTTCTGCATCATCGCAAATAGTTCTTCTTGATTAACCGTTTGCCACTCATCCAATGGAGGGAAGCTTCTACATTCGCGGGGGACATGGCGTTGACCATTGGGCGGCAACAGTCGGTCATCCGGGTGTGCAATAAAGGATGCAAAGAGGGATCCTACAACAGCAAGGACCAGCTTCCCTACCGATAGCTCATCTAACAGAAATCCCAAGTTAACTGTGCCGAGGCTTGAGTAATCATCAGATGGGTGACCGGATGGGAAGTGGCCTCGATGTTAAATTAACTTATGGGATGGGTCACTGTAAACATTTAATTGTCTTAAATGTATATAGTGCTCCCTCCTATTAGTTGAATTAACCTCGAGGTCCTTGTTTTGTAATTTTTGACATTTTTTGTTTTTTGAACACATGTTGATTGGCTTGAAGAAGGTATATCTTGTTACTTTTTGATAATTTTTGTTTTTTGAACACATGTTGATTAGCTTGAATGAAGGTCTATCCCGTTACTTTACGACATGTTTCCACAACATGGACCTCCAGATTAATTCAACTAATAGGACGGAGCACTATATACATTCAACGCAATTAAATGTTTTCCAAAAAAAGTGATATGATTTCTGTGAAACTTATAAGTCATGTATGTCAAATTAACCTCTGTGTACTTGTTCTCAAATTAACCTCCGGGCCTGTTTGCCGTGTATCACACACATCTTGTTAAGTTGAACCATTTACGTTCTCTTCCCTAATCGAAAACAGTTCATTCGAGTGAACCGTATGCCGTATATCACACACACCTTGATCTGGCTGACCATTTCTATTGTTTTCCCTAATAGCAAACAGTTCATCGGAGCGAACTATATGCCGTATATCGCACACACATTGATATGGCTGCCCATTTTTGTTGTTCTGTCTAATCGCAAACAGTTCGTCTGGATCAACCATATGCCCAGCATCGCACACGCAAGTAAAATCTGAACCATGTTTGATGTACCCGCCATCACAAACGTTTTGCATCTTTTTTGATGGGTTTTTTACATCACCGTTTGCGATTAATGCATCGCACACAGTTTCGTCAAAGGATCTCTGATTGTAGTGTTGTGTTAGCAGCATCCTGCAGTAGTGCTTGGAAGACTTGAATATCAGAGAAGATCTCCACATGCCCCGTAAAAAGTCTTTGCAGGACATGGACGACGAGATGGATCATCAGGCAGGTGGCAAAAAAGTCAACAAGAAGGCCGAGAATTATTGCCCCCCTCTTGGTTCACCTTAAAGCCGAAGGAGATCGATCAATTCTTCGAGTGCCTTACCAGAATCAAAGTTAGTTCCGGTTACTGTGGGAAGATAAGCATATTTCTAGACACTAAGACGAAAAGGTTCAGCGGGATGAAGTCTCATGACTGTCATGTGATGATGACACAGATACTCCTTGTTGCTCTTAGAGGGATAATGGACAAGCATGTCCGTGACACGCTTATTGGTCTCTGCAACTTTTTTGACATTATCTCTCAAAAGTCGATCAGTGTGAAGCAACTCCGAAGGCGACAGGAAGAGATCATTGTGATACTAAATGAGCTTGAGATGTACTTCCCACGCGCGTTCTTTGATGTCATGGTGCATCTGTGTGTCCACATTGTGGACGACATCATAGACCTCGGGCCGACATTCCTGCACAACATGATGCTGTTTGAGAGGATGAATGGGGTCATCACATGATTCGTTCATAACATGTCCTGTCCAGATGGAAGCATCATCCAGGGCTATCTGACCGAAGAGTGCATCTCTTTCTGCGAGAATTATCTATATGGTGGAGACCCTGTTGTTGGTTTGCCCGTTAACAAGCACCTTGGGATGATTGGAGGAGAAGGTGACACCAACGGCCGGAGGGAACTGCATGTGGACTACTCGGGTCGACGCAACGACTTTGACAAAGCAAACTTAGTAGTGCTACAACACCTAGAAGTGGTAGATCCTTTCGCAACACTGCACAAAGAAACCATCGCAAAGAAGTACCGTGACCGGGGGCTATGCAAGACGAACGCCGAAGTTATTAGAGAGCACAACTCCACTTTCTTTCCTTGGTTCAAAGAGCATGTTCTTGCTAATCCCCCGGAAGAGGGATCTATGGACGGATTGCTCATATATGCCTCAGCACATGGCCCTGCAGCCAACCTCGCGACCTATCAGGCATACGATATCAATGGATACACGTTCTACACGGAGGCCAAAGATATAAACAATGATTTTTAGAACTCAGGGGTGACGATGGAATGCATGACCGGCGACAACGCCGCACATGAAAGATTCTACGGATGGGTCGAAGGGATCTGGGAGCTTGACTACTCTAGACTGCACGATGCGCCGATGTTCCATGTGAGATGGGCTAAGAACATCGAAAGGGAAAGCCGTTCTTGCACATCCATGTCTATACCCGACGCCAAGAGCGCTACCTTGAACGCCATCACCAAAAATGAGCCATGGGTACACGCTAAGGATGTGACACAATGCTTCTTCATAACTGACCCGAGCAATCCCAGCCGTGTTGTCATGAGGAGAGGCAAAAGGAACATCATCGGAATGGATGGAGTCACCAACGAGGAAGACTACGACCAGTACGGCAACCCGATGAGGGAATATGACGATGACGATGAATTATTAGTCCAAAGAAGAATCAATACTACATTACCTAAGAAGTATCGTACTCAATGGAAAAGGAAAAGTCAAAACGCGGGGCTCAATTATTCGATAGCGAACAAGAAGGGAAATAAGCTCACTTAGAAACAAAAACGTCAACGTTGAGAAACCATCATTTATATTTATGTATTTATTTTGTGTATGCACTTATCATTATCGGTCAAATGATGTGTAATATATATGCATGGTTCCGGCTCGGTCCTCTATCAGAAAAGAAAAGAAAAATAAAAATGAGAAAGGAAAGAAGAAAATGAAAAGAAAAATAAAATGAAAATAAAAAGAAAATGAAAAAAAAAATACAAGGAATAGAAAAGAAAATGAAAAGAAAAATAAAAAGGAGAAAGTAAAAAAGAAAATGAAAATGAAAAGAAAACTGAAAGTAATAGCAATAGCGCGGGTCTTGATTCGCGCTATAGCTAACTTAGCAGTAGCATGAGGTATGCGTAACCCACCCGCACCCGTCTCCCCCGACCTCCACCTAACCGTGGGCGTCTCCCCCGACCCCCAGTAAGTCCCCCGCCCCTCCTTCTCTCTCGTCTCCTCTCCATCTGCCCTAGGTTTTAGTATGAACCCTAGGATTTAGTATGAACCCTAGGTAGCTAGGTTTTGGTATGAACCCTAGGTAGCTATTTTGATATGTATGAACCCTGGAACTAACACAAAGAGTATGATTGGTATTTAGCTAGGTATCAAATTAGGATAGAAATTTTATTCTAGGAACCCTAAGTGTATAGAAATTTAATTCTAGGAATTAGCTAGGTACCAAATTAGGACAAAAATTATATTCTAGGAATTTTTATTGGTATTTAGCTAGGTATCAAATTATGATAGAAATTTTATTCTAGGAACCCTAAGTGCATATAAATTTTATTCTAGGAATTTAGCTAGGTATCAAATAAGGATAGAAACTTTATTCTAGGAATTTTTATTGGTATTTAGCTAGGTATCAAATTAGGACAGAAATTTTATTCAAGGAATTTTGCTTCTAGGAACCCTAAGTGTATAGAAATTTTATTCTAGGAATTTAGCTAGGTATCAAATTAGGACAAAAATTTTATTCTAGGAATTTTTATTGGTATTTAGCTAGGTTTTAAATTAGGACAAAAATTTTATTCTAGGAATTTTGATTGGGATCAAATTTCTCTATTTTCTGTTTTATAAATTAAGTGCCATAGGTTGATGTTATTCTGTTTTATAAATTCAGTGCCATTGGTATCATGTCTGGGATGTCAAAGCAACTGGTTTGATGTGTATGTGGTGATACATATGTATCTTTCTAGTATATCTTTGCAGGGAAGTGATCTGAGTGTCCTATGTTTTGCCAGAATGTTGATTCATTTCCGTTCCAGCGAATTTCAGGCGCTCGATATGTCCACTTTTTAGCAAAGGTCATGGCGAAAGTTCCCATGAATTTCGGCATGACTTGTGCTAGAAAGTAGGCATATCGAGTGCCCGGGATTTGCTGGGACGGGAATGAAATGGCATTCCATCAAATCATAGGACTTTTTATGTCATTACTCATGTTATTATAGTTTAAGAATTAAACAAGCAAACTTAATCATAGGAAACATGTCGAACAATGACAAAACCGGGGCTTCTGACCAAACTACCGATGACATACAGTCTGACCGTGAACATGATTGCCTTGACTTTTTTTCTGGTCAGCAAACATAAGGTTTGCA
Source organism: Thinopyrum elongatum (assembly GCA_011799875.1). Lineage (NCBI taxonomy): Eukaryota > Viridiplantae > Streptophyta > Magnoliopsida > Poales > Poaceae > Thinopyrum > Thinopyrum elongatum. The sequence continues at coordinate 102,193,959 of CM022299.1, forward strand.
GGGTGCCCTAGTCATAGCGGATGATGGTAGTGCCACCGACATCAACACCGATGGTACCAGCACAGATGGCGGCGCCGAGACCGGCGCGGAAGGTACCGGTGCCGAAGCCTCTAACGAAAAGAACAAGTAGAAGAAGAGGACACGACGCCCTAACAAGCTCGGCATCGGAAGACTGCTGGTCACAGTGGTGCACCCCGGCAAATTCGAGACAATAGCACCGGTTGAAGCTCGCAAGTGCAACGGCAACCAAGTCGGATGCATCCTACGGGTAACCGCGAGCATTAACGACATTGACTTAAGGTGTAAACCAAATATGGAGTGCTAGCTCCTAACGAAGTTGCGCAAGAGATTCTAGTTCCCCGGCCGGGATGACCGCATAGAATACACGTGGGATGATGATGACATGGAAAAGATGAACAACCACACCATGGGCATGTTCAACAATGATTTGGCCGCCTGGAAAGTGAGTGTGAAATGACCGATTGATGCTAAAGAACCCCTGTCCAAGATTTTGGCGGACAATCCGACACTTACGAAAGAGGAGTTCGAAAAGTTCAAGGACACTTGTGCTATCGAAGTAGCCAAGCATAAGTCTGAGAAATACAAGGGGCTTCAGCAAAGGAAGATGGGGAACTAATACCTCGGAAGCCATGGCTACCTTGGCAAGAGGCCCATATGGGATAAGGAGGAAGCGAAATGTGAAGCCGCGGGGCTCCTTGACCCGTTTGCGGAGTTCATCGACCCGAAGGAGCGTGACTTCATCAGGGCCCGGTACAACTAGGATAAGGAAAAGAAGGTTTGGTACACAAACCCAATCACGAGGTAATTGATGAGAATACTGGTAATTATCATTTTACCACCTTACATTTAGCTTCTGATCAAGTCAACTACACGTTGTAGTAACATTTGTAAACGGTTCACATTCCTTTTGTAGAAGGATCACACAGGCTTGCGGCCGAAAGCGACTCATTGTCTCAGTCGTCGACGAGGCCCAACTGGGACACCCCACTCAACCGGGCCTTCAACATACTTAAGAGACTCCCTTTGGACCAGCGGCTGCAATATGGACGTGTGCACGGCGTCGGAGATGGCACCACAAAGAAGTACTACTACGATGAGGGACCGGAGGCCAAAAGGCAGGAAAAGAAGTTTAGTCAGGTGAACATCGACGAGAAGGTGAAGCTTGCTTTCGAGAAAAATGCAGCTGAGGTCGAGAAAAAAGCAGCTGAGGCCGTAGAAGCGACCAAAAAAGAGTTGGTCCAGCAGGCAGTCGATGTAGCATTAGCTGCGTAGATAAATCATTTCGTAGATTCGGTTAATACCTTGATTCCAGCTGTTATCGACTGGACGAAGGAAATCCAGACAAAATGGCAAAGGATTTTCGCATGCCCAGCTTCGTCAGGAGCAACTCGGTGAACATCGCACCATCACCTGCTCTTGCAACTGCACGTGCTCCTACACCCGCGTCTACTCCCGCAGCCGCTCATAGCAGCCCATGCTCTGTCTCTGGCTTGCTAGGCGGGCCGTTGACTTTGGCTGACCTCGAAGCCCTCATGGTAATTACACGTCACACCAACATATCTATAATCATCCGTTTTCATTGCCTTTCGGATGTCTTATGCCGCAGACATATCTTCACAGGCCGAAGGTGGACGTGGGAAAGGCAGTGATAACGAATCCCTTGGAACGCACCTTCCACGGCCAGCCGATCCCCGTTGGCACCTTTAGGGTTACCTTGTCAAGTGTCAAAGCGGGCCACGAGGATTTAGCTCCTCCAGTACGGCTCGGGGAGAGGACGACATGACCCCAATGCGGCTTGGAGAATGCAAGGGTTGGATGCTGCTGTGGCCAAAGAATCTTCTTCATGTGTTGTCGGCCGAGAGCACACCAGTGACCACACATCAGCAAGGTATGAACACCACCCCGCCTATCCAATTACCAGCGTCTGATCTCGTGCTGGGTGAGAGCGGTGTACGACGCGAGTAAGGATGGCAATGGGTGGGGTATAGGGTGGGTAGAGCAATACCGTACCCATACCTGTATAGTTAATGGGTACGAAATTCTACCCATACCCGTACCCATGGGTATGAAACATTACCCGTACCCATACTCGACGGGTACCCATACCCATTGGGTACCCAACGCTTATATCGAACAATACACAAGTTATTCGCAATTTTACGTTCATCTATAGTACATTTGACAAAAAACATTGATCTCAACTTAATAATAGATAGATGCCTACATGACAATTATGTTAATTCAAATTGACAATTGGTGACAACTTCAACATAGGTTCACAAGCTCATGACACAACTTTAAGATAGGTATACTTGTGAATCACGGGTAAAGTTCAGATGTTAGTATAAACGTGTAGGGTATGGGTATATCCATGGGTAAAAGACTATACCCATACCCTACCCATGACTTAACGGGTAGGGTATGGGTACTACCCGCGGGTGTAAAATTGTGCCCATACCCTGCCCATGCGGGTACGGTATCTGCGGGTACCCTTACCCAAGGGTAAAATTGCCATCCTTAGACGCGAGGAAGAGGGTCCAATAGTGGATGAGTAATCACCCCCGTGGAAGAAGGAATGGATGATGAGATGGAGGAGGAGGACCCTCTTTGGTTCCTCAATACCGTCTCCTATGATGACGAACAAATGATGAGTCAGCCATATGACTCGGGCTATGAGCATGCAGATGAGGAGATGGATGATGTGCGTGGGCAGGAATATCCTAGGGTTGATTGCAAGAAGTCTCTCTTCATGCAATCCTCATAGGACACGCCTCCAGATGCAGCCTCAATGCAGACTCAACTAGCTGAGGGTCATACAGTGCTTAGCCCGACAACACTGGTGGCGGGGTTAAGGAAGGGTCTGGAAGGTCAACCCAAGAAAAAGGAGAGGAAGAGACCGCCGAAGAGAGGCTCTGCTGCCGCCAAAGTTGCCAAAGCTTCTAGCAGCCAGTCGGCTCCGCCAACCGATTTTGCAGACCGTGTACCAATCAAAGGTGCAGCGATGTACCATTTCGCGGGCGAGCCGGTCCTGCTGCCGAAACCGCTAGTGGGCATATCAGGGGATCTCAGGAGACTGCAAGACCATGTGCTGTCGACAGAGAAAATCCTTCTCACCTTGAAGTCTCCAGGACACCCGCTTTATGTGGTTCGTGTGCCTGAGGCCAAGTGCTACGTTGACACATTCCCCACGGATGTGTTCTTCCTGTGGTTTGATCACATCTTGAGATGTTTCTCATGAGGCGGCTCGATTTTATGATTGTCCGCCTTTTTACGCTACATATGAACTTCGTCATTAGGAGAGACCAAATCTCGCAAATCTCGGTTGCGGATCCATACTACATGCATGAGTCCTTCTTGAGTCTCGGTGACTTTGAACGTCAAGCTGCTAGGAAGTACATCGAGAACCTCATGATAATGAATAAGGAGAACGAAATGGTTATCCTGCCTTATCATCCAATGTAAGTCATTGTCGGACAACCCTTTCGTACATTTGAAGCATTCATTCGCTCATATCAAGGCTAATTTGAGGTGTCTTTATTTTCGCAGCAACGGCCGCGCCGTCCTTATTGTTCTTTTCTCGCAAGTCTCCCACGCTGTGTATTTTGAATCGTCCAGAAACTTCGAGAAGAAAGACTACACCCACATAATGAATATTCTAGATAGTATTGTCAACGGCTTCAGCATGATGGGTGGACACATCGAGATAAGGAAACAAAGAAGGGCAGGCCGGGTTTCTCTCATAAAACTACGTTTTGCTCGGTCCATCAACCGGCAGGAAGCAACAACGATGGATTCTATGTCCTCCCTCCCATGATGGAGTTTAGAAGGGATCGCCAACATCTTTGCATGACAACCAGAAACGATGGCCATATCCGCAAATGGGCAGAATCCTTAGGAACCGAACTGGATTATAAACTCAGAGATGACTTCTTTAGCCTCCAGAAGGACACCCCAATGATCATCATGAAAGAAGTCGTCGAAGAGAAGGGGATGTTTGACCATGGCCCTATATCGCGAGTTGACGTCCGAACTCTCATAGGCCTATGACATTTGGACCTGACACCATTCACGAAGCTAGGGTGCATCCTCCCGAATATGGATGAATGGAACTTGTGATTTCTGATGCCGATGATGATGTGTCAGTTGAATCAGTACTTTCTGTGGTGATGTAACTTTGTGATGCAAACGGTCCTGCTGAACTTACGTAATGGTAGTTAATTAGTTTGGGCACAATGAACCCGCGTTAATTATGTTTACTATATGTTGCATATTTTTGCTAACTCTTTCTCTTCGTGTTGCTCAAATATATTATGTTGCATACTATTGTTGAATTCGCTTGATGAAGATGCATGCATTTCTAACAGGTACATAGGTCCTGGATGGCGAAGAAATGGTATGGTGTGTACATAGGGAGGGTTCCGGGAGTTTACGCCAAGTGGCCAGAGTGTCAGGCCCAAGTGTCAGGGTTCTCGGGCGGTAACCAGAAAGGGTTTGATAGCAGACAAGAAGCGGAAGCTAGTTACTTGAGGTTCAGGCTAGCGCGAGAGAGGAATCAGAATCGGTGCCTCGTGTACTTCATAATTCCGCTCTTGCTCATAGTGATAGCTCTTCTCTTCTATATCATGATATAGAGGGATGATGAAACATGTGTATGGGATGACGATGTAGCTTCATGTATTCGAGACATATCATAACTTGTATCGCTATTTCGAGATCGATGATGATGAGAGACATCATTTGTGTTGGATGATGACGGCATGATTTGATGAGACTATTTGTATGTATATGATATGATGAGACTATTGTGTGTATGATATGATAAAGACTATTATACGAAAAAACTATACAAAAACAGAGTAAATTTGTTCCAGAAAAAATACATAAAATAATAACAGTAGCGCAGGGTACGTGTATAGCAGCAGTGTTGCCTTAGCAGTAGCGCGTGGTATGGAGGCGCGCTACAGATTTTAGCAGTAGCGACGTCATGCCAAATGCGCTACTGCTACATACGGGTAGCAGTAGCGGTGGGCGTCTCACACTACTGCTAAACTTTAGCTGTAGCACCGTAGCAGTAGCGCGCGCACACATGCTACTGCTAGGTGTTAAACCCGCGCTACTACTAGGGTTTACCCTAGTAGTGCTAGGCCAGTTGAGACCCGTTCATCGATCACCGGTGGGTCCTTGGCTAATCCCATGAGTGATGGGCCGATGTTATCCGCACCCCCTAATCAGGGACACCGTCAAATATTGACATATTTATAACAATATATTACATCATTAAAGATATAGTCCCTACTGGGAAAGGGCTTATACGAGAACCCCAATGAGTGGCAGGCGGCCTAGGTCACCCGCCACAGCTATTTTTGAAAATTAGCAGTGGTGAGTAACAAACAGCGACCGCCACAGGTAACAGCGCAACTATGGTGGGCATAATTCAAGTACCGCCACAGGTACAATCTCCCGGACGAGGCTTGCTTCCGTAACTCAGCTGTTACGTGCCCTAACAGTTGCCCGCCACAGGTAGTAGATGAAGCAGTGGCGAGCACTGACTAGCATCCGCCACTAGGTATCATTGTCGGATGCCCAATTTTAGCAGAACAAAGCTATGGCGGGTCCTCTAGCTCGCTCACCACTGGAAGTTTACGTAACTATCGCGGGCCTGTCAGAATCGGGGCTCCGGGGACCCAGGAAAGGTTCGAACTCTAGGATGTGCTCGCTGAACCTCGCTAAGCCTTGCATCGCTTTCCACAACCTCACGACGACGCTACAGCGTGCTCGAGCGAGAGGAAAGATGAACAACAGATTGCCTCGCGAGGGAGGATGAGTATGTGTGTACAAGGGGGAGCGAGTGGCCTCGTGAGGGTCTAGGAATCGACCAGATCCCTCTCTACAGTGGCGCCCTATCTATCTTTATACTAGCCATGATCCTCTTCACCCGAAAACACTCGGCAGGAAGGGTTGCCACAATGGCCAATTTGAAGGGACACAGTAGTACAGCTTATCCTGACTAAATGTGGTCTATGCTTGCAAAAGCCTCCTGCCATGATACGCCGGTGTGCTCGGTGATGACCTCCATCCTGGCTGGCCCGCCGTCCTGGTCTTCTTGCCCCAAAGGGGCAGCCTTTAGGGATTGCTTTGGGAACCGGGGCGTTGTCCAATCTCCCTTAGCACGAAAGAGGAAAACCTCTTCATCTGCGCCTGCTGGCGCCCCTCTGGCTCCGCTCGTCGCCACGCCCGTCACCCACATGAAGATGTAGGGCTGCGTGACTCCTCCGCCTGATCCTTGGTTCGCACGCCTCCGCGAGGGGCCTCGGGATGCAGCCTCGGGAAACCGCCTTGTGAGACGGCCTCGCGAGGCTCTTGATGACGCTCACCTGGCGAGGCGAGGTCCTCGCAAGGTTCCCTCTTGTGAAGCCCTAGCGGTGGGCCAGCTTGGGCCTTCTGGTGGCACCGCACCCTGGGCCACAGGCAGACAGCCCTGGGTACCCCCAGTCCCACAGGCCGAACAGTAGCCCCCGGGCCTGTGGCGCGCACGACTCCGCCCGTGAAGGAAGGGAGCGAAACGGCGCAGGCCCTAACCGCCTGCGGGCCAGGCTCGACACGTGGCACACGACGGGGTGTAGGACGCCTCGGCAACTGCATGGGCTGACATAAAGCCTAGCAGGTACTGCGCGGTGCCTTCATTGCTCTTCCTCCATTCTGCATCCGTCTTCAGAAGGTGAAGGGGCAGGGGCCGGCCCCTTTGAATGCTATATAAGGGCAAGGATAGACCCCTTTGCTCATCTTCTCCACCCACGCCTCTCCATTTCCGCCCGCCGCTGTTGTAGCCATGGCACCTTTGAGGAGGTTCTCCGCCGCCGAGAAGGGGAAGGCGGCGTTGGAAGAGGTGGAGCCGTCGAAGCTAGCGAGGGGGCAAGGCTGCCCTTGCACAACCGCCGCCACGCCAGGGGCACCTCCCCGGGGACGCGGGCGCCCTCCTCTAATGCCCTACACCGGCCCCGGCAACCGCGGAGGACACTCCGCCTGCGGGTGCGGATGCGGGGGATGAGGGTGCCGTGGCCAGGGTGGGCGGAACGGTGCAACCGCCCGGCCGTCCGAGTCGTGGAGCCACTCGGCCGACAAGGACCACGAGTTCATCGTGAGCATGCACTGTGATCCTTGCACCTGGCTCCGTCTCCCCGACACCTTCACGGAGGAGATGAAGGAGCACGTGCCTCTGGGCATGTGGCTGCAGCCGGACGGCTGCTGCAATGGCCCTTCCTGGGTGGCAACAGACTTCACCCCCTCTGGCATCATGTTCCCGAGGTGCGGGTGGAAGTCGTTTGCCCTCGCTCATGGCTTGAAGGAGGGGCATATCCTCCACTTCAAGTACGATGGGCCGCCATGCTCTTCATGAATATCTTCGGGATCACCGGCCGCCGCCTGAAGTGCTGCATGGAGAGCGACGATAGCGACTCCACCGGCGACGCGTCCCGCTTTGACGGGAGCGGAAGCTGCGGCGGCTCCCCCAGCGTCAAGAGCGAGGACAAGGACTCTGACTAGGGCATGATCGGTACCCGAACCGGTGTCTTGGGAGCGGTGGCCGTCGTGAGGAGGTTTCCTTTTGTTTGTTTTTCTTTTTTCCTGCATTGGAATGAGATGGGCCTATATTTTAATGCTTTTGTGATCCGAATTTAAGTTCGATCTCGGCGCCCCTCGTTAGGCTTGCCCTCTTCTTCGCGATCGCCTTAGCGCTCTGTGTCGCCTGAACCAAGCCCCGAGCAAGCCTTAGCCGTCGCTGATATGTCAGGTCGCCATGCCTGGGACAAGGCCAGGAGGTGAGGGGCCCGAGGTCTGGTAAGAGCTCCCGAGGCGTGATGCTCAGGAGGCCCCCCCTTGACGCATAAGCGGCTCACGCGAGAGAACAGGCTTCCTCCCTGTACGAGGTCATGAAGAGAGGGAACGCCACCAAAGGCCTCTGAGCCATGTGGGGTGGTTAACTTAGCTTTTTGAGGTGGAGCGCGAAATGGCCACGGCTCATGGGAAATTCACGCGACCCCAGAAGGCGTTCCTCCAAAGTTGCTTCTTTGTCCGCCTTCTATCTGTGATAGATCAATGTAAGCCCCGCGAGGGGTGTGTGAAAAATTGATACCCTTTGCACCTCAACTAATGCCTTCATGATTTAAACCATGTATTCCCTCCCCACGTTTCCTCATGCGGCTTGCCCCTCTTTTTCTTGCTCGCCAAAAATGCCCTACGTCTTCAGGGCCCGGCCCTTGTGCGGGCCTCAGCCGCCACTGGTATGTCAAGTCGTGATGCCTGGAACAAGGCCAGGGGGTGAGGGCCACCGAGAGCAAGTGAGAGCCCCCGAGGTGCGATGCTCTGGGCCCCCCTTTCGATGTGCAAGAGACTCGTGTGAAAAGAGGCAACACGCCTCGCCAAGGTTGCATGAAGAGGGAGTTCCAACGATAGCGGGCGCACTGCGCATAGTGATTGTACTTAGCTTTTTGCGAACGGTAGCGCCGTTCGGACTGTCCCCTACGGCGGGGCTGCTTGAGACACGCCACCCAAGTTTGGGCCTCCAGAGGCAGTGCGAAGCGATATTCGCGTGACATCTGAGTGTCTAGCCCCTGAAGCAGCTGCATGCTGACAGGTTCTAAAGTATAGAGGACGACGAGTGCCTGCCGACTTACTCGTGACTGTTCCATGAGGGAATAAGGCACCTAGGACCCCGTGAGGTGACGTTCACAGGACATGCCTGCGAGTCATAGCTCCATCACTTGGGTTTGTCAGCGCTTCAGGGACGGACCCAAGCACAGGCGTCGTGCTAATAGCCCCCGCTCATGGGACGGTTTGGGGTAGAGTTGCGGCGCGCGGCGCTCACGAGGTGGCGCCTCCAACGGTGGTGTGGCACCAAACACGGGGGTAGGCAAGAAGGATAACTCATGAAAGCACAATTAGGTTCAGTACACAACCAAAAGGTGAGGCGGCTGCAGGGACTAACCCTGACCAGCTTGAGGATGATGCAGCCCGAGGGGTGCCCTCAAATGAACAAACCAAAAAATTCACCTGGCAACCATGCTACTGCGGGAGCGTCGGGGTGGTTGGCGAAGCGTGCCGTGAAGGTTCACCTCTCAGGGGGCCGGTTTGCTCCTGAGGCCCTGGAGGCTCATGAGGATTTGAAGCCTTGCTAGACGCCATCGCGAGCTGCACGAATCTTTGGAAGACAGTGCCGGTGTTGAGCAGGACGAAGGGCAAGCGGATGTAGTTGGTGGGGATGCCCCCTGCTCTGGCCGACACGAGACTGCCACAAGATGTCTTGGGAGCTGGCCCTGTTGAGGCCCGCAATATCGACGCATAGGCGCAACTCGTTGCTCACGTCTGGAGCGGCAGCTGAATTGACGGGGCACGCGGGGCGACGCTCGCCGCACATGGCCCGTGCCTCCTGCAGCTTGCGAATCTCCTAGGTGATAAACTCTTGTGCTCCTGGCTCCTGGCACTGTACTCCTTGCTTGCGGGGGCATGCATCGAAGCACGCCTCCAAGTTGTGCCCGAGCACCTCCCTCGTCATGCTTGTCAGGTCAGACGCTCTTCAGGTGGAAGCCCCCGAGCCTGACCAGAGGGAGGCGTCGAGCGCGCCTTCCTATGTAGAAGGGCGGCAAGCTCCAATAGCAGGGGCGGGGCCCTGAGCGTTGCCGTTTACCAGCTACTCCTTTGCCTCACGACGATCCTTGGGGAGGAGCTGCTTCTTCTTTGCGGGGTTGGCCTCAAGAGGCGTGGCGGCGTTCTCACTGTCAGAGTTTTCAGCCGCAGCGGCCCAGTAGGAATGCTTGAGGGAGCAGACCGCGTCTTTCTCCTGATAGGCGACAGTGATGACACCACTATAGCCAGGCATCTTGAGGACATTGTAGCTGTGGTGGGTCGCTGCCATGAACTTGGCGAGTGCGGGGTAGCCCAGGATGGCGTTGTATGGGAGGCCGATGTGCGCCACGTCGAAGTCGATGAGCTCAGTGTGGTAGTTGTCGCGCTTGCCGAAGGTGACAGGGAGGCGCACTTGCCCCAGGGGGATGGTGGAGCCATCGGTCACCCCTGAGAAGGGCCTGGTGGGCATCAATTGGTCGTAGGGCACCTGGAGCGTCACGAAGGTTGCGATGGAGATCACATTGAGGCCAGCACCTCCGTCGATGACGGTCTTGGTGACCGTGATGTTGCCTACAGTGGGGGTGCAGAGCATGGGGAGTGCACCGGCAGTGGCCGAGCACCTCAGGTGGTCTTTGGAGTCGAAGGTGATGGCGTACTATGACCACTTAAGGGGGCGCTGATAACCCACAAGTATAGGGGATCGCAACAGTTTTCTAGGGTAGAGTATTCAACCCAAATTTATAGATTTGACACAAGGGGAGCCAAAGAATATTTGCAAGTATTCGCAGCTGAGTTGTCAATTCAACCACACCTGGAGATTAATTATTAGCAGCAATATGATCAATAGCAAAGTAATATGATAGATTTGATAGTATTAGTAATAGTAATGGTAACGGTAACAGTGATAGCAATGATTTTGTAGCAAGTGCAATAGTAACCGTAGCAATAGTAACTTAGTAGGAACAATATAAAAGAAAATCATAGGCATTGGATCGGTGAATTCGTTGGATGATATTCATCATATAACAGTCATAACCTAGGGCGATATGGCACTAGCTCCAGTTCATAAATATAATGTAGGCATGTATTCCGTAAATAGTCATACATGCTTATGGAAAGAACTTGCATGACATCTTTTGTCCTACCCTCCCGTGGCAGCGGGGTCCATAAGGAAACTAAGGGATATTAAGGTCTCCTTTTAATAGAGAACCGGAACAAAGGATTAACAGATAGTGAATACATGAACTCCTCAAACTACGGTCATCACCGGAAAGTATCCCGACTATTGTCACTCCGGGGTTTGCGGATCGTAACACGTAGTAGGTGACTATAACTTGCAAGATCGGATCTAGAACATAGATATAATGGTGAAAACATAAACAGTTCAGATCTGAAATCATGGCACCCGGGCCCAAAGTGACAAGCATTAAGCATGGCAAAGTCATAGCAACATCAATCTCAGAACATAACGGATACTAGGGATCAGGCCCTAACAAAACTAACTCGATTACATGATGAATCTCATCCAACTCCTCACCGACCAGCGAGCCTACGAAGGAATTACTCACTCCCGATGGGGAGCATCATGGAATTGGCGATGGAGAAGGGTTGGTGATGATGAAGATCGAAGATCCCCCTCTTTGGAGCCCCAAACGGACTCCAGATCTGGCCTCCCGATGAAGAACAGGAGGTGGCGGCGGCTCCGTCTCATGAAACGAGATAATTCTACCTCCTCTATTTTTTCTGCGAAAATGTGAATTTATAGCATCAGAGTTAGGGTCAGCAGGGCCACAAGGTGGGGACAACCCACCTGGGCGCGCCAGGAGGGGGGCGTGTCCTGGTGGGTTGTCCTCACCCAGGGGCCCCCCATCCGGTGGTTCTTTGCTCCAGTATTTTTCTTTTATTCCATAAAAAATCTCCAAAAAGTTTCGTTCCATTACAGAAACTTTTATTTCTGCACAAAAACAACACCATGGTAGTTCTGCTGAAAAACAGCGTCAGTCCGGGTTAGTTTCATTCAAATCATGCAAATTAGAGTCCAAAACAAGAGGAAAAGCATTAGGAAAAGTAGATACAACGGAGGCGTATCAACTCCCCCAAGCTTAAACCTTTGCTTGTCCTCAAGCAATTGAGTTGATAAACTGAAAGTGAAAAAGAAAAACTTTTATGAGCTCTTTTGCTCTTGTTTACATAAATAAGCTTAAGTAGCACCCAGGTTTTCAGCAAAGATCATGACTAACCATGCCAACAATAACTCTTAAAAATTATATTAGCTCATATGATTGACATAAACAACTAGTGAGCAATAATAAAGCATCTTAAATGACAACACTTTGTCAAAACAATCATGATACAATATGACAACAGTGGTATCTCGCTAGCCCTTTCTGAGACCGTAAAACATAAATCCAGAGCACCCCCAAAGTTCAAGCAGTGACTAGACATTGTAATTCATGGAAGAAAAGATCCAGTCATGATGCATCCAACATTAGCTATACACAATGCATGAGGATGACAATAGTGCTCTCAGGTCTGGCGCTTATTTGAGAAGGTGATGACACAACATAAAAGTAAATAGATAATCCCTTCGCAGAGGGAAGCAGTGATTTGCAAGGGTGCCAGAGCTCATATTTTTTTAAAAACAGAGATAAATGAAATTTTGAGAAATGCACCCTTCCTGTTCACTTCGCGACCATTAGTTATCGGTATCTTCCATGCTAAACACATTAGTAGCGGTTCCCAAGTGATAAAAGTAAAGGTTTACTCCCCCTCCACCAACAAACACACTCCACGGCTAGCCGAATCCACGGGTACCGTCCATACCAACATCAATCCTGGGGGAGTTTTATTTAATTATTTGCAATTTTGAATTTGGGACTGGGAATCCCTATTACTGCCCCTCTCGTGCAAGGACGAGTGAATAAACACTCATCATGAGAATAACCCGCTTAGCATGGAAGATACTGACTACCTCCTGTCGCTCTATGAACAATCCAGGGACACAAAAACGGATGTTTATTTGAAGTTTTTAGAGGTGGCACATGCAAATTTACTTGGAACAGCAGGGTAATACCGCATATAGGTAGATATATGGTGGACTCGTCTGGAATAACTTGGGTTTCAGGATTTTGATGCACAAGCAGTATTCCTGTTTAGTACAGGCGAAGGCTAGCAAATAGGTTGAGAAGCGGCCAGCTGGAGAGCGAAAATGGTCATGAACATGCATTATGCATAAGTAACATTGGATACTAGCATGAGTAGGATATGAACACCATGAACATAAATATCATAGAGGCTATGTTGGTTTTGATTCAACTACATGCATGAACATGTGCCAAGTCAAGCCACTCGAACATTCGGAGGAGGATACCATATCATCATACCACATCACAATCATTTTAATGCATGTTGACATCCAAGATAAATCATTATCCACTCCAAGCTACTTAAGCATGGCATGAGAAACTATAATCTCTAATTGTCATTACAAACATGTTTAATCATAATAGGCTGAATCATGGATACTGGGTTAAACATATTTACAAAAATAGAACAAGTTGAGTTCATACCCGTTTCTCTCTGCCACAGCCAGTTCATCAAATATCGTCATTATTGCCTTTCACTTGCATGACCTAATGATATGGAAATAATAATAGTGCAAGAGTGCCGTGGACAAAGCTGGAATCTGCAAACATTTTATTCAAAGGAGAAAACAAGGTAATTTGGGCTCATCGTTAGATCAGTAATAATGCATATGAGAGCCACTCAACGTTTTCATCGTGGTCTTCTCCTTGGTATGACTCAATAAGAAGAAAAGAAATTCAGAGAAACACACTAAAATATTTTTGGAGTTTTTAGTTTTTTCTAGAAGAAAGCAAATTAAAGAGGGAAAAACAAAAACACAAAAAACTATTTACACGGGAAAGCTCCCAGCAAGCAAAAGAAGAACAAGGAAATCTTTTTGGGTTTTATTTTTAATACTACAACTAACTACACTAGAAAGAAAAATCTAAAAGAAGCAGGAAATATTTTTGGATTTTCTCAAAGTTTTTCAAAAACGCAAGAGGAAAATGAGAAAGTAAATCTAGTATGGATGATACAAGGAAAAAGTGTGAACACCGACAACTGGAATGAGATGTGTGAACATGAATGTAATGTCGGTGGAAATACGTACTCCCCCAAGCTTAGGCTTTTGGCCTAACTCGGTAATCACTACTCATAGTAACCCTCGGGTCCCATGTTGAAGTGCTGTGGAGCGGGAACCTGAGCGTTCCACTCCTGAGGCTCCTTCTCAGCCGCAGCCCGGTTGTTCCAGTAGGCAACGATGTCCTCTGGCATGATCCTGTATCCGCCCCTTGCAATAGAATCAAACAAAGCAGGTGCAGGCAAAGGGATAATATCACGGGTGTTCTCACTAAAAACCAGGTTATAAGGAATAGGATTAATAGAATCATTAGTATTAGTGAAATGGTGATCCCTCATCACCTGGTGGTCTAGATAAACTTTGGTTAAACGATAATCATCCTGGCGAATCTGAATGTTAAAGTGGTTCGCTAAAGGATTCACATAAATACCGCCATGAATTTTACCCTTAGATCTGTTAAGGTGCAAGCGACATGCAACGATAGCCCCAAGGCTATAGCTATTATCGCCGTAGAGTGCATGACGTAAGATGGCGAAATCCGGAGCACAGAGTGCACCGACCTTCTCTCTAGTGATTAAGCACCTGGCAATAAACAGAGCAAAATAATGCACAACAGGAAACTGCAGACTAGTAGCGGTGACACTCGAAACGCCTCTCTCATCCCCCATTGACAGAGTACGATAAAAGCCCTCAAACTCTGCCTGCCTAGGCTCTCCCATTTCCCCGTCAGAAGGGATCAAGCAAATGTCACAAAATTCAGTGAGTGGTATCTGACGGGTGTCAGTATATAAATTAAATTGCACCTCAGGGGGGTTATTCCTACTCAGAAAATGTAAACTTTGTGCAAAGGAATTTGTAAGGAGATGGTATTGTTCACACTCAGATGCGATGAAGTCTGTGAGACCAGCATTAGCCGCAAATTGTGCGAAATCTTGATGAATTACGGCCCCATCCATGAGGGGTTGTGCTGCCATTCGCACGGGCGCACCTCCGCCATTCTCCGGGTGCGGAGATCATTGTTTGATGACTCCACAGTAACTCCCTTGGAGTTCTTCTTGGAAGCAAACTTCCTAAAGAAACTCATCTTATTCCTACACACAAAATTCTGAAAATTTTAGTCCACAAAATTTTTCTCAATAAAACTTTGCAAGATTGATAGCAACTACGCATAGACATGCATAGAGGCTATATTGAGCATTCAAACTACTTAGAACTCTAAGAATTCAACATGCAAGCTCATCTATAGCAGCACCAAGAGTAGCTAATTATTCAAAATATAAACCACTAAAGCAAAAACTAATTGGACAAACGGGAAAATCACATACAAAGTAGCAATTCCCCGAAACAGTTTCGGAAACAGCGCTTCGAGCAAAGAGATCGAAATCCGCGGGTTTGAGAGCAAGAACACGAGGGAGAGAGAGAGCAATGGTGAATTTTTTCTGGAGGTAGGTGGTGGTCTGGACTAAAGAGATAAGTGAGGGGGCCCACGTGGGGACCACAACCCACCAGGGCGCGCTTGGGGCTGCTGGCGCGCCCAGGTGGGTTGTGCCCACCTGGTGCACCCCCTCTGATGTTATTTGCATAAAAAATTCTTAAATATTCAGAAAAAATCATATTAAATTTTCAAGGCATTCTGAGAACTTTTATTTTTGGGTCATTTTTTTATTGCACGGGAAAATCAGAAAACAAACAAAACATGGCACTTTATTTTATTTAACTAAGAAAAACAGAGAGTAAAAGTTGGGAGCAGAAGGTAGTGCCTACTAAATTCATCAACTTCGTACCTCTCAAAAATGATCCATTAATAAGGTTGATCAAGTCTTATTAACAACCACTTTTGATTAGCATGAAATCGAAGAACTTTCGTAAAACACTAAGTTACCTCAACGGGGATATGCATGTCCCCCACAATAAGCATTTCATATTTCTTTTTGACAGTAGGTAGAGGTAGTTGAAAACTTCCAATAGTGATTGTCGGAGATTTTTCAATAACATTAATACCATTCACTTGGAATTGTTTCTTCGGAAAGTGCATCGTATTCTCATTACCATCGATATGAAAAGTGACCTTGCTTTAATTGCAATCAATAACAGCCCCTATAGTATTCAAGAAGGGTCTACCAAGGATAATCGACATGTTGTCATCCTCGGGCATCTCAAGTATAACAAAGTCAGTCAAGATAGTAACATTAGCAACAACAATGGGCACATCCTCACAAATACCAATAGGTATGGCAGTTGATTTATCAGCCATTTGCAAAGATATTTCAGTAGGTGTGCATTTATTCAAATCAAGTCTTTTATATAAAGAGAAAGGCATAACACTAACACCAGCTCCTAAATCACATAAGGCAGTTTTCACATAGTTTCTTTTTATGGAGCAAGGTATAGTTGGTATTCCAGGATCTCCAAGTTTTTTAGGTACTCCATCCTTAAAAGAATAATTAGCAAGCATGGTGGAGATTTCAGCTTCCAGTATTTTTCTTTTATTAGAGATGATGTCTTTCATGTACTTTGGATAAGGGGCCATCTTTAATATATCAGTCAAACGAGTGCGCAAAAAGACTGGCCTAAGCATTTCAGCAAAGCATTCAAATTATTTATCATCTTTATTCTTAGTTGATTTAGGTGGAAAGGGCATGGGTTTTTGAACCCATGGTTCTCTTTCTTTACCATGTTTTCCAGCAACAAATTCTCTTTTATCACATCTTTTATTTTTGGGTTGTGGGTTATCAAGATCAGCAACTGGTTCTATCTCAACATTATTATCTGGTTGTTTATCATTGTCTGGTTGAGTATCTTCATGAACACCATCATTATCTTTTTCATTATCACTAAGTGAATGTTCATTACCAGATTGAGTTTCAGCATCAGAGATAGAAACATCATTATCATTATCAGGAGGTTTTTCTATTTCAGGTTCACTAGAGGCATGCAAAGTCCTATCATTTTTCTTTTTCTTCTTCTTTTTAGAAGGACTAGGTGCATCCACATTAACTCTTTGAGAATCTTGTTCAATTCTTTTAGGGTGTCCTACAGGATAAAGTGGTTCCTGAGTCATTTTACCTCCTCTAGTTGCTACTCTAACAGCAAAGTCATTTATATTATTATTCATTGCATCTAGCAACTCTCTTTGATATTTAGCAACTTGTTCTAGTTGAGTTTGAACCATAGAGGCATGTTTACCTACACCTCTGACATCATTGGTGATTCTAAATAGCAAGTCACTCAAGCGAGCAATCATATCAGAATTATATTTCAATTGTTTCATAACATTTTCATTGAAGTGATCTTGCTTTCTAATGTAATTATCAAACTCATAAAGGCATTGACTAGGATGCATATTATAGGGATTGTCCTTTTCACTGAATTTCATAAAAGAATTTACCTCTACTACCTTGGGTGGTGGTGTGTCAAGTCCATGTATCTCTTCAATAGGTGGTAAATTTTTAACATCCTCTGCCCTAATACCTTTTTTCTTCATGGATTTCTTCGCCTCTTGCATATCTTCAGTACTGAGATATAGAATACCCCTCTTCTTTGGAGTGGGTTTATGCGGTGGTTCAGGAAGAGTCCAATCATCATAATTTTTTAATATATTATTCAATAATTCCTCAGCTTGTTCAACAGTTCGTTGCTTGAAAACACAACCAACACAACTATCTAGGAAGTCCCTAGAAGCATCGATTAGTCCACTATAGAACATATCAAGTATTTCATTTTTCTTTAGAGGATGATCAGGCAAAGCATTTAGCAATTGGAGAAGCCTCCCCCAAGCTTGTGGGAGACTCTCTTCTCCAATTTACGCAAAGTTAAATATTTCCTGTAAAGCAGCTTGTTTCTTATGGGCAGGAATTTTTTTTCCAGAGAAGTAATAAATCATATCCTGGGGACTACACACATAACCAGGAGCAAGAGTATTGTACCAAGTCTTAGCATCACCCTTTAATGAGAATGGGAATAACTTGAGAATATAGTAGTAGCGAATTTTCTCATCATGAGCAAAAAGGTAGCTATATCATTCAATTTAGTGAGATGTGCCACAACAGTTTCAGTTTCATAACAATGGAAAGGATCAGATTCAACCAAAGTAATTAACTCTGGATTGATAGAGACTTCATAATCCTTATCATCAACAAAGATAGGTGAAGTAGCAAACTTAGGATCACATTTCATTCTAGCATTCAAAGATTTCTCTTTCAGTTTGCATAATAATTTCTTAAGATCATCTCTATCATTGCAAGCAAGAAAATCTCTAGTTATCTCCTCATCCACAACATAACATTCAGGTACCTTAGGCAACTCATATCTAGGAGAGCTTGGTCTAATAGGTGTTTCAAGATTTTCAGTTTCAGGTACTTCATCAGTTTCATCAATTTCGGCATTCTCAATATCTTTAGCTCTAGCAATTTGTTTATCAAGAAAATCACCCAATGGCACATCATCATCAAGCAAGGTACTAGCATCATCATGAGTAGCATTCATAGAAGTAGCATCATCAATAACTTGCAAAATATCAGGATTAATAGCATGTGGTGGTGTTGCAAGTCTACTCAAAATAGAAGGTGAATCAAGTGCAGAGCTAGATGGCAGTTCCTTACCTCCCATCGTCTTAGAGGGAAAAATCTTAGTCTTTGTATGCTTCAGATTCTTCATAGTGATAAATTGATAATAATCCCAAGTGACTCAACAAATATAGCTATGCTCCCCAGCAACAACGCCAGAAAAAGGTCTTGATAACCCACAAGTATAGGCGATCACAACAGTTTTCGAGGGTAGATTATTCAACCCAAATTTATAGATTTGACACAAGGGGAGCCAAAGAATATTTGCAAGTATTAATAGCTGAGTTGTCAATTCAACCACACCTGGAGATTAATTATCTGCAGCAATATGATCAATAGCAAAGTAATATGATAGGTTTGATAGTTGTAGTAACAGTAACGGTAACGGTAACGGTGATAGCAATGATTTTGTAGCAAGTGCAACAGTAACCGTAGCAGTAGTAACTTAGTAGGAACAATATAAGAGAAAATTGTAGGCATTGGATTGGTGAATTTGTTGGATGATATTCATCATATAACAGTCATAACCTAGGGCGATACGGCACTAGCTCCAGTTCATCTTTCCCTAATAATAAAGCACGAATTGACTCCGTCGGGTTCACCGTCGTGATGTTTTTATGAAAAGGTCCCTGTGGTTTTTAGGAATTAAACCCGCAATATAGATTGAGCTTGAGGTTGACAATACTTATTATAGTTTCCATGCTGATTGCAAAACATTGTTTGTTTTGTGTCACTATTTAGAATTTCAGATGGACTGAGATGACAATATCTAATTTACTGACTTGTGCTGTAACCTGAACCGGGATTTGAAACCATCAAAGTAGTAGATTCAGTAAAGGGGAATAGCCACCAAACATGCTTGACTCAGTACATGATTCTCTTAAATTCTTTAGGCACAAAATAACCATACAACCATGGTAGGACCTTCCAAATTTGTAAAATAGCTAAAAAAATCAAGTGGTACTTGATGCCAGAAGAATACCAGCCTGTAAACATGAATCACTTATGGGTATTTTCCATTGAAGGGTATGAGGGTCTATTACTTGTGGGGATTTTTAGTGCATATGTGGTATAGTGCAAGAATAGGCCGCTGGGAACTAGAAGAATATGTTGTTTTCTCTCTGTCCAGCTTATTTCCAATGGCATATAAGCAAAACTGAATGTTATTTTCTTTATCTAAGATCCTTTCAGGCCAGCTGTCAACACCTACCATCTCCACATCATCTACGGTCAGGGCAGTGTTTTGGGTGATCCATTGTCATCACCTACCATCTACACATCATCTATGGTTTCCGAATGTTCTAATCGATTGGTTCAGAATCAGATAATCAGATAAATGAAGCACCATTGTCATCACCTACATCACCAACCAAGTCAACGTTATCTCTGGTTTCTGAATTGATGAATGGAAAAAAGGTTCAGTAGCTGATGACTAACATATTTCTTCCCATGAGTTTCTGCTTTGTGTTTGCCTACATTTTGGTACATATCTTTCTCTCACTAATTTTGGTACATATCCCCTTTTCGAAAGAAGTAATTTATCTATCTTTCTAATCTTTCTCTACTCCCCGGACTCGATGGAAGCGAAGGCATTCATAGACTGGAGTCAGGTGATGACGCTGATGCAAGGCTTTAGCGCACATGTATGATTGGCCTTGCTTAAGCGGCTAGAGGAAGTAGTGGGCGGCACTCCTGATAGCAGAATGGTGGACACGGTCAAAGTGGATGACTTTCTGCGTTTTTGTTGGTATTTTTTTCCTATGGCATAAATAACATCTAATTGATGTGAAAACCACTGATGTGTCTTAGGATCATATGATCTGTTTAAAATAATATATAATTTTCACTCAACGGAAAAAACTCCCAAAAAAGTTCGCATGTAAATGATTGAATATTATATCCAGATTTCAGTTTTATCTCATTGACAGAAGTAATCATTGTGATGCACTTGAAGAAATATATGTTTATTATGGTGAGTATTTTCCTTTCATGCAGGGTCTTGCCAACGGGGAAGGAGAGCACCTATGAGGCAAGAAGGCACCAATGCAACACGCTATGAAACCTCGTCGTCGCAAACGGGATTATGTCCAAGGATGCAGATTTTGAAGTGTCAAGTATGATGATTTTGTTGGATGCCTTCTACCTCTGAGCTTCACTGAACACTTGCGTCCACCACCAACCTGCAAATCCGGAAGAAGAGAAGCAAGCTTTCTCCCTCGATCACAACCCGCAGCCATGATCCCAGTACAAAGCTCCTGGTCAGCAATGCCTCACATGCTGCATCATGGAGCTGCTGCCCACTGATGTCTACCACCTCGATCCACTTAGTTATGCCCCTCAATGAATCTGGGGACAGAGCCCAGGGCCATGAGAATTGAGAAGATTAGGTGCGTGGTCACAAAAATGGTTGTTTCATGCTTCTCTTAGCCCATCTGCAATATGTACTCATCCAGAGCAATCTATAAATAATTTTGTTACATAGTCTGTAGCTTTGAATTAACTTGGTAGCCTCCATATTCTTAAATAATATAAGTGGGTTTAATTAAGGGACTGCATGGCAATTTGTTTTAGGGCTGGAATTCAGTATACTGTAACTTAGGTTAGTGCTTTTTTTGGGATAGAAAAGTTGGTAAGCTATTGGTAATAAGAAAGCAAACTAAACTTTTTTATACTAATTCTGGTATCAGACTAAGTGGAGTGATATTATACCTTCATAAACATGTTGGTATCTGTCATCAAACAGACATTAGTACATTTTTTTAGTCGACCAAGCAAAACTTACATGATACCAGACTCAAATTCCCAACTTAAATTTTGCCAATGGCAATGTGTGAGTTTTCTATTTTCCGAAGAACCAAGCAGAAGCTCTGCCGAAATACTATTAAGACAAGGGAATGGAGTACATACTGTGTAAAATTATGGTTATAACATGGAAGTGCTAAGCAATCCAAATCTTATTACATAGATTTTTTTAAGTTTGTAATATAGCAGCTCCTATAAGTATTAGTATAGATGGAATTCCTGCTGACTTACATTTCTATGAATTTTTAGATAATGGTAATAATACCTAAAACCTTACACCAAGGTTGTACATCAAAGTCATTCGCACTACCCGAGAGGTTACACATCCCAGATCATAATCCAATGATGACTGAAATTGCCACATGCTTGGGCAGAAGCTCAAGGTCGGCAATGCCACCGCCATGCATCATCTGAGATGTTGTCTAGCTAGCTTTGCCATCCATACCCCCTCAATGATATTGCCGAGAGAGCATCCATCACCATGATCATGGGAGAGCAGGTTAGGCATTTTATCACTTATCAGCATGATTTTTGATGTCTCATTCTTTGTAATATTGGTCCTCTATTTGACATAATGCCTAGCCATGGTGCCATGTGCAAGTCACTATTGAGGGTCATCGACAGAATTGCAGATCAATGTGTAACACTATGTTGGACCAGGTCTAGGAGACCGAGGGCATCCAGATCAACCTCTTCGAGGCCTGAAACACTATGTTTGTCAGGTCTTTTTTTCGTGAAACTACCCCTTTACATATTGTTTTGATGCATATGAGCAAAGGCCCAGGTTCTTTTTATTTCATTTAATTGGCACCATTAACGGAATAGCTCTTGCACAACCTTGGTTGTGTATCTGAATCTACTAAGTAGTATATGTTGGGATCAAAGGAAAGAAAAATACTTATAGTATTTGTTCTGCTTGATAACATTATGTGATTTTCATACACATGTGAGATATTTTCACTGGTTCAAAAATGATGTGACATCTCTTTGTTATTGACATACTCCGTCCATCTAGAATTACTTGGAAGTTCCTTTCCTTTTTTCACTTGGTCACCATCATTGGATTGACACTTTATAATCAATGCTTTTATGTTGAGAATGTGTTGGAGGCTAAGAGCAATCCTAATTAAACATGTTCAATTTATCGTGGCCTTTGCAATTGTAGTATTCACTGCCCAGCAGTTTCAAATAAAAGGGAAGATGAGACAAGGAAGAAGGAGATAGATTGGGAGCTGGACACACAAACTTTCAAACTAATTTTATACCCATTGCAACACACGGGCACTTTTTCTAGTAAATATAATGTAGGCATGTATTCCATAAATAGTCATACGTGCTTATGGAAAGAACTTGCATGACATCTTTTGTCCTACCCTCCTGTGGCAGCGGGGTCCATAATGAAACTAAGGGATATTAAGGTCTCCTTTAATAGAGAACCAGAACAAAGCATTAACACATAGTGAATACATGAACTCCTCAAACTACGGTCATCACCGGAAAGTATCCCGACTATTGTCACTCCGGGGTTTGCGGATCATAACACGTAGTAGGTGTCTATAACTTCCAAGATCGGATCTAGAACATAGATATAATGGTGAAAACATAAACGGTTCAGATCTGAAATCATGGCACCCGAGCCCAAAGTGACAAGCATTAAGCATGGCAAAGTCATAACAACGTCAATCTCAGAACATAATGGATACTAGGGATCAAGCCCTAACAAAACTAACTCGATTACATGATGAATCCCATCCAACTCCTCACCGACCAGCGAGCCTACGAAGGAATTGTCGGATTTCGGGTTCCGCAAACCCTTGAGAGGTTCAAACTCTGGGGTGCGTGCGAAGAACTCGTCCTCCCCAGTCTGCCTACTCGCTAATCTCACAGCCTAGCTCGATGAACTGTAAGGAAAAGAGACACAGCAGTTTACCCAGGTTCGGGCCACCTTGCGATGTAAAACCCTACTCCTGCTTTGTGGTGGATTGGCCTCGAGGGGCTGAGGATGAACTAGTACAGTGGCGAACAGCCTCAGGAGGAGAGGTGTTCTTGAGCTCGAGTGAGCTGGTGGAGTGAGGGTGATCTAAATGATCTGTCCGGTGGTGTGATCCGATCCGATCCCCCTCTACGGTGGTGGCTAAGTCCTATTTATAGGGGCCTTGGTCCTCTTCCCAAATGAAAGGCTGGAAGGGATCCCACAATGGCCAAATTCGAAGGGAGACAACTAGTACATGCTATCCTGACAAAAGTAGTCTTCGCTTGCAAAAGCTTCTGGTCGTGACGCCGTGGTGGGCTCGGTGATGACCTCTGTCCTGTCGTCCTAGCGGTCTTGGTCTTGTTGCACGGGAATGGAAACCTTTGGCTGATTCCTTGAGACTCCGCGCCTGCGCTTGCCTCTTTAGCACCAAAGAGGAAACTGGTACACTGCGCCCGCTGGCGCCCGCCTGGTCTTGGTCGTCATGGCTCACATCATCCAGACCTCATCAGGTGAGGCTTGCATAGAACTCTCCGCTCCTCAGGAGACAGACTGAGGAGGCTGCTCCTCGTGGGGGTCTTGGTGTCATTTGCCTCGCGAGGCTTGGCCTCGCGCGAGGGTCTTGAGTTGTTGTTGCTGAAGCTGGGCCGTACCAGGCTGTCGATGGAGCCACACCGTGGGCCGCAGGCAGGCAAGTCTGGGTACCCCCGTTCCTAGAACGCCGACAGGAATTACTCACTCCTGGTGGGGAGCATCATGGAATTGGCGATGGAGAAGGCTTGGTGATGACAAAGATCGAAGATCCCCCTCTCCGGAGCCCCAAATGGACTCCAGATCTGGCCTCCCGATGAAGAACAGAAGGCGGCGGCTCTGTCTCGTGAAACACGAAAATTCTTCCTTCTCTATTTTTTTCTCCAAAAATGTGAATTTATAGTGTCAGAGATAGGGTCAGCGGGGCCACCAGGTGGGGACAACCCACCTGGGCACGCCAGGAGGGGCGGTGCCCTCGTGGATTGTGCTCACCCAGGGGCCCCCCCTCTGGTGGTTCTTGGCTCCAGTATTTTTCTTTTATTCCATAAAAAATGTCCAAAAAGTTTTGTTCCATTCCGAGAACTTTTATTTCTGCACAAAAACAACACCATGGTAGTTCTGCTGAAAACAGCGTCAGTCCGGGTTACTTTCATTCAAATCATGCAAATTAGAGTCCAAAACAAGAGGAAAAGCGTTAGGAAAAGTAGATACGACAGAGGAGTATTAGGCACACGGCCTTGAGCCTCGGGAGGGTAGCATTCACCTCATGAGAGAATTGCTTGAAGAGGCGGCTGGATGCGGGAGCCTGAGCCCCACCGAGGATGCAGGCTATCACGTGAGGCTCATGGTAGCGCCCAGCCCCCTCGTCATGCTAGTTGTTGTCGTTCCTTCTGGGCAGTGGCGGCAGCAGCGGAAGGGCAGCGTTTTCCTGAGGGCGTGCCTTGCGAGGCTGATCGCGCCAGGCATCGTCGCAAGGCTGGTCACGCCAGACCCACCAGGATTGCCGTTGTGGTTATCCCATCAGCCGCCGTCGCGGCCGCCCCCACGGCTGGCACCTCAGTCGTTGCGGTCAGGCCTGCGGCCCAGGCGCTCGTCGCAGAATGACTTGAGCTCCTGGCAATTGATGACTCACAAGTACAGGGGATCAATCTTAGTCCTTCGATAAGTAAGAGTGTCGAACCCAACGAGGAGCAGAAGGAAATGACAAGTGGTTTTCAGCAAGGTAACTTCTACAAGCACTGAAATTGTTGGTAACTGGTAGTTTGATAGCAACATATTTTGTAACGAGCAAGTAATGGTAACGGTAAGTAAAGTGCAGCAAGGTAGCGTGATCCTTTTGTGGCAAAGGACAGGCCAAAATGGTTTCTTATAATAGGCAAAGCGTTCCTGAAGGTACATGGGAATTTCATCTAGTCACTTTCATCATGTTGGTTTGATTCGTGTTCGCTACTTTGATAATTTGATATGTGGGTGGACCGGTGCTTAGGTGCTGTTCTTACTTGAACAAACCTCCTACTTATGATTAACCCCCTCACAAGCATCCGCAACTATGAGAAAAGTATTAAGATAAAATCTAACCATAGCATTAAACTTTTGGATCCAAATCAGTCCCTTACGAAGTAGCGCATAAACTAGGGTTTAAGCTTCTGTCACTCTAGCAACCCATCATCTAATAACTACTCCAGAATGCATTCCCTTAGGCCCAAATATGGTGAAGTGACATGTAGTCGACGTTCACATGACACCACTAAGGCAATCACAACATACATATCATCAAAATATCGAACACATATCAAGTTCACATGATTACTTGCAACATGACTTCTCCCGTGACCTCAAGAACAAAAGTAACTACTCACAAATAATAATCATGCTCAAGATCAGAGGGATATTAAATAGCATAATGGATCTGAACATATAATCTTCCACCAAATAAACCATATAGTAATCAACTACAGGATGTAATCAACGCACAGGTACCAATCTGAGGTTTCGGTACAAAGATTGAACACAAGAATTGAACTAGGGTTTGAGAGGAGATGGTGCTGTTGAAGATGTTGACGAAGATTGGCCTCCCAAAGATGAGATGGTTGTTGGTGATGATGATGACGATGATTTCCCCCTCTGGGAGGGAAGTTCCCCCGGCGGAATCGCTCCGCCGGAGGGCAAAAGTGCTCCCGCCCAAGTTCCGCCTCGAGACGGCGGCACTCCGTCCCGAAAGTCATCTCCTAATTTTTTCTTGGTCAAAATGACTTATATACCAGAAGATGGGCACCAGAGGTGGGCCGAGGAGGGCACAACCCACCAGGGCGCGCCTGGGCTGCCTGGCGCGCCCAGGTGGTTTGTGCCCACCTGGTGGGCCCCCTCTGGTAGTTATTTGCTCCAATATTCTTCATATATTCCAAAACAATTCTCCGTAAATTTTCAGCTAATTTGGAGATGTGCAAAATAGGTGACTCTGGCGTAGCTTTTTCAGGTCCAGAATTCCAGCTGCCAGCATTCTCCCTCTTCGTGTAAACCTTGCATATTATGAGAGAAAAGGCATTAGAATTACTCCATAAAGAATTATTATGCATAAAAACATTATAAATAATAGTAGGAAAACATGATGCAAAATGGACGTATCAACTCCCCCAAGCTTAGACCTTGCTTGTCCTCAAGCGAAAACTGAAATCGAAAAACATGTCCACATGCTTAGAGAGAGAGGTGTCGATAAAAACAAAATACAGACATAGAAGCATCATGCATATTATTATAACAGCAACAAACTTTAACATAAACTTCATCATATAGCTTCTCATGAACAAGTAGCAATTCATCACAACATCGAAGTAAAAGCATAAACTCTATTGAAAACCAACAAACTATGTTCTTAGTCAACTTTGCAACTACAATTCATCATGTTTTCAGGAAGGGTCATGTATCAGAGCCTTTTGGCAAGTCCACATACTCAACCATCATATAGTCTTCTATGATTGCTAACACTCACCGCATACACATGAGCAAAAAGTTTCAACCAGACACATAGAAAGATAGGGGCTTATAGTTTTCGCCTCCCAACGTATTCACCTCAAGGGTGATGTCAACAATAATAACTCATGCCCACCCATATCCAACTGGATATATGTGCCTAGATCTTTCCTCACCACATGATGCTTGCAAAAAGGGAAAATCAAAAAAGGAATAGGGAAGAATACTTTGACTCTTGCATAAAAGTAAATACATAAAAGTAAAAGATAGGCCCTTCACAGAGGGAAGCAGAGGTTGTCATGCGCTTTTTGTTTGTATGCCAAATCACTTAATGCAAAAGAACGTCATGTTATATTGCCCCTTATGATAACAACCTTTATTATACAGTCCGTCGCTTTTATTACTTTGCCATCACAAGTTCGTACAATGCTCAATTTTCTCTTACACTAAATGATCCAATACATTTAGAAGCAATTTTTATTGCCTTATTGCACCGATGACAACTTACTTGAAGGATCTTACTCAATCCATAGGTAGGTATGGTGGACTCTCAAAACAAGATTTTGGGTTTAAGGGTTTTTGGATGCACAAGTAGTATCTCTACTTAGTGCAGAATTTTTGGCTAGCAAAGATAGGGAGCAAGCACCACATGTTAAAGGATCTATGACAATATAACTTCAATGTGAATATGAACAAACATAAATCATTACGTTGTCTTCCTTGTCCAATGTCAACAATTTTGGCATATAATATTTTGATGGGGGCTCACAATCATAAAAGATGTCCAAGATAGTGTATTTGCATGTGAATCTTCTCTTCCTTTATTAATTATTTCATGAATTGCATCATTGACTAATGCTATGTTTGTCAATCTCTAATAAATTTTACCACTTATACTTTTCCTTATGTGATGTCATTACTTACCATAAGATTAGCATATGATATTTTTCGTTTATTTTCCTTTCTTTTTATTGGAACATAAAAGTAAAGAAAGCAAAACTAAAACTAAACTTTATTATATATCTTGCAAACGATTACATAGATAAGTAGATCACTAGGCAAACACTCGAAAGATCGAACTAAACTTTTATTCAACTAAATCAAAAGATAACTAAAGATCGAACTAAGATAAATAAGGGCAAAGATAGTGGTGATGATACGGTACCGGGGGACCTCCCCCAAGCTTGGCACAAGCC
Organism: Thinopyrum elongatum; assembly: GCA_011799875.1. Classification (NCBI taxonomy): domain Eukaryota; kingdom Viridiplantae; phylum Streptophyta; class Magnoliopsida; order Poales; family Poaceae; genus Thinopyrum; species Thinopyrum elongatum. The sequence continues at coordinate 102,221,781 of CM022299.1, forward strand.
AAGGGGAGTGCCCATACCATGAACTCAAGTCTCCTTTGGTGGTGAAGAAGGTGGTGGTGGTGATGTGGTAGTAGCGAGCTTATCCTCCGGTTTCCATGGCAGTGGCTCACCATCATAAGAGGAAGAACGAGTCTCGCGAGTCCTGCAACTGGCAGCCAAACTCATGTCTTTAAACCTTGCCTCAAATTCAAACACTTAGTAACATAATCAACAACAACCAAAATATGTGTATACCCATTAGAGGAAGGAAAAGGTCCCATATATTCAAAACCCCAAACATCAAATGGTTGAATAGCAAGTGAATAATTCATAGGCATTTCCTGACGCTTACCGATATTGCCAATTCTTTGGCATTCATCACAAGATAAAACAAACTTACGGGCATCCTTGAAGAGAGTAGGCCAATAAAAACCAGATTGTAATACCTTGTGAGCAGTTCTATCTCCCGCATGATGTCCTCCATAAGCTTTGGAATGACATTTCCATAGGATTTGTCCATGTTCATGCTTAGGTACACAACGTCTAATAATACCATCTACTCCTTCTTTATAAAGATGTCGGTCATCCCAAAAGTAATGTCTTAAATCATAGAAGAATTTTTTCTTTTGTTGGTATGTGAAACTAGGTGGTATATATTTAGCAACAATATAATTAGCATAGTCAGCATACCAAGGAGTGTTATGAGAAACATTTATTGCAGCTAATTGTTCATCAGGAAAACTATCATAAATAGGTAGTGGGTAATCAAGAATATTTTCTAACCTAGACAAGTTGTCAACTATGGGGTTCTCAGCTCCTTTCCTACCAGTAATATGTAAATCAAATTCTTGTAGCAATAGAACCCACCTAATGAGGCTAGGTTTAGCATCTTTCTTTTCCATAATACATTTTATAGCAGCATGATCAGTGTGAACAATTACTTTGGAATCAACAATATAAGATCTGAATTTATCACAATCAAACACAACTGCGAAAAATTCTTTTTTCAGTAGTAGAACAATTTCTTTGGGCACTGTCTAGAGTTTTACTAGCATAATGGATAACATTTAATTTCTTTTCAACTCTTTCTCCTAGAATAGCACCAACAGCATAATCCCTAGCATCACACATAATTTCAAAAGGTAAGTTCCAATTAGGTGGTTGAACAATAGGTGCAGAAGTTAAGGCTTTCTTAAGTGTTTCAAAGGCTTCTACACAATCATCATCAAAAACAAATGGAACATCCTTTTATAAAAGATTTGTAAGAGGCCTAGAAATTTTAGAGAAGTCTTTAATAAACCTCCTATAGAAACCAGCATGATCGAGAAAACTACAAATACCTTTAATATCTCTAGGACATGGCATTTTCTCGATTGCATCAACCTTAGCTTTATCCACCTCAATACATCATTCGGAAATTTTATGTCCCAAGACAATACCTTCATTAACCATAAAGTGGCACTTCTCCCAATTCAAGACCAGATTAGTTTGCTCACATCTATGCAAAACTCGATCAAGGTTGCTTAAGCAATCATCAAAAGAAGTTCCGTAAACCAAAAAATCATCCATGAAAACCTAAACAATCTTTTCACAAAAACCAGAGAATATAGCAGTCATACATCTTTGAAAGGTAGCAAGTGCATTGCATAAACCAAAAGGCATACATCTATAAGCATAAGTTCCAAAAGGACAAGTAAAGGTGGTTTTCTCTTGATCAGGTTGTGAAGCAGGTATTTGAGAAAAACCAGAATATCCATCAAGAAAACAAAAGTTTGTGTGCTTAGATAGTCTTTCTAGCATTTGATCAATAAAAGGCAAAGGGTAATGATCCTTTCTAGTTGCTTTATTTAATTTTCTAAAATCAATTACCATTCTATAGCCACTAACAATTCTCTGTGGAATAAGTTCATTTTTATCATTAGGAACAATAGTAATTCCTCCTTTCTTGGGGACACAATGAATGGGACTCACCCATTTACTATCAGCTATGGGATAGATTATACCTACTTCTAGAAGTTTTCGTATTTCAGTTCTTACCTCTTCTTTCATCTTAGGATTCAAATGTTGTTGATGATCAACAACGGGTTTAGCATCAGGTTCCATATTAATCTTGTGCTGACAGAGAGTGCGACTAATGCCCTTAAGATCATCAAGAGTATATCCAATAGCATCTTGGTGCTTCTTCAGAATTTTTAATAATCTTTCTTATTCATGTTTAGAAAGGTTAGCACTAATAATAACAGGATATATCTTTCTCTCATCTAGATAAGCATATTTCAAAGTGCCAGGCAATTGTTTTAATTCAAACACAGGATCACCTTTAGGTGGAGGAGGACCTCCTAGAGTTTCAATAGGCAAATTGTGCTTGAGCAGAGGTCGTTGTTCAAAGAAGATCTTATCTATTTCATTTCTTTCATGCATATCAATATCATTTTCATGGTCTAGCAAATATTGTTCTAGTGGATCAGTAGGAGGCACGGCAGTAGAAGCAAGACCAATTATTTCATCCTTACCAGGTAATTATTTCTTATGAGGTTGTCTATTAAACTTGGAGAAATTAAATTCATGAGATTCATCACCAAAGCTAACACTGACAGTTTGTTTATGACAATCTATATAGTAGCATTGATAGTGTTCAAGAAAGGTCTACCAAAAATAATGGGACAAAAGTCATCTTGTGGGGAACCAAGAACTAGAAAATTAGTAGGGTATTTTATTTTCCCACACAAGACTTCAACATCTCTAACAATCCCAAGTGGTGTGATGGTGTCTCTATTAGCATGTTTAATCGTGACATCTATGTCTTCTATTTCAGCGGGTGCTATGTCATTCATAATTTCTTGGTATAAGGTAAAAGGAATAGCACTTACGCTAGCACCTAAGTCACATAAACCATGATAACAATGATCTCCTATTTTAACCGAGACAACAGGTCTATGTTTATCTTTTTCATCGGGTTTAGCAATTCTAGCAGCTTCATCACAGAAATAAATAACATGCCCATCAATATTTTCTACCAGGAGATCTTTAACCATAGCAACACTAGGTTCTACTTTAATTTATTTAGCAGGTTTAGGTGCTCTAATATTGCTTTTGTGAACCACGGTTGAAACCTTAGCATGTTCCTTTATCCTAACAGGGAAAGGTGGTTTTTCAATATAAGCAGTAGGCACAACTGGATCAACATTGTAAATAATAGTTTCATCTTTAACTACAACCGGTTCTTTAATTTCTTCTTTAATAGGGGGATGATATTTAAACCACTTCTCCTTAGGGAGATCAACATGAGTACCAAAAGATTCACAAAAAGAGGCTACTATCTCAGAGTCAAGTCCATATTAAGTGCTAAACTTTGAAATGCATCGGTATTCATAAAAGATTTAACACAATCAAACATAAGCTTAATACCTTACTCTTTACCTTCATTGAGTTCCCAATCTTCAATGTTGCGTTTAATTCTTTCTAAAATATCCCACCTGAATTCAATAGTCTTCTTCATAAAAGAACCAGTACAAGAAGTATCGAGCATGGATTGATCATCACGAGAAAGTCGAGCATAAAAATTCTGAATAATAATTTCTCTTGAGAGCTCATGATTGGGACATGAATATAACATTGACTTAAGCCTCCCCCAAGCTAGAGCGATACTTTCTCCTTCACGAGGCCAAAAATTATATATGTAATTCTGATCACGATGAACTAGATGCATAGGATAAAAAATTTAGTGAAATTCCAATTTCAATCGATTCCAATTCCAAGGTACAATATCATCGCATAGCCTATACCATGTTAATGCTTTTTACCTTCAAAGATAAAGGGAAAACCTTCTTCTTAGTTTCATCTCCGGATAAACCTGCAAGCTTAAATAATCCACAAATTTCATCCACATATATCAAGTGCATATCAGGATGTTCAGTTCCATCTCCTGCACAAGGATTAGCTAGCAGTTGTTCTATCATACCCGAAGGAATTTCATAACCAATATTTTCAGTAGGTGCATAGGTTGAGGGGCAACTAATTGTGGTTCCAGTCAAGGTGAAGATACCCCCAACAAACCCCTCAAAGGATGGTTCTCCATAGTAACAAGTAACAATAAATTTCAGCACGTAGTAATAATTTTTCCTTACCAAGAGCACTTCACTCCCTGGCAACGGCGCCAGAAAAGAGCGTTGATGACCCACAAGTATGGGGGATCAATCGTATTCCTTTCAATAAGTAAGAGTGTCGAACCCAACGAGGAGCAGAAGGAAATGACAAGTAGTTTTCAGCAAGGTAATTTCTGCAAGCACTGAAATTGTCGGTAACAGGTAGTTTGATAGCAAGATAATTTGTAACAAGCAAGTAACGGTAACGGTAAGTAAAGTGTAGAAAGGTAGCCCAATCCTTTTGTGGCAAAGGATAGGCCAAAACGGTCTCTTATAATAGGCAAAGCATTCTTGAGGGTACACGGGAATTTCATCTAGTCACTTTCATCATGTTGGTTTGATTCGTGTTCGCTACTTTGATAATTTGATATGTGGGTGGACCGGTGCTTAGGTGCTGTTCTTACTTGAACAAACCTCCTACTTATGATTAACCCCCTCGCAAGCATCCGCAACTACGAGAAAAGTATTAAGATAAAATCTAACCATAGCATTAAACTTTTGGATCCAAATCAGTCCCTTACGAAGTAGCGCATAAACTAGGGTTTAAGCTTCTGTCATTCTAACAACCCATCATCTAATAACTACTCCACAGTGCATTCCCTTAGGCCCAAATAGTGTGAAGTGCCATGTAGTTGACGTTCACATGACACCACTAAGGGAATCACAACATACATATCATCAAAATATCGAACACATATCAAGTTCACATGATTACTTGCAACATGACTTCTCCTGTGACCTCAAGAACAAAAGTAACTACTCACAAATAATAATCACACTCAAGATCAGAGGGGTATTAAATAGCAAAATGGACCTGAACATATAATCTTCCACCAAATAAACCATATAGTAATCAACTACCAGATGTAATCAACACTACTAGTCACCCACAGGTACCAATCTGAGGTTCCGGTACAAAGATAGAACACAAGAGATGAACTAGGGTTTGAGAGGAGATGGTGTTGTTGAAGATATTGATGAAGATTGGCCTCCCAAAGATGAGAGGGTTGTTGGTGATGATGATGACGATGATTTCCCCCCTCCGGAGGGAAGTTCCCCCGGCGGAATTGCTCCGCCGGAGGGCAAAAGTGCTCCTGCATAAGTTCTACCTCGAGACAGCAGTGTTCCATCCCGAAAGTCCTCTCCTTATTTTTTCTAGGTCAAAATGACTTATATACCAGAAGATGGGCACCGGAGCTGGGCTGAGGAGGGCACAACCCACCAGGGCGCGCCTGGGCTACCTGGCATGCCCAGGTGGGTTGTGTCCACCTGGTGGACCCCCTCTGGTAGTTATTTGCTCCAATATTCTTCATATTTTCCAAAACAATTCTCCGTAAATTTTCAGCTCATTTGGAGATGTGCAGAATAGGTGACACTGACGTAGCTTTTTCAGGTCCGGAATTCCAGCTGCCGGCATTCTCCCTCTTTGTGTAAACCTTGCATATTATGAGAGAAAAGGCATTAGAATTACTCCATAAAGCATTATTATGCATAAAAACATTATAAATAACAGTAGGAAAACATGATGCAAAATTGACGTATCAGCAGTCTTCAGTGTTGTGGGTGCAGACGTTGTGGTAGACGCAGAACAGGCGACCATCCCTTTCGGGCTCATCGCGATCGCGGCCGCGCTTCTCCTCAGGCTCCGCTGCCAGCACGGCAGGGCCCTTACGCTTGACATCCTTGCCCTTGGCCTTGCTGTCGTCGAGCACGGTAATGGGGTCATTGTGCAGGAAGAGGCGGCCCTCCTCGGCCAAAGCACACTTATCGATGAGGTTGAACAGCTCCAGCGCCGAGCTTAGGTCATTGTTGATGGTGAGCTTCTCACACATCCAGACATTCTTGACACCATTGGTGAACGTCATGATGATGGCTTCGTCCGAGGCAAGCGGATTCCTGTGGTGCACCTGGCGAAAGCGTTGAATGTACTTGCGGAGGGTTTTGCCAGGGCGCTGCTTCACGTGCCGCAGGTCATCTATGGTGAGGGCGCAGTCATGGGCGCCCTTGAAGTTGGCAAAGAATTGGTCGCAGAGCTCGCCCCATGAAGAGAATGATTCCTCGGGCAGGTTCATGAACCAGGAGCGCACGCCGACCATGGGGAACCAGTTCGCCATGACCTTGTTGTCGCCATTGGCCGCCTCGATGCTCAGCGCGTAGAGCTTGAGGAACTCCGTGGGGTCGAAGATGCCGTTGTAGTGCGGGGGCAGCTTAGGCTTGAACTTGACAGGCCACACCACCCGGCGCAGCTCGTGGGTGAAGGCCCGGCAACCGACGACACTTGAAGGGGCTCCGCGCAAGAGGGCAGGGTGATTCTGGTGCCCGGCCGCCACGACCTCCTGGACAGACCGTTCATGGTGCTGCTGCCTCTGCTCGAGAAGCACGCGCGCGCCTGGTGGCGCCCAGTGGACGATCTGGCATCTGGCCTCGTCCTGGGCCGACGTAGGCGCTCCGCGCGGCGGGTCGCGTGGCCGCGCGTCGTGCCGGGATTCGGTGTTGTCACCGCACAGGGGAGGGGGCGGAGGCACGCCGTGTGCCACATCACCAGTGCGAGATGGCGGAGGACGGAGCGAGTGGGAGGGCACCGGGGCCTCACCCACGGCGTTGATGAGCTCGGTGATGCGGCCAAGCCAGGCGTCGTAATCTTTGTTGGTCGGGCGGTAGCGCAGCAGTTCACGTGCCATGAGCAGCACAGCCTACGCGTTAATCGGCCCACGGTGAGCATGGGAGGATGAGGCTGTAGCAGTGGCGAGCGAAGGCGTGGCGGTGCGGCCATCGTGCTACATGAACGGTGCAGGGAGGAGTCCTGCTGCTCGTGGGCGGCAGGGTCACTGGCGGAGTTGGCCACGGCCGAGGCGGAGTGGCGGTGGTCACCACGGTCCGCGGGCTCCGTCTGGGCGATGCGAGCTGCCCGGCGCTTGTCACGAACACGGCGAGCGTCGGCCATGGAGTTTGTGGAGCAGAGGTTGGAGCGAAGTGAAAGAACTACGACACACCCCTACCTGGCGCGCCAAATGTCGAAACCGGGGCTCCGGGGACCCAAGAAAGGTTTGAACTCTGGGGTGTGCCCGTTGAACCTCGCTAAGCCCTTCGTCGCTATACACAACCTCACAGCGACGCTCCGACGTGCTCAAGTGAGAGGAAAGGTGAACAACAGACACAACAGTTTACCCAGGTTCGGGCCACCTTGCGGTGTAAGACCCTACTCCTACTTTGTGGTTGGATTGTCTCATGAGGGAGGATGAGTATGTGTTACAAGGGGGAGCGAGTGGCCTCGTGAGGGTCTAGGAATCGACCTGATCCCTCTCTACGGTGCACCCTATCTATCTTTATACTGGCTTGGTCCTCTTCCCCCAAAAACACCCGATGGGAAGATGGCCAATTTGAAGGGGAACAGTAGTACAACTTATCCTGACTAAAGGTGGTCTTTGCCTGCAAACGCCTCCTGCCATGACGCGTCGGTGGGCTCGGTGATGACCTCCGTCTTGGCGAGCCAGCCGTCCTGGTCTTCTTGCACCAAAGTGGCAACCTTTGGGGATCGCTTCGGGAACCGGTGCACTGTCCATGCTCCCTTAGCACGAAATAGGAAAACCTAATCATCCGCGCCTGCTGGCGCCCTCTGGCTTCGCTCGTTGCCACATGTGTCACCCACGTGAAGACATAGGGCCGCGTGACTCCTCCGCCTGATCCTTGGTTCGCACGCCTCTACGAGGGGCCTCGGGAAGCTGCCTCGCGAGGCTCTTGATGACGCTCACTTCGTGAGGCAAGGTCCTGCGAGGATCCCGCTTCTGAAGCCCTGGCGGTGGGCTAGCTTGGGCCTTCTGGTGGCGTCGCGCCCTGGGCTGTAGGCAGATGGGCCTAGGTACCCCCAGTCCCACAGGCCCGATAGGGCCGTAATTTTTGCTCGCCACAAAATACTTCCCCGCGTGGGGTTGCTGTCCACGTCACTTTGCACTAGTGCAGAATCAGCCTTTAGTCCCGGTTCACCAACTGGTACTAAAGGGTGGGGACTAAAGGCCGCCCCCCTTTAATCCCGGTTGGTGACACAAACTGGGACTAGAGGTTCAACACGAACCGAGACTAATGATGCCCCTGCCCTAGCCGTTGGACCGGGACTACTGGTCACATTAGTCCCGGGCCGTAGTCAAACCGGGACTAATGAGGTGAATGTAAGGTCATTTTTCTACTAGTGTTGCAGTGGCGGGGTACTCCTGCCGCCCGCCGGTAATAAGATCGTGTGTGATGTTTGCATCCTAGTTCAGTGGCTTCCCCTCACTAGTTTCTTCCTCTCCCACAACGCCCTCTTCCTCTTGCTCCTACTCCTCTCACCATTGATCATCCACCACATCTCTCTCTACTTGATTTCATCCGATCGATCAGACACAACATCGGAGAGAGATGAGGAGACATATTTTAGGTGAGAATTCTTTTCTAAATTCAACCTCGTGTGTATGTACGTGCATGCATGTGTACTTGATTGTTGGTGTGTGGCAGGTGGACATGTTGGCCAATTCAACATTCGGTTGATCGGATGCTTTTGTTGAAAATTTCCAGGGAATACAAATAAGTGCCAAATCTCATCAAAATGTTGAGTAATTTCCATTTCGTCTAGTTGGTGTGACTCAATATGTCCCATTATTAGCAATGGTCATGCTGAATTTTTTAATTTTCCATATTCTTAGATTGAATAATAATCTATTACATTATGTATGTATATTTGTTGCAGGTTTTGGCATCGAACGATGGATCGTAGTTGGATGTACTCCATACCAGGGGTGTCCAATGATTTTTTTAATGGTTTGATAGAGTTCTTATAGTTTGTGGAGGAATATGTTAGGAAAAGGGGTTCGAAGAAAATATGTTGCCCATGTGTTGTTTGTGAGAATGGTGTTATGTACACAATTGAATCGGGACAGTTGCATAAGCACTTATTGGCTAGTGGTTTCATTCCCGGTTATACGACATGGACAGGTCATGGTGAGGATGGGATATCATGTGAAGGAGCGGAACATGACAAGGAACAAAATGGATGATGGATGGACATGATGAACAATCTGATGGTGATGAATATGAGAAGTACTGTGAAGAGTTCGACGAAAGTGAGTAGGCCGAAACGGAGGAGGCAATCATCTGGGGCAAATTGGCAGGAATGGTGCATGATGAACACATGCAAGAGTTGATCGTGAAAGAGACTAGCACCGAGGCAGCTTCTCGTATAGAGGCTACCAAACTGGCGACTCTTGTGAAGGACTCAACAACTTCGTTGTACGCTGGTTGCAAGGCGAAACACACCCGACTAAGTGTCATGATGAATCTTCTGGACATTAAGGCCGAAAGTAATAGCATAGACACTTCCACCGATATGAATTTAAAGTTTTTGCATGATGTTCTGCCTGAAGGCAACGTGTTGCCAAAAAGTATCAATGAGGCAAGAAAGGTATTGTGTCCTCTTGACATGGACCCGGTAAAGTATCATACGTGCAAAAATGGCTGCGTCATTTACCGGAACGAGTACTCCAACCTAACAAGGTGTCCAACATGCAATTTTCCCTGATTCAAGTGGGAAACAACAGTCAGGAAGACAATGATGATGATAGAGCAGCCGCTAGCGGTACTCCTTATAAGGTTGTATTGTACTTTTCAATCATTCCACGCCTGAAGCATTTGTATGCAAACAACAAGCAGGCAAAGCTTATGTTTTGGCATTCTACGAGGAAGAGGGATGACGGAATGATTAAACACATTGCAGATGGTCCGCAGTGGAAAGCAATCGATGACGAGTTACCTCATTATAGTGGAGATGATAGGAATGTCAGGCTGGGCTATAGTGTGGATGGTCTGAATCCCTTTAGTAACCAAAACAGCGTGCACAACACCTGGCCTGTGGTTGTCTGCATCTACAACCTTTCCCCATGGGTGTGCATGAAGAGAAAGTATCTACACATGGTCATGCTAATTCAAGGGCCAGCCAACCGGGTAGTTATCTGAACTTGTATCTGCAGCTACTGAAGGAGGAGCTAGAAATTTTATGGGCAGATGATGGGGTCCGGACATATGACACTAAAACGGGTAGGTATTTCCCAATGAAAGTTGTGCTACTCACGATGGTGTAGGACTATCCGGCAAACGGTTATAATTTGGGTCAGGTTTGCCACGTGAACTGTGCATGTGTTAGGTGCATGGATGAAACTCATTCTCTATATCTAAAGGCCTCTCATAAAATAGTTTACATGGGGCATAGAAGATGGCTGAATAAAAATTATGAATGGAGAAACAGAGAAGATTTGTTTGATAACACAAAAGAAAAGCGAGGGAAGCCACGCAATAGGAGTGGAGTAGAAATCCTACAAATGCTGAACAACTGGGAAGAGTGTCCAGAGCCTGGAAAGAAATGGAAGAGAGTGGAGCCACTGTTAAAATTATGGAAAACACGGTGTCCACTTTGGGACTTGAAATATTGGAAGTATCTCTCCACACCCCATTGTATCGATGTCATGCATATCGCGAAGAATGTTTGCGAGAGTTTGGTTGCTACCATTTTGAACATCCCAGACAAGACAAAAGATATGGGGAGCTCAAGAAAACACCTAGAATCACTTCAAATTAGGCCAGATTTGTGGGATGACATGGAGGAAAGCGACGTTGGTAAGGAAAAGAAAACGGTGTCAAAATTCAAACCCACTTGCTACAGTCTGTCTCCAGAGGAGCTTGACAAGATATTCAACTGCCTTACTAATGTTCTGGAAAGTTCCGGGCACTCGTCAAACATACACAGAAATTTGTCACGTGAGAAGAAAACTTTATCTGGGATGAAGTCGCATGACTGTCACATGATGATTACACAAATATTGCCGGTTGCACTTAGAGGAATAATGGAACCGCATGTCAGAAAGACACTCCAAGACCTTTGTAACTTCTTTGACGTCATCTCTCATAAATCGATTAGCCTGGAGCGTTGCATGAAACTGCAAGAAGAGATTGTCTTCATACTATGTGAGCTGTAGGTGTACTTCCCGCCCTCATTTTTTGACATCATGGTGCATCTGCTTTTCGACGTTATCAGAGACATCATAGACCCGGGCGAGTATTCCTCCACAATTTGTTCCCTTTCAAAAGGTTGAATGGTATACTCAAACGATACATTCATAACAGGTCACATCCAGACGAAAGCATCATCCAGTGATTTCTAACTGCGGAGGTTATCTCGTTTTGCACAGACTACCTTGAAGCCGACAAACCTTTGGGCATGCCCAAGAATAATCACATTGGCAGACTCAAGGGCATAGGCCACAAGAAAAGGAGAATGAATTTGCATGTGACCTTTGACGATCCCAACCAAGCGCCCGACTTCATAAGAGCTCACACTATGGTGTTACAACACATTAAGTGTGTCAACCCATATGCTAGGAAGCATATGTTGCAGTTGAGAACTGAATACAGGAAACGTGCAATAAAACGCTCTGATGAGCAACTAACAAATGAGCACAATAGAAAGTTTGCGGCTTGGTTCAATACATACATGCGAGAACATCCATTGTCAGAAAATGATGACACAGGTACTGAGTTGTTCTCCTTGGCATCGGGACCCACGTTGAATGTGACCACATACCAAGCCTATGACATCAACTGATACACTTTGTATACGGAGGCCAGAGACAAGGTAAAAGGTGTGTACCAGAATTCAGGGGTGACACTGCATGCATACACCGGTAAAGAAAAGAACAAACACTACGGGAGAATAGAAGAGATTTGGGAACTAAGGTATGCGGATGTAGGGATATTCACCATGTTCCATGTTAGATGCGCGAAACAAGTACTTCAAGAAGACGACTATTTCACTACCATGGTTATACCACCATGAAATGAGTCCGTGAACATGCTTGCAATAAGTGCCTTAAATGAGCCATGGGTACTGGCGAAGACTTTGTCTCAATGCTTCTACATAAAAAGACCCAATTAAGCCTAGCCGTGTGGTCTACCGAAGAGGAACGAGGAGTATCGTCGGAATGGACGAAGTCAATGACGAGGAGGACTATGACCAATTCGACAACTACCCCACGAAACAAGAAGGCATCAAACATGTGTCGAGAAGAAGAAGATCAACATTGCCCAATGACGACATTGCACCATGGTCAAGACGGAGTCACAACAAGACAATAGTCCATACGAGGAAGAGGATCACCAAAATTCATGTGAAGACCGTCAGTAGAATCCATTAACAACTTATTTGTAATGTGGCATTATGTGAAGGTTAATTTATACTATTAAGACATATATATATATGCGTGCATGTGTGGATAGGATAGATAATGGTCGTGTCATGTGATGAATATATTAATTAGAAGGATTAACCTTTTAAGAAAATTCCCAAAAAAAATAAAAAAATTGCGGTGGCGGGTGGGGGAGGGGGGCGCCATGTCAAACATTTGCGATGGCGGGCAGGCCAGAACGCCCGCCACGTCAATCCCCTCGCCAAATCCCCCACCCCCTTTTACCTTACCGCGTGTTTCATTCAAACCGTGCCCCCTCCCAACCGAAATCGCCAGCTGCCGCCGCCGCACGCCATTGACCTCACCTCCCTGGCGTGCTCGCCTCTTGCGCCGCCACTGACACCGCCACGTTGTGCTCGCCTGCCGCGCTTGCACGGCTAAGGAAGATCCTAGGGCACCACCGCGGGGTCATCATCACGTGCCCACGCTCTAGTCCGACAACGTATCCGGCCCCTAGATCTCCTCCAACACCGCCGCCGGCGTGCCCACTGTACTCCAACACCACCGCCACAGTCGAGCCGTCTCCCACCGAGGTACATATTTATTACGGCCGACCCATCTGCTTCAAGTAACATGAAATAGCATTATCTGAGCAATGCAAGGTGTTCGATGAAATGTCTACACTGGTTTATTTGCATGAATTAATATGAGTGCCAATGTTATGACGAAACGTTGATTAATTTCGGTTTCGTCAAATTTCTGTCACTCAATATGCCCTACTTTTAGCAAAGATCATGCCGAAATTTTAACTCTATGTCAATTTTGTAGTTCGATGAATGGATCCCCACACCGGAGCATCATCTCAAGACGAACTCAACGACAACAACCCTGACGTTGAGATGGGTGTCCCCGACGATGAGACAGGCGACGACCGTCATGAAGAATTGCCCATCGGGCGAGGAGAAACGAGCCACACTGACGAGACTTCATCCAGCACGCCACCAGCAAGGCTAGACAACCGAACAAGCTTCACAAAGGTATCATTATAATAACCGTGGTTGGACCAACAGGAGAGCCCGTCGCCCCAGATGCCGCGGCAAAGACATATAGTAAAATGCTAGGTTGCATCTTGAGAAAAAACGTCTCTATCGGTTGCAAGGATATCGGCAGACATAAGCAGAAGCTACTCGAAGCGTTACACCAGAGTTATGCATTTTTGTCTGACTCTAAAAAAAGGCCGAAGAGTATGCCTATCAAAATGGCCGAGAATGTTTAGGGACTGGAAGAGTAGTGCCCATTGCAATCTCGTGGGTAAGGACTTCGAGGCCATTAAGCGGCTCAATCCAACTATGGATTATGAAGAATGGACGAAGTTTTGTGAATCATCAGGAAGCGAGTCAAGCAAGGAGGTAAGCGATCATTTCCGTAATTTATGAAAAAATCTGCCAGGTAACCACTGTCTGGGCCCTGGTGGTTACAAACCTGCAATACCCAAGTGGGAGAAGTAGGCCACGAACTTTGAAACCGCGGGTAAACCACACCCATTCTTCGAACATCGAGATCGTCTGCGTGACTTCCATTTCCTCAGGGCCCGTGCAGTTCGAGGCCCAGGGACTAACGAGTTTGTCCTCCCGACGCCTCAACTTTGCTCGACGGAGGAGAGCCTGGTAACATCAATAAAGACTAATAATTAGAAAATACTACAATTATTACCATACTAATCGTTTACCACAACTTATGTACTTTTTTGTAGAGAAAAATGAAGGAGGAATTTGGACCCGGTCTTGATGAATCTCCGTACGGCTATAGGTATGAAGACCATCTTACACGGGCTGTGAATGAGGGATTTGGGGTTGATAGGAAGCCCAAGACTGGGCATGTATTGGGCGCGGGTAGGATGCTGTGGGACCAGGCCTATTCCCAGACCAAAGAGTTAAAAAAACGTTGAAGGAAAATCAGGGTTGATGACAAGATCGACGCCAAAGTAGATGCAGCAATTCAAAGAAGGTTAGCTGAAATATTTCCGTCTGGCCACGAGCATCATCTGTATAGTAGCACCCAATAGCCACAAGCATCGCAGGATGTTTCATGCTGGTTTCTAGCCAAAGTGAACGGCGTGCCGACGAAGGTTGCCAAGGGTCAAATAATTCCATTTATAGATGGTACTAGAATGATGCACGGGGTCGTCCTACCACTGGACATGACGAGGGTGCTAGTGTAGTACGTAATGCCGGGCTTTGAATACTATTCGTTGCCTCACCCCCCTGATGAAGGCATCACTATGTTAGGCCAAGTGATATGGGGGTACCTGCTTAAGTGGCCACTCAGTGATATAGAGGAGATTAGCCCACACGGATTCTCAGGTAATGACTGCGATCCTTCCTTCGTGAACCTTGACCCCCTTTTCAACATTGACAACACTGGAGACAACATAGCCAAGGATATTCCGCAATCAGCGAGGAAGGATCTACGTGCTGATTGTGGACCATCCGCAGACAAGCCACCTATGCCAATTATCTTCCCCTGTGAACCGTCACTATCGGACTCTACGTTGATGACCCTCTCAACCGATCTTAATGTTCTACACGACGACATGATACATAGATCAAAAGAAGAAGGTCAACAAGGTTACAGGGCCAAGGTTCTACAAGGTTATAATTTCGTCCTTCAGTTTCCATCCGATATAATTGATCTGCCATTTAATGAGGTGATCCATGCAAATATGTTCTATGTTAGTGCACTCTCCCCGAAGTTAATGAGGCTTTGGGCACTTCATCGATATTCAGATCCCCTACTCGGGCATAGTAAAGTGTCTTTACTTTACCTTTTCACATGCACTGCAACAATCTCGAATCCATAATTAGCCAGGAGCTCGCCTCGAACTACCTATTCCCGTGCATGATTTCGACTCATCCGCAAAAGGACACCTTTCTGTTGCCATACCGCGACAAGTAAGTTTTTAATGTTCACTCATTTATTATGAAACATATATAGTTGACCTTCTAGTTTGATCTCATCCATGCTAATTTCTTCGTTTATTGTGCATCGACCGACATTGGATCGTAATCGCACTATTGTCGATGCAGGGCTTGGCATATTTCTTCGATTCGAAGAGAGACCCTTAGAAGCAATGGAAAAAATTGAAGGAGGTTCTAAATGATGCTCTAGGCAAGTGTAAGAACTTCAACAACAAGGTAACACAGTATTCAGAATTCAAGTTCAGCACTAGCGCTTGTTGCTATCAAGAACCAAATGTCAGAACCCCCCATATGTCCGGCTACTTTGCAATGGCTGTCATGAACGATTATTTAAGTAAAGTCAATATTTGTGAAATCATAGCTAGATCATCAAGTGGTCTAAGGAGATGGAGAAGGACATTGACATAGGGGAATTATTATGTGAGCCTGAGCGCATCCAAAAGGTGTTGGCCAAAATCATCAACAAGGAGGTTGTAAATGAGGATGGCAAGTACCACTGCGCGCCACAGTCACATGAAGAACGAGTTCACCGAGTCGAAGACACATTTCGGTCATCGGTTGCCAGCGAGTAGCCTACTCGAGAATTTTTTTCAAAACAGCTTCATAAACTATTGATTATGTGTTGAGACACACAAGTTTTTTTCTCCGGCACTTTTTATACTCAACTGCTTTACTTCACTATCACTCTTATTTATTATGGAGACGTTGTAACAATTAATGTACTGCATGATTGTTTGAATGATGAGACAATATTCTATATTTGTATTGCAATGTGATGATTGAGTGCGAAATACTATAACCAGCTAATTAAAATGATGCGACGACAGCAAAAAATGCTGCCGCGGCAGCAATTCTTCTATATGCCTAGACCACTACCAATGGCGGGCGGAGAAAACTGTTGTGGCGGGCTCTACGCGCCGCCCGCCACTGTATCTATTAGAAACAGTGGCGGGCAGAGATTATAGTTGTGGCGGGCAACAAAAAGCGCCAGCCGCTAGAGTATACCCACCAGTGGCGGGCGCCCGCCCGCCACTGATGCCATAATAACAGTGGCAGGAAGTCGGTGGCGGTCGGCCCTGGGAGCCTTGCCCGCCACTGCTAGCCTTTTCCCACCCGCCACTGCTAGGCATTCCGGTAGTAGTGAGTAAATGGGTGGTTTGTGTTGTAGACAGAAAAGAACATATGAGATCCCTAATATGTTGATCAAAATGATATGCATGGACATAAAGAGTTCTTCTGATCTATTCATCAACTATCAAGGAAGCACAAATAATACCAAGAGAAACATAAATTACATACATGTCCATAGACCGCCTAGGTACGACAACAAGCACTCGAGCGATCCAAAGGAGCACCACCATCATAGCCCCTCTCATGGAAACCTAACAAACGTTATTGTAGTAGACAGTTGAGAAGTTGGTGTGGAGCATCCTAGGGTCATCGCCATTGGCACGGCTCCATCGCCAAGGGACACGTGCATCACATATGCGAAGGTGAATCTTCTCCTTTTTGAGTGTCTATTTGTGCCCTTCGAGGTTGGTATACTACCTGACCCCTTGGTGCATGTGTAGGTTTTAGCCGATCTTTACATGAGTCGAGGATGAGTGCAAGCACAAGATTACACCTACACCATTCGTGACGGAAACGAAGGTGGAAGTGCAAGTCGAAGGCTGAGCTGCCACAAGAAGTGCACAACCGGACATCCGGGCACTAAGTCGGACATCCGGGCTCCGGTTGGACACGACTCCATCGCCAAGGGACATGCGCATCACATGAGGAAGTGAACTGCACTAGGGTAGGCTTGACCCTTTGGGCCAGAAGGGAAAAATCTTTCTTTAATCTCCTACATCATGCACGATGATTTGAAGGGATTCCCTTTAAAAACTTGTTCTTTGTTTCCTTACAAATGATCCAAGCTCTGACAATAAAAATGTCCATGAATATTGGCTTGTTCCACACCTGTTTAATGAGTCGTGTTGATGGAGAATGGTTAAAAGTGCACAGGTTTAATTTGATTTTATTTCTTAATTGTTAAAATGATGTCTTCACTTATATCATGTAGGTCTTATTTGTTAGAAAACACTAGTAGAATTAAAAAGAGCGGGAATATACTGCCACATCATAGAAGGATACAACTCGATGAAGTACTTATGATAAAAAAAAGTGAGGTTCTATAACATTAAATTACATATACCCCTTCCTTACAAATATGTAATACCTCATCAAATTGTGAACCTAAATTCGACTAAAAAATATGATCTATAGGATAAAAACTATACCACTATATTCATACTTATATGAAGTTTCAAATGGTATAATTTTCATTGCATATAACTTACATTTTGTTATTCAGATGCATAGTAAAATTTAGACTCAAAATTTGAAGGGTGTTACATATTTTTAAGGAGAGAGAGTAGATGAATCTCAGGTGTAGTTATAGGAATACATAAAAATCAGTTTCATGTTAGATGGATATAATGTGTATCTAAAATAATATAACATACATTGTAAGAAAAAGTGCAACGGAGAAAATTAATAATTGATAGATGATCATGGTCCAACAAAAAGTTAATGAATTTTCAAAAGCAACTCTTATTTTCTTTTCTCCTCAATGCAGTAGAGAATGTAGCGTGAATGCTTATCCTTTATATTTTGGTAATTCAATTAATGTCATGTCCATGTTTTTTCACCAATACGAAAATAATCTAGTTCCTCAAGGGGGCTAGGAACCTTGGCAGCAAGTGAACTACGTCACATATGAACAAAAAGTATAATTCCACAATCAGGCTGGTAATTCTGTTCAACCTGATAAAACAAAATCATAGAACAAAATTCTAAATATTGTGATCTTCTTTTCCAGCCACACCTGTCTTGATACCCAGAGCCTAAAATGGTGGCGGTGACATTATTGGAAGTCAAACTTGCCAGAGTTTCAACTGAAGTCTTGCCATTTAGCTATTTCTACCCATGTACTTTCCTTCCATTAACAACATAATCAGTATGTATCTTCATATGCATTGCACCAACGAATATAGAATTGTGTATGTTAGGTCTGTGAGTGCATTTTACTTAACTATATACATACTATTTGAGTGCCCGAACATTGTCATGGGATAAAACTATACACAACTATAGAAACGTACACATGTGATGTCCATTCATATAGCGACAACACCAATCCATCATTTCCCTTGCTTTCTCCTCGACTATCATCGTGTGTCCTTGACCACTGACTCTATGAAAAATGACAAAACAAGATCATTCTCCCCGCCCCTCTTCCCCATCAACCTCCTTTCTCTTCGGCTACCCTCGCTCTAGCATTATTATCGCTTCAAAGGTCCTTACAATTGCTTTGACGCCTTTTTCTAAGCTTCATTTACATCTATGAAAGGGCCTTCAGAGATTGCTAAAATCTATTTGATTTTCAAAGGACACTTGTAGAAATATGAGCATTAGCATCAGAAAATGGAGCTGGTTGTGACCAAGCTAATCAAACCCGCTTCCATCGCAGGCAATTAACATTACTATAGGCATGTCCAGTGGTGGTTAGGACAATGCAGGAAACAGTAAAGGCAATTGTGATTTAGTAGCCGCTCAAATTTCTCATCAGTGCAGACGGGTTCTATTTCTACCTCCTATGCTTGGTCAGTACCTCAGGGGCACGTCCTTGCTAGTATATTTTCCTTCCATTCACATTGGCCTTCCCCGATCTATACCCAACCGCATAGTAGCATCAATGACCTGGTCGCACGTCCGCCCATACGAAGCGATGCTCCGCCCAATAGCGGCGGTGCAATGGCTGATCCGCCCATCCGCGGTGACACAGTGGCTGATCCGCCCATCCCCGACGGTGAGGTGGATGATACACCCATGTGATGTGCCGCGGTGGCACATCCTCCCATCCTTCGTGTTGCAGTGGAAGATCCGTCCTTCTGCGGCGGCGAGGTGGATGATTCACTCATCCGTGGTCGTGAGATGGTTGATCTTCCCATCCGCGGTGGTGCGGTGGCACCTTCTCCTATCTGCTATGTCGCGGTGGAATACCATCCCATCTAACGTTTCACGAGGGCACATCCACCCATTGGCGAGGTGCGATTGAAGCTCCGGCTCGGTCCAGGCTGGTTGGCGGAGAGGGGGGCTCCTGATAGCCATGCGTCGGGCAAGAGAGTAGAGGTGGCCTTCCACTTGCCTGTGGCTGGTGGTTGGCTTTCAGCTTGATTGTCAGCCTCCTCTTCCTCGATTTCGACCTCATCGATCGTGCCTTCGAGGAGGTCAGTGAGATCTTCAACGTTGGCGATGATATAGGTGGTGGGTTGGTCAAAAACATCAACTCCGATGGGGAGTTCGACGATTCATTCTGATGTCCGGATTGGAGCATCCGACTTTGTGATTTCCTAAATTTAATCTAACATCAAATCCAGGAGAAATTTCCAACACTTGGCCAATGGGCCGCGACTTTGGTACCTGATCTGACCTAGCTCCCGGAACTGGGTTCTCACACATGTGTCGGGCCTAATCCGATATCGACCATAGGGGATGCCACTTTGGGGACGGAGCTGACACCAACCTCGGCATGAGTTTCTCTTGCTCATCTTTTATCATGTCTGAGATCGGAACTAGGGAGAGAAAATTCGGGCCCCGATCTGACATCAACCACGGCGAAGGCTTCTAACGCTCCTCAAGGGCCAGATCTGACATGGGGCCCAAAGGAAGCGACATGTGTTGCTCCTAGAGTTGGGGAGAAACCAAGCCTATGAAGATTGGTTCGCCGCGGAGATCCACGGTATACTCCATGTTGCCAAATCTTGTGATCCAACCTCGAATAGAGGACTCGACCTAGCTGAGGAGGCCAATTGAGTTGGTAACAAGGGTGTGCCACTAAAGGCGAACATCTGGCCAGTCACGAAAGTCATGCCAGTGTCGATCCAAGCTCTGATCTTGACACCTATCGAACCGCGACGATTACCTAGCAGGACCTGCGTGGGCCACCACTGCCGGTTCTAAATCCAACAGACCTCCTCGTAGGGGATCCTAAGCTAGGTGACTTGGAATGATGGTAAAAAGGACACATGATTTACCGATGTTCAAGGGCTGTGAGGAAATAAAACCCTACATCATGCTTGTGTTTTACTGTGTTGGAGTGTGTATAGAGCACATGTAAACTAGCAAGAGATTTTTTTGATGTATCTATTGAGCCTGGAACCTCGGATTATATAGAATACCATGGGGTCCTAGGGTACATGGATCCTAGTCGGCTACATCTACGGAGGTAGATTCCTCCACAAATCTAGCTTCTTGTCTTGCACGACAAGTCTTCTGGAATCTGCCTTGTGCATGCCATGGGTAGCCCAAAGTGGGCCAGGACAAAAATGACAAGGGATCCTTCGACTGGCCCACATGGCTGGGAGTTTATGTGGTGAGACCTTAGCTGGGACACTGTCAAACGGGAGCAAATTTTCTTGCTTTTTTGTAGAGCCTAGTATTTGAGAAATGATGTGATTTTTGGAAGGGAAAGGAATTCGTTATTGCCGCTGCTATTGATGTGGATAATTACCGGTCCACCTTATCATTGTCTTGGGATAAAGTTGAGTTGGTTTCAAACAACAAAGGTAATGGAATGGTGGGATGGTTAATGGCCGGCCATGCTCCACTAAAATATAATGTGGTTTCACAGCCTCTCCCTACTAACTATATCAAGATCTATGTATACTAGTGGAAAACGGGGCTTTAGTCCTGGTTGGCAACGGCCTTTAGTCCCAGATCACCAACCGGGACAACGAAATTGGGACTAAATTCCCCCACCCTTTAGTCCCGGTTGGCCACAACCCGGGATTGAAGTCCCTCCACGTGGCCGTGAGCGCGCGCTGGGTGCTGAAGGACCTTTAGTCCCGGTTGGTCACACCAACCGGGTCTAAGCTCCCTCCATGTGGCCGCGAGCTAATGCCGGGGCCTGGAGGACCTTTAGTCCACATTGGTGGCACCAACCGAGACTAAGGATTTTGTGTTGGGTTTAGGGGTTTAGGGTTTAGGGGTTATTGTTTATTTTTCCTTATCATTTTGTGTTTTCCATTCAATTCTTTTTTATTTCAAACATATTTTACGCTACTACATACTGTACATGTTATGCATATATAAGATAATTTCTCGTACGACCATACATATATATATATATACAATTTGGTATATACAATTTCTCCTACAATTTGGAGATCATTACATGCAGGCATTAGCGACAATGGTATTGTCTGCTTTCAGATATGACCTCCGTAAGCAAAAATCCCGCAATTTCCTCTTGAATTGCTTGTATGCGGTTCTCTGGTAGGAGCTTCTCCCGCATCGGTTCCATCTTTAAAGAAGGAGATCAATATGAATATATTAGTTGTGTGTATATATATTAGATCATCATTAAAAAAATTGTGAATAGTGTTTACGTACCTGACGTTGTCTTACATCTCTGCGCCATTCGGTAGTCATGTGAATATTCTCGCAAACGTAGTATGCACATAAATTAGTCCCCTGTTTCTTCCTCATGCACTTTGCGAGAATAGAATTCAATCAGATAATAATCAAGCATGATAATGGTATTGAAACTAGAATTAAAGAGATGCGCGGACCTAGCTAGTACTACTTAATTACCTTGGGCCGTCGCCAACGCAACTCCTGTTTCCATTCACCGACAACACCATTGATGAACCGTTTCCAAACCCTGCCCGACAAAGAAAAGGAATAAAGAAGTTATTAATTACTTGATATCAGGAAATGAACGAAAGAGGCCGATATAGTGCGATAATGATTGAAATTACATGTCGAGCATCAAAAACACGCTGGTGTATTCTCGAGGGTCTTTGCCAAGTAAGTCCAGGGTTTCAACAGTTCCAGCGTCAACTTTAATGATTAGCAGGATCCAGTGGTACCTGCGCATGTTTATATAAGCATGCATGCATAAGTCATCAACTGCACTTAACATCGAGTAAGCAAAATAGAATTTGTAGTACAAGACAGTAACATTCACTTGAAGTTGTAAGGAAATAGTATTTCTGTTCTGGTATTTAGTGCCTTGATAAACCTTAGCAAGTTATCCTCTGTGTCTTTGGTGTTGTCTTGTATCATTTTTTCATTAATGATATATGGGTCAACGAACCCAATGTCGTAGATTCCATCTCTTTTGCATTCGTGAGTCTTCATTCTGCATAATATCATATAGAATAATATTGTGAGGATAATTACAGGCAATGAACGAGCTGAGCTAGAGACTTAAATTACAGAAAGAAATCACTTACAGACAATAGCAACTCATGATAGATTTGTCGAGTGCGTCTTGATTGTATAACTGAAAAATTTCTGGAAACTCAATGAATAGCTCGTTTTCATAGAAGTAATGCCCTTCCTTGACTTTCACCATGAGCATCTCTCGCCCGTTCTTTACTTCTTTCATGTACCACTCATGCAATCTTCGCATTTGTGTTGATAGATGCGGGACCTGCTCAGGTCTGGCCAGAATTTTCCCGGGGACATATTGCCATGCTACATCAGCCACGGGGACTTCCTCGGTGCCTAGGATTTGATCAACACTGGTACCAATGTCTCTAGCAGCATCGGTTACCTTATCGGTAATCACATTGAGTGGGGGGGGGGGTCGATTGCATTGCATGTTCTCCGAGCTGGGGAACTGTTTTCCCGCTTTTATTACCACTTCTATGTCTGGACTTCTGCATTTGTTCCTCATATGACTTCCTAATAGAGCGGTCATAGTCTAATGGCCTATTCTCCACATGTGCCAGGGGTCGCTCAAGAAAGTCCACAAAGTGCTTTACGGTTTTCATAGGTATTACCTCCTTTGGCGGCTGGGGCGGTTTCGGTGCAAAATGGGACTTCACTACAGAAACCACGACCGCTTTGGTTTCCTCATCAGTCATATCGTAAGCTAACTTATTTTTGGCAGGAGGCTCGTCGTTGGCTTTTTTCTTTGGTGCTTTCTTCCGCTTTTGGCCCTGATGGGACATAGGGGGTGGAGCCGGCTGACGCGGCGAAGATCGATATGGACTCCCGCTGGGCTCCTTCTCAACGTGGGGTGGACTTAGAGGTGTATTGCTACTCGGAGGAGTCGGTGGCCTTGGCGCCGAGTTTGGAAACACGATTCATTCCTTTCTCCATACAATGACACCATGTATGACTGCTCCCAGTGTCTGCTCCCCTTCACCTCCAGGAATGCCAAGCTCTAGTGAGTCATATCCCGGCAGAACTTCATCTACCCCGACACGAGCATAGCCAGCTGGAATCGGATTGCCATGGATGGTTGCTTCAAGTGCATTCGGTAAAGCAACGCCGACTGCCACCTTCATGGATATGTTCTTCATTTTCTGGTGTAGCTCACAATTTGTCCTCTCTTTGATATCATCCACGGGGTAGTGAGCCAGCAGTGCATCATCGGCCCGGACCCCCGTGGAACCCATGCTACTTTTCCGCATAGATGGGACGGTACTATCCAATGCTGGATCTGCTTCCTCCTGCCGCGGAGATGCCCTTTGCTGGCTAATTGTGTCCAGTTGCTCCTGCTACCTCTTTAACATGCGGTCCAACTCCTTGTTCTTTGTTTCTATCTTCTGAAGCCAGTCTGCATCCTGCTTTTTTTTCTCTGACGTCTTCTATAAGTATTGTTCCACTCCGAAAACACCTGAACCTATGGAACAATGCCTTTGCCTCGTGTTCGTCCTCCGTGTTCAGGATTCTTCAGGGCGCGTGTAAGCTCGTCATTCTCTCTCTCTCAGGATGGAACAACCCCTTTCGAGCATCTTCTATTGCTTGAAGTAAAGCATCCGAGGCTGTTTTAAGATCTGCCTTTTCAATAATCTGCCCTGTCGCTGGGTCCAACTGTCTCCCATGCGCATAAAACCAATGCTTGGACCTCTCGGGCTAATCCGTTGTAGCTGGAATGACCCCTTTAGCAAGCATCTTGGCCTCAGCAGCTTCCCATTCTTCCAGCTCTGGAATTGTGTGGCCATCTTCTTAAGAGCAAACTGCTTGACTTTCAACCGTTTGCCATTTGTGAGACCCTCTGGTAGGTTGAAATGTGACATGAGCGTATCCCAAATCAATCTTTTCGATCTTTCGTCGACATAACTAACTCCTCGATCTACCTTTGGCTTATTCCATTCTCGAATGGTGATCGGGATGTTGTCCCTAACAATAACTCCTGATTTATAAATTTACGGGCATTCTATTCAGGAGCAATCGGTTCGCCATCTTCTGCGACTTCATCGATGTTCAACTTTATGCCATCGCCCAACTATTTGTCCTGGCCTCGTACCCTTCTAGTAGATTGGATCGATCCAGAGGGCTAAAAGAAGAAAGATTCGTTAATACATATATACAAATCAATTAATACATCTAGTGATCACCAGAGGCCTAATATATATATATATATATATATATATATATATATATATATATATATATATATACCTCGCTGGACTTTGTTAATTGTCTAACATTTTCTTCGCCATCATTGTTTGTTTGCCCTTCGTCCCTTGGTTCTTGCTCAAGTCCCTCACTGGAGTCGTTCAGAAATTGTGAGCCGTCATCTGGTTCATTCTCTTGGTTTTGGGATGAGCGTATCATGTCGAAGATACCCTCTTCATTGTCTCTATCGTCCATAGATTAACTAATCCAAAAGAAAGATAAAACAATTTAGTATTTAAATTAGAATGCCTTCAATAAGCAAAAATTGAATCATAGTATCGATAAGAACAATACCGGAGATGCAATCAATACACAACAATGCAACAATATGATGCATGATCATGACACGGAGGTATGATGAGGTTTGAGCTTATGCAACGAACATCAATTTGGATGATGTCCATTTGAACCTTTAGTTCAAATACAACTACAAAGTTAAGCATCTGGGAATGTTTTCCCAGTGTTTGCAATTTCTGGATAGATGAATCGGAGGGGAAGGACCCATGTTCATCATGCTAGAGGCATATGACAGATGAACGAATAGCATATTTGGATTCGTTGTATTTTTCTGACCAACTTTCATATATAAATTATTTTCATCCGACTTATAGATTATTTCATATTAATTTTCAAAGTTTTAAACATTTTCTGAAATTAATATTATTTAAATTAAATCAAAAATAGAATTATTACGTCAGCATGATGTCAGCAATCAACACAGTCAGTTGACTGGTCAAACTGACGTGTGGGACCCCTCTGTCAGTGACTTAGCTAATCTAATAGTTTAAATTTGAATAATTTGATTAATTAGCTAGCTAGGGCCCACATGTCAGCGAGTAATTAGTTTAACCTAATTAAATTAATTACTTTAATTAGCAATTTTAGGGGGGGCACCAGTCAGTGATTGAGGGGTTGCCCAGTCAGCTGTTGAACGAAGTCAACTGGTAAAAGGGGGCCCCTCGGACCCATTGGAAGTGACCCAGTGGTGGGCCCCAGGGCGGCAACGTCAGCGCGCGGCCGGCATCCAGCCGCCGGCGACCAAAAGCACGGCGACGCGCACGGGAAGACCTCGAGATTTTATTAGGGGGCTCAGTTTGAAGCGCGGAGTAGGGAGTTCGACTGCTGGCGATGCGCCGCGTCGATCTATGGCAGCTACACGAGCGGGGGTCGCCAGAGCTAAGCAGGGCGTCGATGATAGCGGCGGTCGGAGCAAGAGCCCGATGGATTAGACACCAGAGGGCACGTCGTGCTATGCTGGCGGGCTAGTTGGCCTCCTGGGGAGCCCCGGAGTTCAACGCGTAGCTCGGGCGCGAGCTGGGCGTGCTGTGGCCGCGACGGTGAGGCGAGCGGCAGCATCGAGCTACGGCAATGGCGACGAGTAGCTAGGAGAATGGAGCAACCGCTGGGAGAGAGGGGAAAAGCTCGGGAGTGCTCACCGGGCCCTGCAGTTGTGCGTATGCGGGCTCGGGGAGGGCTCGCCGTGGCCGGAGTCGACAGAGAGGCGGCGGCGACCAAGGAAGAAGACGAGTCAGGACGGCGTCGTAGGTTTCCTTCTCCCGGGCGCTGGCTGGCACCGGGACACCAGTTATATACCCGCGACCTTTACTCCCGGCACCAGCCACGAACCGGGACTAAAGGCCAACCTTTTTGGCGGCCAAAATTCCACGCAGGAGCTGAAACCTTTAGTCCCGGCTGGTGCTTGCAAGCGGGACTAAAGGTGTCTTTCAATTAATTCTCATTTTGAAGAAATTATTTGACAAATTCAATTTTACAGGTTGAAATTAATTCTTCTAAAATGCATAACAATTTGAAAACTAAACCAAATGAGTTGATTCAAATTTCTGTGGATTCATCTTGATGATTTCTATCAACTAGTATCATTTTGACAGGAAGTTGCATAATTAATTTTGCACTTATTAATTAAATATAGTAATTGAAGACATTATTTTAAACTTTAAAAATTCATATCTTCAGTTCTGTTAAGCCAGATGGAGCAAATAAGATGTCAAATTGTTTGTCTTAACATAACCTACACATTCATATTTTGTTTGGACATAATTGCATCGATTAACTCCTCTGTATATTAAAATACGAAAAGGATAGGAATAATTGAAAATTCGTAACTTAATAAATAATTATTCAAAAATCATGTTTCAAATGCCAAAATGCCCTAGCTTTTTGGTTGGATTCTGACACTCCGGAGTCCACCTAGGAACACCCAAAACACATATATACCCTAACTCTTACAAAGATTCCATCCGTTTTGTCCGAATTGGGACTTTCTAGCTATAAGTCCGGAAACTCACTAGTGAGAAAGTGATGATGGTGAAGCCGGTCACATCCCAGAGTGGGATCTTGGGGTATAAAACTTTTTCTTCGCGTATGTCCCTTGCTTATGATTGTGCCGTAAGCATGGAGAATGTTCATCATCTAACAGGATGCTTGGGTCAGTCTTCACTGTGAAGGGAGGAATTTCATCAAACTTATTATAATCTTCTGACATGTCTGTCTTATCCTCCACTCCCACGATATTTCTTTTCCTTGAAAGAACTATGTGGTGCTTTGGCTCATCGTATGATGTATTTGCTTCCTTATCTTTTCTTTTTCTCGGTTTGGTAGATATGTCCTTCACATAGAAAACCTGAGCCACATCATTGGCTAGGATGAATGGTTCATCTGTGTACCCAAGATTGTTGAGATCCACTGTTGTCATTCCGTACAGCGGGTCTACATTTACCCCGCCTCATGTCAGATTGACCCATTTGCACCGAAACAAAGGGACCTTAAAAGAAGGTCCATAGTCAAGTTCCCACATCTCCTCTATGTAACCATAATATGTGTCCTTTTTCCTATTGTTGTTTGTTGCATCGAAGTGAACACCACTGTTTTGGTTGGTTCTCTTTTTATCTTGGGCGATCATGTAAAATGTATTCCAACCAGTTATCTCGTACCCTTTGAAAGTCAATATTGTCGAAGATGGTGACTTGTCCAACAAGTACAACTCATCTCCAACAGTGGTGTTATTCATGAGATGTGTTTGCAGCCAACCGCCAAAAGTCGCCTTGTGTGTACGCTTAATCCAGGAGTCAGACTACTCCCGGTTCTTGGAGCGTACAATATCCATGTGTTCCTCGATATACGGAGCCACCAAGGTGGAATTTTGTAGAACTGTGTAGTGTACTTGAGTGAAAGAATGTCAATCCATACTTATTCCTGCTTTCTTTCCTAGCGTGCCTTTTCCACTCAATCTCCCCTCATGCCGCGATTGAGGAACACCAATTGGCTTCAGGTCAGGAATAAAGTCAACACAAAAATCAATAACCTCCTCTGTTCCATAGCCCTTGGAGATGCTTCCTTCTGGCCTAGCATAGTTATGAACATATTTCTTTAAGACTCCCATGAACCTCTCAAAGGGGAACATATTGTGTAGAAATACAGGACCCAAAATGGTAATCTCTTCGACTAGGTGAACTAGGATGTGCGTCATAATATTTAAGAAGGATGGTGGGAACACCAACTCGAAACTAACAAGACATTGGACCAAATCATTCTGTAACCTTGGTAGGATTTCTAGATCGATTACCTTATGAGAAATTGCATTGAGGAATGCACATAGCTTCACAATGGCTAATCGAACCTTTTCCGGTAGAAGCCCCCTCAATGCAATTGGAAGTAATTGCGTCATAATCACGTGGCAGTCATGAGACTTTAGGTTTTGGAATTTTTTCTCTGCCATATTTATTATTCCCTTTATATTCGACGAGAAGCCAGACGGGACCTTCATACTGCTCAGGCATTCAAAAAATATTTCCTTTTCTTCTTTAGTAAGAGCGTAGCTGGTAGGACCTTGATACTGCTTTGGATGCATGCTGTCTTTTTCATTCATACATTGCTGGTCCTCCCGTGCCTCTGGTGTATCTTTTGTCTTCCCATACACGCCCAAGAAGCCTAGCAGGTTCACGCAAAGATTCTTCGTCACGTGCATCATGTCGATTGCAGAGCGGACCTCTAGGACTTTCCAATAGGGTAGCTCCCAAAATATAGATTTCTTCTTCCACATGGGCGCATGTCCGTTAGTGTCATTCGGAACAGATTGTCCGCCAGGACCCTCTCCAAAGATTACTTTTAAATCCTTGACCATATCAAATATATCATCACCAGTATGGTGGCCAGGCTTCTTCCGGTGATCTGCCTCACCTTTGAAATGCTTGCCTTTCTTTTTTAAGAGGTGCCTGATCAGAAGAAATAAATGATGTCCCGGGTACACATTCTTCTTACATTTATCCAAATATATACTTTCAGTCTTATCTAAATAGTGTGTGCAAGCATTGTATCCCTTGTTTGTCTGTCATGAAAGGTTACTAAGAGCAGGCCAATCATTGATGGTTACAAACAGCAACGCTCGTAGGTCAAATTCCCGTTGTTTGTGCTCATCCCACACACGTACACCTTTTTTGTCCCACAAATGTAAAAGTTCTTCAACTAATGGCCTTAGGTACACATCAATGTCATTGTCGGGTTGCTTAGGGCCTTGGATGAGCACTGGCATCATAATGAACTTCCGCTTCATGCACAACCAAGGAGGCAGGTTATAGATACATAGAGTCACATGCTAGGTGCTATGACTGCAGCTCTGCTCCCCAAAAGGATTCATGCCATCTGTACTTATACCAAACCATAAGTTCCTTGCATCATCTGCAAAGTCCGCGAACTTTCTCTCAATTTTTCTCCACTGTGACCCATCAGCGGGTACTCTCAGCATTGCGTCTTTCTTACGGTCTTCTTTGTGCCATCACAACAACTTGGCATGCTCTCTGTTTTGGAACAAATGTTTCAACCGTCGTACTATAGGAGCATACCACATCACCTTGGCAGGAATCCTCTTCCTGGGGCGCTCGCCCTCAACATCGCCAGGGTCATCGCAGCTAATCTTATAGCACAATGCACCGCATATCGGGCATGCATTCAAATTCTCATACTCCTCACCGCGGTACAGGATGCAGTCACTTGGGCATGCATTATCTTCTGCACCTCTAATCGTAGAGGGCAGACAACCTTCTTTGCTTCGTACGTACTGTCGGGCAATTCATTATCCTTTGGAAGCATCTTCTTTATCATTTGAGCAACTTTTCAAATCCCTTGTCAGATACACCATTCTCTGCCTTCCATTGCAGCAATTCCATTGTGGTACCCAACTTTTTCTTGTCATCTTCGCAATTTGGGTACAACAATTTTTTGTGATCCTCTAACATGCGCTCCAACTTCAACCTCTCCTTTTCACTTTCACAGTTTCTCTTTGCATCGGCAATGGCCCGACCAATATCATCAGCGGGCTCATCTGATGCCTCTTCTTCAGCTCCCCCCATTGTAGTACCATCGTATTCAGGGAACCTAGCATAGTTGTCATCATCCTCTTCTTCTTCATTGTCTTCCATTATAACCCCTCTTTCTCCGTGCTTGGTCCAACAGTTATAGCCGGACATGAAACTGGACTGAAGCAGGTGACTGTGAAGGATTATTTAGGTAGAGTAATCCTTAGTATTCTTACAGATACCACATGGAAAGCACATAAAACCATTCTGCTTGTTTGCCTCAGCCACACGCATAAAATTAAGCAGGCCATTAATGAATTCGGGAGAGCATCGATCATCGTCCATCCATTGCCGCCTCATCTTCATTACACAACATCGAAGTGACCAAATTAATACAAGTTCATCACATTAAAACTAAAGTAGAGGAGTGAGCAAATGTTATTACTGCAAAAATATATACATAAAGTTCATACATATATACTTCTCATAAAACAACATACAACTATCTAAAGCATTTAAATGCAACAACAAATGCGATCAGAATCGCAACTAAGGTAATAATTGATCCAACAGCATAATGATACCAAGCCTCTTTATTAATGGCATATTTTCTAATCTTTCTAATATTCAAACGTATTGCATCCATCTTGACCTTGTGATCATCGACGACATCAGCAACATACAACTCCAATTTCATCGTCTCTTCATCAATTATTTTCAATTTTTCTTTCAAATAATCGTTTTATTTTTCATCAAAATTTAACTTCTCGACAAGAGGGTCGGTTGCAATTTCCGGTTCACATACCTCCTAGATAAAAATATCTCTGTCAACTTGATGGCACTAGTGCAGAATCGAGCTATTGTCCCGGTTCGTAAGGACCTTTAGTGCCGGTTCTGCAACCGGCACTAAAGGGTGGCGACTAAAGGCTCCCCCCTTTAGTGCCGGTTCGTCACGAACTGGGATCAAAGGCCCACCACGTGGCACGAGCCCGCGCCGGGGGGCTGGGGGCCTTTAGTCCCGGTTGGTTACACCAACCGAGACTAAAAGATTTAGGGGTTTATGGTTTATGGTTTATTTTTCCTTTTAATTTTGTGTTTTCCATTTAATTCTTTTTCATTTCAAACATATTTTACGCTACTACATATTGTAAACATTATGCATATATATATAAATAGAATTTCTTGTAGAACCATATATATATCATTGAATTTCTCGCACGACCATTCACATACACATATATACATACAATTGGGTATATACAATTTCTCCTACAATTTGCAGATCATTACATGGAGGCATTACAGCTTGTAATGGTATTCTCCTTTGGGATCTATGACCTCGTCGAGCAAAAATCCCGCTATTTCCTCTTGAACTGCTCGTACGCGATCCGTTGGTAGGAGCTTATCCCGCATCTCTTGCATCTTTATTAAAAAAGAAGATCAATATGAATATATTAGTTGTGTGTATATATATTAGATCATGATAAAAAGAATTGTGAATTGTGTTCTGGCAAACGTACCCAAAGTTGTCTATCACTTTTGGACCTTTCGGACGTCATCATGCGAATGTTCTCGCAAATGTAGTATGCACATAAATTATTCCCTGACGCCTGCCTCAAGGCCTTTACGAGAATAGAATTCAATCAGATAATAATTAATCAAGCATGATAATGGTATTGAAACTAGAATTAAAGAGACGGTAGCTAGCTAGTACTACTTAATTAATTACCTTGGGTCGACACCATTTTAGTTTTTGTTTCCATTGGCCTTCAACCTGTTTGATGAACTTTTCCCAAGCCCTGCCCGCCGGCAAAGAAAATGAATAAAGGAGTTATTAATTAGTTGATATCAGGAAATGAACTAAAGAGGCAGACATATAGTTCGATAGTGATTGAAATTACCTGTCGACCATCCCCCTCACGATTGTGTAGTCATTAACGTCTTTAAGCAGTGAGTCCAGTACTTGAACTTTTCCCTCGTCAACTTCAATGATTAGTAGGATCCAGTGAAAACTGCATGCGCACACGTTTGTATAATTAAGCGGGCATGTGCATAACTCATCAACTACACTTATTAACAGCTAGTAAGCAAAAACAGAATTTGTAGTACAAGACAGTGTCACTCACCCGAAGTTGTAAGGAAGTAGTATTTCTGGTTGGGTATTTAGTTGCACCAAGAACTCTAGCAAGCTTTTCTCTGTGTCTTTTCGTTCCCATTGACGCGTCCATGTCTCTTCATTAATGGTATTTGGGTCAATGAACCCAATGCCATAGCGTCCATCTTTTTTTCATTTCATACATCTTCATTCTGCATAATACCACAGAAAAGAATATAGTGAGGATAATTACAGGTAATGAACGAGCACTACAGCTAGCTAGAGACTTAAATTACAGAAAGAAACCACTTACAGGCAATAGCAACTGACGATAGATTTGTTGAGTGTGTCTTGATTGAATAACTGAAACATTTCTTGAAACTCAACCCACAGATCTTTTACATGGTAGTAATGCTCTTCCTTGACTTTCACCATGAGGGACTCTCGATCGGTAGTCTTTACTTCTCTCATGTACCATTGATGCAATTCATACATTCTCATTGATAGAAGCGGGATCTGCTCAGGCTTTACCATAGGTTGGCCGCGGCATATTTCCATTGTAGTTCCTCCTCTGTAAATGTTTGGAAGTCCTTGATGCCTAGGAGTTGTTCTACAGTGACACCGGCCTCTTGAGCCTGCCTTCTATGATCGTCAGTTATTACCAGCTGATCGGTGGTACTCCCATGTGTTTGTACAATGAGCGGGGAGATCGATTGCATTGCCTGTTCTCCCAGCTGGGGAACAGTTTTCTTGCTTTTTTTAGCAGCTGCTTGGCTCGAGCTCGAGCTCGACTCCTTTTTTTGTTGTGCATGATATAACTTCTTGATAGAGCGCTCATAGTCTGAGTCCCTATGCTTGACAGCTGGTTGAGCCATATCAAAAAAGTGATGCATGGCATGCTCAGGTACTTTCTCTTTTGGCGGTGGGGGCGGTTTCGGTCCAAAATGGGCCTTCACTTGGGCCTTCACTTCGGCTTCATTTTCCTCTTCAGTCAAGTGGTAAGGCAACTTCGGAAGAGGCTTGAGGCTTGGACCAAATTTGTATTTCTTGCCTCCTGTTGTACCGCTAGCCGCCGTAGCTGCGGCGTCTCTCTTCCGCTGTTGCTGAGGCGGCGAAGACGGCTGACGCGGTGCCTGACTTGGAGGAGGAGTAGGCTGACGCGGTGCCAGACTTGGAGGAGAAGGAGTCGGCTGACGCGGTGCCGGACTTGGAGGAGGAGGAGTGGGCTGACACGGTGCCGGACTTGGAGGAGTAGGAGTCTGCTGACGCAGTGGCGGACTTGGAGGAGCGGGAGTCTGCTGACGCGGTGGCGGACTTGGAGGAGGAGCCAGCTGATGCAGTGTCGGTGGCCTTGGAAAGACGATGCAATCCTTTCTCCATAGAATGATACAATGTATGGCCTCTCCCAGTGTACACTCCTCATCACCTCCAGGAATGTCAAGCTCTAGCCCCGAATATCCTGCCACCACCTCATCAACCCCGACACGAGCATAGCCAGCTGGAATTGGATTGCAATGGAAGGTTGCTTTAGG
This sequence comes from Thinopyrum elongatum, assembly GCA_011799875.1. Lineage (NCBI taxonomy): Eukaryota > Viridiplantae > Streptophyta > Magnoliopsida > Poales > Poaceae > Thinopyrum > Thinopyrum elongatum. The sequence continues at coordinate 102,255,488 of CM022299.1, forward strand.
GGGATTTGTTTGAGCATAGCCGTCGCCACCTTCGTGGATATGTTCTTCACTTTAAAGTGTAGCTCACAAGTTGTCGTAGCTATGATATCATCCATAGGGTATCTATCCAGCAGTGCATCATCAGCCGGGGCGGAACCCACGCTGCTTCTCGGCATGGATGGGATGGTGCTATCCAATGCTGGATCCGCTAGCTGCTGCCGCTGAGACGCTCCTTCCTGGCTAAGTGAGTCGATCTGCTCCTGGTGCCGGATGAACGCGCGTTCCAAATCCGCGTGCTTTGGTTCTACGATGCGAAGGCGGTCTGCTTCTTTCTTCCTCTGCTCCTCCTCCTCCAGCTTCCTCTTCTGCTCCGCCTGCTGCTTCTTTCTCGCACGGCTTCTGTAGTCGGTGTTCCAGTCCGCAAACCCCTCAAACCACAGAACAACGCCTTTGCCTCGTGTTCTTCCCGAGTGTTCAGGATTCTTCAGGGCGCGTGTAGGCTCGTCGTTCTCTCTGTTGGGTGTGAACACCCCCATTCGAGCCTCTTCTATTGCAACAAGTAAACTTTCATCGGCTCCTTTAAGACATGCCCGCTCCAAAACCTCGCCTGTCTTTGGGTCCAACTTCCCCCAATGCTCATAGAACCAAGTCCTGCACCTGGGGGGCCGGCTCAATGTAACTGGAGTGACCCCAGCATCCATCATCTCTTGCTCAGCGAGATCCCACTTAGGCTGGGCCACCTCGTAGCCACCTGGCCCCAGCTTATGGTGCCACTACTTTTTCGCAGCATTAATTTTATTTTTTCTCGGCCGTTCCTGAGCTACTTCCGATTCCTTGAAGTTCACGAAAGTGTCCTAGTGAGCTCTTGCCTTCTCCAGTGTTCCCTTGAATTCTGGAGTCTACTTTCCTGCACTGACGTACGCGGCCCATATATTTTTCTTGTGGTTGTTGAATGCTATCGCCATCTTCTTAAGAGCACTGCTCTTGACTTTCTCCAGATCTGCATCTGTCAAATGATCTGGTAGGGTGAAATGTGACATGAGCGACTCCCAAAGCAGATCTTTTGCTCTTTGGTCGACAAAAGTAACATCTGGATCTCCCTTTGCTGGCTTTTTCCATTCTTAAACGGAGATCGGGATTTGGTCCCTGACAATAACTCCGCATTGACGAATGAACTTCTTCGTATTCTTCTTAGGTTCATCAGGTTCGCCATTAGATTTGATGGCATCGATGTTGTACTTTACGCCAGCCTGCAACTTTTTGGCCGGGCCTCGAACTGCCCTGCTGCTTGTAGAAGATTTGCTCGATCCGGAGGGCTAAAAGAAGAAAGATTGATTCGTTAATATATATACAAATCAATTGAAACATGTGATGATCACCAGATGCCTTATATAAATATACCTCGCCGGTCTTTGTTATTTGAAGAACAACATTTCCTTCGTCATCATTGTTCTGGACTTCATCTATTCATTCGTCTTCATCGAATATCATACCATCACCGGTATTGTTCAGATATTGCGAGCCGTCATCTTCTTCATTCTCATCTGGTCTCGGGGAGTGTATGATCTCGAACAGGGCCACTTCTTCTTCTCTGCCGGTATTGTCCATAGCTTTTATTTAACTAATCCAGAAGAAAGATAAAACAATTTAGTATTCAAATTAGAATAAATGCATGCAATCAATAAGGAAAAATTGAATCATAGTATATAATATATATACATCTCGAATAATCCAGATAATATGCATCATCGAGTATAATCTCGAATACATCGTCTCGAATATTATCAAATAATATAATCTCGAATATTATCGAATAAAATCTCGAATACATCTCGAGTATTATCACTAATACATCTCGAATATTATCATATATATAACATCACTAGCTAATACAGATCGAATACTATCGAAGAATCTACTTCACTCACGGTTCCTGAGGCGCGGGCGGTGGACACCCAAAGAGAAGGAACGATCACAGGATCATAGCTCGGGTAAGGCGCGGGCGGTGGACACCCAAATACAACATTAAAAAATGCAACTTTTTTCTATTCAAAATTTTTCTATGCTTGGTCAAAATTCCTCAAATGTTTTCTATACATTGTATACATACATATACTAATTGCTATACATTGGATCAAATGTCTATACATACATTATATACTAATTAATTCCTCAAATGTCAAATTTCCTCAACTTTTTTCTATACATCTAATCATCTAGTGAAAAAAAAATGTCAAAATTCTTCTGAAAAATGTCAAAATTGCTATACATATATACTAATTAAACATACAAAAATACATATAAAGCATTAACTTAAGAAAATGTGTGTGTGTGTGTTCAAAGATGTGTGTGTGTGTGTGGGCTCGGGGAGGGGCGGCCATGGCGGCAGGGGGCGAGGGAGAGGGGGGAGAGCTCACAGCGGGGCGGCGGCGACGGCGAGGCGAGGCGAGTCGGGGGCGACGACGGCGTCGGGGCAGGTGGCGCGCGCGGCGAGGAGCTTGGGGAGGTGCGGGCGCAGGCGGCGTCAGGGCTCGGGAAGGAGGGTGCATCCGGGGTCGGGGATTGGCGCGAGGAGGCGCGGGCGGCCGGCGTCGGGGGCGGCGACGAGCTCCGGTGTCGGGGGAGGCGAGACGGCGTCGAGGCAGCCTAGCGGCGCGGCATGTCCTCTGTAGTGGTCGAAGAAGCAGAGAAACTGAAAAAATTTGAAGTGTTGTATATATATGCGCCCCCCTTTAGTCCTGGTTGGAGCCACCAACCGGGACTAAAGGTCACTTTTGGCCAGTCGAAGCGGCAGGAAGCGTAGGCCTTTAGTTGCGGTTGGTGGCTCCAACCGGGACTAAAGGAGCCTTTAGTCGCTGTTGGAGCCACCAACCGCGACTAAAGATCTCATGCTGCCACAGCCGTGGTGCAGGAAGTTTAGTCCCACCTCGCCTAGAGAAGGGCAGCCGCACTGGTTTATAAGCCCCGCCGCGGCTGCTCCTTTGAGCTCCTCTCTAAAGCAGGCCTTCTAGGCCTACCTCACATGTGCTGCCCTGTGGGGCCTACTGGGCCTTGCGGGCCTGCATCCTGGCCCAACTATTGGTTGGGTTTCTAGTCGTATGCAGGCCGTTGTGGCCCAGTAGGCAGGCTTTTTTTAATTAATTTTTTTGTTTTCTGCTTTATTTATTTTCTTTTGTTTCTGAGTTATTTTTTGCTTTATTTAGAGTTTCTTTGTGAATCTTTTTTCTTTAGGTAAAAAAAATATAAATTTTCTGTTAGTGCCAGTAGTTTTCAAATTTGAATTATTTGAAATTTGTGTGAATCACTAGTTTGTGAATAACTTTAATTTAAAAATAGATTTTTCAGTGATTCTTTTTTCTACTATTTAATATTAGTGTGTTTTATCATTATATTCAATTTGGTAATTCTTAGGTTATTTAAAAAAATGAAATTCCTTTGTAACAGATGAGTTTCAGCCCAAAACCCTGGTACTTTGAAAGAGATTGTCCATTTTGTACACGAAGTGTATCCAGTTTTTACCGTAACCCTCTCAACTTTTTTGTACACGCTATGTGGGTGAAATGATGATACCATGCCAACTTTCAACATTTTCAGAGTTCATTTGTAGTGCATTTCAATTTCAGGGTCATTTAGCTCAAAAAAATCAGTAAATGCATGAAAAATAGCAAATGATGTCAGAAAGGGTTGAAAATTGATGACATGGCTTTGAATGGTGCATACTGAACGCACAAAAAGTCTGGAGTTGAAATAAGTTTTAAAAAATAAAATGCCTTTGTAACAGATGAGTTTTAGCCCAAAACCCTGATACTTCGAAAGAGATTGTCCATTTTGTACACGAAGTGCATCCAATTTTTTCTGTAACCCTCTCAACTTTTTTGCACATGCTATGTGGGTGAAATGATGATACCATGCCAACTTTCAACCTTTTCAGAGTTCATTTGTAGTGCTTCTCAATTTCCGGGTCATTTAGCTCAAAAAAATCAGTAAATGCATGAAAAATAGCAAATGATGTCAGAAAGGGTTGAAAATTGATGACATGGCTTTGAATGGTGCATACTGAATGCACAAAAAGTCTGGAGTTGAAATAAGTTTAAAAAAATGAAATGTCTTTGTAGCAGATGAGTTTTAGCCCAAAACCCTGATACTTCAAAAGAGATTGTCCATTTTGTACACGAAGTGCATCCAGTTTTTGCCGTAACCCTCTCAACTTTTTTGCACATGCTATGTGGGTGAAATGATGATACCATGCCAACTTTCAACCTTTTCAGAGTTCATTTGTAGTGCGTTTCAATTTCAGGGTCATTTAGCTCAAAAAATCAGTAAATACATGAAAAATAGCAAATGATGTCAGAAAGGGTTGAAAATTGATGACGTGGCTTTGAATGGTGCATACTGAATGCACAAAAAGTTTGGAGTTGAAATAAGTTTAAAAAAATGAAATGCCTTTGTAACAGATGAGTTTTAGCCAAATCATTCTCTAACTTTGGTATGATTTCTGGATCGATTACCTTCTGAGAGATTGCATTGAGGAATGCACATAGCTTCACAATGGCTAATCAAACGTTTTCCGGTAGAAGCCCCCTAATTGCAACCGGAAGCAGTTGCGTCATAATCACGTGGCAGACATGAGACTTTAGGTTCTGGAACTTTTTCTCGGCCATATTTATTATTTCCTTTATATTCGACGAGAAGCCAGACAGGACATTCATACTGAGCAGGCATTCAAAGAAGATTTCCTTCTCTTCTTTGGTAAGAGCGTAGCTGGCACGACCGTGATGTATGCCGTCTTTTCCGTGCATACATTGCTGGTCCTCCCGTGCCTCCGGTGTATCTTTTGTCTTCCCATACACGCCCAAGAAGCCTAGCAGGTTCACACAAAGATTCTTTGTCACGTGCATCACGTCGATTGCAGAGCGGACCTCTAGGTCTTTCCAATAGGGTAGGTCCCAAAATATAGATTTCTTCTTCCACATGGGAGCGCGTCCGTCAGCGTCATTCGGAACAGATTGTCCGCCAGGACCCTTTCCAAAGATTACTTTTAAATCCTTGACCATATCAAGTACATCATCACCAGTACGGTGGCGAGGCTTCTTCCAGTGATCTGCCTCACCTTTGAAATGCTTGCCTTTCTTTCTTACGGGATGCCTGCTCGGAAGAAATCGACGATGTCCCAGGTACACATTCTTCTTACAATTATCCAAATATATACTGTCGGTATCATCCAAACAGTGCGTGCATGCACGTTATCCCTTGTTTGTCTATCCTGAAAGGTTACTGAGAGCAGGCCAATCATTGATGGTCACAAACAGCAATGCATGTAGGTCAAATTCCTCCTGTCCGTGCTCATCCCACACACGTACACCTTTTTCATTCCACAGCTGTAAGAGTTCTTCAACTAATGGCCTTAGGTACACATCAATGTCGTTGCCGGGTTGCTTAGGGCCTTGGATGAGCTCTGGCATCATAATGTACTTCCACTTCATGCACAACCAAGGAGGAAGGTTATACATACATAGAGTCACAGGCCAGGTGCTATGATTGCTGCTCTGCTCCCCAAAATGATTAATGCCATATGCGCTTAGACCAAACCATACGTTCCTTGCGTCATCTGCAAGGTCCCGCCACTTTCTCTTGATTTTTCTCCACTGCGACCCGTCAGCGGGTACTCTCAACTTCCCGTCTTTCTTACGGTCTTCTCTGTGCCATCACATCAACTCGGCATGCTCTTTGTTTTGGAACAAATGTTTCAACCGTGGTATTATAGGAGCATACCACATCACCTTGGCAGGAATCTTCTTCCTGGGGCGCTCGCCCTCAACATCACCAGGGTCATCGTGGCTGATCTTATAGCGCAATGCACCGCATACCGGGCATGCATTCAAATCCTCGTACTCACCGCGGTAGAGGATGCAGTCATTAGGGCATGCATGTATCTTCTGCACCTCTAATCCTAGAAGGCAGACAGCCTTCTTTGCTTCGTACGTACTGTCGGGTAATTCGTTGTCCTTTGGAAGCATCTTCTTTAACATTATCAGCAACTTTTCAAATCCCTTGTCAGATACACCATTCTCTGCCTTCCATTGTAGCAATTCTAGTGTGGTGCCTAGCTTTTTCTTGTTAGCTTCGCAATTTGGGTACAACAATTTCTTGTGATCCTCTAACATGCGCTGCAACTTCAGCCTCTCCTTTTCACTTGTGCAGTTTCTCTTTGTATCGGCAATGGCTCGACCAAGATCATCAGTGGGCTCATCTGATGCCTCTTCTTCAGCTTCTTCCCGCATTGCCGACTTAGCTTCTTCCCCCATTGTTGTACCATCGTATTCAGGGAACCCATGGCCAGGATAGCTGTCGGCATCCTCTTCTTCTTCATTCACTTCCATTAGGACCCCTCTTTCTCCGTGCTTGGTCCAACAGTTATAGCCGGACATGAAACCGGACTCAAACAGGTGGACGTGAATGGTTCTTGAGTTAGAGTAATTTAGATCATTCTTACAGTCAGCACATGGACAACACATAAAACCATCCGCCCGCTTGTTTGCCTCAGCCGCAAGCAGAAAAGTATGCACGCCCTTAATGAACTGGGGAGAGCATCGGTCATCGTACATCCATTGCCGGCTCATCTTCATTACACAACACCGAAAAGACCAAATTAATACAAGTTCATACACACTTATTCTCATAAAACAACATACAAACTCTTTAGCTAAAGCATTTAAATGCAACAACAAATGCGATCAAGATTGCAACTAAGGTAACAATTGATCCAATAGCATAATGATACCAAGCCTCACTATCAATGGCATATTTTCTAATCTTTCTAATCTTCAAGCGTATTGCATCCATCTTGACCTTGTGATCATCGACGACATCGGCAACATACAACTCCAGTTTCATCTTCTCTTCTTCAATTCTTTTCAATTTTTCTTTCAAATACTTGTTTTCTTGTTCAACTAAATTTAACCTCTCGACAAGAGGGTCGGTTGGAATTTCCGGTTCATATACCTCGTAGATAAAAACATCTATGTCACGTTGGTTGGCATAATTGTCATAAACACGAAATGCAACAAATAGTTATAAAAGAGAATATATACCACATCCGAATCATAAACCGGACGAGGGCCGACGGGGACGGATATCAAAACCATGCCACTATGTATAACAAACAATGTACGGGTAAGAAAATTATACAAGTTATAACTATATATCTAAATCACACAAACATGATTTTTTTATAAAAAAAATAAGAACAAGAGGCTCACCAAGGTGGTGCCGGCGACGGGACGGTGCGGGCGATCGACGGTGGTTAGGATGGGGACGGGAAGGCACTAAGTAAACCACACCTACATATGCAAACTAAGAGTTAATTTGAGCTCAAATTGCATATAAATCAAATAAACTACCACATATAATTACTCCCAAAGTAAAACCCACAAATCACTATAATTATAGAGCATTGCAAGAGCTAATCTAGCAATGAGAGATAAAAGGACAAAGTTGATAACCTTTGTGATCACTTGGATGGATGGGGGGCCTTCAAATCTTGACAAATTTTGGGCAAAATGAAGGATGAGCTTGAGCTTTGGGGAAGAACAGAGAGCAGAGGAAAGGGGAAGAACAGAGAGCTCGATCGCTAGCTGGACGAAGGGTTTATATAGGAAAATCTTTAGTCCTGGTTCATGACAGAAACCGGGACTAAAGGTGAGCTTCTAGTACCGGTTCGTGCCACAAACCGGGACTAAAAGGACTGGTGGGGCCCTAGCCTGACACCAGCCTACCACCACATCTTTAGTCCCGGTTCGTGGCACGAACCGGTACTAGAGGTTCAACACGAACCGGGACTAATGATGCCTGCCCGCCTAGCCATTGGAACCTGCACTAATGGTCACATTAGTGCCGGTCCGTTTACAAACCGGGACTAATGTATCTCACGTAAAGTGGTTTTTATACTAGTGTGGGCATAATTGTCATAAACACGAAATGAAACAAATAGTTATAAAAGATAATATACCACATCTGAATCATAAACCGGACGAGGGCCGACGGGGACGGATATCAAAACCATGGCACTATATATAAAAAAGAATCATACAAGTAAGAAAATTATACATGTAACTATCTAAATCATACAAATAAGATTTTTTTTTACAAAAATGATAAGAACAAGAGGCTCACCAAGGTGGTGCCGGCGATGGGACGGTGCAGGCAATCGACGGCGGTGAGGACGGGGATGGGCAGGCTCTAAGTAAACCACACCTACACATATGCAAACTAAGAGGTTAATTCAAGCTCAAATTGCATATAAATCAAATAAACTCCCACATAATTACTCCCAAACTAAAACCCACAAATCACTATACTTATAGAGCATGAAACGAACTAAACTAGCAATGAGAGATGAAAGGATGAAGTTGCTGACCTTTTAGAACCCTTGGATAGATGGGGTGCCTCCAATCTTGACAAATCTTGGCAAAAATTAAGGATGAACTCGAGCTTGGGGAAGGAAACAAGGAGTAGAGAAAGCTTGGACTCGGGCTGGACGAAGCAGCTTTAAAGGGGCTCGCAGGGGCCCCAACCTACCGCAATCCCTTTAGTCCCGGTTGGTATCACCAACCGGGACTAGAGGTCCCATTTGAACCTAGACTAATCCTGGTTGTGCCCCCGTCCGCTCCTAGCCGTTGGAACCGGGACTAATGCTCACATTAGTCCTGGGCCCAAACCCAGCCGGGACTAGTGCTCTGGATGAAAGGTCAGTTTTCTACTAGTTGACACCTGCGTTTTCTGGAGACCATGAGCGCCCCTGGTGTGGGGGTTGCTACTAGAAACTCTTCTAGCGAAGTCATCATCTCTTCCATAGGATTTTGTTGGCCAGTTTACAAGTCTTAGTGAAGCTAAGCTTCGGGTTTTCCTGCCGGGCATTATATTGGTATCACTCTTCACAAGTCTATTATTGTGGGGACTGATTGTGCTTTTGTAGTTTCTTTTCTTACAAATGGAAACCTTGACAGGTCTCCTCTCATTGATCTGAATAAGAAGGCATTGAGGATCGGTGTGACGCCCCCGGCCCGATCGTGCACTAATCATACACGCAAATGCACACGATCAAGCCTAAGGACTCACGGGAAGATATCACAACACAACTCTAAAACATAAATAAAGTCATACAAGCTTTATATTACAAGCCAGGGGCCTCGAGGGCTCGAATACATAAGCTTGCGAACAAACGTCAGCGGAAGCATCAGATATCTGAGTACAGATATGAAATAGAAACAGAAAGGCCTTTAGAACGGCGGGGCAAAATAAAACACTACGATCGAAAGGCGAAGGCCTCCTGCCTGGGACCCTCCGATCCTACTCCTGGTCGTCAGTCAACTCGTAGTAGTATCCATCCTCTGGGTAGTAGTAGTAACGATCGTCGGGGCATCTGTCTCAGGGGGCTCCGTCCTCTGGTCACGTCAAACTGATATGGGGAGAAAAAGGAAAACAAAGCAACCGTGAGTACTCAGAAGTACTCAGCAAGCAAGGATCTACACTACATATGCAACATTATCAAGGGGAGGCTGTATATGTGGACTGGGCTGCAGAAATGCCAGAATAGAGAGAAGGCCTAGTCCTATCGAAGACTAGCATCTTCAGCGGTCTTGCAGCAGTAGAAGAGAGTAGAACAATACCATATAATGTAGCAGTAATAATATCAACCTCACCCAGAGATCCTTTCTCGACTCCCTGCGAGAAAGCAATCCCCGAGCCATATATACAGGTCTCATCACAGGTATCCAGTTCTAAATTGTATCAATCAGGATACAACTCCGAGTGTCCTTTACCGTAGGACCGGCTATCGATAGAAGTGTTCTTCCCTGCAGGGGTGCACCAACTTACCCAACACGCTAGATTAACTTCGGCCGGACACACTTTCCTGGGTCATGCCCGGCCTCGGCCAAACGACACATCGCAACCCTACCTACAGCTCAGCAGAGAGGTCCCCGTCGGTCTATATCCTAAGCGCTCAGGGGTCATGGGCCATCGCCCTGTGCACTCCGGGTCGGTGTGTGCAGGGTCGGGACGAGCACCACCTCAGTCCTGGATGGTACTGGCCCGGCCCGGCCACGAGGCTGAACTGGACGTCTGACAGAGCTTTCGGCTGATGCATACGATGCAGAACGCCCATACTATGCCCACGTGATGGTTAGTGCTATCAGACCAGAGGCCTGCTCGGATCAAATATCCAAATCGCTAGGACTAGGGGCTTGCGGTAACGAGCAGAGACTCACGAAAGATGTGACCCCGTCGCCCCGTCTCGAGGACTTGCGGCAAGGGTTAAGAATGCCCGGCCGCGCCTCTTATTCACCACTCGGGCACCACACTGGCAACCCGCCTTCACATCACACGCGGGTACCCCTCAGGGTCGACCCGCCTTTCCAAGTAACATTGTAAAGTCCAAGTATCTGTGTGTCCATAACATCAGGGAATCCGAGGTATCACCCTCATTGAATTCCCACTCGATGTATCCGTCAAGGTGAACTAGGAGGAATCACCCTCACTGGGTCCACACTTGAGGTGTTGTACGACAGCGTCGTTATCGGAAGCGGTGAAGGAGGAATCACCCTCGATGACCACGACCGAATAACTACTCTACAGAGTTAACATCAGAAGTGCTACATGAGGTTTCACCCTCGACACTCGATAGTAACGCTGCAGTGTCGTTACAACTAAGGGGGGGGGGTGATGTGCGGTGTCGGGGCCTGGTCTTCAATCCCGTTGATCGGGTCTTCTGACGATCCAGCGCGGCAGTCGGGATAAGTGGGGTCACTGATAGGTCTCTACCCAGCCTAGACTAAACAGTTTAGGATATGTAGGTAATTATCAACAGCAGGTTACAATGAACAGGCTATGCATCAGAATAGGTAAAGCAGCAGCAGCAGCAGCAATTCTAATGCAAGCATGGGAAATTAGAATGGGCGATATCGGGATGATCAAAAGGGGGGGCTTGCCTGGTTGCACGGCGGCAAGGGCAAGGTCGTCTATGGTGTCTTCGGGCTCCGGAGCTGCGTCGGTCTCGGGGACGACGTCGGGGTCGGGGGCTATCGAGAGAGAAGAGGGGGAGGAAACAGTATAAATATATAGCAAACATGAGCATGACAAATACGATACACGGTGCTAGGGGTAGTCTAACGCAGCATCACACGTAACAGACGGAGCGGGAGAATATCTGACGATATTTCCCGGGTCTTTGGAATTATCGGACAGAGGATAAGAGGGGAACGGTTGCAAGTTCGGATAGTTAGGGACGCGTGACGGACGAACGGACCGCGTATTCAGATTCGTCTCGTCGTTCTGAGCAACTTTCATGTACAAAGTATTTTCATCTGAGCTACGGATTATTTTATATGATTTTCTAAAGTTTTTATTAATTTCTGGAATTTATTTTTATTATTTAATTGCAACATTATCCAGAATAGTGTTTTGCTGACGTCAGCATGACGCATGGATGACGTCAGCAGTCAACAGGGGGCCGGCCAGGTCAAACCTGATATGTGGGGCCCACATGTCAGTGACTCAGTTAACTAAACAGAGTTAGCTTAATCTATTTAAACTAATTAGCAGGCGGGGCCCAGCAGTCAGTGGGTAATTAGTGTTTTAAATCACTAATTAATTTTATTAACGGATTATTTATTTAATAAAACGTTTTACCGAGCGGGACCCACATGTCATAGACACAGGGCCCGCCCAGTCAGCGTGGACTAGGTCAACGGGACCCAGTGGGGCCCAGAGTCAGTGGCTGGGCCGTGGGGCCCGCGGCGCCACGTCGGACCGGCCGCCGGAGTCGCGCCGGAGTGCCCAGACGCGGTGGCGAGCTCCGGCGAGCTCGGGTTTCGCCCTCAGGGCGTCTCCGGGGCCGTGGCTTGGCCCGTTCGAACGGGCGGCGAGCGCCGTGTCACGTGGTGGTGTTGGCGTGGTTGGGGGCCGCTGGGAACGGCGCCGGCGATGACCGCAGCGGCGATGGCGTTCGGGTGGTGCACGGGGTCGGCGCTACGGCGCGCTAGCGAGCGAAAGGAGAAGCTAGGTGTGGCCTGCGCGATGCGGGGAGCACGATGCGCACGGGCCCGAGGCCGTTTGGTCACCGGAACGGCACCGGCGACGAGCTAGGCGGCGGTGCGTTCGGGCGAAAGAGGGGCGACGCGTACGGGCACGAAGAGCGCGCGGGGAGAGGGGGAGGGGGACGAGGTGCTCACAGCGAGTCTGTAGGTGAGCTTAGCGTGCGCGGGGAGGGCTCGGAGTGGCCGGAGTCGGCGATGGCGTGCGGCGGCCGAAGGTGGAAGATGACGGCGCCGGCGACGCAGCGACGCGTTCTAGCTCGTGGGGCTCGGGGGAGAGGCGTAGTCGACGGAGGCGAACCATGCGGGCACGGTCACGCGACGAGGCAGAGGCGGTGGCCGCGCGTGCTACGGCGGCGGTGCCATCGCTGCGCACTGGAGAGAGAGGAGAGGTGGTGTCCAGGGGAGAGTGAGGCGAGGGAGAGCCAGGGGGTCCGGGGTGCTGCTCATATACGCGGCAGTCGCGGCGACGCGCTGTCGACCGCGAGGGAGGGGGGCCTGGGCGTGCGCGCGTGCGTGCGCCAGGTGCTCGACAGCGAGCCCCGGGCGTGAGCAGTACGAAGAGGACGAGCGAGTTGGGCTGGGCCGGCCACTGTGCTGACTTAGGCCCAGCACAGTGGGCCTTTTTCTTTTTCTTCTTTTCTTTTCTGTTTTCTCTTTTTAGTTTCTGTTTTGACTTTTGTTTTGATTTCAAAATACTTTTGTAAAATATGAAACTAGCCCAAATAAATATGGTGCATTATTAGTCACTGCTAGAAACTGGTTTGGCGTCCATATCTTTTTGGTTTGGATTTTATTTAATTGAAAAGGGGTTGAATAGTGCTATGTTGCTGCTGTTTCTTGTTGTTCGAGTCCTTTTACAATTCCAACTAATGTTGCAATCATTTTTATAAATGCTAGGGGAATATTTGCAACATGATGCACATTTTAGTTTTCCAGTTTGAACAACTTTTATTTTCCACTTTAATTTAATTTGAATTTGAGTTAGAAGTTGAAATGCATTATGGTGCAAATGATGATCATGCACTGTTAATCATGCTGACTTGGCATTGTCAAAAGGGTGATTACTGTAGTTAACCACTGGGGGTGTTACAAATCTCCTCTACTAACAAGAATTCTCGTCCCGAGAATTAAGAAGTAGAAGGAAAAAGTTCGGGGTATTCCGCACGAAGATTATCCTCGCGTTCCCAAGTGGCTTCATCTTCAGTATGATTTGACCACTGCACTTTGAGGAACTTGGTAACCTTCTGACGGGTTCGACGTTCAGCTTCATCGAGAATGCGGATCGGATGTTCCTTATATGAAAGATCATCATGCAATTCGAGCATCTCGTGATCCACAGCTCGGTGTGGAGATTCCTTGAAGCATTTTCGAAGTTGCGACACATGGAAGACGTCGTGGATATGAGAGAATTGCGGCGGCAATTCCAATTTATATGCCACTTGACCACGTCTTGCAACAATGCGGAAAGGACCAATGTAGCGCGGAGCTAGCTTGCCCTTGATTCCAAAACGGTGAGTGCCCTTCATAGGGGTGACACGTAGATAAGCTTGATCACCAGGTTGATAAGTCAGACCCCATCGTTTGCGATCATAGTTGCTCTTCTGGCGGTCCTGAGCCGCCTTGAGATTTTCCCGGACAATACGAACTTGTTCTTCGGCGTGTTGAATAATGTCCGGTCCAACAAGAGGTCGTTCCCCAGTTTCTGACCAATTCAGAGGGGTTCGACACTTACGTCCATAGAGAACTTCAAAGGGGGCCATTTTCAAGCTAGCTTGATAGCTGTTGTTATAGGAGAACTCGGCATATGGAAGAGATTCTTCCCACTTCTTGCCAAACGATATAACACAAGCTCGCAACATGTCTTCAAGCACTTGATTAACTCGTTCAACTTGGCCTTGGGATTGAGGATGATAAGCTGAACTCCAGGTAATATGAGTTCCCATAGCCTTTTGGAAACTTTCCCAGAAATGACCAGTGAATATGCTGCCACGGTCTGAACTGATCTCTTTCGGAATACCGTGGAGTGAAACAATTCTGGAGATATATAACTCTGCTAACTGACTAGCAGTGATCGTCTCCTTGACAGGCAGAAAGTGTGCAACTTTGGAGAGTTGGTCGACGACGACAAGAATAGCATCGTGACCCTTCTGTGACCTGGGAAGTCCTGTAACGAAATCCATCTGAACCTTATCCCATTTCCATAAAGGAATAGGAAGTGGTTGCAGAATTCCAGCAGGCTTCTGATGTTCTGCTTTAACGCGTCGACACACATCACATTCAGCAACATATCGAGCAATGTCTTGCTTCATTCTAGACCACCAGTACCTTTGACGGAGATCACGATACATCTTGGTACTACCCGGATGAATAGACAGCGGGGTATCATGTGCCTCCTTCATGACTTTGTCAGTCATAAGCTCGAAGCGAGGTACGACAATGCGGTCTCTGAAATACAAGGTTCCATCTTCAGACAGTGAGAAATCCCTGTACTTTACAAGGTGAAGGTCTTTCTTCATCAGATCAATTTCAGCATCTTTAGCTTCCGCATTCTTAACAGCTTTCTCAAGGTCTGGTTCAACAACCAAGGTTTTTAGGTATCCTTGGGGAACCATCTCGAGATTTAGCTTTCGAAGCTCTTCATACAGAAGTGGTTGCTGTAGCTGAACCTCAAGTTCAGAGCAGTAAGATTTACGGCTCAATGCATCAGCCATTACGTTAGCCTTGCCAGGGGTATAAGAAATACCCAAGTCATAGTCCGCAATGGTCTCCATCCATCTTTGCTGACGGAGATTCAGAGATGGCTGAGTGAACAAGTACTTCAAACTTTTATGATCCGTGTAGATCTCGCAACGATTACCGAGGAGGTAATGTCGCCACAACTGCAGTGCATAGATCACAGCAGCTAGTTCTAGATCATGTACTGGATAATTCTCTTCATGTGGGCGCAACTGACGAGAGCCATAAGCAATCACTTTACGCTCTTGCATTAGGACACAGCCTAATCCTTCACGGGATGCGTCACAATAGATCACAAAGTCCTTGCGGGTATCTGGAGGAGATAGTACTGGGGTAGACGTTAGCTTGTCCTTGAGTGTTTGAAATCTTTCCTGACATTTTTCTGTCCATTCTAACTTAACGCCCTTGTGAAGCAGATCAGTCAACGGCTTAGCAATCTTAGAAAAATTCTCAACAAACCGACGGCAATAGCTTGCAAGGCCGAGAAAACTTCTCACTTGCTTGACGTTCTTCGGAGGAGTCCAGTCAAGAATAGCCTGAACTCGTTCTGGGTTAACAGCAATGCCATCCTTGGAAATCACATGACCAAGGTAAGTTACTTCAGAAAGCCAGAATTCACATTTGGAGTATTTGGCATACAACTGGTGTTCTCGGAGCCTTTCCAGTACAAGACGGAGGTGTTCAGCATGTTCTTCTTTATTCTTCGAATAAACCAGAATATCATCCAGATATACCACGACAAACTTGTCGAGGTAATCCATGAAGATATAATTCATCAGACGGGAAAATGTGGCTGGAGCATTGGTTAAGCCAAATGACATGACAGTGTACTCATAAGAGCCATAGCGAGTAACAAAAGCAGTCTTGGGAATATCCTCTTCACGAACACGGATTTGATGGTAACCCAACCTCAAATCAAGTTTAGAGAATACCGATGATCCAGTAAGTTGATCATACAAATCATTGATCCGAGGAAGCGGATATTTATTCTGAATGGTGGCTTGGTTAATGGGCCGATAATCCTGAACCAATCGGTTAGTTCCATCCTTCTTCTTAACGAAGAGTGAAGGTGCTCCCCAAGCAGAGGAACTGGGGTGGATGAAACCTTTCTTAAGTGACGTGTCGATTTCTTCCTTAAGCTCGAGAAGATGGTGCGGAGGCATCTTATAAGGACGCTTCGCGATAGGTGTTGTGCCAGGCTTCAAGTCGATGACAAACTCAACAGCTCTAGCAGGGGGTATTCCTGGAAGTTCTTCTGGAAATACATCTTGAAAATCACGAACAACTGGAACGTTCTCGATGCCTTCAAGAGGTGAGGCATTCAATGCATTCAGAACATATATTTGAGTTTCCGCATCCTGAGCTATTCGAGCTGAGTATTGTACTTTCTGGCCAGAAGGGTGTGTGAGGCGGACTGTTTCAGTGGCACAGTCAATCAAAGCTTTATGAGGCTTCAACCAGTCCATACCCAGAATAATGTCTATGTTGGAGGTCTTAAGGGCAATGAGAGAAACGGGGAACATCAATCCTCCAATCACAATGTGATTACCGTGGCTTATCCTGGTAGTTTGCCAATTAGCCCCGGGTGACTGGATTACCAATGGGGTGGACATCTTGTCGAAAGGGATATCATGGCTTCGTGCAAAACTTTCAGACATGAAGGAGTGCGACGCTCCAGAATCAAAGAGTACAGAAGCTGGGATTGAATTCACTAGAAGGGTGCCCATCAAAATATTGGTGTCCTGTCGAGCTTCTTCAATCTTGACATGGTTGACATGAACAAGCTGACTAGCAGGTGGTCTGGCATTATGCTTTCTGCTATGATGGTTCCGACGGCCCTTTTTACGGTCAACAGAACAACGTGATGAACTCTGCGGCTGACCCTGAGGACAGTTGAAAGCACCGTGCCCTGGCTGTCCACACTTGCGGCACAAACCATCATTATGGAGAGGAGCCACAACATTGGACTGTCCACCCTGAGTCGTTAACTGGCTTGGGGGCGGAGGCAGACGAGGCGCCACATATGACGGCCTTGGTGCAGGGGCAGGTCGGTGATGAACATTGTGTGGGATCCAGACTCGACGTTTCTGAACAGGCTGACCCGAGGATAAGCCAGCTTCATGAGTGCGCTTGAGCGACTCCTGGCATTCAGTCAGAGCTGTTTCAATTTGAAAAGATTTGCTGACAAGCGTTGCGAAGTCTGTGCAATCAAGGACTGCAAGTGCGAGTTTTATGTCAGTACGGAGTCCTTCACGGAATTTATCCTGCTTACGGGCGTCAGTGCAGACGTCATCTTCAGCATAGCGGGACAATTCAAGAAATTTCCTCTGATATTCATCCACAGTCATTGTGCACTGGGTAAGTTTGCGGAATTCCTGCTTCTTCTGGTCCATCAGACCTTGAGGAATGTACTGTGCACGAAAAGCTGTCTGAAATTCCTGCCAAGTGGTTACTGTTTCAGCAGGCAACGTACCCTTGTGGCTTTCCCACCATTGAGCCGCTGGGCCCTTTAGGTGGAATGTCGCAAAGGTGACATAACTGGCAGGGGCAACATTAGCTGACTCCATTTCAAACAGGATGTCACGAAGCCAATCATCAGCATCCATAGGATTGGTGGAGTTGCGGAAAACGGACGGGTTGAGGTGCACAAATTCTGGCAGCGAGATCGGTCCAGGCTCCTGACGAGCCTCATTGCGTTCCAAACGTCTTACCAGACTCTCGTTGAGCTGACGGTTCAATTCAAACTGCTGCATCATTGCGGCAATATAGGGTGGAGGTGGAGGATCGTCAGCCATCCTGCCAAATCAACAGGGGTAATTTAGCTAGTAACTTGCAGGTGTATGGAATTATTTATGAAGTAACACGCACAACAGAAGGAAGTGCAATAGATAATTCATCATATTCGCACCAGACATTCAAAGCCACACATAGCCTCGGTTAGCATCCGGCATTACGATAGTTGAAAAGGGAAGGGCTAGACATCTAGGCGGCGCGCAGGCACGCGATATGGGAGTACACAACGAGACATAGCAAAGGCTAGATCCACGTCGGAGAAAACTGTTGGAGCGAGGAATCTGCACGTGACAACACAGGGTGCCCTCGATAAAAGGATCCTGTAAGCAGAACCTGGCCCACAATCTTGAAGCAAGGGGGGAATATTTCAGAACTCCGGGTGGATGTGAGCACGAGAGCCTAATGCTGGAGTTAGTAAAATCATTTAACCCGAATAGAAGAGAGAGCAGAGTCCCAGAGTAAAGGTCGAGGAGTAAAAGATCCTAATACCACCCAATTGGCGACGTGGGCCCGTAAGCCACACAGCCAAGTTAGTAAAACAGTTTTCCGGTTTCTAGACTCAACTTCGGCCAAGGAGTTGGAAAGGGGGTTCCTACAGGCAGTCGGCTCTGATACCAACTTGTGACGCCCCCGGCCCGATCATGCACTAATCATACACGCAAATGCACACGATCAAGCCTAAGGACTCACGGGAAGATATCACAACACAACTCTAAAACATAAATAAAGTCATACAAGCTTTATATTACATGCCAGGGGCCTCGAGGGCTCGAATACATAAGCTTGCGAACAAACGTCAGCGGAAGCATCAGATATCTGAGTACAGATATGAAATAGAAACAGAAAGGCCTTTAGAACGGCGGGGCAAAATAAAACACTACGATCGAAAGGCGAAGGCCTCCTGCCTGGGACCCTCCGATCCTACTCCTGGTCGTCAGTCAACTCGTAGTAGTATCCATCCTCTGGGTAGTAGTAGTAACGATCGTCGGGGCATCTGTCTCAGGGGGCTCCGTCCTCTGGTCACGTCAAACTGATATGGGGAGAAAAAGGAAAACAAAGCAACCGTGAGTACTCAGAAGTACTCAGCAAGCAAGGATCTACACTACATATGCAACATTATCAAGGGGAGGCTGTATATGTGGACTGGGCTGCAGAAATGCCAGAATAGAGAGAAGGCCTAGTCCTATCGAAGACTAGCATCTTCAGCGGTCTTGCAGCAGTAGAAGAGAGTAGAACAATACCATATAATGTAGCAGTAATAATATCAACCTCACCCAGAGATCCTTTCTCGACTCCCTGCGAGAAAGCAATCCCCGAGCCATATATACAGGTCTCATCACAGGTATCCAGTTCTAAATTGTATCAATCAGGATACAACTCCGAGTGTCCTTTACCGTAGGACCGGCTATCGATAGAAGTGTTCTTCCCTGCAGGGGTGCACCAACTTACCCAACACGCTAGATTAACTTCGGCCGGACACAC
Source organism: Thinopyrum elongatum (assembly GCA_011799875.1). Classification (NCBI taxonomy): domain Eukaryota; kingdom Viridiplantae; phylum Streptophyta; class Magnoliopsida; order Poales; family Poaceae; genus Thinopyrum; species Thinopyrum elongatum. The sequence continues at coordinate 102,274,573 of CM022299.1, forward strand.
TTTCCTGGGTCATGCCCGGCCTCGGCCAAACGACACATCGCAACCCTACCTACAGCTCAGCAGAGAGGTCCCCGTCGGTCTATATCCTAAGCGCTCAGGGGTCATGGGCCATCGCCCTGTGCACTCCGGGTCGGTGTGTGCAGGGTCGGGACGAGCACCACCTCAGTCCTGGATGGTACTGGCCCGGCCCGGCCACGAGGCTGAACTGGACGTCTGACAGAGCTTTCGGCTGATGCATACGATGCAGAACGCCCATACTATGCCCACGTGATGGTTAGTGCTATCAGACCAGAGGCCTGCTCGGATCAAATATCCAAATCGCTAGGACTAGGGGCTTGCGGTAACGAGCAGAGACTCACGAAAGATGTGACCCCGTCGCCCCGTCTCGAGGACTTGCGGCAAGGGTTAAGAATGCCCGGCCGCGCCTCTTATTCACCACTCGGGCACCACACTGGCAACCCGCCTTCACATCACACGCGGGTACCCCTCAGGGTCGACCCGCCTTTCCAAGTAACATTGTAAAGTCCAAGTATCTGTGTGTCCATAACATCAGGGAATCCGAGGTATCACCCTCATTGAATTCCCACTCGATGTATCCGTCAAGGTGAACTAGGAGGAATCACCCTCACTGGGTCCACACTTGAGGTGTTGTACGACAGCGTCGTTATCGGAAGCGGTGAAGGAGGAATCACCCTCGATGACCACGACCGAATAACTACTCTACAGAGTTAACATCAGAAGTGCTACATGAGGTTTCACCCTCGACACTCGATAGTAACGCTGCAGTGTCGTTACAACTAAGGGGGGGGGGTGATGTGCGGTGTCGGGGCCTGGTCTTCAATCCCGTTGATCGGGTCTTCTGACGATCCAGCGCGGCAGTCGGGATAAGTGGGGTCACTGATAGGTCTCTACCCAGCCTAGACTAAACAGTTTAGGATATGTAGGTAATTATCAACAGCAGGTTACAATGAACAGGCTATGCATCAGAATAGGTAAAGCAGCAGCAGTAGCAGCAATTCTAATGCAAGCATGGGAAATTAGAATGGGCGATATCGGGATGATCAAAAGGGGGGGCTTGCCTGGTTGCTCGGCGGCAAGGGCAAGGTCGTCTATGGTGTCTTCGGGCTCCGGAGCTGCGTCGGTCTCGGGGACGACGTCGGGGTCGGGGGCTATCGAGAGAGAAGAGGGGGAGGAAACGGTATAAATATATAGCAAACATGAGCATGACAAATACGATACACGGTGCTAGGGGTAGTCTAACGCAGCATCACACGTAACAGACGGAGCGGGAGAATATCTGACGATATTTCCCGGGTCTTTGGAATTATCGGACAGAGGATAAGAGGGGAACGGTTGCAAGTTCGGATAGTTAGGGACGCGTGACGGACGAACGGACCGCGTATTCAGATTCGTCTCGTCGTTCTGAGCAACTTTCATGTACAAAGTATTTTCATCTGAGCTACGGATTATTTTATATGATTTTCTAAAGTTTTTATTAATTTCTGGAATTTAATTAATTATTTAAATTAACATTATCCGAAACAGTGTCTTGCTGACGTCAGCATGACGTCAGGACCAGTGGGTCCCACCTGTCATAGGCTGTTAGGTTAATTAGTGATTAACTAATTAAATTACTGTTCAATTAACACTAACTACTTAATTAAATTAACCTAATCAGGATTAATTAACTAATTAATTAATTAATTAGTTTTTAATTTTTTTTTTAATTCTTTCTGGCCGTGGGCCCCTATGTCAGTGGGCTGGGCGGACATGTCCGCGGCGTGCACGTCTGGGCGCCGGACATTTCCGGAGCGTGCCCATTTGGGACCGGACATGTCCGGTGCCCAAATGCACCGCGGCGCGGACGGGGGGGGGGGGGGGGGGCGCGGACGGCGGCCGCGGCAAGTCGGCGCAGGGGTGAGCGGGCGCCCAGGGGCCGGTCGCCGCGGATGGCGCGCGGCGGCGCGGCGAGGGTGAGCGCGAGATGGGGGGGGCGCGGTGCGCGCGGCGAGCGCGGGCGTGCGACGCGGTAGGTGAGCGGGACGGGGGCAGGGAGGAGGAGGCCGAGGGCCTCACCGGCGCTGTAGGGCTAGGGCAGCGGGCGCGGGGACGACGGCGGGATGGTGGTGAGAGGCGACGGCGTCGACGGCGACGGGGTCGGGGTCGGGCGAAGCGGCGGTCCGGCGAGGGCGGGGCGAGCGCGCGGGCGCGGTCTTCGGCGAGGGGAACGAGCGGCGTCGGCGTTGGCGAGGGGAGCGGCGACGGGGGCGGCGGCGGCGTCGGGCGCGGTCGGCGCGTCGAGGGCGCGTCGGGCCTGCGCCCGATCTGGATCGGGGGGGGAGTGAGCGAGAGGGGGGGGGTGGGGAGCGGCTAGGTTCGGCCCGAGGGGATAAGAGTGGGGGGGTGGGCCGGCATGGGCCAGCTGGGCTGGGGCCCAGTTGGGCCACGGGGGGGGGGGGGGGGGGTTTCTTTTTCTTTTCTCTTTTATTTATCCATACCCTGTTTTGTAAATATTTAGGGCTCAATTGAACTTTGTAAAACATGTGACCTGGTCCATAAATACCAGTGCTTTATTCCCTAACACCTAAAATTAGTTTGGACAAAACATCATTTCTTATTTGTTTTAAATAAATTAAAAGGTCATTAAATATTATTTTCAGCCACTGTTTGAGGATGTTCAAGCCACTTATCCATTTTCAATAATGTTGGTTTCAATTTTAGAAGTGCCTCTGGAACGTTTGTTATTTATCTGACATTTTAGTTTATGATTTGAATAACTTCTATTTTCCACTTTCATTTAAATTCGAATTTGACTTAGGAGTTGAAATGCAATATGATGCTAATGATGATCATGCACTGTTAATCATGCTGACATGGCATAATCAAAAGGGTGATTACTGTAGTTAACCACTGGGGGTGTTACAATCGGCTTCTCCAGAACTATAAAATTTCAAAAAATTAATCGGTTTACTGATGGAATGACACACAAGATAGCGAAGTATTGTTTCGATAGTAGGTCTGATGGTGTTCTTCTTAATAGTTTGCCGTCCTGTGTGGCGTATGCTTTAATTAATGATTCACAATAAATTTTTTATTAATTAATATATAGGATGTTTTGAAAAACACTGAAAGTTATAATAGAAATCATTTGGTTGCACCACATGAAAATATAGAAACTTTCTATCATGATGCAATACATGACATGGTTGGCGCAGACGCAAATGAAAAATCCCCAAAGATCTCACAATTTGCTGGAAATCCTATAGCATCCTACTGTAGAAAAAAAATCATAGGATTTTTGAAGGGTTCAATCTTTGACATTTTGTAATCTCTGCGGGATTTCCTAGAAAAAAAATTATGGTCCTCGAAACTTAATGTGGAGAGGTGATATTAGCATAAATATCTGAGAGTCGAGGAAACTTATAGAATTTTTCTCGGCTAATATACAATTTTTATTTTGGGTCGAATATGTTGTTTCACGTCGGTGGCCCACCAAATGGGTGCATAGTTATTCGTCCTCCCGCCTCCTCCCTGATGTCAGCTCCTTCATCATCCTAATTGTTAGCTATCCCCCTCATGACGTGGCATTCATTTTGCAATGCACACATGAAGGCTTAATTAATACTGCTCACTGCATTAATTCATGGACTAGTTAAATCGAGAAACTTGTCTTTGGACATGGACAATCATATTCATGTGATCTGAGTATTTGTATTGAATTGTCTTATTCTTGGTAGTTACCCCATCATGGTGCATTGTTGTACAAAGGTGTTAATACGTCCAAAAGCTATCACGTTTACTTCTAGATTTATGATGTCTTTTCGTGTCATGCACTTATTTTATACTTATATTTTCATCTATTACATTACTTAATTTCAAGTATAACTGGTAGACATGACAATTTATGTGATCTCCCTAACAATGCCAATAAATAGAAAAGGCCCAAATATCAAAGAATATGATGACAAGAAACTCATACGCAAAGTACACTTACGGGGTGCAACAAGACGACACCACATGGTTTGTAGGGCCCACCAGTTGCTCCACTGCCCTCATCCAACCGTTATCGCTACCATTCTAGATTGAATACATCATAAGACTTCATTTATGGTTGTATTTATAGAGGAATGGGGGGGAGACGACCCACCAACAAAGAAATGTTCTTCGGGGACAAAATATTGCCCAACTCTCTTCTCCACCGGAATCCACGATAGATTGCAAAGGATTGGTTTGTACCCATGGTAATGATAATCCACATATCCTCCACGATGATCGCATAATGTGTGAGTAGTCCATCAAGACTATGGGGGTTATGTAGTAGTAGACATGTCGATTTCTCCCTCATTTGCTTGGATCTAGGATTATTTGTGATTCAGCTAAAGTGATACTATTATGGTTGTGCCATAGATACATTGTTATTTTAACAAGGATGTGTAATGATTGAGAGTTACATCTTGGTCCTATCATTGAGTCTTATACCCTTTATAATTACATTGGATGAGTGTCCATCAATTGACTCCATCATGCTATTATGGGATGATATATTATGTGCATGTATTAATGTATTTGGCATGGGTTTGCATGGACTTCATTGGCCCCTCATTTCGTGTAATTCGTGAAAACCCCGAGAAGGAAATAATAGTGTGACAAAAGCTATGTCATGTTTTGCTTTGCGCCTATCATTAGTAGTACATGGCAGCATCCTTTTTGGTTAGCCAACAAAATAAATAGCTGAAGAAAGAGAGAGAGAGAGAGAGAGAGAGAGAGAGAGAGTGAGAGAGAGAGAGAGTGTGTGTGTGAGAGAGAGAGGTTGTGAAACTATTGAACTCCTTGCTGCTTATCTCTTAAAATTGTTTTTATTTTATGTGACAACCATTTTTTTTATAAGTCAGTTAACTGAGAAATGGATACCTGAAGCTTTTGCTTGCACACCCACTTATTAGTTTATCTTGTTTTAGGTTAAAGGAGAAAAGTCAACCTACACTTCCATGTGTTTGGTACTCATTGCGGTGCTATTTTCTAGACAATAATCATCTCGTGCAGCGTACGCATCGGTGATCCCGATAGTGCACCTAATGAGAGATTTACATTGAATCTCGGATCGAGGTAATACCATACTTCCTGCTTGTCTGGATTGATTTCTCTAGACTCATATGAGAACTATGGTTTATGTGTACAAGGGGGTTCGGTCGCTAGATCATATGTGGTGTATGAAGCTGAGATGATATGTACCAATTCGGGGGAGGGGCGGGGTGGGGGGGGGGTATCTGCCACACCTTATGTACCTACCCATGGCTACTGTTGCATGAGTCCCGAGTCGGTTGATACATGCATTACAGTAGACCTACTATAGATGGAAAATAGAGTCATTGTATTGTACGTCGAGGTGGCGATGCGCCCTCTAACATCTGAGGACCTTGAGGAGCAGGCCAAGGCCACCCTGTGGTTGTTGGGCTTCTTCCATCCTCCATGGCTATACTCAATGGAACCAGTGGGCATGGATCGTGACTCATCTATTATATATAAAAAGTACTTAATGGGTTAATCGGAATAAAGAGAATTATGATAGAAATTTCCACAAAAATTAGAAACATCTAACCTTTAATTGAGTTTATCATAAAACTACAACCGTTTGATCATAATATAATTATAGAAAATTACCCATCAATACCATCATCAATGAGGCACCTCCTATATGCTAAACTTATTTGCCCGTTTATTCATGTCACACCCTGGATTTTGGCCCTTTCTTTTTCTTTTGATTTTCTGAGGATTTTGCTTGAGATTTCTTTTTCCTTGGCTCTGTGGTTTGCAAACTTGGGAAGATCATCTCTTCCTAGTATCCAAGTGGATTGTCATCTTCAAAACCATTCCAAGACCTTGTCATTTCCATCTTCGCCCAATCTTTTACTTGGGAATATTCCTTTTTCTATTAAAGGAATGACCCTGTTTGCTCTAGATTGTGAAGCAACCTATATTTCCGTCTTGCACAAAATTCTCAAATAATTCTCATAATTTTTTTGATCATATATGCCCCAAATATGTCCAAACTTTCCTTGCCTAGCAAAAATATAATTGACAAATATTCATTCTTCAATTCTGTCCAGTGTGGCCTTTTGTGAAGGAAGTGCCACCTAGATTTTCTTGATTGCTCCCAAACTTTTTGGGCATTCCCTCATATCCAAATCAATGCCACATGGAAAAATTAAACTACATTTTCCTAGTTAATCTTCCTCAGCAAATTTCCAAAGTTTCTATCAGATGGAAGCCTTTGTGAAGGAAGTACTAGCTAGGGTAATCCAAATGAGTTGAAATTTTGCAATGCCCTTCATGTGCTCATATCTATGTGAGCACACCATCCAATCTTTGCTTCTGTCAATATTTTTAGGTTGTGAAGCCAGTATATTTTATATTGGTTCATTTTTGCTGGAAATTTACCAGGACATGCTCCTGCCCATATCACTCATCTCCACCAAATTTGGGATCATTTCATTAATCCATTTTCCCTCTATAATTTCTCAATATTCTGTCCAGAGAGGACCATTGTGAAGCTAGTACCACTTTGGCTTGTCCAAATGGTATGAAACTTTAAAGTGTATTCTCCTAGCTAAATCATCAGGATACACCAAGTTTCATCCCAATCCAACACTCCTAGTGAGTGCTACTTCCAGATCTTTTTTCTGGACCAGATTGGGCAGTTATGAAGCAACTATATCAAATATTGGTCCAATGCATCTCATAATTCACAGGATGATAGTCTTTCCTATCCCTAATCCCTGTGACATCTTGTTTTATCATCTAGCCATCTCTGTTCACCACAACATCTTGCCAAAGTTGGCTACAGCAAACTTTCAGTGAGGCCTCCCATCAAACTAGAGCTCCTTTCTTTGATCTATCAACTCTAGACTGTCACAGGGAGTAAGGATAACACCCCAGACAAGCAATCATTTCTGATCCTATCCCTACCATTCTACGTGGTGACCATGCGTTTGCACGCCTGTGCACGCGCTCTGCGTGCTATGGGCGCGCTCTGTGCAACGGGACGCATCGGTCCTCTACTTCCCGGTGGTTCTTGCGTGTCCCTGAGTGCCCAAGTGACCTCTCCTTCCCTCCTGTCCACGTCTAGCCCCTGTTCACCGCCAGCAGCGTCCTCACCGGCGCTATTTGCCGCGCGTCCATGGGAGAACAATGGTCATTCGGCTCTGTTCGCGCCTCGGCCTCTTCCTCCCCGTGCCCTTGGCACTTTGCTCTGCCCCCTGACCTCCTCTGCTCTCTCCCGTCCCGTCCACGCCCACGTCCTATCCCTGCCGGAGCATTGGCCGGACTCTCGTGGTGGACTCCGGCCACATGCATCTTGCCCCGGCTATTTAAGCCGTGCCCGAGCCCCTCCGAGCCATCCATCAGCTTCACCACACTCCTAGAAACCCGCCCAGCCACTTCCCCGAGATCGAGCCCCTCTCCTCCTCGCTCATTGCCGCCATGGCCGCCGGCCTCCTCCTCCTAAATTCCAGCAAGCCGGAGCTCCTCCCTCAACTCCACAACCACCAGAGGAACCCATCCAGCCCGTGGAGACTCCCCGCCGTTGCCCTCCTCCTCCGGCGACTCGAGGCGCCGTAGCCAGTTTCGGCCGAAGCTGCCGTCCGCCATGGCTGCGGCTCTGCCCGTTCCGAAGCCTGCCGGCGAGCGTGTAGCATCCAGGCGTGGTCGGCTCATCCTCGCAGTCACTCCGGCGGTCCAAGCTCTGCTGGAGGTGGCCGGAGTCGCCCGGGGCGGTCACCGGAGTGCGCGGCCTTCTCTGCCCGCGGGCGCTCGCGATGAAGAAGACGACGCCCGAGCCTGGGGACCCACCTGCCCGTAGTCCCACCCGTCAGCCGCACGAGGCACGCGCTGACGTGGATAAGTGAAGACGGGTTCACCAGAATACGCTTTCCGTCAGTGTAAACGTACTATACTTCTTCTTCGTACCCAAGTTCGCTTTCCCCTTTGGAAAGCGTATTCTCCTGAATGCGCCTTCTGTTTTACCCCGACGGCCGAATCCTTTATATTGTGAACGTTCGTTAGTTAGCCGCAGAAATGAATAGTTTTATTTATTTTCTGCCTAACGAACGAACGTCCATATCTCCGCGACCGTAACTCCAAATCAGGCGATTCCAAAGCCCACGTATTTGTCTCGTCGAGCCCGTTCTGTTGGTGCCATTTTAATTATGTTGTCATATATTGAAAATGACTATTTTGCCCTTGCCCTTATCTAGCCCCCTCCGAGAGAAACATTTCCGGCGAATCCTTCCGCGATTTCATCGTACTTCCTCCCGGAGAATCCTTCACCCCCAGGAAAGCCACGACAGCCACTTACATGATGGTCTTGCAGTAGCCATGATTTTCAACCTGAATATTTAAATAAGTTGTGCATGCTAATATTTTTAATGCTTTATTTGTGCTTGTGAATCCATGCTCATCTATGCCATGTTTATGTGCATCTAGTTGGTTAAAGAATTACTTGCTAAGGTTATTATCATGCTTTGTTCTTGCTATTATTTCGTACTAGTGATAATGATATGCTCATCATCGCCTGTTATGAAAGTACTTGTAATATTCATGATCATCACTACGCCATGCTCAGTTGCATCTCATAGAGTAAATGCTTTATTATTGATACTGTGATTCATATGGTTATGGTTCCCATCCATGTTCATGTTGTTATCATGTTCATATACATCATGCTATTTTATTATGACGCAACATCATTCAAGTTTAACCGGACTTTAATCAAACTTGAACACCTGTTGGCTGAGTCATGGTTCCACCAAGTCGAGCTGACCAGTGTAGCCACACTTGCCTTGTGGGGGGGGTCCTAATTGGGTCTATTGCCATGCCTCTCGCCGGTGCCTCCAACTAGGAAAGATTATGTGCACACGCTACCCTGATCAGGTAGGTGGCCATAAGCCTTGTGTGCCCGTAGTTGGTATTGAGCGCTCTTGTCCCCATTTGGGACCATTTTTATTTTGCCACGACGGTGGCCGTTGGGTGTCACGAGGTGACATCGGGGCCACCCATGACTTAGCCCAAAGAGGAGTTTGTCGGAGTGGCCGGGAGAGTGTCATGCAGTAGATCGGTTTTGTCGGAACGCCGTTGGTCCACCCGAATGGGAGCACGAGGCCTTGGGTTTCGTGGTGTGGGTATAGTGTACTAACCTCTGCAGAGTGTATAATCTATCGATAGCCACGCCCGCGGATATGGGCCCAGTTCGTAGTAGGTCACACTAGGGTCAACAGTAATAATAACTTGATTAATAAACAACCCTGGTTCAATGAGGAAAGAACTTGGTTGATCTTTATGTGATCGTGAGAGGATCACAGTGGTATCGTTGATACCGAAGGTGGTGGATATTTTTGGTGTCATGTGATGATCCCGGGTAAAGATCAAGCTCCTTGTGGTCTTGTGGTCACTACGGTATTGTTAATACCAAACTTGGTTGAACCTGAGATGATTGTGTGATGTCCGCGATGGTAAGTTGATGCATATGGTGGTTACGCGGTAACCCCCAAGAAGAGTAAGTTGAATCATGATAGTTTAAACATGCTGCATGCCGGTATCGTCTTGCTCATACTTATGCCATGCTCATCTCATATGGTTTTAGTTGTGCTATGGTTAACATGTTCACGCCATGCTCATGCTGCTCTAGTGGTATCATGTTCATCATTGCTAAGTAACCTGTAAATGCCATGCTGTTGTTTGTCTTGATTGCTTTTGGTTGTTGTGAGCTTGCGAGTACATTCAAAGTACTCACCTGGTGTGTCATGCCAGTTTGCAGGTCATGCCATATTTGCTTGCTTGACGAGGATCCCGAGTTTGCGAGCTAAGATACGCGTTCCACCCAGAGTCCCTGTCGAGTGGAGTCCATCGATGTCGCCGTGTTCCGCTGCTAGAAGTTATTTCGCTGCTTCGAGTTATTCTGCTGCTAGCATAGAGCTACATTCGCAGGCATAGTGTCGCCGTGCCGAGATATTCCGTTGTACACTCGAACCTTTCTACCCCAAGTATTTGTAATAAAGAGTTGATTTGTTTTATGCCAAGCAGTGCCGTATTTCAGAAGACTTGATCTCTGGGCTGAAATAGGGGTGTTCCGGTTCCTCTGAGCCGGAGTGCCACAGTTCAATCTCACAAAAAAATCACCCATATGTTCTCTCTCCTGCACGTCCAGCAATGCCCATAAGCCAATCCCCAAAGCAAAGCCGATCAACCGTGGCTCTGCGATGTCTTCTTTTCCCAATAGGCATCCACCCCAATCACAGCCAATATATCTCAATCACCGTCTTTACCACTCATATTAAAGCAGATCACGGCCGACATTACAAAGCTATTGAAAATCCACAATTTTCTAACCATAATTTATTTTTCTGATGTTGCTCTCCCATGTTTGTCTAGCAAGGTTACTTCAACCCTAATATATTTTTCTGTAGTTATGGTCTCACGTTTGGCATGTAAAGCTGGAGCAAGGCAAGCTGCAACCGTCACCTCCCCGGCATCTTCTCTGAAACCTCAAGATGCGTGTCCTCCATGTCTCGCGATCTCCTCATATTGGGTGCTTCAAAGGGGTATCCAACATCCAGCCGTGAACGTACCATGACATAACATTCGACTGATTGGTGGCCGGCCAATCGATCTAGCCACCATGCACTCTCATGAAGGCAGCTAGCATAATTTGATGCTTATCTGGCTGCTAAGATTCTGAATAAACGTGAGTACATATATACATGCACGCGTTGTTCCTTAACGTGTGGCCTGCAGTAGTGCGCAGCTATTTAATTTGACGGCAAGCAATATTTCTACGAAGGCTCTTCTCATAGGTACGTATGTACACACATAACTATAGTAGTATACCGCACACATCCATTGATCATTGCATGAAGCATTAATTAATACCGTAATTTTGTCTTCTGTCTTTTCACACAGACCTAAATTTTATTTTGCACATTCAAAGGTGTACACCTAAGATGTCCTGTTAGCTCTGCAAGTAACAATATTGGATCGATGTATCTTTCTACAATACACTATGTAGTGACATGCTGAAATACTGCTTGTAAGGTTCAGTTAAGACAAGAGCTCTGTTTCCTCAGTGGTGTATTCTATTCAGGATGCCATGCTTCAAAGATTCCATCAATTCTGATGATTTGTATTTATGTCAGAATCTGAATGACAAATAGTTGATAAAGAAATATTTATGTGTTATTCGGACCAGTTGCGAAATAAGTACCAGCGACTGCACTTTAATCAAGGAAATATGCACATGTTAGTTTGTTTTATTTTATATATTACATCGATAATATCTCATTCACTATATATGTGATTAGATAACTTTACACAGATAATGTTGGACATCACCCTACGCTTTACATTTATACTGACAAACTAGCGATGTTGTGATATTAACTTTATAAGCTACACAATTTGATGCTTGACATAAACATGCAAATATTTTCTATTGTGATTTTCAGGGTGATATATAGGCCACGAAGCACTAAAATATAATGAAGACTTACACACATGTTTGTGGTTGCTTTGAAATTTCTGTGAAATGTAGCAATTTGTATATTAATTCTGCTATATTTTTTCCTTACTTGCTGCTTCATTAGTACGAATACTTCATTTCTAATATTCTATGATGTTGCTCCTTACCAGCAAAGCTAATTTTTCATTTATTATCTATCATTCCAGTCCGCCAGATAATAATAGTTCGATGTACGTTTCAGTTTAATAAAAATCAATTGTAAGTTGTAACTGATGTGACGCTCAAATTTTCATGTAGTAAATCTCTCTAAAGGTGCAACTATACTAGCATGCTTATTATAAGGAGGACACTGATGGTGCAAAGGGGAGACAACAACGATATGATATTATGATGTGTCACCTTGGTAACTTAAATCGTTTGAAGTTTGAGTAACATATTTGTATCTCACAAAATGTGACTCTATTATTTGTTTTTGTTTAGAGCTACCATGTAGCTTATTTGGGACAAGTTCTTCTCATAGAATGTGTGTGGAATCAACAATAAAACTATACAATTGCGAAATGTTAACCAGCCTGGGTTTTAAATGTAAGCTGCACTTGATAATATGGACTTAGCTAGAGTGTTCATTTTGAATTATACATGTTAATTCAGTTTGTGCGTCAAGGAGCCGTAGATCCATACAAAGGTTGTTGGCAACCTCTATTTTTTGAAGAAAAAAAAACTGAGTGTGTCCTTACATTATCCGCTTTCCAATATATATGTGTTGATTCTGCACTTAGTTCTAATAACTTGTCAAAGGTAACGGTGAAAGTTGAAAGTTGTGTACAACCTTCACTCGATTCTAAAAGAACTTCGGGGAAATTTGTAGCTGATCCCGTCTTTCATCAACCTTTCTTAATATGTTACATTTCTCTATTCTTGTATATAAAAGTAAGTTTGTTTCTTTCATTTGAGTTGATTAGCACTAGTAGAAAACGGCCCATTTGTCCCGGTTCCAGAGGCCCATTAGCCCCGGTTCTGAAACCGGGACTAAAGGGTCGGGACTAAAGCCCAAAACCTTTAGTCCCGGTTCGCTTACGAACCGGGACAGAAGGGGCTCCACGTGGCCGCTGCGGGGAGCCCAGGCAGGAGGACCTTTAGTCCCGGTTGGTAACACCAACCGGGACCAAAAGACATCCACGCGTCAGCATTTGGCAGGAGCTGGGGTTTTTGTTTTTTGTTTTAATTGGGGGGGGAGGGGGGGTTGGAGGTTTTGGAGGGTTAATTTAGGAGTTTCATATTGTGTTAGCTAGCTAATAGAGAGAAGTGTCATCTCTTTCTCCGTGCTTGGTCGACGCTAGCTACTATACGTATAGAGAGAACTCGACACGCTAGCTAGTAAGCAAATGAAGGAACCATTAAGTACACAACATCGTCATGAACATATACAGAGAGAAGTGATCGACCTCTTTTTCTCCGAGAGATTGGTCGAACAACACGTTTTCGTATATCTATCCGACGCTACTAGCTACATATATACAATATAAGATCTCTTACAATCCCTAACATCTAATGTCAAATTCCACATGGTATTCTCCGGCTTTATTTGTGACGTGGTCAAGAAAGAATCCCGCCAATTCCTCTTGAATTGCTCGTATGTGATCACTTGGTAGGAGTTCATCCCGCATCTGCCACATCTAATTTGAAGAAGGGGGTCAATACATATATATGAATGAAACTCAACACAAATGATGGTAATAAAATAAAATTGTGAATATTATTGCTTACGCACTTCATATTGTTTTTCAGAGTAGCCCCGCTTAGAGGTCGTGGCGTTGTAGATGAACTCTCAAACGTAGTATCCACAACAATCATTCCCGGCTTCCTGCCACAAACACTTTACGAGAAATAGAGTTCAATCAAACTGATAATCAAGCATTACAAATGGTATTGATGAAACTAGAATCAATGGGAGATGCGCGGAACTAGCTAGTAGTACTTACTTTCGGGTGTGTAAATCGCAGCTCCCTCGGCAGTGCCGGAACAATTCCGGTGAACTCTTTCCAAACCTTGCCAGACAAAGAAAATAATTACTTGATATCAGGAAATGAACAAAGTTCCGATATGGTGCGGTAATGATCGATTGAACTTACTTCTGGAGCATTTTAGTCATGTCCGCATACTCCTGGGGATCTTTTCGTCTCGAGTCTAAGACGGTCACTACTCCCCGCTCAAGTTTAATCTCCAGCAGAATAAAGTGGAACATGCGCACGCATGCATAACTCATCAATTACATTACTATAACCTCGAGTAATAAGGGAAACCGAATATGCACAAGACAGTAACACTCACTTGAAGTTGTAAGGAAAGAGTATTTTCTCTTTGTTTTGATTTTTAAGCAACGATTGTAGCAAGTTGTCCTCGGTTTCTATGACATTCTTGTCAACCGTCCATTCATGTATGACATTTGGGTTAATGAACCCAATGTCATAGATTTGTGCTTTTCTGCATTCGACGATCTTCAATCTACATAATATAGTGAGGATAATTATATATACATGCAATGAAAGAGCTGAGCTCTGTATAGAGACTTAATTACAGAAGTAGTCCTTATAGACAGTAGCAAGTCACGAATGTTTTATCGAGGGCCTTTTGATTGTATAACTGGAATAACTCGTCAAATTCAATAGACAACTGATCCATTCCAATGAGGTCGTGCTATTCTTTAATTCTCAGCGTCAAAGTATCCTTCCCAGACTCGCTGCAGGTTTTCATGTACCATTCATGGAATCTTCGCATCATCGTTGTTAGAGGAGGATGATCAGGTTTGACGAGAGGCTGCCCGTACTGGTATCTGAATTCGTCCACCTCTAACATATCAAACTCTACATCATCACCAAGGTAATCTGCAGGATTGGTACCGGGCACCATCCCCGGATGATTAGCGACGAGATCGCTAGACACCTTGAGCGGGGGGCACGATTGGTTCGCCTGTTCGCCGAGCTGGGGAATTCTTTTCCCACTTCTTCGTTCTGCTAACCTTGCATCACTTGAAGTACTTCCAGACCGCCGCGCATCTCCATATGCCTTTTTAATAAAACGGACATAGTTGGAATCCGGCTGAGGCAGTGGTGGTCGCTTCATGGCATCGATAGTGCGCTTCGCTTTGACCGGATCTATCGTCTCCTTCGGAGGTGGAGGTTTCTTTGCAAAAAAGTCCCTCACTTCGGCACGAGAGATGTCCTCGTTTTCCTTCTCGGTCCTCTCATATGGTAACTTTTCCAGAGGCATGAGAGATGGACCGTATCTGAATTGCCTCCCGCCTCTGGCTGTACTGCTAGCTGCCGGAGCGGCGGTGTCTCTCTTCCGTCGTTGCTTACGAGACAAAGAAGGAGGCGGAGTGCTCCGACGCGCCGGAGGAGCCGGAGCGGCGGCGTCTGTCTTCCGCTGTTGCTGACGAGGCGGAGGAGGAGGCGAACTGCTCCGACGCGCCGGAGGAGGCGGAGTGCCCTCACGCGCCGGAGGAGCCGGAGAAGGAGGCGGAGTGCCCTGATCACTCGCCCGAAGGAGGAGGAGGAGGCGGAGTGCCTTGACTCGCCGAAGGAGGAGGAGGCGGAGGCGGAGTGCCCTGACTCGCCAGAGGAGGAGGAGGAGGCGGAGGCGTCTAGTTTGGAAGCTTGATGTACTCCTTCCGCCATAGACATGTAGTCCTCAGAGCATAACCCAGCTGATTCTCCCCTTCACCTGTAGGGTGGTCAAGCTCGAGCTCATTAAATCCCTCCATTACTTCATCCACCGTCACAATAGCATAGCCATGTGGAATCGGACAGCAGTGAAAAGTTCCGTCAGGTTGAGGAGGTGCAACAGAGCCGACAACCGCCTTCAAAGTGAGGTTTTGCCATTTCGTCATAAGCTGGCAATGTTGAGCCTCCGTGATAGTATCCACGGGGTAGCTAGGAGCCGTGAAATCAGGCTGACTGAGCTCCGTGGAAGCCACGCTGCTTCTACGCTGAGATGGTAGGGTAGCTTCTTGGGCAGGATCTTCGTGCCGCTGAGATGGTTGGCCGGCAGCTGCAAGTTCCTCTAGCTTTACTAGTCTTGCATTGAGCTTCTGCATTTCGCTTAGCTCCGCTTTCCTCTTTCTCTCCCGGCTTCTATAATCGCCTGCGCCGGCAAACCCAACCATCCACGGAATGGAGCCTGGTGTGCCACGTGTTCGTCCAGGGTGCTCAGGATTCCCGAGGGCCTCAGTCAGCTCGTCCTTCTCTCTGTCGAGAATGAACGTCCCTTCCTGCGCTGCGGTGATATACTTCTGAAGCTTCTTGACGGGTATTGCAAGTTGCTCGTCCGTCCAACGGCACTTCCCTGTTTCAGGGTCCAAAGTTCCCCCAACCCCGAAGAACCAAGTCCTTGAACGGTCTGGCCAGTTCAATGTCTGTGGTTCGACCCCTTTAGCAAGCAGGTCTTGCTCAGCTTTGTCCCACAACGGCCGGGCTTTGAGGTAGCCACTTAACCCCGTGTGATGGTGATACAGCTTCTTTGCAGCATTTATCTTGTTTGTCTCTGACATTTTCTTACTCTTGTCCGATGTCTTGTAGGCCACAAATGCGGGCCAGTGATCTCTTATCTTCTCAAATCGGGCGGTGAATTCTGAAGTCTTCCCTTTGTCGACAAACTTTGATTTCAACTCATTCTTCCACCTCCTGAATAGATCTGCCATCTTCTGAAGAGCACACGCCTTGACCAGTGGCTCTATAACTGGCTTATTCGGATCCGCCTCTGGCGGTAGGGTGAAATTTGCCTTCAGTGAGGTCCAAAGATCATCTTTCTGTCTATCGGTGACATAAGAAACTTCAGGGTCGTTGTCCTTAGGCTTATTCCATTGCTTGATGCTGATCGGGATGCTATCCCTAACAATAGCTTAGCACTGAGCACAAAATGCGTCCTTGGTCCGCTTGGGTTCAATCGGTAGGCCATCGTCCGCGAGTGATGTGATCGTGAAACTTTCATCCTGGCGCAACCTTTTCTTCGGGCCTCGTCTCATTACCGAAGTTTGGCTCGATCCGGAGGGTTATAAAAGAAGAAAGAAGAGTTAATATATGTACATACCAAAACAATTAATGCATCAATTAGCTAGTCAGCACAGGCTTAATTAATATATATACATCACCGGACTTTGCAACAGCTCCCTCCTCCGTTCGATCACCGGAGTCGTCATCATGGTCTCCTTCTTCCTCCGGCATTCGGTCACCGGAGCCATCATGATCATGTCCTTCCTCCTCCATTATTCGATCACCGGAGCCGTCATCCTCTCCTTCCTAACCATCAGTGTCGTTGAGAAACGACAAGACATCACCTCCGCCGAGGATTATGTCCCCCAACAACTGTTCTTGTTCCAAGTCTCTTTGCTCCATAGTTTCTGCAAATATTATAACATGGCAATTAATATACAAACATGAGAGATGAATACATTAGTGGCAAACATAGACCTAGCTAGCTAATCACAACAAGGAATCATATTAGTGGCCTCGACGCTTCTACGGTTTGGGGTGTCCTCGACAATGCTTCTAGGGTTTGCGGTGGCCTCGACAAAGCTCTTTTAACTTGGTAAATTTGGGTGGCCTTGACGCTTCTAGGGTTTGGGGTGGCCTCGGCAACGCTTCTAGGGTTTGGTCGGGCGAGAGGGGGTGATTCTCTTAACCTTTAAGGGATTTTAACAAAATGGCGCCATTCTGGATGTGCAGAAAATGGTCCATATTTTTCCTGATCTCATCTACCCTTCTATATGTCACGTTGTCTAGTGTCAAAGGATTCAAGAAAACCATGGCTTCATCATTAGCCGGAAGTAACAGGCGCATAATGGTACGAAGCTCTCCAAAATTGTTTTGAAAAGGAGTCTCGGATAGGATAATTAGTTTTTTGGTACGAAGTTCAGCAAGAGCCTTCAGAATATCGCTATTTGGAAGGCCTTTGCTGAAATTCATACCAAAAAGCGAATTATTCTATCCGGAACTCCGTTCCAAAACAACTTTGAAGAGCTTCGTAGCATCATACGCCTGTTACTTCCGGCTAATGATGAAGCCATGGATTTCTTCAATACTTTGACAGACAACGTGACATATAGAAGAATATATATATAGATGAGATCAGAAAAAAATTGGATCAACTTGTGCACATCCATAATGGAGGCATTCTTGATAAATCTATGGCAAAAGTCAAACTTTGACATATGATCAAATATTGTTGCATATGTCAAAATTCAAACTTTGACATATGATCAAACTTTGACATATGATCAAATATTGCATATGTCAAAATTCAAACTTTGACATATGATCAAACTTTGATATATGATCAAATGTTGCATATGTGAAAATTCAAACTTTGACATATGATCAAACTTTGATATATGTCCACCGCGATATAAAATGATACATAGACTTGTTCGGGCGAGAGGGGGTTGATCGACGTCCCCCCTCATGTCGAAGTTACCGGAGTTTTCTTCTAATGGTTTGGGTGGCCTCGAGAATTTGTCGGGAAGGGGCGGGAGGGGGTAGGAGATAGACAACGCTTTTTTTCTAGGGTTTGGGTGGCCTCGAGAGTTGGTCGCCCGGTATATCGAGAGGGGGGTTGAACATTTTACCTTAGTAATTTAGAAAAAAAATGTTATCGGGGAGGGGGTATACCGACCCCCCCTCCTGTCGAAGTTATCGGGGAGGGGGTATATCGACAACGACATACATACATGGAAAAAATGTTATCGGGGAGGGGGTATATCGACCCCCCCCCCCTCATGTCGAAGTTATCGGGGAGGGGGTATATCGACAACGACATACATACATGGAAAAAAATGCTATCCATCTATACATACATAGCCACATACATATATACATGGAAAAAAATGCTATGAAAAAAAATACATATATGAACAAAAAATGCTATGAACAAAAAAATTAATACACATATGAACAAAAAAATTACATATATGAACAAAAAAATGCTCTGAACAAAAAAATTAATACATATATGAACATCCATACATACATATAGCCACATACATACATATATACATTATATATATATGAACAAAAAATTCATCATATAAAAAATAATGAACAAAAAAATGATATGAACAGAGCCGGGGCGGCGGCGGCTCAGAGCGGGGGCGGCCGGCGACGGCGACGGCGGGGGCGGCGAGGGCGTCGGCGAAGGCGACGGTGGGGGCGGGCTGGGGCAGGGGCGTGGCCGGGCGCGCTCGGGGGCGGCGGAAGGCGTCGGCTGGCGAGGGCGACGGCGGGGGCGGCGCGCGAGGGAGCCAGCGACGGCGTCGGCTGGCGAGGGTGACGGCGGGGGCGGCGCGCGAGGGAGCCGATGACGACGGCGACGGTGGGGGCGGGCCGGGGCGCAGGGTCTACGGGCCTAATCTCACACTGCTATGCCTATGGGTCTACTGGGCCTGCTGCGGGCCTGAATCCTGGCCCAACTAGCTAGGTTTCTAGTCGTATTCAGGTCGTGATGGCCCAGTAGACGTCATTTTTTTTCTTCTATTTTTTTGTTTTCTTTTTTACTTTTGTTTTGTTTCTACTTACAGCTAAATACTTACAGTTTTTCAGTGGTTCTTTTTTGCTTTTAGGTCACAAAAATTATAAACTTTCTGTTAGTACCATTAGTTTTCAAATTTAAATAGTTTAAATTTGAATTCTTTTAAATTTGTGTGAATCACTAGTTTGTGAATAACTTTACTACAAAAATAGATTTTTGAGTGATTCTTTTTCCTGCTATTTAATATTACCGTGTTTTATCATTATATTCAATTTGGTAATTTTTAGGTTATTTGAAATGTCTGTTTTAATCAAAAACAGATTTTGTTATTTTAGTTTGCTATTAAAGTTTCTAACAAAAAAAGTCTTTATATATGAAAATTCTTTTTGCTATTAATGTTTTGAACAAAAAATACTTTGATAATTTTAGTTGCATAAATTTTAGATAATTTTAGTTTCAAAATACTAGAGGTTTATAAAAGCTTTTTAGTTGATTCTTTATGCTATTGAAGAATATTATAGTTTTATTTTAGTTGATCATAACAGAATATTTTAATTGATTATTTTTAGTTTCATAAAAGTTTTCTAGTTCATTCTTTTTGCTATTAGTTCATTCTTTGAGCTAAATGACCCTGAATTTGAAAAGCACTACAAATGAACTCTGAAAAGGTTGAAAGTTGGCATGGTATCATCATTTCACCCACATAGTATGTGCTAAAAAGTTGAGAGGGTTACGGCAAAAACTGGATGCACTTCTTGTACAAAATAGACAAGATCTTTCGAAGTATCAAAGTTTCGGACGAAAACTCATCTGTTACAAAGGGATTTCATTTTTTTGAACTTATTTGAACTCCAGACTTTTTATGTGTTCAAAATGCACCATTCAAAGCCACATCATCAATTTTCAACCTTTTCTGACTTCATTTGGTATTTTTCACGCATTTACTAATTTTTTTGAGCTAAATGACCCTGAAATTGAAAAGCATTACAAATGAACTCTGAAAAGGTTGAAAGTTGGCATGGTATCATCATTTCACCCACATAGCATGTTATAAAAAGTTGAGAGGGTTACGGAAAAAACTGGATGCACTTCATGTACAAAACGGACATTCTCTTTCGAAGTATCAGGGTTTCGGACGAAAAATCATGTGTTACAAAGGTATTTCATTTTTTTGAACTTATTTGAACTCCAGACTTTTTTTGTGTTCAAAATGAACCATTCAAAGCCACATCATCAATTTCAACCCTTTAAGACGTAATTTGGTATTTTGCATGCATTTAATGATTTTTTAAAGCT
Source organism: Thinopyrum elongatum (assembly GCA_011799875.1). Lineage (NCBI taxonomy): Eukaryota > Viridiplantae > Streptophyta > Magnoliopsida > Poales > Poaceae > Thinopyrum > Thinopyrum elongatum. The sequence continues at coordinate 102,294,899 of CM022299.1, forward strand.
AAATGACCCTGAAATTGAAACGCACTACAAATGAACTCTGAAAAGGTTGAAAGTTGGCATGGTATCATCATTTCACCCACATAGCATGTTATAAAAAGTTGAGGGGGTTACGGCAAAAGCTGGATGCACTTCATGTACAAAACGGACAATCTCTTTCGAAATATCTGGGTTTCATATGAAAACCCATCTGTTACAAAAGGCATTTCATTTCGTCACATGTAACTGCAGTGATATTCTAGATCAAAGGCATCATGATAATAGTAGTGAAGAGAAAGTCTTCACTTTTTCTTCGCTTGTGTCCTTTGCTTATTGCGCCGTAACCATGGATAATCTTCATCGTTTAACAGGGTGCTTGGGTCAGCCTTGACTTAGAAAGGATGAATTTCATGAAACTTTTCATAATCTTCAGACATGTCTGTCTTGCCCTCCACTCCCACGATGTCTCTTTTTCCTTAAAGAACTATGTGGCGCTTTGGCTCATCGTATGATGTATTCGCGTCCTTATCTTTTCTTTTTCTCGGTTTGGTAGACATGTCCTTCACTTAGAAAACCTGCGCCACATCATTGGCTAGGACGAATGGTTCGTCTGTGTACCCAAGATTGTTTAGATCCATTGTTGTCATTCCGTACTGTGGGCCTACCTGTACCCCGTCTCCTGACAGATTGACCCATTTGCACTGAAACAAAGCGACCTTAAAATCATGTCCATAGTCAAGTTCCCATATGTCCACTATGTAACCATAATATGTGTCGACCTTTCCCCTCTTGGTTGCTGCATCAAAGCGGACACCACTGTTTTGGTTGATGCTCTTTTGATCTTGGGCGATCGTGTAAAATGTATTCCCATTTATCTCGTACCCTTTGTAAGTCAATACAGTCGAAGATGGTCCCCTGGCCAACGAGTACAGCTCATCAGAAACAGTGTTGTCACCCATGAGACGTGTTTGCAACCAACTGCTGAAAGTCCTGATGTGTTCACATGTAATCCAGTCGTCACACTGCTCCGGGTGTTTGGAGCGCAGAATATTCTTGTGTTCATCGACATACGGGGTCACCAAGGTAGAATTCTGTAGAACTGTGTAGTGTGCTTGAGACCAAGAATGCCCGTCCCTACATATTATTGAGTCCGCTCCTAGCGTGCCTTTTCCAGTCAGTCTCCCCTCATACCGCGACTGAGGGAGACCAATCTTCTTAAGGTCAGGAATGAAGTCAACACAAAACCCAATGACATCCTTTGTTTGATGGCCCATGGAGATGCTTCCTTCTGGCCTAGCGCGGTTACGAACATATTTCTTTGAGACTCCCATGAACCTCTCAAAGGGGAACATATTGTGTAGAAATACAGGGCCCAGAATGGCAATCTCGTCGACTAGATGAACTAGGACGTGCGTCATGATATTGAAGAAGGATGGTGGGAACACCAGCTCAAAACTGACAAGACATTGCGCCAGATCACTCCTTAACCTTGGTAGAATTTCTGGATCAATCACCTTCTGAGAGATTGCATTGAGGAATGCACATAGCTTCACAATGGCTAGTTGAACGTTTTCCGGTAGAAGCCCCCTCAATGCAACCGGAAGAAGTTTCATCATAATCACGTGGCAGTCATGAGACTTTAGGTTCTGCAACTTTTTCTCTTCCATATTTATTATTCCCTTTATATTGGACGAGAAGCCAGACTAGACCTTCATACTGAGCAGGCATTCAAAGAAGATTTCCTTCTCTTCTTTGGTAAGAGCGTAGCTGGCAGGACCTTCATACTGCTTTGGAGGCATGCCGTCTTTTTCGTGCACACGCTGCTGGTCCTCCCGTGCCTCCGGTGTATCTTTTGTCTTCCCATACACGCCCAAGAAGCCTAGCAGGTCACGCAAAGATTCTTCGTCACGTGCATCACGTCGATTGCAGAGCGGACCTCTAGGTCTTTCCAATAGGGTAGATCCCAAAATATAGATTTCTTCTTCCATGTGGGTGCGCGTCCCTCAGCGTCATTCGAAACAGATAGTCCACCGGGACCCTTTCCAAAGATTACTTGTAAATCATTGATCATAGTAAGTATGTGATCACCGGTACGGACGGCGGGCTTCCTCCGGTGATCTGCCTCACCTTTGAAATGCATGCCTTTCTTTCGACATTGATGGTTGGTCGGAAGAAATCGACGATGCCCTAGGTACACATTCTTCCTGCATTTGTCCAAATATATACTTTCGGTGTCATCTAAATAGTGCGTGCATGCGTGGTATCCCTTATTTGTCTGTCCTGAAAGGTTACTGAGAGCAGGCCAATCATTGATGGTTACAAACAGCAACGCATGTAGGTCAAATTCCTGCTAGTCTTGCTCATCCCACACACGTACACCTTTTCCATTCCACAGCTGTAAAAGTTCTTCAACTAATGGCCTTAGGTACACATCAATGTCGTTGCAGGGTTGCTTAGTGCCTTGGATGATAACTGACATCATAATGAACTTCTGCTTCATGCACAGCCAAGGAGGAACGTTATAGATACGTAGAGTCATGGGCCAGGTGCTATGATTGTTGCTCTGCTCCCCAAAAGGATTAATGCCATCCGCGCTTAAACCAAACCATACGTTCCTTGCGTCACCTGCAAAGTCCCCCCACTTTCTCTCGATTTTTCTCCACTGCGACCCGTCAGCGGGTGCTCTCAACTTCCCGTCTTTCTTACGGTCCTCTTTGTGCCATCGCATCAACTTGGCATGCTCTTTGTTTCTGAACAGACGTTTCAACCATGGTATTATAGGAGCATACCACATCACCTTGGCAGGAACCCTCTTCCTGGGGCGCTCGCGGTCAATATCACCAGGGTCATCTCGTCTGATCTTATACCACAATGCACCGCATACCGGGCATGCGTTCAAATCCTCGTACGCACCGCGGTAGAGGATGCAGTCATTAGGGCATGCATGTATCTTCTGCACCTCCAATCCTAGAGGGCATACAACCTTCTTTGCTGCGTACGTACTGTCGGGCAATTCGTTATCCTTTGGAAGCTTCTTCTTCAATATTTTCAATAGCTTCTCAAATCCTTTGTCAGGTACACCATTCTCTGCCTTCCACAGCAGCAATTCCAGTGTGGTACCGAACTTTGTGTTGCCATCTTCGCAATTGGGGTACAACCCTTTTTTGTGATCCTCTAACATGCGATCGAACTTCAACTTCTCCTTTTCACTTTCGCATTGTCTCTTTGCATCAACAATGACCCGGCGAAGATCATCATCGGGCACATCGTCTGGTTCCTCTTGATCTTCAACTTCCCCCGTTGCAGCATCACCGTATTCAGGGGGCACATAGTTGTCATCATCCTCTTCTTCTTCGATGTCTTCCATCATAACCCCTATTTCTCCATGCTTGGTCCAAACATTATAGTGTGGCATGAAACCCTTATAAAGCAGGTGGGTGTGAAGGGTTTTCGAGTCAGAGTAAGACTTCGTATTCCCACATATAGGGCATGGACAACACATAAAACCATTCTGCTTGTTTGCCTCAGCCACTTCGAGAAAATTATGCACGCCCTTAATGTACTCAGAGGTGCGTCTGTCACCGTACATCCATTGTCGGTTCATCTGCGTGCATTATATATAATTAAGTGTGTCAAAAACCATTACAGAACATTATGAATTGATAAGTGACCAAATTAATAGAAGTTCATCATCACGTTAAAACCAAAGTACATACATAGTTCTCATTGAACAACATATAGCTGTCCAGAGCATCTAATTAAACCATACATTGAAACTATCTAAAACATTTCAATGCAACAACAAATGCGATCATAATCACAACTAAGGTAACAATTGATCCAACGGCATAATGATACCAAGCCTCAGTATGAATGGCATATTTTCTAATCTTTCTAATCTTCAAGCGCATTGCATCCATCTTGATCTTGTGATCATCGACGACATCCGCAACATGCAACTCCAATATCATCTTCTCCTCCTCAATTTTTTTTAATTTTTCCTTCAAGTAATTGTTTTCTTCTTCAACTAAATTTAACCTCTCGACAATAGGGTCGGTTGGAATTTCCGGTTCACATACCTCCTAGATAAAAAAATCTATGTCACGTTGGTTGGCATAATTGTCATAAACACTAAATGAAACTAATAGTTATAAAAGATAATATATATACCACATCCGAATCATATACAGGACGAGGGCCAACGGAGGCGGATACCAAAACCATCACACTATATAATAACAAACAATAAGAAAAATAAGAAAATTACACAAGTATCTCTCTAAATCATACAAGTAAGAACTTTTTTCTTTTAGAAAGAAGATAAGAACAAGAGGCTCATCACGGTGGTGCCGGCGACGAGTTCGGCGCAGGCGATCAACGGCGGTGAGGACGGGGACGGGACAGGACGGACCGCCAAACCTAGACAAATCTTGAGGAAAATGGAGCTTGGACAAGGAGCTTCGAGAGGAGAAAACTTAAGTGTGGCTCGGGCATTTCATCGAACACCTCATGTGCATAGGAGGTGAGCTAGAGCACCACAAAGCTCTCCCACGGCCGGCCAAAAAAATAGAGGACTCCACTGCTCTGCTCGCAGGCAAGGGGGTAATATAGGCATCTCTTTGGTCCCGGTTTGTGGCTAGAACCGGGACTAAAGGACCCCATTTGGTCCTGGTTCCAGCCACCAACCGGGACCAATGGTTGTGGGCCAGGAGCGAGGCCCATTGGTCCCGGTTCGTGTCTAGAACCAGGACCAAAGGGGCCAGACAAACCGGTACCAATGGCCCTCGAGGCCCGGCCGGCCCCCTGGCCTCACGAACCGGGACTGATGCCCCCATTGGTCCCGGTTCGTGAGAGAACCGGGATTAATGCCCTTACCCGGCCTGGACCAAAGCCCTGTTTTCTACTAGTGTAGGAACGATAAGGTAAACATAATTTGATAAATTCCATTGTTTGCATAGATGTGAAAGATCATGCACTGACACTTGGTACTGGGATGATCTAATCATAACTGCCTTCTTTTATATTCCAGATAACAGAGGGTGCATAAAATGTTTATTATAGGTGATGTACAATGGAGGCAATTGAGGGAAAATACACTCTCTCAATGGCAATATGCTGCAGCTTCCACAAACAATCTTGATGTTTCATGTGTACATATCGCCAGACATGATATTACCTCATAGTTTTTACTCTTATATAATATTGCTATGAAAGAATAATTTGTGCTTACTTCCAAATGCAGGTACTACTGCCTATATATGAGGCGTGTGTATCAAGTGGCATAGGATAGTGGATTCCATCCGTAAGCTAAATTTTAATGGTCTTCCTTTTCACTATTTACAGGTTATATTCAACTTAGGGTTGTAACTCTCATTCCTTTAAATAAATTACCATACATAATTAACTTTTTCATATCTATTGCTTTATTTTTTTACTTGCATTTTCTATGATTCATTAAACTTTAGCAAGAGTGTTTAGTTTATTTTTTTCACCTCTCACTTCTCATAAATGAAAAAATTGTATGTTCAAAACCCAGAGGCCGAATCATGACGGCAGGCTTTAGCCTGTTGACGCCTGCCTACTAGACTCTAAGCTCTTGTGTATACTCCACTGTGTTCTATTCTTCAGAAGGCCTTTGCGAGTACGAATAAAATATTTCTAATGGTCTTTTCTGAAATGTATTCCTTCATAATTTTGTATGGAAATGTATAATGAGTTTTTCACTCTACATCTTATCTTAATAGCCTGCTAGAAAGAGGTGAGACCTCACTGATAAACTTTTATGTTTCATATAGTTTATATCCTCATAATTTTTGGTTTTCCTAATACTAGCTTTTAGTATATCATCACATCCCTAATTCTACTTTCTTATATTTTAAATCCTTAGAATCCTATGTTCAAACTAATTCTTTGAAAAAGATCTGTACCCTAGGAACATTTGTGGTTGGAATAATTTCAGAAAGAGGGCTGATATTATGGATAAATATGTACGTTTTTATGTTCTAATATATCCAAAAGATCATAAGCTGTCGAGATGAGTGCATGAGAAATATCACTAAAGAGAGGTGAAAAAGTGCCCCAGTATTTGTTTGCTCACTTTCAACGAATACGTCCTTTAATTCACATTAAAAGCCTGGAAAAAAAGTTCACAAGCAGCCATAAGATACTTAAAAGGCATTATTTCGAAATTTTGCATTCTAAAATTCATAGTCGTAAATGAAAAGATAATTTCATATACAAATATAATATAAATACTACATATGTTACCATCTTCTCTACCCATTAAAATGATGCCCTCGCATTTGCGAGGGCCACTGTGCTAGTTCTAATTAAAGAGAAGATGTACAACAACCCTGTGGACTTGCAGGAATGATTGTGGGTCACATAATCAAGCTCTTTTATAGTGCCATTACTAGGGAAGAATGCATTAAGCTCCGCGGTCATCACAACCAGTATCATGGAACGCTGGCTTCTCAGCCTTTTCATGTAGAAGCCTTCCACGTCCATGCATGGCGGCAAGTGACTTGCACGCTACGTGTAGGCAGAACTTGCTCTGCCAGAGATGAAAATAAGCAACACCCATGTGAGCCAGGCATATGCACACACTATGAAGACCTTTTTGCCTATTCCCGAGCCCCTTGCCTGTCATGATCGCCATCATTATATCTGATCTTAGAATTAGGTGTTGCGGTCATACACATACGAGCAAGTCCATAACTAGTTCATTTTTTAATTATTTTGAGTACAATTTCATTTTATTTAATCGCATACTTGACTACAATTTTACCACTATCAAGAAGGTACTCCCTCCTATTTGGAGGTGGTACACCTTAAAACTGTTCGAGTACCATATAAGAGTGGCTATTAGATTAGGATGGATGTGTGGCTCATATCAATTTTCAGGTACTGTAAAAGAGCATGGTTCATATGGATTAATTAGAATCCACCAAAAGTCTTATTCTTAAAAATCCTCCAACTGGTTTTTCCAACATCACTCTCTCAACTTCGAACGCAAACCTCAAACCACCTCCTACCTTTGGAAAATCGTGAGCAAACAACTTCCAACCCTTCGCCAAATCTCCTTTGTCCTTACCAACAGCGGAACCTCCACCTTCTTCTGGCTTGACGCGTGGATAACTCCAACCCCGCTCGCTAACACATAACCGCACCTCTTCTCCCACTCAACTTCACCCTCTGTCCTGGTATCGCAAGTCATGCATAATGGTTTACTCGCTACTCTGCGGAACCGCCTAACCAATGTTGCTTCTGTAGAGCTTGCGTCTGTTTTGTCCTTGTTGCAGGATATGGTCACGAACGACGCGCCCGACGACAGGTTCCTCACCCACGGCTCCTCCTTCTCCTCGAGGTGCGCCTACTCGTTGCTCTCCTCCGACCACGAGATCGATCTCAACGCTGGGCACATCTGGAGCTCAAAGGCACCTATTAAGGTCAAGATCTTCGGCTGGCTTCTCTGTCGCGACAGGTTGACTACGATGGCGAACCTACATCGTAAGACCATTACCTCTCATCCGGATTGCCCGCGGTGCGCCCTCACTCATGAGGACGCATCACACCTCGCCATCCTTTGCCCATGCGCGGCTCAGGTATGGGCACTATTAGGGCTGCAGCCACCTCACTCCATCGACCGTATTTGGGACACTACGACGCCGGTCGGCCTCGACATCAACATTTGGCCTACCGTTGCACTCGCCATCCTCTGGAAGCTGTGGGACTCCAGGAATGCTTGTGTATTCTGCAATGAGCTTCACACACCCCTAGTTACTCTTCGGAACATTATTTCAGACTTTACGTTTTGGGTCTTCAGATTTAAGGACCCAGTTAGTAGGGAGGCTGCCATGTCTTGGCGCCTATACCTCTCCTCTCGTTGTAACCTCTGATGTAACCTGCCCTCGGGCCTTTGAGTAATATATTCAGGTGGGGACCCTCTCCCCCCCGGTGATTGTTCAAAAAAAAAAATCCTCCAAACCAAAGAGAACCTAACGTGACAATGACATGCAAGATACTGAAGGAAGGAATTTTCTTTCTAGTTGAAGAGACTTTCCCTACTCAGAATCTTTTTTGACCCTATTTAAAATGTGAGAATTTCACATGAATTTGGTAGGACAGTACAAGCCATAATGAACGAATCCAAGTCTTCCATTTTTCTTTTTAAGATTGTTATTTGCAAAGACACAAATTCTTTTTCCATGTGCAAATATGCATTGACATTATAGCTGTTTTGAAATCTGATGTTCATTTCATGTACTGCAGTCTAGTCTGAAACTTGTACCTTTCAGCTTGTCACCAAATGGTAAGTATAATCTACGTGGTGAGGGCGGAGATAAAACCTTAGGATGCTACAGGGTTGATAGCGGGGGACAAAAAGTAGCACAAAAGGTTCCAAAAATGCCGTTTGGTGGCCGAGCTGCCTGGCGCTCGTTATCCTGCGCGTTACGCTAGGTAGCGATCAGCAGCAGACGCGGGCTGGCCTGTACTATTCGCTTGTATTTCACCCTGGAGCCATTTACCAGCCACCGTATTATTCTTTGATCAACAGTGCTATCACATGTCAAGCGATGCGTCATATCAGCGCAGGCACACGTACCGTCACGAACATGGGAAGGAATTTATGTGTCTCTCTGCTACGTGAGAGACGCTAGAACATCGGCAACAACGACACCATCTCGTGTGTTCCATTTAAACTTGCTAGCCGTTTTCCGAACATTGGGATTTATGCCAATTACTTGAATATATGAACCAACTGTTCTCAAAGCGGTTATGCTATTTGTTGAACTCTTGGTAAAAGTCCATGTGTTGCAAAATAATTTGTTCATGTGCGTAATAGATCTTCATGGGAAACGCTCTACATCAACCGATGGATCATGCGATTCATTCGGCCGGTCGCAACAGCCATTTACAACAAAATATTCATCTTTTATTAACTTTTCCCATTTGTTTCCTTTTTTATGTTCTTTCGGCTCTTTTTTGTACATGGTGTTTTCAGAAAATGAATGGCATGCATTTAAAAAATGTTCACCACATACTTTTACAAAATGTTCATTTTGTTGTTAAAAGTGTTAGTTTTGTTGTTAAAAATGTTCATCACATTTTTAAAAATTGCTGAACATGTATTTTAAAAGTGGTCAATCGTGTATTTTAAAATTCAACACATTTTGAAAATATATTAGTGGTATATTTTAATATCATGCATCATTTACTTTTACAAGGTGTTCAGCATGTATTTTCAAAATGTTCATTGTGTAGTTTAAAAAATGTTCATCAAATTCTTTATAATTGTTAGCTGTGTATTGAGAATAATATACAGTGTGCATCAAGAATCTGTTTAATATGTCTTAAAAGTGTTCATCGTGTATTTTTATAACATGTGACCAATTTTGCAAAATTGCAAGAAAACTCTATGTATACTCTAACACTTTTATTCTTGCAAAATGTGAGCATCCTTTCATTTCATATATATATAACTGATGAAATATTTTATGTTCAAAATATATCTGCTGGAAAGAAGTTTCTTTATGCACATTTTTTCCCTCTTTGATTCGTGCACACATACACGTGTGGTGTGCTACCAGACATAGAAACAACGAGAACTAAAAAATACAGAAACAATGTATGATGTGCTAAATTTTTTTACTAGCGTATGGTGTGCTAGTAGTAGTTGGGCGCTGACTAGTGCAAGGCTAGGCAACAAGTGGGTCAGCGAAGCAGATGTGCGTAGCGGCGAATAACAAATGTAATCGGAGTGTTACCAGCTCAAATGTGCCCAGAAGGCACATCATGTTCATGTAAGCATCAGCCTAAAAGAGGCCCACCTACAAATCAAGAACACGAGTGTGGCACAGATGTATTCTCGTAAATAGCAAGGGTATAGCACTTGAAAAGTCAGAAGGCACATACCCCAATGTGACAATGTTCGGTTGAGATAACGGCCACCATGCAGCCCGGCCTCCAAAAGGCCCCTCGCAAAAGGTTCGACCTATATATGAGAGTGCCGTCATTTTCTGCTCGGCCAGGTCGCCTTTGTAATAAGTGGACCAGTATCAAAGTGGCGATACGGTCATCGGTGCTTCCCTCGTAGCGGCGCATGGGATGCATGCATGCATGCAGCAGAACGATAATCTAATGAGTGCAGTGTAAACGGCAGGAACGAGAGAAGCGTGTGTTTCATCTTACACCAACGATCGAGCAAAACATATCACCACCAGCAGTTGACAGTGGTGGCAGCTTTCGAAAAAAGATAGACCCATGATCCTTCATCCATCTCCACCGCAGTGCAAAATGGTTGGGTTGCAATCCACCCACTGATTCTTAACACTTTTCGGGTACTTTAACGAAATGTGTTTCACACGGACATTGATCGTACGAATGGTAATCATCGTGAAGCAATATGGTAGTGGATTACGAGAAAAGATTCATCTCCAGCCCGCTGCCAAAACGGTTAGGAAGGTAGCTAGCTAGTTTTCTCAATTCACTAATGATCGACCATTCAATCACCATTAACTGATCTACTTGCATGTCGACTGACCTCCTGCCTTTTCTGTTTAACACGTGATCTAGGAGAGGCCCAGTGGAGTCTGCACAAACAAGGTTGAGTTACACATGAAAGGGCATACGTACAAATTAAGTGATGTGTCAAGCTCGTGCATAAATTGATCATAAAAAACTGAATCAATTGTATCGCTTTTATTTGTCGGGGAACTATATAACCAATGATCTTGAGGGTCACCTTTGGCTCTTGTTCATATCTGCTCTGCAGCTCTGGAAAGCCCCGAGTAATTGGTGTCGTGCCTTTGCTGCTGCAGTGATTGTACTCCTATATAACATTAAGAATGCACGCACTGCAGCCAGAAGCTGGCTGCTCGCTCTGACTGCTTTCTGCCAACCGCTGGGTCGGTCCGATCCATGAACCGTTGGCTGTCGGCGTGCCAGAGAAATTCCTTCCTTGTCTAAAAATATGACAGTGCATGTCGGTCGGGGCCATTGATGGCCACGTCGTCTTCTACTTCTTCAGCACATCATCTCCGGGTGCATAGCTGGTGGATGGTCGCCAGTGCGTTCCTGTCTTCACGCTCCCTGACTGTGATGTGCTCCACGGCCTTGCAGTAGCACAACACTTGCCGATTCATACGCGACAAAGGAGCCAATTTGGCATAATTCTTGGGCATGACCATCCGGTTCACCGAATTCTGTACTACTACTTGTAGCTCGCCGCAGGTCTGTGTCATCCAGCTCCGGGCACGACTCTGCCCGGTCCACGCACCGAGAAGTGTGTGTGTGGATGGCAAGCAAAGGCTCCAGAACAGGATCAATGATCTCATACCACTTTTTGTTTCCGAGAAGGATCAACATAAAAGCAATCTCAATGAATGACACACTCACACGATGAAATGTTACAAGACACACAAAATTCTTGTGCGGCATTCAACTAGCACATTTTTTGTTTTTGCTTGTCTATTCATTTGGCCACTACTTGAGCCGTTCGGCTACAAATTGGAAGGGAGAAAGACATGAGTTGGACCGAGCTTCATGGCAATGCCATTACAAAGCCACTCACTCCACAACCCCAACATTGCTGCCGCAATCGCTAGGTCTCATGCCATCCCATATAGCAACCACAAGAGTCTACATAAAGAAATAAACCAGCAGCCAAGTAGTGTACATACACACACAACATGGCGCGTTATTTGCTAGCCGAGGAATAAAGCGAAACTAGGGTTCATGTGACGTTGACTAACACAGAAGATGCTGTGCTTAGTCGCGGGTAAATTGGGGCCACATGCCATTACGGTAGAGACCCACTTTAAGATAGGCGGTGGCACGGCGGAGTTCTTCCTTGAGCCTCATATTCTCTGTACACACACGTTGGTGCTCCGAGGTATCCTGAGTTTTTAGCATCACCCCTGCGCAATTTAGGCATGTCTTGTTTTCAACAACCCACTTGATGGCTTGGTTTTCATGTTTTAGCATCTGGTTCTCTCCTTGAAGATTCTTGGTGTCCTGTAGTTGCCTTTTGCCCTGCATTTATTAATTTCAGGTATGCGTCATTTTAGTGGTTAGCAAAGTATGCATGCTACCATGTTTACGAAAGGATTACAGTACTACATTGTAATATTAGATGACCAATAATTTTACTATTTTTAGTGGAGTTTGTACTGTTTAACAGTAAAACTTGCATAGCTGCATGTCTTAGGTGACCCATGTGGGCAAATCTCATGTAATTCACTGTGGAAAAGAATGGAATATATACCTTGCTGGAGGAGCGTTTGTTTTGGAACCAAAACTTGAACTGTGGGGCACTCATGCCAAGCCTCTCGCTAAGGTCTTTCCGGAGTTTCGCATCTGTATAAGGGCTTTCCTGGAACACACTACATATCACGTTAATGAAAATGGATTAGTACACATCTTTTTCGATAGGTAAGAAACATTGATTGAGTATGTATTGTACGCTTCAAGTTGTTGGATTTGTTCTCCACGGAGACGGTGATAATGGGTACGCCTTGTCACCATTCTCTGCTCACTATGGGTCTCTCCATCGTTATTGTTGCCTTTGTCTGCAGCAGCAGCGTTGGCATTGTCAGTGTTGCCCATGTTGGTAGTGGCTCCCAGCAGGCCATGCATCTCATCACCATGCTCGTGCTGGAGTAGGTGGCCCTTTTCGCTTGTGATGAAGAGGTCCAACATATTTTGCACATCACTGTCGTATTCCGGCAACTCCCCATCCATGGTGATCTGTTATCAGGAAACAAAATATTTATTCTCATGTGTAGAGTTGAAGGTAGCAATGAACAAATATCTTAAGAAAAAAGAATGCAGTAGTGAAAAACGAAATCAAGTAGACTTTAGTTGCCAACGTAGTACATTTAGATTTAGATTTTAATTTCCAACATAATCGGATGTTACTCCACATTAAGAATACTTAAAATTCATCTGTATGAGTTTCCTAGACCGAGATGTAATCAAGTAGACTTAAATTACTCTCAAAAAATATATTGACATAATTTCCTTAATTCACTATCACATGTTCATTATTATCTACCGCTGATTACTTCAATAATTTCTAAACATATATGCCATACATAGTAATGCAAAACTATTACTTTCTTATCTCATCGTGTTCTTTTATATGTATCAGAAAAACCATACTCTATCTATATATACATTGGTATCTATCTACAGATTCCATATGTGATATATTTAAACAAGGCCTTACATACAATAAGATAAGTACCAACTACTCCTACAATTGTAGAAGCGAGATATTAAAATATACTATGCGAGGGAAATCATATTAGCCATAAATAATAGCATCATAGGCACGATAATACAATCAGATCTATGAATATATACAATCAGATCTATGTATATAGCAAGATGCTAGCCATCTCCCAAGCAAAATGATGAAATGCTACTTTCTTTGTGTATCCACTTACTCCATGGTGGATCTACCTTTTTTCCAAGAATATAAGGGATGAGAGATGTCACGGAGTATTCTTGCTCAACTTTAGAAGCTACTCCCTCCGTCCGAAAAAACTTGTCCCAAACTTGTTCCTTAAATGGATGTATCTAACACTAACTTGGTGCTAGATACATCCATCTGAGGGACAAGCTTTTTCGGATGGAGGGAGTATATATCAAGGATAACTAGAGTAGAAGGGTATAAACATTACTAGATGAACGGCTTAAGGAAATACCGGTGGCTTTGGTAGTCGTCCTACTTAGAACTTCGGTAGGCGAAAAAGTATACGAATCTGTTTTGTTCCTACTGATATATCAAACTCATTCAGCAAAGTAGCTATGACCATCCGAATTTAAAGCCGTGAGCAGCATGCAAAATTTGTGCCATGACCCATGATTAATGCAAGCAATTACTTGTATCCAAATATAAGGCTCATATATCATGGATTTTGCATTGGCCTATATATAGGTCATATTTAATACTCATTAAGCATATTTGTGGAGTGAATATTGGCATATTGATACAATATATTATGCTATTAAAACAATATAAATTGCTTCTTCAGACAATCAATAGAAAAGAACGTCTTTGATCGATAATATATTGTAGATCTAAATGATATACATGGACATAAAGATTTCTTCAGTCAATAATACATATAGAGTATGTTTTTCTTGGAAGAAAAACTTCCTATGTACACAATAGAAAAGAACACCAACAATAACTTGTATCCAAATATAAGGCTCACATGCCATGGATTTTGACAGTTGCGGCATGTCCTATGTATAGGGCATAATTAATACTCATTAAGCCTATTTGTGGAGTGAATATTGCCATATTTATAACAATATATTATATGATTAAAACAATAGAAAAAGGGTGGTTCTGATTATCTATATACATAATATACATGGACATAAACGGGTGGTTCTGATCCATTATATGTTGTAGACCAACATGATATACATGGACATAAAGAGTTCTTCAGCCAATACAACATAAAATGTATGTTATTTTTGAGAAATAAAAACTTCTGATTTATTCATCCACTGTTAAGGGAGCACAAAGAATACCCGGACTAATAGAAATTACATCTAGGTCAGCGACAACAACAAGCACTGGAGTGAGCTGAAGACGCGCTACCATCATCGCCCCTCTCTCATTGATGTCGGCCAAACCTTGTTGTAGTAGTTAGACGGGAGTCCTCATGGCAAGGCCTCATAGGACCACTACAGTTGAGCAGCAACCATCGCCAATGAAGAGAAGCGTAGATCATGATTCACTAATCAATTTCTAGCACATTTCCCTCCCCGGTCGCACAACCAGTGTCAATGTTCAAGTCACTCAAGCAACCCGACCCCAATGACAGTGGCCCTGGATGCACTGGAAGGCCCACCTGTCATGGACTTACCAGCCGATTCACCCGGGCCCGCCACGATCTGACCCAGCAACGTGGCTTTGGTCCGGCTACGGGCCTTAGGCTCCCGCGCACTGGCAAGAAGCGACGGGCGCCGCCCAATGAGAGTGGCCCCGGGCGGACCTGGCGGTCCACCTGTCATGGACCTCCCAGCCGGGTCTCCCGGGTACGAGCCGTCCGGGCAGATCAGACGAATCGGATCATCCCCGAGAGGCTACCGCCGCATGCCACAAAGCAATCGATGGCATGTATGTTCTCATAGCTCGTGGATCTCTCGCGTGATTCGACCCCAATGACGATGGCAGCTGGCGCACTAAGCGGTCCACCTATCATGGACCATCCAACCAAGTTAATTGGGTCAGACGCTACCCGACTCAGCCCCATGGCTTTGGCCCGACGCGGGGTATACACACCGCCAAGAGGGTCTGGATGTGCCACCACGCGGGGGCAGGTTTGCGTCTAGAACCACCCAAGGGCGGTGGCCTCGGGCTGGCACGCGGTCCATCTGCCATGGACCCTCCAGCCAGGTCGCCCACGCGCAAGCTATCCGGGCAGATCGGACGTTTTGCATCGGCCCTGAGAGGCTCCCGCCGCAAGCCAAATGGTGACCGACGACCAGGAGCCTCTCTTCGCCGTGAGGAGCCCAAGGATGCGGGTACTCCAACATCCTTTATAGGAGTAATGACTATGATGATTAATGGCATGATCTTGCATAGGCATTACGTCCGTGATATGTCAATAGGATCAAATTCACCGCAAGGTAGAACTCACTACCATGCACAAATATGTATGAAGAAATACCTAAAAATCATGGCCAAAGGCGACAAATAGATTGAAAAGCATACACTTGTGGAGCAAAGAAACTTCATAAGATTCAATATAATTCAATGAACAATCTGATAATAAAGTGACAATTCATCATATTCTAACAAACATAACCACCGATTACATCTTATTGATGCCGATCATGTGAGGCATGTTGGGAAACGTTGCATGAAAAACAAAAAAATTCTACGCACACGCAAGATCTATCCATTGAGATGCATAGCAACGAGAGGGGAGAGTGTGTCTACGTACCCTCATAGACCGTAAGCGGAAGCGTTTATTAATGTGGTTGATGTAGTCAAACTTCTTCGCGATCCAACCGATCGAGTACCGAACATACGGCACCTCCGCGTTCAGCACATGTTCAGCTCAGTGACGTCCTTGCCTTCTTGATCCAGCAAGATGGCGAAGTAGTGGATGAGTTCCGGCAGCACGACGGCGTGGTGACGGTGGTGGGGATGCTATCTCCGCAGGGCTTCGCCTAAGCACTACGAAAATATGACTGAGGGACGAAACTGTGGAGAGGGGCGCCGCACAAGGCTAAGAGATTATCGTGGGCTATGTGTGGCGCCCCATCCCACATATATATAGGCAGGGGGAGAGGGGAGGCAGTCAGGAGGCGGCCCAAGTGGGGCCGAATCCCACTTGGGCTCATGCCCCTAGCCGCGCCCCCCTGCCATGTTTGTGTGCGGGAGGAAGGCAGGGGGAGGAGGCGCCCCGCTTCATTTCTCTCATGAGGAGGCAAAGGCGGGAGGGGCCAACCCTCCCCCTTTCCTTCCCCTAGGGCCGGCGGCTAGGGAGACAGCGCGCCAGCCCCCTTGAGGGCTGGTGTGTCCCTCCCCTTGGCCCATTAGGCCCATAGACCTCCCGAGGGTGTCCGGAACCCCTTCCGGCGATCCGATGACTATACGGTGCACTCCGAAACTCTTCCGATGTCCAAATAGTACCGTCCTATATATCAATCTTTACCTCCGGACCATTCTGGAGCTCCTCGCCATGTCCGTGATCTCATCCAGGACTCCGAACAACATTCAGTCACCATATCATATAACTCATATAACACTATATCGTCAACGAACGTTAAGCGTGCGGACCCTACGGGTTCGAGAACTATGTAGACATGACCGAGACACCTCTCCGGTCAATAACCAATAGCGGAACCTGGATGCCCATATTGGTTCCTACATATTCTACGAAGATCTTTATTGGTCAAACCTTATGACAACATACGTAATTCCCTTTGTCTGTCGGTATGTTACTTGCCCGAGATTCGATCGTCGGTATCTTCATACCTAGTTCAATCTCGTTACCGGCAAGTCTCTTTACTCGTTCCGTAATGCATCATCTTGTAACTAACTCCTTAGTCACTTTGCTTGCAAGGCTTCTTATGATGTGTATTACACCGAGAGGGCCCAGAGATACCTCTCCGATACACGGAGTGACAAATCCTAATCTCGATCTATGCCAACTCAACAAACACCTTCGGAGATACCTGTAGAGTATCTTTATGATCACCCAGTTACGTTGTGACGTTTGATAGCACACAAGGTATTCCTCCGGTATCCGGGAGTTGCATAATCTCATAGTCGAGAGAATATGTATTTGACATTTAAGAAAGCAATAGCAATAAACTGAACAATCATATGCTAAGCTAACTGATGGGTCTTGTCCATCACATCATTCTCCTAATGATGTGATCCCATTATCAAATGACAACACATGTCTATGGTTAGGAAACCTTAACTATCTTTGATCAACGAGCTAGTCTAGTAGAGGCTTACTAGGGACACGGTATTTGTTTATGTATTCACACATGTATTTAAGTTTCCGATCAATACAATTCTAGCATGAATAATAAACTTTTATCGTGAATAAGGAAATATAAAATAACAACTTTATTATTGCCTCTAGGCCATATTTCCTTCAGTCTCCCACTTGCACTAGAGTCAATAATCTAGATTACATTGTAATGAATCTAACACCCATGGAGTCTTGGTGCTGATCATGTTTTGCTCGCGGAAGAGGCTTAGTCAACGGGCCTGCTACATTTAGATCCGTATGTATTTTGCAAATCTCTATGTCGCCATCCTTGATCTTTTCACGAATGGAGTTGAAGCGTCTCTTGATATGTTTGGTTCTCTTGTGAAACCTGGATTCCTTCGCCAAGGCAATTGCTCCAGTGTTGTCACAAAAGATTTTCATTGGACCCGATGCACTAGGTATTATACCCAGATCGGATATGAACTCCTTCATCCAGACTCCTTCATGTGCTGCTTCCGAAGCAGCTATGTACTCCGCTTCACACGTAGATCCCGCCACGACGCTCTGCTTGGAACTGCACCAACTGACAGCTCCACCATTCAATATAAATACATATCCAGTTTGTGACTTAGAGTCATCTGGATCAGTGTCGAAGCTAGCATCGATGTAACCATTTACGACGAGCTCTTCGTCACCTCCATAAACGAGAAACATATCCTTGGTCCTTTTCAGGTACTTCAAGATGTTCTTGACCACTGTCCAGTGATCCAGTTGTGGATTACTTTGGTACCTCCCTGCCAAACTTATGGCAAGGCACACATCAGGTCTGGTACACAGCATAGCCTACATGACAGAACCTATGGCTGAGACATAGGGAATGACTTTCATTTTCTCTCTATCTTCTGCAGTGGTCGGGCTTTGAGTCTGACTCAATTTCATACCTTGTAACACAGGCAAGAACCCTTTCTTTGACTAATCCATTTTGAACTTCTTTAAAATTTTGTCAAGGTATGTGCTTTGTGAAAGTCTTATTAAGCGTCTCGATCTATCCCTATAGATCTTGATGCCCAATATATAAGAAGCTTCACCGAGGTCTTTCATTGAAAAATTCTTATTCAAGTATCCTTTTATGCTATCCAGAAATTCTATATCATTTCCAATCAACAATATGTCATCCGCATATAATATCAGAAATGCTACAGAGCTCCCACTCACTTTCTTGTAAATACAGGCTTCACCGTAAGTCTATATAAAACCATATGCTTTGATCACCTCATAAAAGCGTATATTCCAACTCCGAGATGCTTGTACCAGTCCATAGATCGATCGCTAGAGCTTGCCCACTTTGTTAGCATCTTTAGGATCGACAAAACCTTCTGGTTGCATCATATACAACTCTTCTTTAAGAAATCCATTAAGGAATGCAGTTTTGACGTCCATTTGCTAAATCTCATAATTATAAAATGCGGCAATTGCTAACATGATTCGGACAGACTTAAGCATCGCTACGGGTGAGAAAGTCTCATCGTAGTCAACTCCTCGAACTTGTCGAAAACCTTTCGCGACAAGTCGAGCTATGTAGACAGTAACATTACCACCAGTGTCAGTCTTCTTCTTGAAGATCAATTTATTTTCAATGGCTTGCCGATCGTCGGGCAAATCCACCAAAGTCCATACTCTGTTCTCATACATGGATCCTATCTTAGATTTCATGGCCTCAAGCCATTTATCGGAATCTGGGCTCATCATAGCTTCTTCATAGTTTGTAGGTTCGCCATGGTCTAATAACATAACTTTCAGGACAGGATTACCGTACCACTCTGGTGCGGATCATGCTCTGGTCGACCTACGAGGTTCAGTAGTAACTTGATCTAAAGTTTCATCATCATCATCATTTGCTTCCTCTCTAGTTGGTGTAGGCATCACGGGAACGGTTTTCTGTGATGTACTACTTTCCAGTTCGAGAGAAGGTACAATTACCTCATCAAGTTCTACGTTCCTCCCACTCACTTCTTTCGAGAGAAACTCCTTCTCTAGAAAGGACCCATTCTTAGAAACAAATATCTTGCCTTTGGATCTGTGGTAGAAGGTGTACTCAATAGTTTCCTTAGGGTATCCTATGAAGACGTGCTTCTCCGGTTTGGGTTCGAGCTTATAAAGCTGTAGCATATTGACTTAAGTGTCGCATCCCCAAACTTTAAGAAACGACATCTTAGGTTTCTTGCCAAACCATAGTTCATACGGTGTCGTCTCAACGGATTTAGACGGTGCCCTATTTAACGTGAATGCGGTTGTCTCTAATGCATAACCCCAAAACGATAGTGGTAAATCGGTAAGAGACATCATAGATCGCACCATATCTAATAAAGTACGGTTACGACATTCGGACACACCATTACGCCGTGGTGTTCCAGGTGGCGTGAGTTGTGAAACAATTCCACATTGTTTTAAATGAAGGCTAAACTCGTAACTCAAATATTGACCTCCACAATTAGATCGTAGAAATTTTATTTTCTTGTTACGATGATTCTCTACTTCACTATGAAATTCTTTGAACTTTTCAAATGTTTCAGATTTGTGTTTCATTAAGTAGACATACCCATATCTACTCAAATCATCTGTAAAGGTTAGAAAATAACGATACCCACCGTGTGCCTCAACAATTATCAGACCGTATACATCGGTATTTATTATTTCCAATAAATCATTAGCTCGCTCCATTGTTTTGGAGAACGGAGTTTTAGTCATCTTGCCCATGAGGAATGGTTCGCAAGTATCAAATGATTCATAATCAAGTGATTCCAAAAGTCCATCTGCATGGAGTTTCTTCATGCGCTTTACACCAATATGACCTAAACGGAAGTGCCACAAATATGTCACACTATCATTATCAACTTTCCATATTTTGGCATCAATATTATGAATATATGTATCACTACGATCAAGATTCAACAAGAATAGACCATTCATCAAGGGTGCATGACCATAGAAGATATTACTCATATAAATAGAACAACCATTATTCTCCGATAACAGTCTCGCAATAAACAAGATCAAAATATAATGTTCATGCTCAACACTGGCACCAAATAGCAATTATTGAGGTCTAAAACTAATCCCGAAGGTAGATGTAGAGGTAGTGTGCCGACGGTGATCACATCGACCTTGGAACCATTCCCGACGCGCATCGTCACCTTGTCCTTAGCCAATCTTCGTTTATTCCGCAGCTCCTGTTTCGAGTTACAAATATGAGCAACCGAACCAGTATCAAATACCCAGGCGCTACTACGAGCATTAGTAAGGTACACATCAATAACATGTATATCAAATATACCTTTGCTCACTTTGCCATCCTTCTTATCTGCCAAGTATTTGGGGCAGTTCCGCTTCTAGTGACCATTCCCTTTGCAGTAGAAGCACTCAGTTTCAGGCTTGGGTCCAGCTTTGGGCTTCTTCCCGGGAGTGGCAACTTGCTTGCCATTCTTCTTGAAGTTCCCTTTCTTTCCCTTCCCCTTTTTCTTCAAACTAGTTGTCTTGTAAACCATCAACAGTTGATGCTCCTTCTTGATTTCTACCTCCACGGCCTTAAGCATTGCGAAGAGCTCAGGAATCGTTTTCGTCATCCCTTGCATATTATAGTTCATCACGAAGCCTTTGTATCTTGGTGGAAGTGACTGAAGAACTCTGTCAATAACACTATCAACTGTAAGATCAACTCACAGCTGAGTCAAGTGGTTATGATACCCAGACATTTTGAGTATGTGTTCACTGATAGAACTGTTCACCTCCATCTTGCAGCTATAGAACTTGTTGGAGACTTCATATCTCTCAACCCGGGCATTTTCTTGAAATATTAAATTCAACTCTTGGAACATCTCATGTGCTCCATGACGTTCAAAACGTCTTTGAAGTCCCGGTTCTAAGCCGTAAAGCATGGCACACTAAACTATTGAGTAGTCATCAGATCGAGCCTGCCAGACGTTGATGAGCCACAAGTATAGGGGATCTATCGTAGTCCTTTCGATAAGTAAGAGTGTTGAACCCAACGAGGATTAGAGGAAATGACAAGCGGTTTTCAGCAAGGTATTTTCTGCAAGCACTGGAATTGTAGGTAACATATAGTTTTGTGATAAGATAATTTGTAACGGGTAACAAGTAACAAATATAACAAAGGTGCAGCAAGGTGGCCCAATCCTTTTTGTAGCAAAGGACAAGCCTGGAAGAACTCTTTTATAAAGCAAAGCGCTCCCAAGGACACATGGGAATTATTGTCAAGTTAGTTTTCATGATGCTCATATGATTCGCGTTTGTTACTTTGATAATTTGATATGTGGGTGGACCGGTGCGTGGGTGCTATCCTTACTTGGACAAGCCTCGCACTTATGATTATCCCCTCTTGTAAGCATCCGCAACTACAAAAGAAGAATTAAGATAAATTTAACCATAGCATGAAACATATGGATCCAAATCAGCCCCTTACGAAGCAATGCATAAACTAGGGTTTAAGCTTCTGTCACTCTAGCAACCCATCGTCTACTTATTACTTCCCAATGCCTTCCCCTAGGCCCAAATCATGGTGAAGTTTCATGTAGTCGACGTTCAAATAACACCACTAGAGGAAAGACAACATACATCTCATCAAAATATCGAACGAATACCAAATTCACATGATTACTTATAACAAGACTTCTCCCATGTCCTCAGGAACAAACGTAACTACTCACAAAGCATATTCATGTTCATAATCAGAGGGTTAATAAATATCATTAAGGATCTGAACATATGATCTTCCACCAAATAAACCAACTACACTAGTAGAAAACATGGCTTTGGTTGAGGCCAGGATAAGGGCATTATTCCCGGTTCACTTACGAACTGGGACCAAAGGGTGCATCAGTCCCGGTTCATGAGGCCAGGGCACCGGCCGGGCCTCGGGGGCCATTGGTCCCGGTTCGTCTGACACCTTTGGTCCCGGTTCCAGACAAGAACCGGGACCAATGGGCCTCACTCCTGGCCCAGCACCTTTAGCCCCGGTTTGTGGCTGGAACCAGGACCAATGGTCAATCTTCTGTCCCGGTTCTAGCCACCAACCAGGAGTAAAGATAAGCCTATATATACCCCCGCCCCTACCCGCTCACTCATCTGTTTTTTGGCCGGCCGGCATGTGCAGGTGTGTGTTGCTCTAGCTCTCACCTCCTATGCACATGAGGTGTTCGATGAAATGCCCGAGCCACACTTAAGCTTTCTCCTCTCCAAGCTCGACGTCCAGGCTCCATTTTCTCAAGATTTGTCTAGGTTTGGCGGTCCGTCCTGTCCCGTTCCCGTCCTCACCGCCGTCGATCGCCCGTGTCGATCTCGTCGCCGGCACTACCGTGGTGAGCCTCTTGTTCTTATCTTCTTTCATAAAGAAAAAAATTCTTACTTGTATGATTTAGATAGATACTTGTATAATTTTCT
This sequence comes from Thinopyrum elongatum, assembly GCA_011799875.1. NCBI lineage: Eukaryota > Viridiplantae > Streptophyta > Magnoliopsida > Poales > Poaceae > Thinopyrum > Thinopyrum elongatum. The sequence goes on from CM022299.1 coordinate 102,317,809, forward strand.
TAATTTTATTATTGTTTGTTATTATATAGTGCCATGGTTTTCGTATCCGCCCCCGTCGGCCCTCGTCCTGTCTATGATTCGGATGTGGTATATTATCTTTTATAACTATTTGTTTCATTTAGTGTTTATGACAATTATGCCGACCAACGAGACATAGTTGTTTTTATCTAGGAGGTATGTGAACCGGAAATTCCAACCGACCATCTTGTCGAGAGGTTAAATTTAGTTGAAAAAGAAAACAATTACTTGAAGAAAAAAGTGAAAAGAATTGAGGAGGAGAAGATGGAATTGGAGTTGCATGTTGTGGATGTCGTCGATGATCACAAGATCAAGATGGATGAAATGCGCTTGAAGATTAGAAAGATTAAAAAATATGCCATTGATACTGAGGCTTGGTATCATTATGCCGTTGGATCAATTGTTACCTTAGTTGCGATTATGATCGCATTTGTTGTTGCATTGAAATGTTTTACATAGTTTCAATGTATGTTTTATTTAGATGCTCTAGAGAGCTATATGTTGTTCAATGAGAACTATGTATGAACTTTATGTATTTATTTTTTCAGTAATAACATTTGATCACTACTGTACTTTGGTTTTAATGTGATGATGAACTTCTATTAATTTGGTCATTTCTCTATTCATGATGTTCTGTAATGGTTTTTGACACACTTAATTCTATATAATGCATGTAGATGAACCGGCAATGGATGTTCGGTGACCGACGCACCTCCGAGTACATTAAGGCCTTCATAATTTTCTCGAAGTGGCTGAGGCAAACAAACAGAATGGTTTTATGTGTTGTCCATGCCCTATCTGTGGGAATACGAAGGATTACTCTGACTCGAAAACCCTGCACGTCCACCTGCTTGAGAAGGATTTCATGCTACACTATAATGTTTGGACCAAGCACGGAGAAAGAGGGGTTATGATGGAAGACAACGACGAAGAAGAGGATGATGACAACTATCCACCCCCTGAATACGGTGATGCTGCAACGGGGGAAGCTGAAGATCAAGAGGAACCAGATGATGTCCCCGATGATAATCTTCGCCGGGTCATTGTTGATGCAAAGAGACATTGCCAAAGTGAAAGGGAGAAGTTTAAGTTCGATCGCATGTTAGAGGATCACAAAAAAGGGTTGGACCCAAATTGCGAAGACGACAACACAAAGCTCGGAACCACACTGGAATTGCTGCAATGGAAGGCAGACAATGGTGTATCTGACAACAGATTTGGGAAGCTACTGAAAATATTGAAGAAGAAGCTTCCAAAGGATAACAAATTGCCCGACAGTACGTACGAAGCAAAGAAGGTTCTATGCCCTCTAGGATTGGAGGTGTAGAAGATACATGCATGCCCTAATGACTGCATCCTCTACCGCACTATGTACGAGGATTTGAACGCATGCCCGGTATGCGGTGCATTGCGGTATAAGATCAGACGAGATGATTCTGGTGATGTTGAGGGCGAGCGCCCCAGGAAGAGGGTTCCTGCCAAGGTGATGTGGTATGCTCCTATAATACCACGGCTGAAACGTCTATTTAGAAACAAAGAGCATGCCAAGTTGATGCGATGGCACACAGAGGGCCGTAAGAAAGACGGGAAGTTGAGAGCACCCGCTGACGGGTCGCAGTGGAGAAAAATCGAGAGCACGTGGGGGGACTTTGCAGGTGACGCAAGGAACATATGGTTTGGTTTAAGCGCGGATGGCATTAATCCTTTTGGGGAGCAGAGCAGCAATCATAGCACCTGGCCCGTGACTCTATGTATCTATAACCTTCCTCCTTGGTTGTGCATGAAGTGGAAGTTCATTATGATGCCAGTGCTCATCCAAGGCCCTAAGCAACCCAGCAACGACATTGATGTGTACCTAAGGCTGTTAGTTGAAGAACTTTTACAGCTGTGGAATGGAAAAGGTGTACGTGTGTGGGATGAGCGCGACCAGGAGGAATTTGACTTACATGCGTTGCTGTTTGTAACCATCAATGATTGGCCTGCTCTTAGTAACCTTTCAGGACAGACAAACAAGGGATACCACGCATGCACGCACTGTTTAGATGACACCAAAAGTATATATTTGGACAAATGCAGGAAGAATGTGTACCTGAGACATCGTCGATTTCTTCCGACCAACCATCAATGTCGACAGAAAGGCAAACATTTCAAGGGTGAGGCAGATCACCGGGAGAAGCCCGCCCTCCGTACTGGTGATCACATACTTGATATGGTCAATGATTTACAAGTAATCTTTGGAAAGGGTCCTGGCGGACTATCTGTTCCGAATGACGCTGAGGGACGCGCACCCATGTGGAAGAAGAAATCTATATTTTGGGACCTACTGTATTGGAAAGACCTAGAGGTCCGCTCTGCAATCGACGTGATGCACGTGACGAAGAATCTTTGCGTGAACCTGCTAGGCTTCTTGGGCGTGCATGGGAAGACAAAAGATACACCGGAGGCATGGGAGGACCAGCAACGTGTGCATGAAAAAGACGGCATGCATCCAAAGCAGTATGAAGGTCCTGCCAGCTACGCTCTTACCAAAGAAGAGAAGGAAATCTTCTTTGAATGCCTGCTCAGTATGAAGGTCCCGTCTGGCTTCTCGTCCAATATAAAGGGTATAATAAATATGGCAGAGAAAAAGTTCCAGAACCTAAAGTCTCATGACTGCCACGTGATTATGACGCAAATGCTTCCGGTTGCATTGAGGGGGCTTCTACCGGAAAACATTCGATTAGCCATTGTGAAGCTATGTGCATTCCTCAATTCAATCTCTCAGAAGGTAATCAATCCAGAAATCCTACCAAGGTTAAGGAGTGATTTGGTGCAATGTCTTGTCAGTTTCGAGCTGGTGTTCCCACCATCCTTCTTCAATATCATGACGCACGTCCTAGTTCATCTAGTCGACGAGATTGCCATTCTGGGCCCTGTATTTCTACACAATATGTTCCCCTTTGAGAGGTTCATGGGAGTCTTAAAGAAATATGTTCGTAACCGTGCTAGGCCAGAAGGAAGCATCTCCACGGGCCATCAAACAGTGGAGGTCATTGGGTTTTATGTTGACTTCATTCCTGACCTTAACCGATTGGGCTCCCTCAATCGCGGTATGAGGGGAGACTGACTGGAAAAGGCACGCTAGGAGTGGACTCAATAATATGTAGGGACAGGCATTCTTGGTCTCAAACACACTACACAGTTCTACAGAATTCTACCTTGGTGACCCCGTATGCCAATGAACACAAGAATATTCTGCGCTCCAAACACCCGGAGCAGTGTGACGACTGGATTACATGTGAACACATCAGGACTTTCGGCAGTTGGTTGCAAACACATCTCATGGGTGACAACACTATTGCAGATGAGCTGTACTCGTTGGCCAGGGGACCATCTTCGACTGTATTGACTTACAAAGGGTACGAGATAAATGGGAATACATTTTACACGATTGCCCAAGATCAAAAGAGCAACAACCAAAATAGTGGTGTCCGCTTTGATGCAGCAACCAAGAGGGGAAAGGACACATATTATGGTTACGTAGTGGACATATGGGAACTTGACTTTGGACATGATTTTAAGGTCCCTTTGTTTCGGTGCAAATGGGTCAATCTGTCAAGAGGCGGGGTATAGGTGACTCGTAGTACGGAATGACAACAGTGGATCTGAACAATCTTGGGTACACAGACGAACCATTCATCCTAGCCAATGATGTGGCGCAGGTTTTCTATGTGAAGGACATGTCTACCAAACCGAGAAAAAGAAAAGATAAGGAAGCGAATACATCATACGATGAGCCAAAGCACCACATAGTTCTTTCTGGGAAAAGAGACATCATGGGAGTGGAGGGCAAGACAAACATGTCTGAAGATTATGAAAAGTTTCATGAAATTCCTCCCTTCAAAGTCAAGGCTGACCCAAGCACCCTGTTAAATGATGAAGATTATCCATGGTTACGGCGCAATAAGCAAGGGACACACGCGAAGAAAAAGTGAAGACTTTCTCTCCAGAACTATTCTGATGATGGCTTTTATCTAGAATATCACTGCAGTTAATGTCAAGAAATGAAATGCCTTTTGTAACAGATGAGTTTTCGTCCAAAACCCTGATACTTCGAAGGAGATTGTCCATTTTGTACATGAAGTGCATCTAGTTTTTGCCGTAACCCTCTCAACTTTTTAGCACATGCTATGTGGGATAAATGATGATACCATGCCAACTTTCAACCTTTTCAGAGTTCATTTGTAGTGCTTTTCAATTTCAAGGTCATTTATCTTAAAAACTCATTAAATGTAGGAAAAATACCAAATGAAGTCAGAAAGGGTTGAAAATTGATGATGTGGCTTTGAATGGTGCATGTTGAACGCACAAAAAGTCTGGAGTTGAAATAAGTTCAAAAAAATGAAATCCCTTTGTAACAGATGAGTTAGGAGGAATTTGACTTACATGCGTTGCTGTTTGTAACCATCAATGATTGGCCTGCTCTTAGTAACCTTTCAGGACAGACAAACAAGGGATACCACGCATGCACGCACTGTTTAGATGACACCAAAAGTATATATTTGGACAAATGCAGGAAGAATGTGTACCTGAGACATCGTCGATTTCTTCCGACCAACCATCAATGTCGACAGAAAGGCAAACATTTCAAGGGTGAGGCAGATCACCGGGAGAAGCCCGCCCTCCGTACTGGTGATCACATACTTGATATGGTCAATGATTTACAAGTAATCTTTGGAAAGGGTCCTGGCGGACTATCTGTTCCGAATGACGCTGAGGGACGCGCACCCATGTGGAAGAAGAAATCTATATTTTGGGACCTACTGTATTGGAAAGACCTAGAGGTCCGCTCTGCAATCGACGTGATGCACGTGACGAAGAATCTTTGCGTGAACCTGCTAGGCTTCTTGGGCGTGCATGGGAAGACAAAAGATACACCGGAGGCATGGGAGGACCAGCAACGTGTGCATGAAAAAGACGGCATGCATCCAAAGCAGTATGAAGGTCCTGCCAGCTACGCTCTTACCAAAGAAGAGAAGGAAATCTTCTTTGAATGCCTGCTCAGTATGAAGGTCCCGTCTGGCTTCTCGTCCAATATAAAGGGTATAATAAATATGGCAGAGAAAAAGTTCCAGAACCTAAAGTCTCATGACTGCCACGTGATTATGACGCAAATGCTTCCGGTTGCATTGAGGGGGCTTCTACCGGAAAACATTCGATTAGCCATTGTGAAGCTATGTGCATTCCTCAATTCAATCTCTCAGAAGGTAATCAATCCAGAAATCCTACCAAGGTTAAGGAGTGATTTGGTGCAATGTCTTGTCAGTTTCGAGCTGGTGTTCCCACCATCCTTCTTCAATATCATGACGCACGTCCTAGTTCATCTAGTCGACGAGATTGCCATTCTGGGCCCTGTATTTCTACACAATATGTTCCCCTTTGAGAGGTTCATGGGAGTCTTAAAGAAATATGTTCGTAACCGTGCTAGGCCAGAAGGAAGCATCTCCACGGGCCATCAAACAGTGGAGGTCATTGGGTTTTATGTTGACTTCATTCCTGACCTTAACCGATTGGGCTCCCTCAATCGCGGTATGAGGGGAGACTGACTGGAAAAGGCACGCTAGGAGTGGACTCAATAATATGTAGGGACAGGCATTCTTGGTCTCAAACACACTACACAGTTCTACAGAATTCTACCTTGGTGACCCCGTATGCCAATGAACACAAGAATATTCTGCGCTCCAAACACCCGGAGCAGTGTGACGACTGGATTACATGTGAACACATCAGGACTTTCGGCAGTTGGTTGCAAACACATCTCATGGGTGACAACACTATTGCAGATGAGCTGTACTCGTTGGCCAGGGGACCATCTTCGACTGTATTGACTTACAAAGGGTACGAGATAAATGGGAATACATTTTACACGATTGCCCAAGATCAAAAGAGCAACAACCAAAATAGTGGTGTCCGCTTTGATGCAGCAACCAAGAGGGGAAAGGACACATATTATGGTTACGTAGTGGACATATGGGAACTTGACTTTGGACATGATTTTAAGGTCCCTTTGTTTCGGTGCAAATGGGTCAATCTGTCAAGAGGCGGGGTATAGGTGACTCGTAGTACGGAATGACAACAGTGGATCTGAACAATCTTGGGTACACAGACGAACCATTCATCCTAGCCAATGATGTGGCGCAGGTTTTCTATGTGAAGGACATGTCTACCAAACCGAGAAAAAGAAAAGATAAGGAAGCGAATACATCATACGATGAGCCAAAGCACCACATAGTTCTTTCTGGGAAAAGAGACATCATGGGAGTGGAGGGCAAGACAAACATGTCTGAAGATTATGAAAAGTTTCATGAAATTCCTCCCTTCAAAGTCAAGGCTGACCCAAGCACCCTGTTAAATGATGAAGATTATCCATGGTTACGGCGCAATAAGCAAGGGACACACGCGAAGAAAAAGTGAAGACTTTCTCTCCAGAACTATTCTGATGATGGCTTTTATCTAGAATATCACTGCAGTTAATGTCAAGAAATGAAATGCCTTTTGTAACAGATGAGTTTTCGTCCAAAACCCTGATACTTCGAAGGAGATTGTCCATTTTGTACATGAAGTGCATCTAGTTTTTGCCGTAACCCTCTCAACTTTTTAGCACATGCTATGTGGGATAAATGATGATACCATGCCAACTTTCAACCTTTTCAGAGTTCATTTGTAGTGCTTTTCAATTTCAAGGTCATTTATCTTAAAAACTCATTAAATGTAGGAAAAATACCAAATGAAGTCAGAAAGGGTTGAAAATTGATGATGTGGCTTTGAATGGTGCATGTTGAACGCACAAAAAGTCTGGAGTTGAAATAAGTTCAAAAAAATGAAATCCCTTTGTAACAGATGAGTTTTCGTCCGAAACCCTGATACTTCGAAAGAGATTGTCCATTTTGTACACGAAGTGCATCCAGTTTTTGCCGCAACCCTCTCAACTTTTTAGCACATGCTATGTGGGTGAAATGATGATACCATGCCAACCTTCAACCTTTTCAGAGTTTATTTCTAATGCTTTTCAATTTCAGGGTCATTCAGCAAAAAAAATTAGTAAATGTATGAAAAATACCAAATAAAGTCAGAAAGGGTTGAAAATTGATGATGTTGCTTGGAATGGTGCATTTTGAACACACAAAAAGTCTGGAGTTAAAATAAGTTCAAAAAAATGAAATCCCTTTGTAACAGATGAGTTCTCGTCCGAAACCCCGATACTTCGAAAGAGATTGTCCATTTTGTACACGAAGTGCATCCAGCTTTTGCCGTAACCCTCTCAACTTTTTAGCACATGCTTGTGGGTGAAATGATGATACCATGCCAACTTTATAAAACTTTAAAGCAATAAGAATGAAAAAAAACTTTTATAAACTCTAATAGCAATAATAATGAACTAAAAAGAATCAATTAAATATAATATTCTTAATAGCAAAAAGATTCAACTAAAAAGAATCAAAATAATATTCTTCAATAGCAAAAGAAATAAACTAAAACATTAACTAAAAAGAATGAACTAAAAAGAATCAAAATAATATTAACTAAAATTATGAAAGTATTTATTTGTTAAAAAGAATGAACTATAAAAGAATCAGCTAAAATATTAACTAAAAAGAATCGACTAAAACATTAACTAAAAAGAATCAACTAAAAAGAATCAACTAAAACATAAACTAAAAAGAATCAACTAAAACATTAACTAAAAAGAATGAAAATAATATTAACTAAAATTATCAAAGTATTTATTTGTTAAAAAGAATGAACAAAAATAAAATCTTTAATAGAAAACTAAAATAACAGAAAAAATGCCCACCTACTAGGAAACTAAAATGACATAAAAAATAAAAAAATGCCGCCTACTGGGCCACCACGGCCTGCATACGACTAGAAACCCATCTGTACATGGGCTAGGATGCAGGCCCGCGGGCCCAATAGGCCCAACATGGCAGTGACAAGGGTAGGCAAGTACTGCCTTCATTGGAGAGGAGCTCGATAGCTCACCCGTAGCGCGCCTATTAAACCGGTGCAGCGCTCTCTCAACTAGCGAGGTGGGACTAAATCCCACCAAACGCGTGTGCCAGGCTATGGTCCTGGTTGGTGGCTCGAACCGGGATAGGGTGCCTTTGGTCCGGTTCGAGCCACCAACCGGGACTAATGCCCTCCTTTAGTCCCGGTTTGAGCCACCAACCAGGACTAAAGGTCTCTGCTTTCCGCCCTTTGGGTAGCTGAAAATACACCTTTGGTGGTTGGTGGCATGAACAGGGACGAAAGGGGGGCATTGGTCCCAGTTGCTGCCACAAACGGGACCAAAGGGTGGGTATATAAGCCCACATTAGGAAATTTTCACACTTCATCCGCACTCGCCCCCGACGACGCTGAGCACATCGACGCCGTAGGCTGCGACGGTGACCGCTGTCGGCCGACGGCCACGGTCGCGTCGTCGTCGTCGCCGCGCCCCTGCACGCGACCCCGTATCGTCGCCCCTGCCCGAGCCCGCGCCCACCCGCCCCCGATCAGCCCGCGCCCCTGCCCCGGCCCGCCCCGTGTCCCGCGCCTCTGCCCCGTTGTCGCCGTCGCCGTTCCTCGCCCCCGACCCGCGCCCCGCCCCGTCGTCGCCGTCGCGTCGTCGGCCGAGCCCCGTTGTGAGCCGCTGCGCTGCCCTGCCATTTTCTTTTCTTAATATTAATCATGTTTATGTAATGTATGTATATGTACATGTTACGTAGATGCTTAGTGTATTTTTTTGATATGATGAATTTTTAAGTCATGTTCATATGATGATTTTTTTTGTTCATAGAATATTTTTTTGTTCATAGCATTTTTGGTCCATGTATATATGTATATGTATGTATGAGGGATGGATGTATATATATAGAAAATGTTCATATGATGTTTTTTTTGTTCATAGAATATGTTTTTTGTCATAGAAATTAGTTAAAATTTACAAGTTACTAAGTTAAATGTTTCATATATTCAAAATGAGTTAATTAAAAGACTCACTAAGTTAAAATTTACCCCCTCCCCGATAACTTTGACATGAGGAGGGACGTCAGAAGCATGAGAGAGAGGCGGTGTGCGCGACCAACTATCGAGGCCACCCAAACCCTAGAAGAAAGAGCATCGTTGTCGATCTACCCCCTCCCCGATAACTTCGACATGAGGGGGGACGTCGGACATGCATGAGAGAGAGGCGGTTCGCTCTCCCGACCAACTATCGAGGCCACCCAAACACTAGAAGAAAGAGCGTCGTTGTCGATCTACCCCCTCCCCGATAACTTCGACATGAGGGGGGACATCGGACATGCATGAGATTGGCGGTCCACTCGCCCGACCAACTCTCGGGGCCACCCAAACCCTAGAAGAAAGAGCGTCGTTGTCGATCTACCCCTCCCCGATAAATGACATGAGGGGGGGAGTCGGACAATGATGGAGAGCGGTCTGCTCGCCCGACCAACTCCGAGGCCACCCAAACCCTAAAGAAAGAAAGAGCGTCGTTGTCGATCTACCCCTTTCCGATAACTTCGACATGAGGGGGACGTTGGACATGATGGAGAGAGAGGCGGTCGCTGCCCGACCAACTATCGAGGCCACCAAACCCTATAAGAAAGATCATCGTTGCGATCTACCCCCTCCCGATAACTTCGACATGAGGGGGACGTGCGACATGATGAGAGAGGCGATCCGCTCGCCCGACCAACTCTCGAGGCCCCCCAAACCCTAGAAGAAAGAACGTCGTTGTCGATCTACCCCCCCCGATAACTTCGACATGAGGGGGGGGCGTCGGAATGCATGAGAGAGGCGGTCCGCTCGCCGACACAACTCTGAGGCCACCCCCAACCCTAGAGAAAAAGAGCGTCATTGTCGATCTACCCCTCCCGCCCTACCCGTAATTGTTAATGTATATACTATATATTGGCGTCTAATTCACCGGTCTTACGTCAGTGAACAGAAGGGACTTATTTATTCGGTAGGCGGCCGTCATAGGTCAATGGGGTAGAATGGATAGTTTTGATCTCCTGCATAGTGATTATTTTTTGCAAAGTGTCCTCTCCTAAAAGTATAACCCCGGCCCGATAACTTCGACATGAGGGGGACGTCGAATATGCATGAGAGAGCGGTCCACAACGAATCACATGCTCATATATGCATAGATTCCTTGTTGTGATAGCTAGGTCTATGTTTGCCACTAATCCATCTCTCAAGTTTGTATATTGCCATGTTGTAATATTTGCAGAAACTATGGAAAGAGACTTAGACAAGAACAGTTGTTGGGGGATATAATCCTCGCCGGAGTGATCCCTTGTCGTTTCTCAACGCATCGATGGCCAGGAAGGAGAGGATGACGGCTCCGATGATCCAACAATGGAGGAGGAAGGAAGGAGATCATGACGGCTCGGTGACCGAATGGTGGAGGAAGGAGATCATGATGACGGCTCCGGTGACCAAACGGAGGAGGGAGGCTTAACTGATGCAAAGTCGGAAGGTATATCTATATATATATATAATATATATAATATATAATTATAATATATATATATATTAAGCCTGTGTTGACTTGATGCATTAATTGTTTTGGTGATGTACATATATTAATTAACGCTTCTTTCTTCTTTAGCCCTCCGGGTCGAGCCAAACTTCCGTAGGAGAGATGAGCCCGAAGAAAATGTTGCGCAGGATGAAAGGTTCACGATCACAGAAGTCGCAAAAATGTCCAACCGATTGCTCCCAAGCGGACAAGGACGCATTTGTACATTAGTGCAGAGTTGTTGTTAGGGACGGCGTCCCGATCAGCATTCAACAATGGATAAGAATAAGGACCCTGAAGTTTCTTATGTCTAGGATAGACTGAAAGATGATCTTTGGACCTCGCTGATGACAAATTTCAGCCTACCGCGAGAGGATGATCCGAATAACCCAGTTATAGAGCGAAAGGTCAAGGCGTTTGCTCTTAAGAAGATGGCAGAACATTCAGGAACGGAAGAAAGAGTTGAACACAAAGTTTGTCAAGAAAGAGGAGACTCTAGAATTCATCGGTCGATATGAGAAGATAAAGATCACTGTCCCGCATTTGTGGGGCTACAAGAAATCAGAGAAGGGTAAGCAAAGATCACTGACAAACAAGCAAAATGCTGCAAAGAAGAAGTATCACCATACCACGGGGTCAGGTGGCTACAGCAAAGCCCGGCCGTTGGGACAAAGCTGAGCAAGACCGCTTGCTAAAGGGGTCCAACCAGCGACATTGCACTGGCCAGATCGGGCAAGGACTTGGTTCTTTGGGGTTGGGGGAACTTGGACCCCGAATCTGGGAAGTGTGTTTGGACGAATGGTCAACTTGCAATACCCATCAAGAAGCTTGAGAAGCAATCAAGGCAGCGCAGCAAGGGACGTTCATTCCCGACAGAGAGAAGGACGAGCTGACAGAGGCCCTCAGGAATCCTGAACACCCGGACGAACACGAGGCACATCAGGCTCTGTTCCGTTGGTGTATGGGTTTCCTGACAGCGGTGGTTATAGAAGCCGAGAGAGAAGAGGAAAGAGAAAGCAACCGAAATGCAGAGGCTCAGTGCAAGATTAGCAAAACTAGAGGAACTTGAGAGTCAGCGAGCTACCGGCCAACCATCTGAGTGGCACGAGATCCTTGCTTCGACGCTGCCCCAGAAGAGCTACCCCACCATCTCAGCGGAGAAGCAGCGTGGCTTCCATGGAGCTCGTTCATCTGATTTCACGGCTCCTCACTACCTCGTGGATAGTATCACGGCAGTTGAACATTGTGTTCTAATGACAAAATGCCAGAACCTGACCTTGAAAGCAGCGGTCGGCTATGTTGTACCTCCTCGAGCTGAGGAAATTCATTGCCGTCGATTCCACATGGCTACTATTGTGACGGTGGATGAAATAATGGATGGATTTGAGGGTGGAGCTTGACTTCCCTACAGGTGAAGGGGATATTCTTCTGGAAAATGCTTTGAGGAGTACCTGTCTATGGAGAAAGGAGTACATCAAGCTCCAAACTGACGCCGACTCAGCCGCAGGAGGCCCCTCCGCAGACTCCTCACAGTCCAGCTCAGCCACTCTAGCTGCCGAGTCATCTCTCAGCGGGTGAGCTGTCTCCGGGCGTCAGCGGACTCCGCCGCCTCCTTCGCCTCTCCGGCGCACCAGCGCACTCCGCCTCCTTCAGCGCATAAGCGGACTCCGTCGCTCAGCAACGGTGGAAGAGAGACGCCGCGCTCCGGCGGTAGCAATACAAGCAGAGGCGCGAAGAAATTCAAAGCTGGTCCAAGCCTCAAGGCTCTTCCAAAGTTACCATATGAGAGGACTGACAAGGAAACCGATGAAATTGTGGAAGCCGAAGTGCCGGCCCATTTTGAACGGAAACCTCCACCTCCGAAGGAAACGGTAGATCCGGTGAAAGCGAAGCGCACTTGCATGCCCTTAAGCGACCACCACCGTCTTTGTCGCAATCCAACAAGATCGCTGATTGGAATAACATATGGTGAAGCGCGGCGGTCGGGAAATACTACCAGTGCTGCAAGGGAAGCAAAATCAAGAAGTGGGAAAACAATTCCCCAGCTCGGTGAACAGGAGAAGCAATCGTTGCCCCCTGCTCAAGGTGTCTAGCAATATCGCTAATCATCGGGGCTACTGCCCGATACCAATCTTGGTGGTTACATGGGCGAGATGTACAGTTTGAAACGTTAGAGGCAGTCAGAGATCTTTAGTATGAGCACGGGAAGCCTCTCGTCAAACCTGATTATCCTCCTCTAACAATGATGATACGAAAATTGCATGAGTGGTACTTGGAAAGCTGCAGGAAGAAGGGATCGATAGTTTGATGCTGAGAATTAATGATGAGCACGACCTCATGAGTTGAGGTGTTGCCTGTTGAATTGTGGAATTATTTCAATTATTCAACAACAAGCCCCGACAAACAACTCATGACTTTCTACTGTCTGTAAGTATTACTTCTATAATTAAGTCACTAGCTCAGCTCGTTCATTGCATGTATATATAATATCCTCCACTATATTATGCAGATTGAAGATCGTCTAATGCAAGGAAGACAAATCTAGACATTGGGTTCATTAGCCCAAATACCGTAAATGAATGGTCGGAAAAAACAGAGTCGAAGAAACTAAGGAAAAATTGCTACAATCGTTCTTCGACATCAAAACAAAGGGAAAATAGTCTTTCCTTACAACTTCAGTGAGTGTTACTATCTTGTGCATATTAAGTTTTGCTTACTCAAGGTTAAGTAATGTAATTGATGAGTTATGCGTGCGCAGCTTCCACTTTATTCTACTCGAGGTTAAGCTTGACGGGGCGAGTATATAACTGTCTTAGACTCGAGATGTAAAGATCCCAAGGATTATGAGGACATGATTGAAATGCTCCAGAAGTAAGTTGAATCATTATCGCCACCATATCGGCAACTTTCGTTCATTTCCTGATATCAAGTAATCATTTCTTTGCCTGGCAGGGTTTGGAAAAAGTTCACCGGAATGGTTCTGGGTCTAAGGAATGAGCTGCGATTTACACACCCAAAGTAAGTAGTAGTAGCTAGTTCCGCGCATCTCTCATTGATTCTAGTTTCATCAATACCATTTGTCATGCTTGATTATATCAGTTTGATTGAACTCTATTCTCGTAAAGTGCTTAATGCAGGCACCCGGACTGATTTATGTGGAATACTACGTTGTGAGTTCATGCGCCACTCGACCTCTGAGCGGGGTACTCTGACAAACAATTTGAAGTATGTTAACAATATTCACAATTTTATTATTACCATCAATTGTGGTGAGTTTCATTCATATATGTATTGACCCCCTTCTTTAAATTAGTCCGAGAGATGCGGGAAGAAACTCCTACCACATGATCGCATATGAGCAATTCAAGAGGAATTGGTGGGATTATTTCTGCCCACGTCATACATAAAGAGGTGAGATACCAGTGGAAATCAACCTGATTTCGGTAATGATGCCAGGGATGTAACGAGATGATTATAGTATTATTGTAGTAGCGTCAGATAGATATATGAAAACTGTGTTTCGACCAGCACGGAGAAAGAAGACAGGTATCTCTCTATATGGTATGTCATTGTCTTGTGTATGATCGTAATCTGAGTGTCCTTTTAGTTGTAGCAGTAGGTTTATGTCTAAGCTAGCGTCGAGCTACGTACCCGGCGTAGTAGCTACCGTCGAACCAGCACGGAGGAAAGAGAGGTCACTTCTCTTCATAGTAGCTAAACACAATATGAAACCCCTACAATAACTCCTCCAAAACCCCTAAAACCCCACCCACTTTCAAAAAAAAAACCCAGCGCACTGCGAGAGCTGGCAGCGTGGATGCCTCTTTGGTCTCCGATTGTGTTAACCAACGGGACCTAAAGTTAAAATAAGTTCAAAAAAATGAAATCCCTTTGTAACAGATGAGTTCTCGTCCGAAACCCCGATACTTCGAAAGAGATTGTCCATTTTGTACACGAAGTGCATCCAGCTTTTGCCGTAACCCTCTCAACTTTTTAGCACATGCTATGTGGGTGAAATGATGATACCATGCCAACTTTTATAAAACTTTAAAGCAATAAGAATGAAAAAAAACTTTTATAAAACTCTAATAGCAATAATAATGAACTAAAAAGAATCAATTAAATATAATATTCTTTAATAGCAAAAAGATTCAACTAAAAAGAATCAAAAAGAATCAAAATAATATTAACTAAAATTATGAAAGTATTTATTTGTTAAAAAGAATGAACTATAAAAGAATCAGCTAAAAATATAACTAAAAAGAATCGACTAAAACATTAAACTAAAAGAATCAACTAAAAAGAATCAACTAAACTAAAACTAAAAAGAATCAACTAAAACATTAACTAAAAAGAATGAAAATAATATTAACTAAAATTATCAAAGTATTTATTTGTTAAAAAGAATGAACAAAAATAAAATCTTTAATAGAAAACTAAAATAACAGAAAAAATGCCCACCTACTAGGAAACTAAAATGACATAAAAAATAAAAAAATGCCGCCTACTGGGCCACCACGGCCTGCATACGACTAGAAACCCATCTGTACATGGGCTAGGATGCAGGCCCGCGGGCCCAATAGGCCCAACATGGCAGTGACAAGGGTAGGCAAGTACTGCCTTCATTGGAGAGGAGCTCGATAGCTCACCCGTAGCGCGCCTTATAAACCGGTGCAGCGCTCTCTCAACTAGCGAGGTGGGACTAAACTCCCACCAAACCGCTGTGCCAGGCTATTGGTCCTGGTTGGTGGCTCGAACCGGGATAGGGTGCCTTTGGTCCCGGTTCGAGCCACCAACCGGGACTAATGCCCTCCTTTAGTCCCGGTTTGAGCCACCAACCAGGACTAAAGGTCTCTGCTTCCCGCCCTTTGGGTAGCTGAAAATACACCTTTGGTCCCGGTTGGTGGCATGAACAGGGACGAAAGGGGGGCATTGGTCCCAGTTGCTGCCACAAACCGGGACCAAAGGGTGGGGTATATAAGCCCACACTTAGGAAATTTTCACACTTCATCCGCACTCGCCCCCGACGACGCTGAGCACATCGACGCCGCTAGGCTGCCCCGACGCCGTCCGCCACCCCCGCTGTCGCCGTCCGCCGCCCACGCCGTCGCCGTCGTCGTCGTCGCCCGCGCCCCTGCCCTGGCCCGCCCCCGTCATCGTCGCCCCTGCCCCGAGCCCGCGCCCCAGCCCCGCCCCCGATCAGCCCGCGCCCCTGCCCCGGCCCGCCCCCGTCGTCGCCGCGCCTCTGCCCCGTTGTCGCCGTCGCCGTCCTCGCCCCCGACCCCGCGCCCCTGCCCCGTCGTCGCCGTCGCCGTCGTCGCCCGAGCCCCGTTGTGAGCCGCTGCGCTGCCCCTGCCATTTTCTTTTCTTAATTATTAATCATGTTTATGTAATGTATGTATATGTACATGTTACGTAGATGCTTAGTGTATTTTTTTGATATGATGAATTTTTAAGTCATGTTCATATGATGATTTTTTTTGTTCATAGAATATTTTTTTGTTCATAGCATTTTTGGTCCATGTATATATGTATATGTATGTATGGATGGATGGATGTATATATATAGAAAATGTTCATATGATGTTTTTTTTGTTCATAGAATATGTTTTTTGTTCATAGAAATTAGTTAAAATTTACCAAGTTACTAAGTTAAAATGTTCATATATTCAAAATGAGTTAATTAAAAGACTCACTAAGTTAAAATTTACCCCCTCCCCGATAACTTTGACATGAGGAGGGACGTCAGACATGCATGAGAGAGAGGCGGTCCGCTCGCCCGACCAACTATCGAGGCCACCCAAACCCTAGAAGAAAGAGCATCGTTGTCGATCTACCCCCTCCCCGATAACTTCGACATGAGGGGGGACGTCGGACATGTATGAGAGAGGCGATCCGCTCGCCCGACCAACTCTCGAGGCCCCCCAAACCCTAGAAGAAAGAACGTCGTTGTCGATCTACCCCCTCCCCGATAACTTCGACATGAGGGGGGGCGTCGGACATGCATGAGAGAGGCGGTCCGCTCGCCCGACCAACTCTCGAGGCCACCCAAACCCTAGAAGAAAGAGCGTCATTGTCGATCTACCCCTCCCGCCCCTACCCGTAATTGTTATGTATAATACTATATATTGGCGTCTAATTCACCGGTCTTACGTCAGTGAACAGAAGGGACTTTATTTATTCGGTAGGCGGCCGTCATAGGTCAATGGGGTAGAATGGATAGTTTGATCTCCTGCATAGTGATTATTTTTTGCAAAGTGTCCTCTCCTAAAAGTATAACCCCGGCCCGATAACTTCGACATGAGGGGGACGTCGAATATGCATGAGAGAGGCGGTCCACAACGAATCCATTGCTCATATATGCATATGATTCCTTGTTGTGATTAGCTAGGTCTATGTTTGCCACTAATCCATCTCTCAAGTTTGTATATTGCCATGTTGTAATATTTGCAGAAACTATGGAAAGAGACTTAGAACAAGAACAGTTGTTGGGGGATATAATCCTCGCCGGAGGTGATCCCTTGTCGTTTCTCAACGACATCGATGGCCAGGAAGGAGAGGATGACGGCTCCGATGATCCAACAATGGAGGAGGAAGGAGATCATGACGGCTCCGGTGACCGAATGGTGGAGGAAGGAGATCATGATGACGGCTCCGGTGACCAAACGGAGGAGGGAGGCTTAACTGATGCAAAGTCCGGCAAGGTATATATATATATATATATATATATATATATATATATATATATATATATATATATATATTAAGCCTGTGTTGACTTGATGCATTAATTGTTTTGGTATGTACATATATTAATTAACGCTTCTTTCTTCTTTTAGCCCTCCGGGTCGAGCCAAACTTCCGTAAGGAGATGAGGCCCGAAGAAAATGTTGCGCCAGGATGAAAGGTTCACGATCACAGAAGTCGCAAAAGATGTCCAACCGATTGCTCCCAAGCGGACCAAGGACGCATTTGTACATTAGTGCAGAGTTGTTGTTAGGGACGGCGTCCCGATCAGCATTCAACAATGGAATAAGAATAAGGACCCTGAAGTTTCTTATGTCTAGGATAGACTGAAAGATGATCTTTGGACCTCGCTGATGACAAATTTCAGCCTACCGCGAGAGGATGATCCGAATAACCCAGTTATAGAGCGAAAGGTCAAGGCGTTTGCTCTTAAGAAGATGGCAGAACTATTCAGGAACTGGAAGAAAGAGTTGAACACAAAGTTTGTCAAGAAAGAGGAGACTCTAGAATTCATCGGTCGATATGAGAAGATAAGAGATCACTGTCCCGCATTTGTGGCCTACAAGAAATCAGAGAAGGGTAAGCAAAGATCACTGACAAACAAGCAAAATGCTGCAAAGAAGAAGTATCACCATACCACGGGGTCAGGTGGCTACAGCAAAGCCCGGCCGTTGTGGGACAAAGCTGAGCAAGACCTGCTTGCTAAAGGGGTCCAACCAGCGACATTGCACTGGCCAGATCGGGCAAGGACTTGGTTCTTTGGGGTTGGGGGAACTTTGGACCCCGAATCTGGGAAGTGTGTTTGGACGAATGGTCAACTTGCAATACCCATCAAGAAGCTTGAGAAAGCAATCAAGGCAGCGCAGCAAGGGACGTTCATTCCCGACAGAGAGAAGGACGAGCTGACAGAGGCCCTCAGGAATCCTGAACACCCTGGACGAACACGAGGCACATCAGGCTCTGTTCCGTTGGTGTATGGGTTTCCTGACAGCGGTGGTTATAGAAGCCGAGAGAGAAAGAGGAAAGAGAAAGCAACCGAAATGCAGAGGCTCAGTGCAAGATTAGCAAAACTAGAGGAACTTGAGAGTCAGCGAGCTACCGGCCAACCATCTGAGTGGCACGAAGATCCTTGCTTCGACGCTGCCCCAGAAGCTACCCCACCATCTCAGCGGAGAAGCAGCGTGGCTTCCATGGAGCTCGTTCATCCTGATTTCACGGCTCCTCACTACCTCGTGGATAGTATCACGGCAGTTGAACATTGTGTTCTAATGACAAAATGCCAGAACCTGACCTTGAAAGCAGCGGTCGGCTATGTTGTACCTCCTCGAGCTGAGGGAACTTTTCATTGCCGTCCGATTCCACATGGCTATGCTATTGTGACGGTGGATGAAATAATGGATGGATTTGAGGGGCTGGAGCTTGACTTCCCTACAGGTGAAGGGGATATTCTTCTGGAAAATGCTTTGAGGAGTACCTGTCTATGGAGAAAGGAGTACATCAAGCTTCCAAACTGGACGCCGACTCAGCCGCAGGAGGCCCCTCCGCAGACTCCTCACAGTCCAGCTCAGCCATCTCAGCTGCCTGAGTCATCTCCAGCGCGTGAGCTGTCTCCGGCGCGTCAGCGGACTCCGCCGCCTCCTTCGCCTCCTCCGGCGCACCAGCGCACTCCGCCTCCTTCAGCGCATAAGCGGACTCCGTCGCCTCAGCAACGGTGGAAGAGAGACGCCGCCGCTCCGGCGGCTAGCAATACAAGCAGAGGCGCGAAGAAATTCAAAGCTGGTCCAAGCCTCAAGGCTCTTCCAAAGTTACCATATGAGAGGACTGACAAGGAAACCGATGAAATTGTGGAAGCCGAAGTGCAGGCCCATTTTGAACGGAAACCTCCACCTCCGAAGGAAACGGTAGATCCGGTGAAAGCGAAGCGCACTCTGCATGCCCTTAAGCGACCACCACCGTCTTTGTCGCAATCCAACTAAGATCGCTGTATTGGAATAACATATGGTGAAGCGCGGCGGTCGGGAAATACTACCAGTGCTGCAAGGGAAGCAAAATCAAGAAGTGGGAAAACAATTCCCCAGCTCGGTGAACAGGAGAAGCAATCGTGCCCCCTGCTCAAGGTGTCTAGCAATATCGCTAATCATCCGGGGCTACTGCCCGATACCAATCTTGGTGATTACATGGGCGATGATGTACAGTTTGAAACGTTAGAGGCAGTAGAGATCTTTAGATATGAGCACGGGAAGCCTCTCGTCAAACCTGATTATCCTCCTCTAACAATGATGATACGAAAATTGCATGAGTGGTACTTGGAAAGCTGCAGGAAGAATGGGATCGATAGTTTGATGCTGAGAATTAATGATGAGCACGACCTCATTGGAGTTGAGGTGTTGCCTGTTGAATTTGTGGAATTATTTCAATTATTCAATCAACAAGCCCTCGACAAACAACTCATGACTTTCTACTGTCTGTAAGTATTACTTCTATAATTAAGTCACTAGCTCAGCTCGTTCATTGCATGTATATATAATTATCCTCACTATATTATGCAGATTGAAGATCGTCTAATGCAAGGAAAGACAAATCTATGACATTGGGTTCATTAGCCCAAATACCGTAAATGAATGGTCGGTAAAAAACAGAGTCGAAGAAACTAAGGAAAACTTGCTACAATCGTTCCTTCGACATCAAAACAAAGGGAAAATAGTCTTTCCTTACAACTTCAAGTGAGTGTTACTATCTTGTGCATATTAAGTTTTGCTTACTCAAGGTTAAGTAATGTAATTGATGAGTTATGCGTGCGCAGCTTCCACTTTATTCTACTCGAGGTTAAGCTTGACGGGGCAGTAGTAACTGTCTTAGACTCGAGATGTAAAGATCCCAAGGATTATGAGGACATGATTGAAATGCTCCAGAAGTAAGTTGAATCATTATCGCACCATATCGGCAACTTTCGTTCATTTCCTGATATCAAGTAATCATTTTCTTTGCCTGGCAGGGTTTGGAAAAAGTTCACCGGAATGGTTCTGGGTCTAAGGAATGAGCTGCGATTTACACACCCCAAAGTAAGTAGTAGTAGCTAGTTCCGCGCATCTCTCATTGATTCTAGTTTCATCAATACCATTGTCATGCTTGATTATATCAGTTTGATTGAACTCTATTCTCGTAAAGTGCTTAATGCAGGCACCCGGGACTGATTTATGTGGATACTACGTTTGTGAGTTCATGCGCCACTCGACCTCTGAGCGGGGCTACTCTGACAAACAATTTGAAGTATGTAAACAATATTCACAATTTTATTTTATTACCATCAATTGTGTTGAGTTTCATTCATATATATGTATTGACCCCCTTCTTTAAATTAGGTCCGAGAGATGCGGGAAGAACTCCTACCACATGATCGCATATGAGCAATTCAAGAGGAATTGGTGGGATTATTTCTTGCCCACGTCATACATAAAGATGGAGAATACCATGTGGAAATTCAACCTGATTTTCGGTAGATGATGCCAGGGATCGTAAGAGATGTTATATTGTATATATGTAGTAGCGTCAGATAGATATATGAAAACTTGTTGTTCGACCAAGCACGGAGAAAGAGAGGTCACTTCTCTCTATATATGTTCATGATCATGATGTTGTGTAATTAATGGTTCCTTCATTTGCTTACTAGCTAGCGTCGAGTTCTCTCTGTACGTAGTAGCTACCGTCGACCAAGCACGGAGAAAGAGAGGTCACTTCTCTCTATTAGCTAGCTAACACAATATGAAACCCCTAAATTAACCCTCCAAAACCCCTAAACCCCCCACTTTCAAAAAAAAAACCCAGCGCCTGCGAGCTGCTGACGCGTGGCTGCCTTTTGGTCCCGATTGGTGTTACCAACCGGGACTAAAGGTCCTCCTGCCTGGGCGACCCACAGCAGCCACGTGGAGCCCCTTTGGTCCCGGTTCGTAAGCCAACCGGGACTAAAGGTTTTGGGCATTAGTCCCGTTTGTTTTGTCCCGGTTCCAGAACCGGGGCTAAAGGCCCTCTGGAACTGGGACTAGTACCCTGTTTTCTAATAGTGCTAGCATCAACTACAAGGAGTAATCAATACTACTAGCAACCCATAGGTACCAATCTGAGGTTTTGAGACAAAGATCGAGTACAAGAGATGAACTATGGTTTGAGAGGAGATGGTGCTGGTGTAGATGTTGATGGAGATTGACCCCCTCTCGATGAGAGGATCGTTGGTGATCATTATGGCCTCGATTTCCCCCTCCCGGAGGGAAGTTTCCCCAGCAGAACAACTCTGCCTCAGCCCTAGATTGCTTCCGCCTAAGTTCCACCTCGAAACGGCGACGCTTCGTCCTGAAAGCTTCCTTATGATTTTTTCTAGGTCAAAACCCTCCATATAGCAGAAGATGGGCACCGAAGACCTGCCAGGGGGCCCACAAGCCCTAGGGGCATGCCTAGGGGGGTAGGGTGCGCCCCCTGGCTTGTGGCCACCTGGTGGGTCCCCTCTGGTATTTTCTTCGCCCAATATTTTTTATATATTCCAAAATAATTCTCCGTAAATTCTCAGGACTTTTGGAGTTGTGCAGAATAGGTCTCTCAGATTTGCTTCTTTCCAATCCAGAATTCCAGCTGCCGGCATTCTCCCTCTTTGTGTAAACCTTGTAAACTAAGAGAGAAAAGGCATAAGTATTGTACCATAATGTGTAATAATAGCCCATAATGCAATAAATATCAATATAAAAGCATGATGCAAAATGGACGTATCAACTCCCCCAAGCTTAGACCTCGCTTGTCCTCAAGCGAAAGCCGAAATTGATAATCATGTCCACATGTTTAGAGATAGAGGTGTCGATAAAATAAAATACGAACATGAAGGTATCATGATCATCTTTAGAACAGCAACATATATTGTCATATAATTTCTTATGCCAAAGTAACAATTCATTCACAAGGTAAAGTATGGAACAAGAACTTTATTGAAAACTAACAAACTATTATTTCAGTCATTGGAGCAATTGCAATTTATCATAATGTAGGAAAGAGTCAATGTAAGAGCTTTTCAGCAAGTTCACATACTCAACTATCATTTAGTCTTTCATAATTGCTAAAACTCACGTGATACTTATGAGATCAAAGTTTCAATCAGACACAGAGAAATATAGGGGCTTATGGTTTCGCCTCCCAACCTTTTACCTCAAGGGTAATGTCAACAATAAATAGTTTATGAATATCTACATCCGAGTGGATATATATATATATCTGGATCTTCCCCAACATATAGTGCTTGCCAAAAAGAAAAAGTGTAAAAAGAATAGGTGATGATCACCATGACTCTTGCATTAAGGTAGAGGGTAAATAAAAGATAGGCCCTTCGCAGAGGGAAGGAGAGGTTGTCATGCGCTTTTATAGTTGGATGCACAAAATCTTAATGCGAAAGAACATCACTTTATATTACCGCTTGTGATAAAGAACTTTATTATGCAGTCTGTCTCTTTAATTTCTTCCATATCACAAGTTCGTATATAGCTTATTTTCCTCACACTAAAAGATCATACATATTTAGAGAGCAATTTTTTATTGCTTGCACCGATGACAACTTACTTGAAGGATCTTACTCAATCCATAGGTAGGTATGGTGGACTCTCATGGCAAAACTGGGTTGAGGGATTTTGGAGGTACAAGTAGTATCTCTACTTGGTGCAAAAGATTTGGCTAGCATAGGATGAGAAGCAAGCTCAACATGTTGGAGGATCCATACAATATAACTTCTATTCAGATATAAAGAAACATAACCCATTAAGTTGTCTTCCTTGTCCAACATCAACCTTTTAGCTATAATATTTTAATGAGTGCTCACAATCACGAAAGATGTCCAAGATAATATATTTATATGTGAGACCTCTCTTTCTTTATTACTTCCTATTAATTGCAACAATGACCAAAACTATGTTTGTCAACTCCCAACAAATTTCATGCGACATACTTCTTATATGTGAAGTCGTCACTTCTCATAAGATCATTATATAATCTTTTTATTTCTTTTATTCTTTTTCTCAAGATCATAGCAAGAAAGCAAAGCCCTCAACTCAAAAAAATAATCTTTATTATATAACTCTCGGACTCGATTACAAAGAGGGAACACAAAGCAAAACTCAAAGCTAGATCATACTAAAACTTTAAACCAAGATATAACCAAAAGGATCGAACTAAGAAAAACAATGAAGGTAAAGATGTGATGGTGATACGATACTGGGGCACCTCCCCCAAGATTGGCAGTTGCCAAGGGGAGTGCCCATACCCATGTATTTAGGTCTCTTTCTTCGGAGGTGGGGATGTGATATTCTTGGCGATGATGCCCCTTAGAATGTGATTCTCCTCCTCGAGCTTATTAATTTGCTGCTTAAGATCCATTATTTCCTTGCGGAGTTTTCCTGTGACAACTAGAGCTCCGATCACCCATGTATTGCTAAGCTCTGGAGTTCTTCAAGCATAGCTCCGGGTTGAAGGCGAGAGGTAGCTTCCTGATACTCCTCCATGGCATCCACTCTTTTCAGGTCAGGCTCCATCTCTTCCTCCATAGACCACCCAAAGTGGT
This sequence comes from Thinopyrum elongatum, assembly GCA_011799875.1. Lineage (NCBI taxonomy): Eukaryota > Viridiplantae > Streptophyta > Magnoliopsida > Poales > Poaceae > Thinopyrum > Thinopyrum elongatum. The sequence continues at coordinate 102,341,709 of CM022299.1, forward strand.
CAGCTTCGCTGTATGCTCTTGGGCCCGGTATCGGGTGAGAGACCCGACTCTCCCTGACCGACTCTTGCGAAGACATCTTGCTCCAAATCTGCTAAAGAATTAGCTAAACACAAGAACAGAGGATTTTGCCATGGTACGGTGGTCAAAACCTTCGGGAGATTATATAATGAATTTTTACCGACAAAAAGGGGTGTTCCACAAGAAAACGGAGTCCGGAGGGCACACGAGGTGGCCACAAGCCTGGGAGGCACGCCCAGGGGGGGTAGGGCGCGCCCCTAGGGCTTGTCGCCTCCTTGTGCACTTTTTGGCCTACTTTTTATTTTCCTAATTTTTTGAATATTCCAAAACGAAGTAAAATTGCCATTGGAAAAGTTTTGGAGGTGGTTTACTTACTGTACCACATACCTATTCCTTTTTGGAGTTTGAAACGTTCTGGTAGGTCTCCCTTATGTACTCCTCCGGTGTTATGGTATTAATAATATTGGTCTCAACATTTATGGGAGTACCTGAGATATAATGTTTGATTCTTTGCCCATTTACCACCTTCGGGTTAGTGACTTCGGCGTTGTTGATTTTGATGGCACCGGAACGATAAACTTCCTCGATAATGTAAGGAGCTTCCCATTTAGAGAGAAGCTTTCCTCCAAAATATCTTAAACGAGAATTGTATAGCAAGACATGGTCATCTACATTAAATTCACGCTTTTGTATCCTCTTATCATGCCATCTTTTAACTTTCTCTTTAAACAATTTGGCATTCTCATAGGCTTGGGTTCTCCATTCATAAAGTGAGCTAATGTCAAATAACCTCTTCTCGCCGGCAAGTTTGACATCATAGTTGAGCTCTTTAATTGCCCAATAAGCTTTATGTTCTAGTTCAAGAGGTAAGTGACATACTTTTCCATAAACCATTTTATATGGAGACATACCCATAGGGTTTTTATAAGAAGTCCTATAAGCCCATAATGCATCGTCAAGTTTCTTAGAACAATTCTTTCTGGATCTATTAACAGTCTTTTGCAAAATCAACTTTATTTCTCGGTTACTCAATTCTACTTGACCACTAGACTGAGGATGATATGGAGATGCAATTCTATGGTTAACATCATACTTAGCAAGCAATTTACAGAAAGCACCATGAATAAAGTGTGAATCACCATCAGTCATTAAATATCTAGGGACTCCAAACCTTGGGAAAATAACTTCTTTAAGCATTTTAATGGAGGTGTTATGATCAGCTCTACTAGTTGGAATAGCTTCTACCCACTTAGTAACATAATCAACAGCAACCAAAATATGTGTATACCCATTAGAGGAAGGAAAAGGTCCCATATAATCAAATCCCCAAACATCAAACGGTTCAATAACAAGTGAATAATTCATAGGCATTTCCTGACGTCTACTAATATTATAAATTCTTTGACATTCATCACAAGACAAGACAAACCAGATTGTAATACCAGATTGTAATACCTTGTGTGCAGTTCTATCTCCAGCATGGTGTCCTCTGTAGGCCTCAGAGTGAAACTTGCGTAGGATCTTATCCTGTTCATGCTTAGGTACACAACGTCTAATAACATCATCTACTCCTTCTTTATAAAGGTGTGGGTCATCCCATAAGTAATGTCTTAAATCATTGGAAAACCTTTTCTTTTGTTGGTATGTGAAGCTAGGTGGAATAAATTTAGCAACAATATAATTGGTATAATCAGCATACCATGGAGCACTACGAGAAGCATTTATGACAGCTAATTGTTCATTAGGGAAGCTATCATCAATAGGTAGTGGGTCATCCAGAATATTTTCTAACCTAGACAAGTTGTCTGCTACGGGGTTCTCAACTCCCTTTCTATCAATAATATGCAAATCAAATTCTTGCAGCAAGAGAACCCATCTAATAAGTCCAGGTTTAGCATCCTTCTTTTCCATAAGGTATTTAATAGCAGCATGATCGGTGTGAACAATTACTTTGGAATCAACAATATAAGATCTGAACTTATCACAAGCAAATACAACTGCTAAAAATTCTTTTTCAGTAGTAGCATAATTTCTTTGAGCACTGTCTATAGTTTTACTATCATAATGGATAACATTTAATTTCTTATCAACTCTTTGTCCTAGAACAGATCCAACAGCATAATCACTAGCATCACATATAATTTCAAAGGGTAGGTTCTAATCAGGTGGTTGAACAATAGGTGCAGAAATCAAGGCTTTCTTAAGTATTTCAAATGCTTCTACACAATCATCATCAAAAACAAATGGAACATCTTTTTGCAAGAGATTAGTGAGAGGCCTAGAAATTTTAGAGAAGTCTTTAATAAACCTCCTATAGAAACCAGCATGACCAAGGAAACTTCTTATACCTTTGATATCTATAGGACACGGCATTTTTTCAATAGCGTCAACTTTAGCTTTATCAACTTCAATACCTCTTTCAGAAATTTTATGCCCCCAGACAATACCTTCATGAACCATAAAGTGACACTTCCCCCAATTCAAGACAAGATTTGTTTCTTCACATCTCTGCAAAACTCAATCAAGGTTGCTTAAGCAATCATCAAAAGAAGTTTCGTAAATGGAGAAATCATCCATGAAAACCTCAACAATCTTTTCGCAAAAGTTAGAGAATATAGCAGTCATACATATTTGAAAAGTAGCAGGTGCATTGCATAAACCAAAAGGCATACGTCTATAAGCAAAGGTACCAAAAGGGCAAGTAAAAGTAGTTTTTTCTTGATCCTCTTGTGACACAGGTATTTGAGAAAAACCAGAATAACCATCTAGAAAGCAAAGGTGTGTATGTTTGGATAGTCTTTCTAGCATTTGATCAATAAATGGTAGAGGATAATGATCTTTCCTAGTAGCTTTGTTCAACTTTCTAAAATCAATAACCATTCTATAACCTATGACAATTCTTTGTGGAATCAATTCATTTTTATCATTAGGAACAACAGTAATACCTCCCTTCTTGGGGACACAATGAACAGGACTTAGCCATCTACTATCAGCAAGAGGATAAATTATACCAGCTTCCAGAAGCTTTAGTATTTCATTTCTTACCACTTCTTTCATTTTAGGATTCAACCATCGCTGGTGATCAACAACTGTTTTAGCATCGGGTTCCATATTAATTTTGTGCTGACATAGAGTGGGACTAATGCCCTTAAGATCATCTAGAGTATATCCAATAGTTGCACGATGCTTCTTCAGAGTTTTCAATAATTTCTTTTCTTCATGCTCTGAAAGGTTAGCACTAATAATAACAGGATATATCTTTTTCTTATCAAGATAAGCATATTTCAGAGTATCAGGTAATTGTTTAAGATCGAACACAGGATCACTCTTGAGTGGTAGAGGATATCCAAGAGTTTCAACAGGCAAATTGTGTTTGAAAACAGGCATCTGTTTAAAGGAAATCTCATCTAATTCCTTTCTTTCTTTCATGAACATATCATTTTCATGGTCTAGCAAATATTGTTCTAAAGGATCAGTAGGAGGCACTGCAATAGAAGCAAGACCAATAATTTCATCTTTACTATGAAATTCTTTATCATGTGGTTGTCTACGAAATTTGGAGAAATTAAACTCATGAGACACATCCCCAAAATTTACAGTAACAGTTTCTTTCTCACAATCTATTTTGGCATTAACAGTGTTCAAGAAAGGTCTACCAAATATAATGGGACAAAAATCATCTTGCGGGGAACCAAGAACTAGAAAATCAGTAGGGTATTTTATTTTCCCACACAAGACTTCAACATCTCTAATAATCCCAATTGGTGATATCGTATCTCTATTGGCAAGCTTAATAGTGACATCAATATCTTCTATTTCAGCAGGTGCAATATCATTCATAATTTTTTGATATAAAGCAAAGGGAATTGCACTCACACTAGCACCCAAATCACATAAGCCATGATAACAATGATCTCCTATTTTAACAGAAACAACAGGCATGCCAACAATAGGTCTATGTTTATCTTTATCATAGGGTCTAGCAATTCTAGTAGCTTCATCATAGAAATAAATAACATGCCCATCAATATTATCGACCAAGAGATCTTTAACCATAGTGAGGGAGTCATGGACTAAGGGGTCCTCGGGGTGATGGCCCATTGTACGTGGGCCGGACTGGTGGAGCCGTGTGGTGACCGGAGACCTGTGAAGCCGTGGTGTGCCCTCCAAGTTAAGGGTGGACGAGATTCTTTTCTCTCTTGTTGTAATCTATCTTCGGTAACCCTAACCCTATCAGTGTCTATATAAACTAAGGGTTGTAGTTATTAGGGTTAGAGCTATATATATTCATCACCTCATAGCCTAGGGTTTAGCTCATGCTGATCTCAAGGTAGATCTACTCTGTAAACTCCATCATATATTCAATACAATCAAGCAGGACATAGCGTTTTACCTCTTCGAGAGGGCCCGAACCTGGGTAAACACTGTGTTCATTGTCCCCTATTATCCATTTATCCTAGATCCATAGCTCGGGATCCCCTACCCCGAGGTCTGTTGGTTTTGACACCGACATTGGTGCTTTCATTGAGAGTTCCGCTGATTGGTTCGCCGGAAGGATCGATGGCTCGTTTAGTCCTTGGAGAGGACATTGGTTCCATGGACCTCTTCATCCTTGAACAACTCTTCGCTTTTGGCAGCATCATGCTACACGCCGATCCAACCGGCCGTCTTGGTCAGGTCGACAACTTCGCTCCCGAACACCGGATTCGATTCGGCAATCTAGAGTACATCACTGACGCGCGGGGGGATCTGGTTTTCATCGGATTCACCACCCCCGCAGGCCTTGCCGCGCCTACTCCGGCTTACACCTCCGATCCGATCTGTGAATCGGTCCCAGCCTACCCAACGGCTTTGAGCCAGGAAGGACTACTCGAGAGAGGAGACCGCACCCCACTATCAACCGAACCTACATCGGCGGACGATTTATCCCGGCCCTCGAGGCAGAACCAGAGTTCAGAGGCCAAGATTCAATCTCAACCGAGCTCCTCCCCCACAATACCCTGCTGGCTTCGAGCCCGCACCCTGAGTCGGCGAACAGCGGCCAGGGGTCACCCTCGGCCCAAAACGACCCAACGTCAAACATCGGCGTGGAAGGTGCACGGGAGGGTCAAAGTACACCCTCAGTTTCCGAAGACAATCCGGTGCTTCGCGAGGTTTCGGTCCCGAATCCTGAAAATAGGGCCGTCCGGAGCCAAGGATTCGTTGAGTCACAGACCGATTTCCGCTTCTTCACCACAAGGTCTGGCCCAGAGCCCTCAAGCCGGGTAACCCTCGACATGTTGCACGAGGCGCTGGACCGGATTTAGAAAATGGCAGCCCTTACTTCACTCATGACCCGATTTTGCGTGGGCGAGGACAGTTGGCTTGCTCGTAAAACCACCAATCCCGATACCCCTGGTACTTCTGAAATCTGGGACGGAAACGGAAAGCCATGACACAGCAAGAACAAACGTCGCCACAATGATGGCGAAGGCGAGGAAACGGTAGTAAACGCCGGATTCCGAAACCCGAAGTCCGGACAGTGGAAAAACTCCCCTAAAGGCAACAGTGACGACCCATCCAGGCTAGATACAATTCTGGACAGGCCCTGCCAGATCCATGGCACGTCTGAAAAGCCTGCCAACCACTCCAACCGTAACTGTTAGGTGATAAAGCAGGCTGGCAAGCTCAACGCCGAAGACTCGGGCAAGAGCCCACGCAGCGAGGACGATGACGAGCCCCGCAGGCCGAATAATGGAGGCCAAAAGCCCTTCCCTTCCGAAGTCAAGACGGTGAATATGATCTATGCAACCCACATACCGAAGAAGGGGAGGAAGCGAGCGCTACGGGACATATACTCCATCAAGCCTGCAGCGCCGAAGTTCAATCCATGGTCAACCTACGCCACGGAGGGTCCGCCCACCAGCATACGCCACGGAGGGTCCGCAGCCCTAGTGCTAGACCCCATCATCCATGGATTCCATCTCACTAGAGTCCTAATGGATGGAGGCAGCAGCCTGAATCTGATATATGAAGATACAGTGCGGAAAATGGGGATCAACCCGTCAAGGATCAAACTCAGTAATACCACTTTCAAAGGAGTCATTCCAGGAGTGGAGGCCCGCTGCACGGGCACCGTAACACTCGAAGTAGTGTTCGGATCCCCGGATAACTTCTGGAGCGAAGACTTGATCTTCGACATTGCACCTTTTCGCAGCGGCTATCACGCCCTCCTCGGCCGAACAACAGTCGCCAAATTCAATGCCGTCCCGCATTACGCGTACCTTAAGCTGAAGATGCCGGGCCCTTCAGGGGTCATAACTATCAACGGCAACACCAAACTCTCACTTCGAACCGAAGAACACACTGCGGCCCTAGCGGCCGAATATAACACCGGCCCATATAGGCCCAGATGCCGACCCGCCATAAAGGACGGCGACAACAGAAAACGGGTTCGAACACGTTCTCTGTCATGGGAGCCCGCATGCGTTCGATGCAAATAGGGATACACACCCCACGACACGCCTATCTCCTCCATGCTCCATGTGCCTTGCCAGCAATACTTTGCGCTTAAAATTCCATGGGCAGCCGTGAGGCATTCTTTAATCCCAAGTACATGTTCGGCTCAGCTGAACTCTAGGGCGACCTGGTCTTCGGACGATCCGGGGACTAACTTCGGATACCCCCAAGCATAAAGCACCACAAGCAGAGCCCTCGCCCAACAAGGTCTCATTGAAGGTCTCAGCCCCCACCTATCAGAAGCAAAGGCACAGACGTGCAGCAGGGCACAGTGAAGACTTCAACTCACGCATCAAGGCCCTGCGTCAACCTTTCCTCTGTAAAATCTCCTTTTTCCTTCTTACAATTGCTGCCTTCGCAGTTCAAATTGTACGGTTAGACGTCCTGAGCTTACGAGAAATAATAAAATGCCTTTCATGGTGTTCGGATATCCGCAGTCTTGCAATTTTTCCGTCCCTCTCCAACTCTCGCATCGCTCTTCGAACAGCCCGACATGAAAAAATATATTAGTCGGTCACGAGTTTGATTTATGTGTCAGCTCAATACCCTTAAGTCCGGCACCTCTTCCCGCTAGCTGTCCGGCGTGTCGGATATTGCACTATATGAATCTGTTCTGAACTATGTCTTGGGTCAATAGTTGGGTTGCCCGGCTGCTGTGTTTGCCCCTTATGTTCTGCTAGTTCGGCTAAGAGGGCAAAGGGAGAACCCCTGCGATTGTACTACTAGCTTGCCCGGTCAAGTACCTCAGGAGGAAAAAGCCGAAAACTGATCGTCAGAGTAAGCGCGACCGGGTGTGCGATCCGATGAAGAGGTTGGACTCTAAAAATCGATGGCGATTTAGCCGTGTCACAGGAAGGGTTCTTCTTAACACAAACCATGTGATTGGAAAGGGTAAGCTTCAACCCCCAAGTACATCACACATACACCGGGGGCTAGTCCCTAGTCCCCACCGTCAAGCTCCTACGGCTAAGTGAAGGCAGTAAAACTGATTAGTCTGATTGCCTGGTTTCGTTCCCACACTACTGCCTCCGGGCACCAAGATGTTGGCTAAGGGTTACAGTGCGGAGACAAAACACCCCTCGTGATATTCACTTGGGGGCTGAAGCCAACGACTGGTAGCGTTCAGAATTAACATACGGCCACACAGGAGTCAAAATTTAATCACTACACTATCAAACAAGTTCGCCGGGCACATAATAAAGCATAAGTCCCACTTGGTACACACTTGATTACAGCTACTCAAGCATTACATTTTTTGAATACTGGCCCTCTATCGCCCGTGCTCCGGTCATCACCTGCGTGAAGTACTGATCGGGGCGGCGGTGCTCCTTCCCCTGGGGCGGAAGACCAGTGGCCATCTCCATTGGATTAATCCTTAGCCAATGACCCATGGTCTTCGCAAATGTGAGCCTTGCCCCCTCAAGGCAGGCCGACCTCTTCACGGCGTCAATCTGGAGCGGCGCTTCCCTCAGCCTCTACACAAGGCCAAAGTAGGTGTCTGGAAGGGGCTCCGCCGGCCACAGGCTGACATAGAGGTCCTTCAAGGCCAGCTCGGACATCTGATGCATCTTCATCAGCTACTTCATTTGATCGCTGAGGAGGGGCGGATGCTCGGAGTCCAGAAACTATGACCAGAAGAGCCGCTGCGTGGAGTCCTCCTCGACTGTGGCATAGTGCCTCGCCGCAGCCTCCGCATTCTTCGGGAGCTCGACGAAGACGCCTGCGGAGCGCCAGACCCTCATCAGCAGGGCAAATCTGTTGCCTCTGAACACACTCTGAAGTAAATATTTCTTACCATTGGCAATTTGCGCCGCTTGCCGGAGCTCCTCCCGGATGCCTTGAGCGTCACTCCTCGCCTCATGAAGCTCCTTCTCTGCCTTGGATAGCCAGGAGGATTGCTCCTCCTGCCCCTTCTCAAGGGCCTCCAGCTTCTTGGCGGCATCCTGGAGCTTCACTTGGACTTCGGTCACCCGCGCCTCATGTTGCTCGGCAGCAAGCTTGGCCTTCTCAAGCTCGGCCACCGCCTCTTCTGCGGCGGTCTTCTTCACGGCCGCCTCAGCCTCGGCTTTCTTCAGGGCCTCATTCGAGCCCTCAACCTCGGCGGCAGCAGCTGCAGAATCATTAAGATTACGGATTAACACATAGTCCGGATAGTCAATATCCAGCGTCAAGTCAATTGCACATCTCCTTACAGGGCTTACATTGCGCCTCGTCAAGCCGTTTGTTGACAAGGTCAAGCTCTTTATCGGAAAGCTGGAGCTTCCGATCCATCTCCTCTAATGCCACGACATTAGCAGCCGCGGCAACGGAAGATGCCTACGTCAGCAAAAATACATCGACATTGTTATCCGGTTACCAAATTTGATCCTCTACAGGCCTCTTTGAGGTCCTGGCAGAGTCTCGGGGGCTGCTATATGTGCGGCCTACCTAAAACTAATAATCATTACCGTGTTATGAGGAAAGAACATTACTTGACTTACCTCAAAGCCTGTTAGAAGGCCTTGGACAGCGTCGTTCAGCCCAGATTGGACGGACCGAAAACCCTGCATAACCGCATTCATCAAAGTGCGGTGCAAGTCAACGATGACGGAGCTGCTCACCAGCTCCTCTAGAACCTCCGGCCAGCCAGCTGCTCCTCGTGTGGAGGTGTTCGGCCCTGGCGTTTGCTCCCCGGCCCCCTCCTCTCTGTGAGGAGCCTGTGCCATCGAAGGTCTTGGGGGCTCGGGAACGGTCAACGGCGGCGGTCCGGATGGTCCAGACCCCTCCGGATCTTCGGCGGCTGAGGTGTTAACTTCGGCCATTATGGTGTCCGCCTCCCCCTCTGTGTTCGGAGGGGGAGGAGTCCTTTGGGACCGCACATCCTCAACCTCTTCGGGGATCGGAGGAGGCGCGGAATGCGCCATAGACCTGCTGTCCGCCAGTTCGGCGGGTGGAGACGTCCCGTTCGAGGTCTGCTCGGTGGGGCGTTCGTGCGGGGGGCTGCAGCTCGGAAGGGTTTAGCCTTCAAACCAAAGCAAATTACTGAAAATATGATAACTAAAAAATCCATAACATGTACCTGGTCGCGGGGGACTTGACCCTGGGTCCCTTTGGAGGGATCGGCTCAGATGCTTCAGACTCTTCGTTCGAGCTATCAGGCAGTACCAGCTTAGGCCGGCACCGCCTCTTGAAAGCTTGGGGAGGATGAGCCTCCTCGACGTCCTCAGACACTGCTGTTTTCTTAGAGTGCGAGGAGGCACTCTCCTCCTCGCCCTTGTCATCATCCCCATCCTGAACGGATGAGGCCGCTGCATCTCCGGGGCGGTGGCCCAACCTGCGGCGGAGGCCCTCCCTGGCCCCCGATATCTCCTTCTTCTTGCCCTTCTTGTCGGGCGCCTTGTATGGCGCCACATCCAGCAGCTACTCTAGCTGTTCAGATTGGGGCCCCTTTGGCAGCGGCGCCGGGCCGCTGATCTTCTCGGCCTTGGCGAGCCAGCCCTGAAAATGTAACACCCTGGTTTTCGCTCCCTGTTTTTTTTTCCTTTTGCGGGATTTGACTCGTGTCTTTTTTTCTCGATATTGTCAGATTTTCTCTCACTCTTGGGTATATGAAGATGGTCATTTAACCTTGCCTCCCCTATCCAACCAGAGATTCCCTACAGTCCAACCTTGCCACCCAAGATTTATTCTCACGGTTTTACCGTCGAAACCCTACCTTCTGAGTTGCCGGAAGGGAAACCTTGATTTCTTCTGTTACAAAGGAACCCCAATTTCCTTTGATCTATCGTCTCCCAAACTTTTCCCAGTGATCATCCTATCTTTGTAAACCCTGGATATGCAAAAATATTGCCAAGTCATTTGCAATATTTTTTGTTTATAATTAATTCCTTTTTCTCCCAGTTAAAGGAATTAAATCCAGGAAAATATCTATCCATCTCCAAAGTTCATAAAAACATGTGGAGATATTCTTTGTGATAATATTGAGCTCCCATAAAAATATTGGCCATAATTAAATAGGGGAAATTGCCTTTTCCTATTTAATGCCAATATTGCATTTTGGGCAGTTTCTAAAGGAACTACCATTTTGGTAGTCAGGAAAAATTCCAAATAAATTGTGGAGCTTATTATATCCATATCTTCACCATTTCCATCAAAACCCAAGTCCCATAGTTCAAGGTTTGAGCACATCATCCATTTGCAAATTATGTCCAGACTTTCAGTTTGCAAAGGAAGTGCTTGAACCCTTGATACTTTTGACCTGAAATTTTTCATGGTGGTTAAAATTGACAAATAACCCATGTATACCAAAAATCAGCTCAATTCATCTATCCATTCATCCACAGCAATTTTCTAAAGTTTCTGTCCAAACTGAAGCTCTGTGAAGGAAGTACCACTTTGGCCTTTCCAAATGAGTTGAAATTTTACCACTATCTTCATATGATCAAATAACCACCCTCCACCCAAATTCATCTCATTTCATCAAGCCAGTTGAGCACAACTTCAAATTCTACTTTCTGGACCAGATTTGGCATTACAAAGGAAGTGTGTGCAAATGGGGTCCAAATGACATTAAATTTTTCAAGAATGTAGTCCTTCCTACCCCATTTCACCCTAACAAGGTTTCAACTCCCCACCCTCATCCATTTCTCCTTTAGGATACAGTAAAGTTTGTTGTTAAAATCTGTTTTTGCTAGTTTATCTCACCTCCCAGCCTTCCAGTGTATTCCAGCCACACCTAGGGTCGATTTGACTTTTGAGTCATACAGTGGACAAGGTGTTGGGTCAAGTAGTTCTCCAGGCCACGTAGCACCCGTGGTGTCCACGCAGAGAGCATGCCAAAACGGCGCTCTGCTCTCTGTGAGCTCCGTTTGGTCAGCTCCGGCCAGCATCTGCTCGTCCGGGCATGTCCTACGGCCTCGCAGCACCCATGTAGCCCCTCTCCAGCAGCTTCCCCCTCCGGATTCCTTCTCGTTGAGCCGCGATGAGCTCCGCCGCAATTCTGCCCGTGACCCTCGAGATGTCACCTCCTTCTCTGGCTGTTTCCTCCCCGAGCCGTCCCCTCCCCCTATTGCTTGTCAGGTCGGCAGCGCCGTGACACCTGCAAGGCTCTAGCCACGTCGCCCGCAACCTCCAGAAGCCGGCCAGCTCATCGCCGCGGCCGAACCTATCCTCCTCTGTCGCCGGGCTATAAATAGCCTACCCCTCTCTCTTTCGAACCCACCAGCCATCTTCTCACACTCCTAGCTCCTCCCGAACTACTCACTGGAGCTCCTGCAGCTCTTCTACCCCTCTCATAGCCGAAGCTATGCCGCCGGCCTCCTGCTCAAATTCGGCCACCACAGCTGTCCCCGGCTCCGTCTGAGCTCACCAGCGAGTGAGCTGTGCTCCGGGGGGCTCGCCCACCCTCTCGCTCAACCCATCCAGCCACCCGAGCTCCTCCCTCGCTGCGGGCCGCCGTCTTCTGCCGCCATACGCAACCGCGTCATCGGCCAGCCTCAGCGCTCGTGGAGCCATCTCCCAGATGCGCCGCTCCACGGCAAGCACTCCGGTGGTCGGGGCCTCGCTGGAGGTGACCTAGGTCGCCGGGACGAGCGCCGGCGCCGCGTGGCCCCGCCTCTGCCTCTGTTGTCGCGAGGGAGAAGAAGGGAGAGTGGGAGGAGAGAGAGGACAGGGTGGGACCCGCCTGTAAGTGTCACAAGGGCCGGCCCAGTCAGCTAAGTGGAGGCGCCTGGCTACCAGTACGTTTTCCCCATGGGGAAACGTATTTCCTCAAAGTACGCTTTCACTTCTAACTCAGCCGCCGAAAGAGTTATAATGTGGACGTTGACTGGTTAGCGGATAAAATGAACAGTTTTTATTCATTTTACCTCTTAATGAACGAACACTCACAACTTTTTAACCGCAACTCCGATTCAGGTGAAACCAACGCCCACGTCTTTAGTTCGTCGAGCCAGTCCCGATGGTTTCATTTTCATAATATTTTCACACTATGAAAATGACCATTTTGCCCTTGCCCTCTATCAGCCCCCTCCAAGAGAGAACTTTTCCGGCGAATTCTTCCGCGGACTCTCCGCACTTCTTCCCTGAGTATTCATCAACCCCAGGCAAGCCAACCATCTGATATATGCCCTAAAGCATTGCTCTGTGTTATTCTTGCATGTTTAAATGAATATGCTTATGTCTGTATGCATAGTAGTGAGTTGCATGTGACTCTAACGAACCCTTGCTTGCACTTTCTTCGGTGACGGCACCACGCCTGTATTCTGAGCTGTTTTCCGGCCGTCCGGGGTGGATGCCGACTTTTATTTCTCTTGTCAGCAACTGTCCATGTTCTGAGCTGCTTTTCGGCCGTCTCGGGCAGCTGTTGAATTTCTTTCCGTAGCGGTGACTCTATGCTCTGAGCTATTTTTCGGCTGTCTTAGGGAACTACTACATTCTTCTTATCAACACCGTCTCATGCTTTGAGCTGCTTTCCAACCGTCTTGAGCCGGGGTTGAGTTATTCCGGTAATGTCCCAGATCTGAGTTGTAAAGACCGTTCTGGTGGCTACTGGTTTCTTTGCCGGTTTTGTGCAAGGGTTCCGATGGTTGTCACTTACAGCTAGCACTTGTAAACTGGTAGCTTGCCCTTTAAATATTGTTTCACTAATGACTCATTGTAATGCTATACGGAGATAGGTTGTTATGTTTCCACAGTTGTTATCTCACACATAGTTACCACCATGTTAAGTTATTGTGATGAACCACTAAGCTTGCTAAATGAACTTAGTCGGTTGATCTTGAGTCACCTGTCCGGGCTTATCCGTGCAACCACATTTGCCGGTATGGGACGGCCTTGACTTGGTCTGGCTCTGTGCTCTTTCACCGGTACCATCAGATAGGGGAGGTTATGCGTGCGCGCTACCATGGCCCGGTAGGCGGCGATAACCATGTGAGCCCAGATGTTTGTTTGCGTGCGGTACCCGTTTGGGACAGTTTTTTTGGGCCACGACGGTGGCAGGTGTCACGGGGTGACACAGTGGCCACCCAGGGCTTGACTCTGGGGGAGAATGATTGCCGGTGGTACAATGGGAGGGTCACGGGTCAGGCAGGTTTCATTGGAGCAACGCTGGTCCACCCAAATGGGATCACGAGGTCAGGTGCTCCATGGTGTGGGTAAAGTGCGCAACCTCTGCAGAGTGTAAAATCTATTCGAATAGCCGCGTCCACGGTATTGGACAGCCCGTCCAGACCTCACTAGGTGGTCAACCGTAATAATGATAATCATGGTGGAAGAACTTGTCCTGCATAGACATCAGATGTTATCAGGAATATGGTATGTGAGCCATGGGATGGCTATGGAAGAGATGGTCAGATGACCGAAAGACTTGGATTGGATTTGGTTCAACATCGGATTGGATCGTGAGAATGTCGGAGTATGAATTATTTACTTGCCATGTTCTACTCAATATGCTTCGCTTTACTGTATTTATCCTAGTATTTATCTTGCTAAATAATCCTGTTACAACATGATGATTAATATTGCTGGATAGGTATGCTATGCCATGACAATTAATGGTACTCTAATAACAAATGCATGCTTGAATGCCATGGATTGCTTTGCTTGGTGTGTATGTTAGTTTGGTTTGCTTGCGAGTACATTCAAAAGTACTCAGCGGCCTTCAATGTGGCCAGGTTCACATAAGGATCCGTCGTTCATCGTCGAGGAGCCGGAGCGTTCGCGGGCTAGAAAAGTAACCTAGTCAGATCCCTGTGGATTGGAGCCGTACCAAGACCATGCTGCCTTAGACAGAGCTTTTCCGCTGCCATCACTCTTGTAAACCCTCATGTAAGACTTATATATCCATTAATAGAAATGCCTGTGTTCATGATACTTGTTGTAAACACGCATGCTAGAGTGATTTCCTAGGCTGGTATGCGTGGCGACCGTCTGGCTACAGTGGTACTCAGGCGGGGCGCCACAGAAAAACCCATGTAAAGGGATTTGGATTAAGTCATGCAAAATAAATGTTTAGATGTATGCTTGAACAAAGTATCGCTCACCTTCTTCGGAGGGTGCTCAGCGTCAAGGCCAATGTCCCCTTCCTCCAATGGCCACTCCTTTTGTGGCTAGAATAGCAGCCCCCACACCTTCTTGTGGGTCGTGCCGAAGAGGCGCCGCACGGTGGCCGGGTCTTCGGGGCTGTGTGCCCACATGGGCTTGGCCCTCTCCTGACAGGGGAGGATCTGGCGATTGAGCATGACTTGGATCACATCGACCAGCTTCGCGCTGGTCTCCATCACACTGCCAACGTGCTTCTGTAGCACCTTTAAATCATCAGGTGACCCCCAGTTCGGGCTCTTCTCGACCCACGAGGTCAGCCTGGTGGGGGGTCCGGATTGGAATGCAGGGATTGCTGCCCAGCTGTCTCCCTTTGGTTCGGTGATGTAGAACCACTCCTTTTGCCACATCCTGATGGTGTCGACGAATTGGCCCTCCGGCCACTGGACCCGCGTCGGCTTGCTGATCATAGCCCCGCCGCAGTCCGCATGTTCGCCGCCGACCACTTTGGGCTTGACATTGAACACCTTCACCCAGAGGCCGAAGTGTGGCTGGACGTGGAGGAAGGCCTCGCAGAATATGATGAAGGACGAGATATGGAGAAGGGAATTTGGGGCTAGATCGTGAAAATCCAGCCCATAGAAAAATATCAGCCCCCGCACAAAGGGATGCAGGGGAAACCCAAGCCCCCTGAGAAAATGGGGGAGAAATACTACTCTTTCGCTAGGACCGGGCGTTGGGATGACCTGGCCCTCTTCAGGGGCCCGATGAGCGACATTGGCCGGCAAGTAGCCAGCCTCCTTTAGCTTCAGAATATCCTTGTTGGTCACGGAGGAGGCCTCCCACTTCCCATTGGCACCAGATCCAGCCAGGGACGAGGGAGGTGGAGTTGGATTCGCTGTAAGAGCAGAGAGAAAGGGCGCTGGAGCTCTGAGGATCTGAGCGAGCGGGAGGTGGAGGAGGGAATGAGGTGCGAACTATAGCGACCCTCCCCCTTTATAGGCTGTTGACAGGCCGGGGATTCTTTATTTTCATGCCGCTGGCCTCTCCACTTCCCGATATCTCCGCAACATTATGAGTGGGGAGGGGAATCGATATCATTAACCATATCCCCTGAAAAGCGGGACACGATTTCCACCTTGAGAGGACGTGTCGAATGTGGCGTCAGTCTTAAATCGTGCTTTAAGAAACAGTAACCGCTTGGCATTATGGCCGGAAGTGACTCTTCGTTGAGAGATAAGAAGTTGTCAGAAAAAGGCACTTTTCGCGCTTGAGCGACGTTTTTGTTTTCCTCCGGTGTTAAGTAAAATTGCCACTTCAGATTCCGGACATCACCTGGTCCCGAACATTGAAGAACTCGCCTCGCAAGCCGAATACTGGTCAGATTAGCAGATGGTGGATACAAACTTTGGCGTTGGAGGCAAGTTCGGGGGCTACTAAGGGAGTCATGGACTATGGGGTCCTCGGGGCGACGGCCCATTGTACATGGGCCGGACTGGTGGAGCCGTGTGGTGACCGGAGACCTGTGAAGCCATGGTGTGCCCTCCAAGTTAAGGGTGGATGAGATTTTTTCTCTCTTGTTTTAATCTATCTTCGGTAACCCTAACCCTATCGGTGTCTATATAAACCGAAGGTTGTAGTCATTAGGGTTAGAGCTATATTCATCACCTCATAGCCTAGGGTTTAGCTCATGCTGATCTCGAGGTAGATCTACTCTGTAAACTCCATCATATATTCAATACAATCAAGCAGGACGTAGGGTTTTACCTCTTCGAGAGGGCCCGAACCTGGGTAAACGTTGTGTTCGTCGTCCCCGGTTATCCATTGATCCTAGATCCACAGCTCGAGACCCCCTGCCCCGAGGTCTGTCGGTTTTCACACCGACACCTAGCAATACTAGATTCAACTTTAATTTGTTCAGGGGGTGTAGGTGTTCTAATATAACTCTTATGAACCACAGCTGAAGCTTTAGCATGTTCCTTTATTCTAACAGGGAAAGGCGGCTTCTCAATATAAGCAGTAGGAATAATAGGATCAACATTATAAGAAATAGTTTCCTCTTCAGCTTTAATAGGTTTTACTATTTTTACTTCAATGGTGGGATGATATTTAAACCACTTCTCCTTAGGGAGATCAACATGAGTAGCAAATGATTCACAGAAAGAAGCTACTATCTCAGAGTCAAGTCCATATTTAGTGCTAAATTCACGAAAAGCATCGGTATCCAGAAAAGATTTAACACAATCAAACTTGTGGTTTATACCTGACTCCTTACCTTCATTGAGTTCCCAATCTTCAGAGTTGCGTTTAATTCTTTCCAATAAATCCCATTTGAATTCAATAGTCTTCTTTATAAAAGAACCAGTACAAGAAGTATCGAGCATGGATTGATCATTACGAGAAAGCCGAGCATAAAAATTCTGAATAATAATTTCTCTTGAGAGCTCATGATTGGGACATGAATATAACATTGACTTAAGCCTCCCCCAAGCTTGAGCGATACTTTCTCCTTCACGAGGCCAAAAATTATATATATAATTCCGATCGTGATGAACCAGATGCATAGGATAAAACTTCTGATGAAATTCCAATTTCAATCGGTTGTAATTCCAAGTCCCAATATCATCGCATAGCCTATACCATGTCAATGCCTTCTCCTTCAAAGATAAAGGGAAGACCTTCTTCTTGACTTCATCCTCAGGCAAACCTGCAAGCTTAAATAATCCACAAACTTCATCCACATAGATTAGATGCATATCTGGATGTAATGTTCCGTCTCCTGCATAAGGATTAGCTAGCAGTTTCTCTATCATACCTGAGGGAATTTCATAATAAATATTTTCAGTAGGTTGAGGGGCAACTCTTTGCTCTTCCGGTCGGGGTGAAGATATGCCGAACAAACCCCTCAAAGGATGATGTTCCATAGTAACAAGTGACAGTAAATTTTTCCTTACCAAAGGCGCTTCATTCCCCGGCAACAGCGCCAGAAAAGATTCTTGATGACCCACAACTATAGGGGATCTATCATAGTCCTTTCGATAAGTAAGAGTGTCGAACCCAATGAGGTGCAGAAGGAAATGACAAGCGGTTTTCAGCAAGGTATTTTCTGCAAGCACTGAAATTGTAGGTAACAGATAGTTTTGTGTTAAGATAATTCGTAACCGGTAACAAGTAATAAATGTAAGAAAGGTGCAGCAAGGTGGCCCGATCCTTTTTGTAGCAAAGGACAAGCATGGACAAACTCTTATATAAAGCAAAGCGCTCCCGAGGACACATGGGAAATATTGTCAAGTTAGTTTTCATCATGCTCATATGATTCACGTTCGTTACATTGATAATTTGATATGTGGGTGGACCGGTGCTTGGGTGTTCTCCTTACTTGGACAAGCCTCCCACTTATGATTATCCCCTCTCGCAAGCATCCGCAACTACGAAAGAAGAATTAAGATAAATCTAACCATAGCATGAAACTTATGGATCCAAATCAACCCCTTACGAAGCAACGTGTAAACTAGGGTTTAAGCTTCTATCACTCTAGTAACCCATCATCTACTTATTACTTCCCAATGCCTTCCCCTAGGCCCAAATCATGGTGAACTGTCATGTAGTCGACATTCACATAACACCACTAGAGGAAAGACAACATACATCTCATCAAAATATTGAACGAATACCAAATTCACATGATTACTTATAATAAGACTTCTCCCATGTCCTCAAGAACAAACGTAACTACTCACAAAGCATATTCATGTTCATAATCAGAGGGGTAATAAATATCATTAAGGATCTGAACATATGATCTTCCACCAAATAAACCAACTAGCATCAACTACAAAGAGTAATCAATACTACTAGCAACCCACATGTACCAATCTGAGGTTTTGAGACAAAGATCGAGTACAAGAGATGAACTCGGGTTTGAGAGGAGATGGTGCTGGTGAAGATGTTAATGGAGATTGACCCCCTCTCGATGAGAGGATCATTGGTGATGACGATGGCTTCGATTTCCCCCTCCCGGAGGGAAGTTTCCCCGGCAGAATAGCTCCGCCGGAGCCCTAGATTGCTTCTGCCCAGGTTCCGCCTCGAGATAGTGGCGCTTCATCCCGAAAGCTTCCTTATGATTTTTTCCAGGTCAAAACCCTCCATATAGCAGAAGATGGGCACTGGAGACCTGCCAGGGGCCCCAAAAGCCCTAGGGGTGCGCCCAGGGGGTAGGGCGCGTCCCCTAGGCTTGTGGCCACATGGTGGGTCCCCTATGGTATTTTCTTCGCCCAATATTTTTTATATATTCCAAAATAATTCTCCGTAAATTTTTAGGACTTTTGGAGTTGTGCAGAATAGGTCTCTCAGATTTGCTCCTTTCCGGTCCAGAATTCCAGCTGCCGGCATTCTCCCTCTTTGTGTAAACCTTGTAAAATAAGAGAGAAAAGGCATAAGTATTGTACCATAATGTGTAATAACTGCCCATAATGCAATAAATATCAATATAAAAGCATGATGCAAAATGGACGTATCAGACGTTCATCGCATCTGAAGTAGCTCCTGCAGCAAGTCTGTCACCTAGTGGTGCATCAAGGACATAATTCTTCTATGCAGCAATGAGGATAATCCTCAAGTTACGGACCCAGTCCGTGTAGTTGCTACCATCATCTTTCAAGTTAGCTTTCTCTAGGAACGCATTAAAATTCAGGGGAACTGTAGCTCTGGCCATTGATCTACAACATAGATATGCAAAACTATTAAGACCAAGTTCATGATAAATTAAGTTTAATTAATAAAATTACTAATGAAATCCCACTTAAATAAACATCCCTCAAGTTATCTAAGTGATACATGATCCAAATCAACTAACCCATGTCCGATCATCACGTGAGATGGGGTAGTCATCAATGGTGAACATCTCTATGTTGATCATATGTACTATATGACTCACGTTCGGCCTTTCGGTCTCTAGTGTTCCGAGACCATGTCTGTACATGCTAGGCTCATCAAGTTTAACCCAAGTATTCTGCATGTGCAAAACTGTCTTACACCCGTTGTATGTGAACGTAGAGTCTATCACACCCGATCATCACGAGGTGCTTCGAAACGATGAACTTTGGCAACGGTGCATACTCGGGGAGAACACTTTTATCTTGAAATTTAGTGAAGGGATCATCTTATAATGCTACCGCCGTTCTAAGCAAAATAAGAAGCATAAAGGATAAACATCACATGCAATCAAAATATGTGACATGATATGGCCATCATCATCTTGTGCTTTTGATCTCCATCTCCAAAGCATCGTCATGATCTACATCATCACCGGCTCGACACCTTGATCTCCATCGTTGCGTCGGGGTCGTCTCGCCAACTATTGCTTCTACAACTATTGCTAACGCATAGCGATAAAGTAAAGCAATCACATGGCGTTTGCATTTCATACAATAATCAAGAGACAACCCTAAGGCTCCTGCCGATTGTCGATATTACAAAACATGATCATCTCATACAACAATGTATATCACATCATGTCTTGACCATATCACATCACAACATGCCCTGCAAAAACAAGTTAGACGTCCTCTACTTTGTTGTTGCACGTTTTACGTGGCTGCTACGGGCTTCTAGCAAGAACCGTTCTTAACTACGCAAAAACCACAATGGTGATTTATCAAGTTTGCTATTTTAACCTTCTTCAAGGACCGGCTGTAGTCGAATTCGATTCAACTAAAGTAGGAGAAACAGACACCCGCCAGCCACCTTTATGCAAAAACAAGTTGCATGTCAGTCGGTGGAACCAGTCTCATGTGCATGGACATGTAAGGTTGGTCCGGGCTGCTTCATCCCACAATACCGCCGAATCAAAATAAGACGTTGGTGGTAAGCAGTATGACTATCACCGCCCACAACTCTTTGTGTTCTACATGTGCATATCATCTACGCATAGACCTGGCTTGGATGCCACTATTGGGAAACGTTACATGGAAAACAAAAAACATTCTACGCACACGCATGATCTATCCATGGAGATGCATAGCAACGAAAGGGGAGAGTGTGTCTACGTACCCTCGTAGACCGTAAGCAGAAGGGTTTATTAACGCGGTTGATGTAGTCGAACTTCTTCGTGATCCAACCGATCGAGTACCGAACGTACGGCACCTCCACGTTCAGCACACGTTCAGCTCGGTGACGTCCTCGCCTTCTTGATCTAGCAAGACGGTGAAGTAGTGGATGAGTTCCGGCAGCACGACGGCATGGTGACGGTGGTGGTGATGCTATCTCCACAGGGCTTCCACTACTAGGGAAAACCTTATACACAGAACCTTAGCAGTAGCGCTGGATAAGATGACGCGCTACTGCTAATTAGCAGTAGTGCATTCCCGCAGCAGGCGCTACTGCTATCTACATAGCAGTAGCGCGGCAGGAAAAAAGGGCGCTACTACTAAAATTACCCCACCGTTGCTACCAGGCTCGGTTTAGTAGTAGCGACCCTCAAATAACCGCGCTACTGCTAACTGAATAGTAGTAGCGCGCTTCTTGGGTAGGGCGCTACGGCTAATTTTGAACCTGGCCACATGGCGAGCCCCACTTAGCAGTAGCGCTTCACCCTGGGGCGCGCTACTGCTACCACTTTAGCAGCAGCGCGTTTTGCACCCAGCGCTACTGCTAAACCGCAGCCACCACCTTTTCCCTCCCCCTCCCCCCTTCCCCATCCTCTCTTCCATCACTTTCTCCTAGCTCCCACCTCCTCTCTCCCTCACTTTGCTTCTTCCTCACTACTTCTCCCCCCCCCCCCATTACTCTCCTTCTTATACCTCCCTCTCTCTCTCTCTTTATTGCTCCTAGCTAACTACACCACCTCCATTAATGCATCTCCTTTCTCTTTTCCTTCCCCCTCCACTAGTTGAACTCATCTCCTTTCCAAACTAGCTAGGTAGATCTAGCATTTAGTGAAGTGACCTATGTACCTCCCTAACTTGATCTAGCCATGTCAAGAAGTAAGCTCTGTCCACTTTTGATCATTCCCTAGGTGTGGGGCGACATCGATCGACATCATCATCACCGTGCTCAATCTCGAGATAGGCGATTAAAAATGTGTGCTTTTACAAGAATGGAAATATGCGTATGTGTGCGATATGACATAATCGGGTGATATGATGGAAATTGTGTGTGTGGCATGAGTTGCCACCGAATTGTGCTTGAGTTGCCTATGTTTTGCCGAAATGTCGATTTATTCCTGTTTCGGTGAATTTCAGGTAAACTCTATATGTCCTATTTTTAGGGAAGGTCATGCCGAATTTTTGTATGACTTTGATGCATGCATGCCTTTTTATAATCAATTTGTTTATTATTACTGCACAGGCGTTCATGATGGTCAGTGGAACGATGGTGGAAAGGTGGTTGCGGTCGGCGGTGCAGGACATGAATGAAAATAACCGGACAGAGATTATATGTCCGTATCGAAGATGCAAAGGAGGAGTTTGGCTCGACCCCTATGAGGATGGTCGTGTGATGGCGCATCTGCTTGTAACACCCCTGTGTAATTGCCACTGTGATCAACTGCTAGTAATGCCAAGTCACCTCATTTGCAGTGCCTAGTCATAGTGGTTAATCTAAACAATTCAAACTCTATTCTAGAGATCAACTCAAATTCAAAAGTGCAAAATAAATTTTCTCAAACACTATTGGAAAAATGTTCACTAAATAGAAAATATTCCAGAAGCACTCATAAAAATATAAACAATGATGATGGAGTTAGTTAAATGACTCAAACCATATAAAACAGCACCAAAACAGCATTATTTAAATCATTTATAATCATATCAAATCCAAAAGAAATCCAAATTTTCCCAAACCAATTTTTGGTGAAAGATAATATCACAATGTAATATTTGGGCCAAGTCCCACATTTTATAAAAGAGCACAAGTGGCCTAACTATTTCAAAACAGAAAGGAAATAAAAGAAAATAGAAAACAAAAACAAAAAAATAAAACGAGGCACTGTGCACTGGGCCTAAGTGCACAGTGCCCCGAAACCAGCCCAAACCGGCCCAATCTCTCTCTCTCCCTCCTGCGTGTTGCCGTGCCCATGGCCGAACGCCCGCGCGCCGGCGAGGCGTCGACACGCCGGCATCCACCGACGCTACAGGACAGCGGAGGGGATAAGGACGAGCTCGTCCATCTCCCCTGGCTTCTCCTTGTCACTCTTCCCCCTCTCCTTCCCCCTCGCGCACGCGCTCGCCTCTTCCCCTCTCTGGCCGAGCGCCACCGCCGCCGCATGTCCATCGTTCCCGTGGCCACAGCCACCGCCTCGTTGCCTCCCCGTGCCTTTCAGCTCCGCCGTCGAATGCTGCGTCGGACAGTGCCACCGGGCGGAGCTGGGAGCCTCTGCACCGAGCTCACGCCCTCGTCTTCCTCTTCAGATCGCCGGACGCAGCCGCCGTCGATTCACCGATTCTGCTGCTACTAAACTGTCAACGGCCTACTTGCGTGCCGCACGGTGAGTCTCACCGTCCCCTGCTCCTCCTCGTTGGTCCCCTAGCGTCCTCGATGCCGCGTTCTGCCGTCCGCCATTGCCGGCGTTGAGCTCAGTACAGAGCTGCATGAGCCACTCCGCCTTGTCCCACGTTCTCCTGGTGTCCGTAGGGTTCATCCTAGCCGTGTAGCTCGCTCGTTAACGGCCCGGAGCCGCGAACCCGACCACACCCGAACCCGCAGCCGCCGTAGCTCGCCGCCGGTGCCGATTCCGACGATCATTTGGTCCAACACCGCCACCAAACGATGCGGCATCAAATGCCCGATCGAACGCAGGTGACCGCACTCGAAACGGGTCGCTATAGCGCGAATCCGACGCACTCCAGCGATCTTCCGCCGCTGGAGAGGTCGCCGGTGTCGCTCCGGCGACGCTGCCGATGTGGCCAGGCTGGGTCCCACCCCAGAGCCACTGACTGTGGGGCCCCGCGTGCCCCTTTGACCCCGTTAACCTAAGTCAACGCGCTGACGTGGCGGTCCAGTGTCACTGACACGCGGGCCCCACTCCAATAAACTAATTAAGATAAATAAATAATTAGATAAATAATTAGTTTAGCTAATTAAGTGGCTAAGCACTCACTAACATATGGGGCCCACCCCCTAAATAACCCTGTTAGTTAGATTAATTCACTGTTAGTCTTAACAGAGACTGACATGTGGGTCCCACTGGACGCACATGTCAGGGTTGACTCTGGTCAGCCGCTGTTGACTGCTGACGTCACAGTGACATCATGCTGACATCATATATCATTTTCTGTAAATAAAAATAATTCCAGAAAATTGATTAAATCTTCGGAAATTAATAACTTTTAAACCGTAGCTTAGAACATGAAAGTTGATCAGAACGACGAGACGAATCTAATCGTGTCGTCTCTTTTGATGCCGAAACCCCCTACATAGGTGAAACCGCAACTTCAAGGTCGTATCTGGTAGATGAGTAGTACTTATACACCGATTAATGAATCCAACTTAAATCCTAAAATAACTAAAATGACTTAGACATACTTTAGGCAACCCTGCACTGCATCTTAGCATAGCATGCCTGTGTTGCATCGTTTACTGTGCATTTATATGTTTCTTCCCCCTCTTCTCTCTCGATAGACCCCAACGTCGACGTAGCTCCCGAGACTGACGCAGCTCTGGAGGTCGACTACGCTCCAGACGATCAGGCCCTTGCCACCGAGCTTCCAGGCAAGCACCCCCTTTTGAGCATTCCGATATCGCCCATTCTCTTCTCTCTTATGCTTGCATTAGAATCTGTTGTTGTTACTGTAACCTATATCTGCTGCATAGCCTGTTTAATTGTAACCTGCTGTTGATACTTGTCTGTTATCCTAAACTATTTAGAATAGGTTGGGTAGAGACTCAAGATGGCAATGGGGCCCCGAAACCCGCGTCCCCGTGGGTTTTTACCCTATTAGGGGACGGGGATGGGCATCTTTTCATCCCCGCGGGGCTGTTGTTGGGCACATTATACAACCCGACAAGTTTCGTGGGTTTACACCCGTTTCGGTAGTCCCTGAACCCGAAACCCGGCAATACCCGCGAAATTACATTTTTTTTACCAAGCACTGATCCGGCCAAACCCAATGCGACCGAGCCACCCCCCTTCCCCCCAGCGTCGAGGCCAAACCACCAAGCACATTTTAGAAATATGATCATCTTTGTTGCTGAAATCTGATCATCTTTGTTGCTGAAATGTGGTATCATGCTGCTGAAATACACTCTATATAACTGTTGAACCATCTACTATTATTTTTTGTTGAAATTTGCTCAAGTTATGCTGCTGAAATGTGCTTGTTTTGCTGCTGAAATGTTATTCTTTGTCGCCACTATGTTTTTTTAAATATTTTGATTTTCTCGTGGGTTCCCCGAAACCCGATTGGTTTAGGGGACGGGCGGAAAACTAGCCCTGCGCACTATGATGGGGACGGGGACGGGTTTACGATTTTCTCGTGGGGATGGGTTTGGGAAGGCAAAACCCGATGGGTTTCGTCCCCGTTGCCATCTTGAGTAGAGACCATCAGAGACCCCACTTATCCCGACTGCCCCGCTGGATGATCAGAAGAACCGATCAACGGGAACGAAGACCAGGCCCCGGCACCGCACGACACTTCCCCTTAATCGCTCAACACTACTGGGTTACTATCGAGTGCCGAGGGTGATATCTCGTCAGCACTTCTGATGATAACCTTGTAGGTTAGTTAATCGGTCGTGGTAAGCGAGGGTGATTCCTCCTACACCACCCCCGATAACGACGTCGTCGTGCAACACTTCAAGTGTGGACCTCGAGGGTGATACCTCCTTGGTTCACCTTGACGACAACACCAGGTGGGACTCCATCGAGGGTGATTCCTCAGGGTTCCCCTTGGTGTTAGACACACGATTACTGTTGCTGCTATGACTTAGACTGAACCATGTTACTAAAGACGGGTCGGCCCTGAGGGGTACCCGCGCGAGCTTAATAGCAAGTGATGTGGAATCGGGTGGACCTGGATGGTGCCCGAGAGTTGAACACGAGGTGTGGCCGCGCATTCCTCACCATTGCCGCAAGTCCTCAAGACGGGGCGACAGGGTCACATCGATCATGAGTCTCTGCTCGTTACCGCGCGCTCCTAATCCACTAAACGGTTTGGATATTTGATCTAAGGGGCCTCTGGCCTGATAGCACTAACCATCACGTGGGCATAGTATGGGCGTTCTGCGTCGTATACTTCAACTGAAGCTTAATAGACGTCAGCGACTGAGCGGCGCACGCTGGATTGGACTGGTTACGCAACCGCGCTTGTATTAAGGGGTTGCTAGATCTACTTCCGGCCGCCCACGCAATGCGCAGGAGTTCCCGGGGCGAAGGCCCTAGAACTTATGACTTGAGATGAAATGAATAGTATGGCTCTGGGATTGCTTTCTCGCAGGGAGTTGAGGAAGAATCTCTGGCCGAGGTTGATGACGCTACAACTACTTTACATTATGTTAATCTGCACTCTTCTAATGCTGCAAGACCGATGAAGAAGATTGAAGATGCTAGTCTTCCATAGGACTAGGCCTTCCTCTCTTTTTCTGGTATTCTGCAGCCCAGTCCACATATTCAGCCCTCCTTTGAAAATGTTGCATATGTAGTGTAGATCCTTGCTTGCTGAGTACTTCAGATGAGTACTCACGTTTGCTTTACTTTCTTTTTCTCCCCATATCCATATGTCGCCGCCAGATGACGGAGCCCCTGAGGTAGCTACCCCTGTCGACGGCTACGGCTACTACTACTACCCTTCCGGCGAGTACTACTACGAGGAGCCGACTGACGACCAGGAGTAGGATTCGGAGGGTCCTAGGCAGGAGGCCTACACCTTTCGATCGTAGTATTTTATTTTGCCCCGCCTTTCTAAAGGCTTATCTCTATTTCTGTAATATATCTGTACCCAGATATCTGATGCTTCCACTGACACTTGTATGCCATCGAGCTACGTATTCGAGCCCTCGAGGCCCTGGCTTGTAATATAAGGCTTGTATGACTTTATTTATATTTTAGAGTTGTGTTGTGATATCTTCAAGTGAGTCCTTAGGCTTGATCATGTGCATTTGCGTGTATGGTTAGTCCACGATTAAGCCGGGGTCATCACAGGTTGGTATCAGAGCCGACTGCCTCTAGGAATCACCCTATCCAATTCCTTGGCCGAAGTTGAGTCTAGTGGTCGAAAACTGTTTTACTAACTTGGTTGTGTGGCTTACGGGCCCACGTCGCCAACTGGGTGATATTAGGATCTTTTATTCCTCGTCCTTTACTCTAGGACTCTGATCACTCTTCTATTCGGGTTTAATAAATTTACTAACGCCGACACTTAGGATCTCGTAAATCCCATCCACCCGGAGAGCTGGATTTCTGTGCGATTTCCTTGTCATTGATCAGATTAGTCTGTTAATCATTTTCCTTTCCATTGTTTTGTTTAACCTTTCCCTTCAAGATCTGTTATATTCCTTATCGTCGTATGACAACTCTGAACTTCCTCTGTTTCAGATGGATCGTCTGTTTCCACCGCGCCCCATGACGCAGCTTGTGCTTCGCACTTGGGCTCGTGATGCCCATGGGTTTCCAGCTGTTCTGATCGCTCTCTTGACCAGGCTGGGTTACCGCTGGTACCCCGAGTACATGGTCTACGAGGTTTACCGCAAGTTCAACCAGGAGCAGTACTATGCTGATGTTCGCATCTATGATCAGCAGGATAACTCAGACACTGAGCTGTAACTTTTCCACGGTATCGGCGTGACGATTGAGATGGCAGTCCATGATGCCGCCTACTCTGATGGCGCACGTCTCCGAGGAGAGCACAACACCAGCTTGGATGCCTCTAAGTTTCGGTACATTCCGTATGCCCCTGCTGGAGATGCTACTAGATACTACACGGCTATCAGTGCCCCGTACGAGCCTCGTCGTTACGATCCGCGAGTTCTGATTCAGTGTACTCAGGCTCTGGATCGCACTGTTCGGGCTCTTGCCGTCAAGTTGTTCGCCACTCGAGTACGACTCTACGAGGCTATGATGTAGTTGCTACCAGCTGTTCGTGCAGGGATACATCCGGAGCATATCCTTTACCCGCGCAGGACCGAGATGCCACCAGGGATCGATTGGCCTGCTGTGGGAGGTCACACGCCTGCACGTGGACCTCTTCTTTCAGCTCGAGACCGGGTTCTGCATCAGAGTGCACATGGAGCACAGGATCCTTCTGCGATGAACGTCCGTCGTCCGCACTTGCAGCTACCCCGTTTCAGTGGTTTTCTCTGATGTTGATGTAGCCTTTGCTATGTCTCATTGTGTACATTCTTACCGCGTGCCTGCTCGCCGCCTAGCATGTCTAGCTTTTGAATTTGCGACATTATGCTGTCCGCATGTAACCAACTCTGTATGGATCTCTATGACTTAATGACTACTATTAAGCATCTGTTGTACTACTTAAATTCCATCGTGTTACATCATGTTTGTTCCTAAACACTTGCAGTGGCTTCTGCTAAACTACCCCTGTTGATTTAGCAGGATGGGTGATAACAATCCACCTCCGCCGCCACCGCCTGACTATATGGCTGCGATGATGCAATAGTTTGAACTCAACCGTCACTTCATGACGGGGATTATGGAACAGTTCCCTTGTCCCAATGCCAACCAGTAGCCACCTTCAATCACACTGCCAGAGTTTGTGCGACTCAACCCGTCATTCTTCCGCAACACAGTGAATCTGCTGGATGCCGATGACTGGCTGCGTGATATCTTCTATGAGATGGAGTCCGCTGATGTCACCCCTGCCAACTATGTCACCTTCGCGACATACTTCCTGAAGGGACCGCAGCACAATGGTGGGCCACTCACCGACAGACTCTACCTCTTGGAACTGTGGAGTTCAAGACTGCTTTTCGCGCCTGCTATATTCCTCAAGCAGTCATAGCACGCAAGAAGGATGAGTTCCGTAGCCTCGTTCAAGGCAACAAGACTGTGGAGGTCTATCAGCGAGAGTTCCTTGAACTGTCTCGCTATGCTGAAGAAGACATCCCTACCGATGCTAGTAGATAGGAGATGTTTCGTGAAGGGCTGCACCATGACATTCAGCTAGCCCTGCTCGTCCAAGATTTTCCTGACTTCGCCACCTTGGTGAACAAGGCCATCATGGTCGAAACTGGTCTGAAGAAGCACAAGGAAGCGACTAGACGCACTCATGAAGCGGGCTCATCTTCGGGCTTGTCTTCCTAGAAGCGCCGCATCTGGATCCCACAGAGCATGTACCGTCCAGCAGCTCCAGTGTACAGGCCAACATATGCTGCACCTCGTCTGCCTCCTCCACCACCGAGGCAGCCTCTTTGAGCTCCGCCACCTCGAGCTCCTGCACCACGTCCTGACAGTGGACTCTGCTTCAAGTGTGGCCAGCCAGGTCACCGTGCCAGAGATTGCTCTCAGAATCAGAATCAGTTAGCACTTCCTTTTGCTGGCCGTGGTAATGGCCGTGGGAATTCTCAGCCTAACTACAGCAATGTCACGCCTTCTTATGGTCATGGGCAGGCCTTCCATGTCAACATGAATGAAGACCTGGAACAACCAGAAACTATGATGGGTACACTTCTTGTTAATTCAGTACCTGCAACTGTTTTATTTGATTCAGGAGCATCGCATTCATTCATGTCAGAACATTTTGCACTCTTGCATGACGTTAAGTGTGAAACGCTACAACATCCGTTAGTAGTAAACACTCCCGCGGGACGATGCCCAACTTCTATATTCAGCCCCCAAGTCACTGTTGAGATTGAAGGGTTGCACTTTCATGCAAACCCCATTATTCTGCAATCTTCAAAAATTGACCTTATTATGGGAATGGATTGGTTGAAGGCTCACTACGCCTCAATCAATTGTGCCACTAAGGTTGTTCACCTCCTACACCCATCAGATGAGTTAGTGAATTATCGAGCTCATATCACTCAGAACGCCGAGGCTCAGATTTATGCCTTGAATGCGTTGAACGCTTCTCCACTTGAGGGGATCGAAAACATTCTAGTTGTCTATGAATTCAAGGATGTCTTTCCAGAAGAACTTCTAGGAATACCCCCTGCTAGAGCTGTCGAGTTCGTCATCGACTTGAAGCCTGGCACCACTCCTATTGCGAAGCGTCCTTACAAGATGCCACCGCACCACCTTATTGAGCTTAAGGAAGGAATCGATAAATCACTTAAAAAGGGCTTCATCCGTCCTAGTTCCTCTGCCTGGGGAGCACCGTCTCTCTTTGTCAAGAAGAAAGATGGTACGAATAGGTTGGTCCAAGATTACCGTCCTATCAACCAGGCAACCATTCAGAATAAATATCCGCTTCCCCGGATCAATGACTTATATGATCAACTTGCTGGATCTTCGGTGTTCTCTAAACTCGACTTGAGGTTGGGTTATCACCAGATCCGTGTCCGTGAAGAGGATATTCCAAAGACTGCATTTGTTACCCATTATGGCTCCTATGAATACACCGTCATGTCATTTGGCCTAACGAATGCTCCAGCTACTTTCTCTCGTCTGATGAATTATATATTCATGGATTACCTCGACAAGTTCGTCGTGGTATATCTGGATGATATTCTGGTATATTCGAATAATAAGGAAGAACATGCCGAACATCTTCGCCTTGTTCTGGAGAGGCTTCGAGAGCACAAGTTGTATGCCAAGTACTCTAAATTTGAATTCTGGCTTTTTGAAGTGACCTACCTTGGACATGTGATTTCCAAGGATGGTATTGCCATTAACCCGGAGCGTGTTCAGGCTATCCTTGACTGGACTCCTCCGAAGAATGCCAAGCAAGTCTGAAGTTTTCTCGGCTTAGCAAGTTATTGCTGTCGATTTGTCGAGAACTTTTCCAAGATCGCCAAGCCCCTGACTAATCTGCTCCACAAAGGCGTTAAGTTTGAGTGGACAGACAAGTGTCAGGAAAGTTTCCAGACCCTCAAGGACAAGCTCACTTCTGCTCCAGTGCTTGCTCCTCCGGATTCTCGTAAGGACTTTGTCATATATTGTGACGCCTCTCGTCAGGGATTAGGCTGTGTCCTAATGCAAGAACGAAGAGTAATTGCGTATGCTTCGTGTCAATTGTGTCCTCATGAAGAAAATTATCCAGTGCATGATCTTGAACTTGCTGCAGTGATCTATGCATTAAAGTTATGGCGGCATTACCTTCTCGGTAACCGGTGTGAGATTTATACCGATCATCAAAGCTTGAAGTATTTGTTCACTCAACCGGATCTTAATCTCCGTCAACAACGTTGGTTGGAAACAATTACAGACTATGACTGTGGTATTTCTTATACCCCGGGCAAGGCTAATGTAATGGCCGATGCCCTGAGCCGCAAGTCCTATTGCAACAACCTCATGGTTAGGCGAGCTCAACCTCGTCTTTATGCAGAATTGAGTCAGCTGAATCTGCGAATTGTTCCCCAGGGTTCTCTTAATAACCTTGTGGTACAGCCAGACCTTCAGAAGGCTGTTCAGGAAGCGCAAGCCAAAGATGCTGAAATTGACTTGATGAAGAAAGATCTTCACCTTGAGAAGTACAGGGATTTCTCAGTTGCTGAAGATGGAACTTTATATTTTCGAGACCGCATTGTAGTACCTCGCTTCGAGCTTATGACTGACAAGGTCATGAAGGAGGCTCATGATACACCGCTCTCCATCCATCCGGGTAGCACTAAGATGTATCGCGATCTTCGACAAAGGTACTGGTGGTCTAGAATGAAGCAGGACATTGCTCGATATGTTGCTGAATGTGACGTATGTCGTAGCGTGAAAGCAGAACATCAGAAGCCTGCTGGAATTCTTCAACCACTCCCTATTCCTTTGTGGAAGTGGGATAAAGTGCAAATGGATTTCATTACTAGTCTTCCCAAGCTCAGAAAGGTCACGATGCTATTCTTGTCGTCGTCGACCAGCTTTCCAAGGTTGCTCATTTTCTGCCTATCAAGGAGACTATCACTGCTAGTCAGTTAGCAGAACTTTACATCTCCAGAATTGTTTCACTCCACGGTATTTCGAAGGAGATCAGTTCGGACCGTGGCGGTCTTTTCACGTCCAAGTTCTGGCAAAGTTTCCAAGAAGCTATGGGAACTCATATTACCTGGAGTTCAGCTTATCATCCCCAATCCCAAGGCCAAGTCGAGCGAGTAAATCAAGTACTTGAAGATATGCTTCGGGCTTGTGTTATATCATTCGGTAAGGAGTGGGAGGAATCTCTCCCGTTTGCCGAATTCTCTTATAATAACAGTTATCAAGCCAGTTTGAAAATGGCCCCCTTCGAAGTGCTATATGGACGTAAGTGTCGAACCCCTCTGAATTGGTCAAAAACTGGGGAACGACCTCTCGTGGGACCAGACATTATTCAACATGCTGAAGTACAAGTTAGAATTGTGTGAGAAAATCTCAAGGCGGCTCAGGACCACCAAAAGAGTAATTATGATCGCAAGCGATGGGGTCTGACTTATCAACCAGGTGATCAAGCTTATCTTCGTGTCACTCCTATGAAGGGCACTCGTCGATTCGGGATCAAGGGCAAGCTAGCTCCTCGCTATATTGGTCCCTTTCGCATAGTTGCCAGACGTGGACAGGTGGCATATAAATTGGAGTTGCCACCACAATTCTCTCATATCCACGACGTCTTCCATGTGTCATAGCTTCGAAAATGCTTCAAGGAATCTCCGCACCGAGTAGTGGATCACGAGATGCTTGAATTGCAAGATGACTTATCTTATAAGGAGCATCCGATCCGCATCCTTGATGAAGCTGAACGTCGAACTCGTTAGAAGACGACCAAATTCCTGAAAGTGCAGTGGTCGAATCACACTGAAGATGAAGCCACTTGGGAACGCGAGGATCATATTCGCAACGAATACCCCGACCTCTTTCCCTCTTCCTCCTGAATTCTCGGGACGAGAATTTCTTTTAGAGGAGGAGAATTTGTAACACCCCTGTGTAATTGCCACTGTGATCAACTGCTAATAATGCCAAGTCACCTCATTAGCAGTGCCTAGTCATAGTGGTTAATCTAAACAATTCAAAATCCATTCTGGAAATCAACTCAAATTCAAAAGTGCAAAATAAATTCGCTCAAACACTATTGGAAAAATGTTCACTAAATACCAAATATTCCAGAAGCACTCATAAAAACATAAACAATGATGATGGAGTTAGTTAAATGACTCAAACCATATGAAACAGCACCAAAACACCATTATTTAAATCATTTATAATCATATCAAATCCAAAAGAAATCAAAATTTGCCCAAACCAGTTTTTGGTGAAAGATAATATCACAATCTAATATTTGGGCCAAGTCCCACATTTTATAAAAGATCACAAGTGGCCTAACTATTTCAAAACAGAAAGGAAATAAAAGAAAATAGAAAACAGAAACAGAAAAAAATAAAACGAGGCACTGTGCACTGGGCCTAAGTGCACAGTGCCCCGAAACCAGCCCAATCCCTCTCTCCCTCCTGCGTGTCGCCGTGCCCATGGCCGAACGCCCGTGCGCCGGCGAGGCGTCGACACGCCGGCATCCACCGATGCTACAGGGCAGCGGAGGGGATAAGGACGAGCTCGTCCATCTCCCCTGGCTTCTCCTCGTCACTCTTCCCTCTCTCTTTCCCCCTCGCGCACGCGCTCGCCTCTTCCTCTCTCTGGCCGAGTGCCACCACCGCCGCATGTCCATTGTTCCCGTGGCCACAGCCACCGCCTCGTCGCCTCCCCATGCCTGTCAGCTCCGTCGTCGAACGCTACGTCGGACAGTGCCACCGGGCAGAGCTGGGAGCCTCTGCATCGAGCTCACGCCCTCGTCTTCCTCCTCGGATCGCCGGACGCAGCCGCCGTCGATTCACCGATTCTGCTTCTACTAAACTGTCAACAGCCTACTTGCGTGCCGCACGGTGAGTCTCACCATCCCCTGCTCCTCCTCGTTGGTCCCCTAGCGTCCCATAGCTAGCCGTCCTCGACGCCGTGTTCTGCCGTCCGCCATTGCCGGTGTTTAGCTTAGTACAGAGCTGCACGAGCCACTCCGCCTTGTCCCACGTTCTCCTGGTGTCCGTAGGGTTCATCCTAGCCGTGTAGCTCGCTCGGGAACGGCCTGGAGCCACGAACCCGACCACACCCGAACCCGCAGCCGCCGTAGCTCGCCGCCGGTGCCGATTCCGGCGATCATTTGGTCCAACGCCGCCACCAAACGATGCGGCATCAAATGCCCGATCGAACGTAGGTGACCGCACTCGAAATGGGTCGCTATAGCGCGAATCCGACGCACTCCGGCGATCTTCCACCGCTGGAGAGGTCGCCGGCATCGCTCCGGCGACGCTGCCGACGTGGCCAGCCTAGGTCCCACCCCAGAGCCACTGACTGTGGGGCCCCGCGTGCCCCTTTGACCCCGTTGACCCAAGTCAACACGCTGACGTGGCGGTCCAGTGTCACTGACACACGGGCCCCACTCCAATAAACTATTTAAGATAAATAAATAATTAGTTTAGCTAATTAAGTGGCTAAGCACTCACTGACATATGGGGCCCACCCCCTAAATAACCCTGTTAGTTAGATTAATTCACTGTTAGTCTTAACAGAGACTGACATGTGGGTCCCACTGGACCCACATGTTAGGTTTGACTCTGGTCAGCCGCTGTTGACTTCTGACGTCATAGTGACATCATGCTGACATCATATATCATTTTCTGTAAATAAAAATAATTCTAGAAAATTGATTAAATCTTCGGAAATTAATAACTTTTAAACCGTAGCTCAGATCGAAAAACTTAGAACATGAAAGTTGATCAGAACGACGAGATGAATCTGATCGTGTCGTCTGTTTCGATGCTGGAACCTCCTACAAAGGTGAAACCACAACTTCAAGGCCGTATCCGGTAGATGAATAGTGCTTATACACCGGTTAATGAATCCAACTTAAATCCTAAAGTAACTAAAATGACTTAGACATACTTTAGGCAACCCTGCACTGCATCTTGGCATAGCATGCCTGTGTTGCATCGTTTGCTGTGCATTTATATGTTTCTTCCCCCTCTTCTCTCTCGATAGACCCCGACATCGACGTAGCTCCCGAGACTGACGCAGCTCCGGAGGTCGACTACGCTCC
The DNA here is from genome assembly GCA_011799875.1 of Thinopyrum elongatum. Taxonomy (NCBI): domain Eukaryota; kingdom Viridiplantae; phylum Streptophyta; class Magnoliopsida; order Poales; family Poaceae; genus Thinopyrum; species Thinopyrum elongatum. The sequence goes on from CM022299.1 coordinate 102,376,394, forward strand.
AGATGATCAGGCCCTTGCCACCGAGCTTCCAGGCAAGCACCCCCTTTTGAGCATTCCGTTATCGCCCATTCTCTTCTCTCTTATGCTTGCATTAGAATCTGCTGTTGTTACTGTATCCTATATCTGCTGCATAGCCTGTTTAATTGTAACCTTCTGTTGATACTTGTCTGTTATCCTAAACTATTTAGAATAGGTTGGGTAGAGACCATCAGAGACCCCACTTATCCCGACTGCCCCGCTGGATGATCAGAAGAACCGATCAACGGGAACGAAGACCAGGCCCCGACACCGCACGACACTTCCCCTTAATCGCTCAACACTACTGGGTTACTATCGAGTGCCGAGGGTGATACCTCATCAGCACTTCTGATGATAAGCTTGTAGGTTAATTAATTGGTCGTGGTAAGCGAGGGTGATTCCTCCTACACCACCCCCGATAACGATGTCGTCGTGCAACACTTCAAGTGTGGACCTCGAGGGTGATACCTCCTTCGTTCACCTTGACGACAACATCAGGTGGGACTCCATCGAGGGTGATTCCTCAGGGTTCCCCTTGGTGTTAGACACACGATTACTGTTGCTGCTATGACTTACACTGAACCATGTTACTAAAGACGGGTCGGCCCTGAGGGGTACCCGCGCGAGCTTAATAGCAAGTGATGTGGAATCGGGTGGACCTGGATGGTGCCCAAGAGTTGAACACGAGGTGTGGCCGGGCATTCCTCACCCTTGCCGCAAGTCCTCAAGACGGGGCGATGGGGTCACATCGATCGTGAGCCTCTGCTCGTTACCGCGCGCTCCTAATCCACTAAACGGTTTGGATATTTGATCTAAGGGGCCTCTGGCCTGATAGCACTAACCATCACGTGGGCATAGTATGGGCGTTCTGCGTCGTATACTTCAACCGAAGCTTAATAGACGTCAGCGACTGAGCGGCGCACGCTGGATTGGACTGGTTACGCAACCGCGCTTGTATTAAGGGGTTGCTAGGTCTGCTTCCGGCCGCCCACGCAACGCACAGGAGTTCCCGGGGCGAATGCCCAAGACCCCTGGGGGCATAGGTTAGTCCGGCGTGCTGACCTCTCGGTTAAGTATTTGGTCGGGTTGCGGCGTGTTGCTTAGCCGAGGCCGGGCATGACCCAGAAAAGTGTGTATGGCCGGAGTTAAGCGAGGGTGGTGGGTAAGTTGGTGCACCCCTGCAGGGAAGAACTAATCTATCGATAGCCTGTCCTACGGTAACGGAGACTCAGAGTTGTATCCCGATCGGTACAACTAGAACTGTTGACTTGAGATGAAATGAATAGTATGGCTCTGGGATTTCTTTCTCGCAGGGAGTCGAGGAAGAATCTCTGGCCGAGGTTGATGATGCTACAACTACTTTACATTATGTTAATCTGCACTCTTCTAATGCTGCAAGACCGATGAAGAAGATTGAAGATGCTAGTCTTCGATAGGACTAGGCCTTCCTCTCTTTTCTGGCATTCTGCAACCCAGTCCACATATTCAGCCCTCCTTTGAAAATGTTGCATATGTAGTGTAGATCCTTGCTTGCTGAGTACTTCGGATGAGTACTCACGTTTGCTTTACTTTCTTTTTATCCCCATATCCATATGTCGCCGCCAGATGACGGGGCCCCTGAGGTAGCTGCCCCTGTCGACGACTACGACTACTACTACTACCCTTCCGGCGTGTACTACTACGAGGAGCCGACTGACGACCAGGAGTAGGATTCGGAGGGTCCTAGGCAGGAGGCCTACGCCTTTCGATCATAGTATTTTATTTTGCCCCGCCATTCTAAAGGCTTATCTCTATTTCTGTAATATATCTGTACCCAGATATCTGATGCTTCCGCTGACACTTGTATGCCATCGAGCTACATATTCGAGCCCTCGAGGCCTTGGCTTGTAATATAAAGCTTGTATGACTTTATTTAAATTTTAGAGTTGTGTTGTGATATCTTCAAGTGAGTCCTTAGGCTTGATCGTGTGCATTTGCATGTATGGTTAGTGCACGATTAAGCCGGGGTAGTCACACTGCTCATGTCTGGTTTCATGGATGGCTATACTCGGTGGATAATTGAAGATGATGATGATGATGAGGACGCCGACGGGGCAGGCAATGACGACACGGGGCAAGACGAAGAGATGACCGATAATGACGGCGGAGAAGGGGCCGGACATGGCGGCGGAGAAAACATGGACTCCACGCCGTAGACTTCATCGCTACTAAGTTCAATCGTGCGGGACCCTCATGTTCAAGAACTACTTCGCAAGGAGACGAGTACTGACAGAGCTACTTCTAGAGAGGTGGTCAAGCTAGAGCAACTGGTGGTAGACTCGAACACTCCAATGTATGATGGTTGCGATCCCGAGGTGACCCACTTGAGTTCACACTCAAACTTCTGAAGACAAAGGCTAAAAACAAATGGACCGACACTAGCCTCAATGAGCTTCTCAAGTACCTAAAGGATGTTCTTCTCGCGGGGAATCTATGTCCTACTAGTGTGGATGAGGCCAAGAAGATCGTGTGCCCTCTTGATCTGCCGCACATTAGATTCCATGCATGCATCAACGAATGCATAATTTATCGGAAGGAGCACGCAGAAAAAACCAGCTGTCCGGTGTGCAATGCTTCTCGATACAAGAAGGCCAGAAAGAAATGTCCACTGAAAGTTGTATGGTACTTACCGATCACTCCCCGTCTGCAACGTTATTTTGTAGATCCCAAGGAAGAAAAGCTCATGCGTTGGCACGCGGAGAGGACAAAGACCGACGATGGAGATGATTCGAAGCTGAGACACCTCGTGGATGCAAGCCAGTGGAGAGCGTTCAACGGCGAATATTGATATTTTGCATGTGATGCAAGGAACATCGTGCTTGGCGCATGTACCGATGGCATGAATCCGTTTGGCAACCAGAACACCAACCATAGCACATGGCCCATGTTTGTATGGATGTACAACCTCCACCCTGGTTGTGCATGAAGTCAAAGTACATACACATGAGCATGCTGATTCAAGGGCTGAAACAACCGGGAAATAATATTAATCTGTATCTGGGGCTACTTCAACAGGAGTTAGACACGTTATGGAAAACACCGGCCAAGACATGGGACACCAGTAAAGGCGAGTATTTCTATATGAGAGCCACGCTGATCACGATAATGCACGACTATCTCGGTTATGGATATGTCACAGGTAACGTGTGCCATGGATATTGCGGATGCACGCGGTGCATGGATGATACGATGTCTCACGAGCTAATGTCAACGAAAGAAGGCGGGTCTGGGAAAATCGTGTACATGGGGCATCAAAGATGGCTCGAGAAGGACGACCCGTGGAGAAACTGTGGAGATCTATTCAATGCTGAGGCTGAGCATCGAGGACCTCCACGTAAGCAGAGCGGCGCCGAAATTGATGAGCTGTTGAAAAACTGGGAACAGTGCCCAGCGCCGGGAAAGACGATGAAAAAGGCACCGGAGCCGTTGCTGAAGGTATGGAAGACGAGGTTTGTTTTCTGGGACATGGAGTACTGGCACAAAGTCGACATGCCTCATTGCCTTGATTAAATGCATATCTATAAGAATGTCCTTGAGAGCTTGCTTGTGACACTGATGAACATGCCGGATAAGACCAAGGATGGGCCGAAGGCAAGAAAAGACTTGCAAGATTTGAAAATCAGGGCAGATCTGCACATGTTGCCCCGTAAAAAGTCAGAGGAGACAGAGACAGAGACGGAGGCGTGGGAGAAGAAGGGAAAAAAAGTGAAGGAAGAGGATTATTGCCCCCCTTCTTGCTTCACCTTAAGTCCGGCTGAGATCGATCAATTCTTCAAGTGCCTTACCGGAATCAAAGTTAGTTCCGGTTACTGTGGGAAGATAAGCAGATATCTAGACACGAAGAAGAAAATGTTCAGCGGGATGAAGTCCCATGACTGTCATGTGATGACGACGTAGATACTACGTGTTGCCCTTAGAGGGATAATGGACAAGCACGTCCGTGACACGCTTATTGGTCTCTGCAACTTTTTCGACGTCATCTCTCAAAAGTCGATCAGTGTGAAGCAGCTCCGAAGGCTATAGGAAGAGATCGTTGTGATACTAAATGAGCTTGAGATGTACTTCCCGCCCGCGTTCTTTGACGTCATGGTGCATCTGTGTGTACGTATTGTGGATGGCATAATAGACCTGGGGCCGTCATTCCTACACAACATGATGCCGTTTGAGAGGATGAATGGGGTCATCAAAGGATTCGTTCATAACATGTCTCGTCCGGATGGAAGCATCGTCCAGGGCTATCTGACACAAGAGTGCATCTCTTTCTGTGAGAATTTTCTATATGGCGGAGACCGGCCTGATGTTGGTTTTCCCGTTAAGAAGCACCTTGGGAGGCTCAAAGGAGAAGGTCACTCCAACGGTCGCAGGGAACTGCATGTGGCCTACTCGGATCGACGCAATGACTTTGACATAGCAAACTTAGTAGTGCTGCATCACCTAGACGAGGTAGATCATTTCATGACACTGCACAAAGAAACCATCGCAAAGAAGTATCGTGACTGTGGGCTCTGCAGGACGGACGCCGAAGTTACTATATAGCACAACTCCACTTTCCTGCATTGGTTCAAACAGCATATTCTTGCTAATCCCCCGGAAGAGGGTTCTAAGGACGGATTGCTCATATACGCCTTAGCACATGGCCCCACGGCCAACCTCGTGACCTATCAGAAGTATGATATCAGCAGATACACGTTCCACACGGAGGACAAAGATATGAACAGTGATTTTCAGAACTCAGGGGTGACGATGGAATGCATGACCGGCGACAACGACGCAACTGAGAGATTCTACGGAAGGGTCGAGGAGATCTGGGAGCTTGACTACTCTGGACTACACAACACGACGATGTTCCGTGTCATATGGGCAAAGAATGTCGAAAGAGAAAACTGGTATTTCACTACCATGACTATACCCGACGCCAAGCGCTACCGTGAACGCCATCACAAAAAATGAGCCATGGGTACACGCTAAGCACGTGACACAATGCTTCTTCATAACCGACCCGAGCAATCCCAGCCATGTTGTCGTGAGCAGAGGCAAAAGGAACATCATTTGAATGGATGGAGTCACCAACGAGGAAGACTACGACCAATACAGCAACTCGATGAGGGAAGATGATGATGACAATGAAGTATATGTCAGAAGAAGAATCAATACTACATTACCCAAGAAAGATCGTACTCCATGGAAAAGGAAAAGTGACAATGAGGGGCTCAATTATTCGTCAACGAACAAGAAGGGAAAGAAGCTCACTCAAAAACGGAAACATCTACATTGAGAAACCATTATGGGTCAAATGATGCAATATATATGTTCCTATTTTGTATGCACACTTAACCGTTATGGGTCAAATGATGTAATATATATGTTCCTATTTTGTATGCACACTTAACCGTTATGGGTCAAATGATGTAATATATATGTTCCTATTTTGTATGCACACTTAACCGTTATGGGTCAAATGATGCAATATATATCGCCTTAGTTATATACATTGTACCACCTTCCCTTCGTACCGGCTCTCAGAAAAAAAGGAAAAGAAAAGAAAAGAAAGAAAACAAAAAAGAAAAGAAAAGAAACAAAGCAAAAAAGAAAAGGAAAAGAAAAGAAAAGAAAGCAAAAAAGAAAAAGAAAAGGAAAAGAAAATAGAAGAAACAAAATGGAAAAGAAAAGAAAAAAAAGTAAGCAAAAAAGAAAAGGAAAAGAAAAAATGAAAACAATAGCAGGAGTGCTGGTTGAATAAAAGCGCTACAGCTATGTTATGTAGCAGTAGCGCTGTCCCAGAAGCGCACTATAGCTACTTCATATAGCAGTAGCGCTATTGGAGGAAACACGCTATAGCTACCTTAGCTATAGCGCGTTTTCCAGAACAGTGCTACTGCTATTTTCACATAACCCCCCGCGCGGGCTTCCCTCCTCTGTGTCTTCCCCCAATTCCCCCACTCTCTTCTCCCCCGACGTCGCACGCCTCCCTCGCCGTAGCCCGGTCCTGACCCCGACGCCGCGCGCCTCCTCCCTCGGCCCCGGCCCCGACCCCGACGCGGCACGCCTCCGTCGACGTCGCCTGGCCCCGGCCCCGACCCCAACACAGCACGCCTTCCTCCTTTACTTCCTCCCCTCCCTACCTCGGCCGTCGCCGGGCCTGCCTCCTCGACCTGCACCCTCTGTAAGCCCCCCACCGCTCCTCTCTCTCTCTTTACCATTAGGGTTCTAGCTAGGGTTCTTAGGTTAATTTACTTAGGTTTTAGTTAGGGCAGTAGGTTAATTACGTTATCTATTTAGTTAGGGCAGTAGGATAATTAGGTTCTTAGGTTAATTTACTTAGGTTTTAGTTATGGCAGTATGAAACCTAGGTTTTAGTTATGAACCCTAGGTTGTTATTTTTTTTGCGGTGATGAATTTAGTTATGAACCCTAGCTAGGTATCAAATTTAGTTATGAATTTAGCTAGGTATGAACCCTAGTTATGAATTTTGCGGTGATGAATTTATCAAATTTAGTTATGAACCCTAGGTATCAAATTTAGTTATGAATTTAGCTAGGTATCAAACTAGGACAGAAATTTTATTCAAGGAATTTTTATTGGCATTTAGCTAGGTATCAAATTTTATTCAAGGAATTTTTATTGGTATTTAAAGAAAAAATAGAATTGTTGCTTTTTGATTTTTTTTAGTTAAAGCTATTGTTGCTATATGAACCCTATATGATATGTGGACATGCGATTTGGACATGTGATATGTGGACACGTGATTTGGACATGTGATTCAAACAGGGCCGTGGTGGAACAACCCCCACTAGCTAGCTTATATTTGAAGTGGACATGTGATATTTGGAAAATGATGGTTATGTGCAGGGTAAATGATACGAGTGGCCTATGTTTCGCCAGAATATTGATTCATTTCCGTTCCGATGATTTTTAGGTGCTCGATATGTCCACTTTTTAGCAAAGGTCATGCCGAATTTCCCATGAATTTTGGCATGACTTATGCTAGAAAGTAGGCATATCGAGTCCCGGGATTTGCTGCGACAGGAATGAAATGAAATTCCTGCAAACCATAGACCTTTTTTTATGTCATTTCTCATTTTTATTATAGTTTAAGAATTAAACAAGGAGACTTAATCGTAGGAAACATGTCGAACACCGAAGAAACCGGGCCTTCTGACCACGATGCAGACGAGATGGATTATGAGGGTGAACAACAGTACCTCGACTTTTTGTGTGCTAAGCACAGTCAAGGTTTGAGAAAAAGCAGCTGAGGACGCGAAAAAAGCAGCCGAGGAGAAAAATGAGTTGCTACAGCAGGCAATCGCTGCAGCTGTAGATGCCTACAGAAATGATTTCGCTACTAACTTGATCCCGGCTATCATCAACTGGACGAAGGAAAATCCAGACAAGACGGTAGATGATTTCCCCATGCCACCTTCGTCGGGAGCAACTCGGTGAACAACACAACCGGACCATCACCTGCTCACGCAACCGCGCCTGCTCCTGCACCTGCACCCGCTCATAGCAGGCCGTCCTCAGTCTCTGGCGCACTAGGCGGGCCTTCGTCTTTGGCTGAGCTCGATGCCCTCACGGTAATTACATGTCGCACCAACATATATCTAGAATATTCCATTTTCGTTGCCTTTCGGATGTTTTACGCCGCAGACATGTCTTTGCAGGCCGACGAAACCCCGTGCACTGTACTCTACTTGATCAAAGGCCAGAAGGTGGACGTGGGAAAGGCGGTGATAACGAAGCCCTTGGAACTCACGTTCCATGGCCCGCCGATGCCTGGTGGGCACTTCAGGGTTACCTTGTCGAGTGTGAAATTGGGGCACGAGGATTTGCCTCCTCCAGTACGGCTAGGGGGAGAGGACGACGAGACCCCGCCGCGGCTTGGAAACTGCAAGGGTTGCGTGCTACTATGGCCGAAGAATCTTCTTCGTCTGGAGCCGGCCGAGAGCACACCAATAACCACACATCAGCAAGCAGGTATGAACACCACCACCCCGCCTACGCAATTACCAGCGCCTGTAGCGCCGGGTGAGAGCGGCGGACGACGCGAGGAAGGGGGTCCAATAGTGGCTGATGTAATCGCCCCCAAAGAACAAAGAATGGATGATGAGATGGACGAGGATCCTCTTCGGTTCCTCAATACAGGCGCCTATGATGATGACTTAGAATTGATGAGTCAGCCATATGATGACTCGGGCTATTGGCATGCTGATGAGGAGATGGATGATCTACCCGGACAGGAACGTCCTAGCAGGGTTGATTGCAAGAAGTCTCTCTTCATGCAATCCTCAAAGGACACGCCTGAAGATGCCGCCTCAACACAGGCTCAACTAGGCGAGGGTCGTACATTGCTTAGCCTGACAACACTGGGGCAGGGGTTAAGGAAGGGTCTGGAAGGTCAGCCCAAGAAAAAGGAGAGGAGGAGACCGGCGAAGAAAGGCTCTGCTGCCTACAAACAAGCCAGAGCACATAGCAGCCAGACGGCGGATTTTGAAGAGTGTGTACTCGTCAAAGGTGCGGCCATGTTCCATGTCACGGGCGAGCCGATGCTACCGCCGAAACCCCTGGAGGCAATATCAGGGGATCTCAGGAGACTGCACGACCACGTGTTGTCGAATGAGAAAAGCCTACTAGCTTCGAAGGATCCAGGATATCTGACATACGCGGCTCGTGTGCCTAAGGGAAAGTGCTACATCGACACACGGCCCGCGGAGGTGTTCTTCCTGCGGTTTGAGCATATCTTCTAGATGTTTCTGAAAAGGCGGCTCGATTTTAAAATCGTCCGCCTTTTTCCGCTACATATGAGCTCCGTCATGAAGAGAGAAGAAGTCTCGCAAATCTGTGTGGCGGATCCATAGTACATGCAAGAGTCGTTCTTGAGTCTCGGTGACTTTGAGCGTAAAACTGCTAGGGAGTACCTCGAAATCTTCATGGTACAGAATAAGGACCAGGAAATTGTCCTCCTGCCTTATCATCCAAAGTAAGTCAGTGTCGGACAACCGTTCCATACATTTCAATCATTCCTTCTCGCTCATATGGAGAATAATTTGAGGTGTTCTTTTCCCCGCAGCAACGGGCGCGCCATCCTTATCGTTCTTTACCCACGAGTCTCCCACGCCATGTATTTCGACCCTACCAGAAACTACGAGAAGAAGGACTACACCCACATAATGAATATTCTAGATGATGCTCTCCAAGGCTTCAGCTTGAGGGGTGGCCTCCTACAGATCAGGAAACAAAGGAACAAGAAGACGGGTTTCTCCCATAAAACTAACTTCTGCTGCATCCATGTCACGAAACCAAGGAGGAATGATGGATTCTACCTCCTCCATCTCATGATGGAGTTCAGAAGGGATCACCAAAAGCTTCGCATGACAACCAGAAATGATGATCATATCCGCAAGTGGGTAGAATCTCAAGGAGAAGTGGATTATAAACTTAGAGATGACTTCTTTCGCATCCAGAGGGACATTGCAACAATCATCATGAAAGAAGTCATCAAAGAGAAGGGCATGTTCCACCACAGCCCTATATCTTGAGGTGACGTCTGAACTCGCATAGGCATGCAACATCAGGACCTCACGCCGTTCAAGAAGCTAGGGTGCATCCTCGATGATACGGAAGGGTGGAAGTTCTAGTGATTTACGATGCCAATGATGATGATATGTGTCGGTTGAACTTGTATACTTTCTGTAGCGATGAAACTTTGTGAAGTCCACGGTCGCTGCTGAACTTGCGTAACGCTACTTTGTTAGTTTGGGTACGATGACCTGCGTACCTCTAGTTAATTAGTTTGCGTACGATGAAACTGCGTTGATTATTTATGTTTACTATATGTTGCATCTAGTTGCTAACCCTTTCTTTTTTGTGTTGCTCAAGTATATTTTGTTGCATATGATTGTACATTCTCTTGATGAAGATGCATCTCTAACAGGTACCTAGATTCTTAATGGCGAAGAAGCAGTGCTATGTCGTGTACAAAGGGAAGGTTCCGGGAGTGTACGACGAGTGGCCCTAGTGTCAGGTGCAAGTGGAGCGGGTCTCGGGCGCCAGCCATAAAGGCTTCAAAAGCAGACAAGAACCAAAAGCTAGTTACTTGAGGTTCACATTAGCGCGAGAGAGGACTCATAACCGCCGCCTCATGTACTGCATAGTTCCGCTCTCACTCATAGTGATAGCTCTTCTCGTGTATATCATTGTTTAGATGGATGACGATGTAGTTGCAAGTATTCGAGACTTGTATCGCTATTTTCGATATGATGACGAGAGACCACTTTGTGTTGGATGATGATTACGATGATGACATGATTTGATGAGACTATTTGTATGGGTATGCTATGATTACATTTGTATGTGTATGATATGCTAGAGATTATTGTATAAAGCCTGTACAAATACAAACAAATATGCAGAAAAAAATTAGAAACTAATAAAACTAGCAGTAGCGAGGGGAGTAAAGTTAGCAGTAGCGCGTCTTACTGTAGAGCGCTACAGATACTAGCAGCAGCGCTTTCCAGTAAAGCACGCTACTGCTACCCATGTATAGCAGTAGAGCGGGTCAACCCGCGCTACTGCTACAAGTTAGCTGTAGCGCCATATCAGTAGCGCGGGTCTTCGCGCTAATGATACACCTAAGACCCGCGCTACTGCTAGGCTTTTCCCTAGTAGTGTTCGCCTAAGCACTACAAAAATATGACCGAGGGACGAAACTGTGGAGAGGGGCACCGCACACGGCTAAGAGATTGTCGTGGGCTATGTGTGGCGCCCCCTCCCACATATATATAGGTGGGGGAGAGGGGAGGTAGTCAGGAGGCGCCCCAAGTGGGGCTGAATACCACTTGGGCTCCTGCCCCTAGCCGCGCCCCCCTGCCATGTTTGTGTGCGGGAGGAAGGCAGAGGGAGGAGCCCCCCCTCCTTCCTTTCTCTCATGAGGAGGGAAAGGCAGGAGGGGCCAACCCTCTCCCTTTCCTTCCCCTAGGGCCAGCGGCCAGGGAGAGGGTGCGCCAGCCCCCTTGTGGGCTGGTGTGTCCCTCCCCTTGGCCCATTAGACCCATAGACCTCCCGGGGGTGTCCGGAATCCCTTCCAGCGATCCGATGACTACCCGGTGCACTCCGAAACTCTTATGGTCACTGGTACAGCGAGGTGCTATAGAAACGGTTTTTAACCCCTTTCCGCAACGGCATTTGGAACCGTCGCCAAGTGAGTGTGGGCGATAGGGGGGTCCTTCCCACACGACCCAGAAACCATCGGGGATATGCCCTCCTGGCACACACGCTCGGCAAAATGAGGTCGTGTGCGACCGGTGAGCGATCAAATACGGTTATACGTACAGTAGTGCTAAAAAAATACAATTATATAGGTGAAATCATTTCCGGTCGTAAGTACATCCCACACAGTCAGTCCCCGCTAAACGTTTCCGTTCATATATACATCCCACACAGTCGCTCCAAGGAAAACGTTTCCGTTCGTAGCTACATCACACACGATATTAACAACTTTATCGTTTGGGTTATTGAATGCATCACACACGGTGCGTAGAAGAAACTGTGTGGCAAAGGCTGCCCATCACACACAGTTTTTATGTGGTAAACATTTGCGCAAGGTGGCCTAGCGCAAACAGTTTTCAAGAGAAGGTCGTGTGTGATTCTTGATTGATCCAACACGGTTTATTCCTAGAAACTGTGTGCGTTGCCTGAGGTCATCGCCCACGGTATTTTCTCAATAACCGTTTGCAATAGCAAAACCCAATTAGCAGGCTAATTCACCATTAGCAAGCTAATTGCCCTATTATTAATAATCCATTTATTAATCTAATTGACATTCATATTAAGCACATAATATATTTCATTTCCATATTAAGGAAGCAGGATTTCATAATTGAAATACATCAGAGTACAACATGATATAGCTTCAGCACTCAGCTACCCCATTACACAACTGCACCAGCACCAAGTTTCACATGCAACATGTAGAACCTTTCAAAATTAGCATCATAGACGGTACATAGACAAATGCATCTCATCTGGAAAACTACTGAAGCGGAAGGCGAATATTGAGCCTTCATTCATGTTGAAGGTCTTTGCAACTTTAGGCTAGTGCCTGTGGATGATTGACCGTCCATCCTTCATCCTCTTCAGGAACACTTCAATATTGAACTGTGGGTGTTGTATGAAAACCTTCCTCGCCTCCTGACCATAGAGGTGGTTTGAGAGGTGATCATCAGTGAACTGCTTTGGAAAGACTTGAAAATAAGGATGTGCAAAAATATCTTCTCTATATTGGAAATGGGGCAAAGGAATAAAAAAAGGCAAGGTATAATAGTTAGTACCATCTTGTAGTGAACTGATGTCTTCTTCATTGTGCAGACAAAGATCTTGTTATTTTTTGTCGCTAATTTCTTTATCCTAACAATCTTTCTGAGTTTCTTGACTTGATTGATATTCATGGACAACTCATTTCCCCATATGCAAAAAGGGTCGAACAGTGGGTCAAAACCTCTGACAGCAGGACCTACATGTGCAAGACCAAATTGTTAAAAACCTAAATATTAGAATGGTTCCTGCAATTGCACAATAATGTGCTATTAGACAACGGACCATGCACGTGCTAACCTCGATTGTAAACCTCAGTGCTTCCCATTGTTTCCCTGCAACACATATAAGGTAGTTAGTCATCAGGTTAAGTAAGGGTTCGCATGCTATCAGTAAAATATGTTGATGAAAAATAAGCACATTGCAGATTCATCAGATTAATTCAAGCCACATGGAAAACCCATTTATCCAAACCAAGCATGATTAAGAACTAGAAAATATAGCACTTGTATATGTTTCTCATGTATTAAGTGCAGCCAAATTCGATTTATTCCTCACATGCACAACAATACAAAATTCTACCCACGACAATTGGACATCGCATTGCAGAATTGAACCAAGCAGTTAACTAAACACCACAACAAATGAACCAAACATTAACTGAGCACCACATTGCACAATATAACATACTCCTAATAGAAGATAAGACAGTTAACCAAACCAAGCATGCTTAACAACTTGCAAATATAGCAATTGTATTTGTTTCTCATGTATTTACTACAGCCAAATTCAATTTATTCCTCACATGGTATACAATAACAGAATGCACCCACAACAATTGAACATCGCATTGCAGAATTGAACCAAACAGTTAACTAAACACCACAACAAATGAACCAAACGTTAACTGAGCACTACATTGCACAATATAACATACTCCTAATAGAAGATCAGACAGTTAACCAAACCAAGCATGATTAACAACTTGGAAATATAGCAATTGTATTTTTTTCTCATGTATTTAGTAAAGCCAAATTTGATTTACTTCTCACATGGTATACAATAACAGAATGCACCCACAACTATTGAACATCGCATTGCAGAATTGAACCAAACAGTTAACTAAACACCACAACACAAATGAACCAAACGTTAACTGAGCACCACATTGCACAATGTATAACCAAACCAAGCATGCTTGACAACTTGGAAATATAGCAATTGTATTTGTTTCTCATGTATTTTGTAAAGATAAATTCGATTTATTTCTCACATGGAAGACAATACAAAATTGCAGCCTGAAGAATTGAACATCACATTTGCAGAATTGAACCAAACAGTTAACTGAAGATGACAACTAATTAACCAAACAGTTAATAAGTGAGCACCACACTGCACGACATATAGAACATAAACACTAGAGCAACAGATTGCATGATAAAATTAGATAGCACAATTCACTAGAATTTGTTAAGGAAAGGCAGGAGCAGCACACGCAATGGGTAAACCGAGCATGCTTAACCAGCGTAGCTAGCAAATGGCAAGGTGCTCCTCCAAGATCTGGGGGTCGACACGAATGGCGGCCATCGCGACCTCATTCGCGCGTGCGGTTGTGATTTGCTTCTCCACTGCCAAATGCTCCTTGAGCTCCTGGCTATACTGCGTGCACCATGGCTTAGGGCGGCGCTTATTTGGTGGAGGGGTCGGTGATTTGGGTGGAAGGTGTCGTGCCGGCGGTCGGGGCATGTGGGATGTGGAAGGAGGAGGAGGATGGGGGTCGGGTGTGGATTACCTGCCTGGATAGACGAGGCCGAGCAGCGTGAAGGAGGGTCGCCGGTGAGGAGGCAGCGCTGCAAGCAATGAGTGAAGGTTTCAACTTGGAAAGGAAGGCGGAAACAGGGGAAATGTGGCTTTTGGTAAGGGGGAGGGGGCGGGGAGGTAGATATTTTCGCAGAAGCTGAAAATTTTGAATCGGTTCAGCGAAAAAACTGGTGCGTAAAGTGTCATCAGACACGGTCCCTTATTCAGAACTGTGTACAATATGTGAACATCACAAACGATTCAGATAGCTTAACCCGTGTGTGATGAGTCTGAACGTAAAAAATTTTGGTTCCAATTTCCCTGGTTACATTGGTCATCCACGTCATTGCATAATTTGGGTACACAGCACACCCACACTTCTTAATCGAGCAAGTTCAGCAATTAAACAGAGCTAGCTGGCCTAAACATTACTCTAACAAATTAAAGACCGGTGCTCTTAATTAAACAAAACAAAGAGTACTACTACGGTTGGTACTACGGAGTGTTGTGTCAATTTTTGGTATTTTTCGGGGTTCGGTTGGATATTTTTATGCATTAATTGAGTTTTCAATGTATTTATGTGCATAATTCAAATTTGAACTACATGCACATGCTCTAATGCATATAAATTGGTTGAAAATTCAAATATGTGTCCTTGGTTGCATGCTTAGGTCCCATGCTAGAAATGGGAATGACTGTCAAACACCCTGCCACCCTCACTCGACCGCAAACATTGAGATACCTAGTTTTTAAATTCTAGTAAATCCAAAACTCATCTGAAATTCATGAAACTTGGCATGCTATCATGGAGCAGCATCAACATGCCGTGGTAAATTTTTTGTCCCATTTGGGGCAGGTTTGGGTATATGCTTCTCACAAACCAGAGCTTCTCACAACAAGCATGATGGTTTCGGTAGGGAACGTCCCACCTTTGGGGACGAAACGATATCCATTGACTCTTATTGCTTTCAAAATTTTCTCGTGTCAACTTAGAACAACAGGAGTGTTGTGTCAATTTTTGGGATTTTTCGGGGTTCGTTTGGACATTTTTATGCATTAATTGAGTTTTCAATGCATTTATGTGCATAATTCAAATTTGAACTACATGCACATGCTCTAATGCATATAAATTGGTTGAAAATTCAAATATGTGTCCTTGGTTGCATGCTTAGGTCCCATGCAAGAAATGGGAATGAATGTCAAACACCCTGCCACCGTCACTCGGCCGCAAACGTTGAGATACCTGGTTTTAAAATTCTAGTAAATCCAAAACTCGTCTGAAATTCATGAAACTTGGTATGCTATCATGGAGCGGCATCAACATGCCATGGTAAATTTTTTGTCCCATTTGGGGCAGGTTTGGGTATAAGTTTCTCACAAACCAGAGCTTCTCACAACAAGCCTGATGGTTTCGGTAGGGAGCGTGCCACCTTTGGGGACGAAACGATATCTGCTGCCTCTTATTGCTTTCAAAAAAATTTCTAGTGTCAACATAGAACAACAGGAGTGTTGTGTTAAATTTTGGAATTTTTTGGGGTTCGTTTGGACATTTTTATATATTAACTGGGTTTTCTAGGCATTTTATGTGCATAATTCAAATTTGAACTACATGCACATGCTCCAGTGCATATAAATTGGTTGAAAAATCAAATCTTTGTCCTTGGGTGCATGCTTAGGTCCCATGCAAGAAATGGGAATGAATTTCAAACACCAGGGCACCGTTGATTGCCGGCAAAATGTTGAGATACTTTGTTTTTAAATTCTAGCAAATCCAAAACTCGTCTGAAATTCATGAAACTTGGCATGCTATCATGGAATGGCACCCGACATGCTGTGGTATTTTTCGTGTCCATTTTGAGAGAAGGCGCACTCGAATAACAGCCAACAAAGGCATTTTCAAACAAATAGCTGCCACTCTAACATCGCAAACGTTTGTATAATTCAAATCGTGTGTGTTATGTTAACCATTCATGTGACGCCACGTGTCTTCGTTTTAATGGCTATAGGAGGTGCCGTGCGGACAGCTGCTTGACTGAATGGGAGGCGTGCGAGCGTAGTCTGGTGCGTAGGCTGACCGACAGGCTTGCAAGCTGTCCTCCAATGCGCAGGCTCACCGGGAAGCATGCGAGCTGTACGCTGCGCAGGCTCACTGGGAAGCGAGCCCTTTGACTTCCATGGCCGCCCGCCTTCCTCTCCATTAATGGCGCCCGAGCCGCTGCTTAATACAGGCGGCCTTACTATTCGCCTCCCATTCCCCTCCCTCCCGCAGACCTCCACCAACGCCATGGCCCAGAAGGATCATCTGCCACTAGTCTTCAAGTTTGGTGAAGTCGACTCTGAGCCGGAGGAGATAGAAAACAAGGAGGAATGGGGCCTCATGGACATGGCCCAGAACGAGCTGGCCGCAGCGGTTACTGCCCCCGCTTCCGTCCCAGCTCCCATCCCCGCGCCCGCGCCAGCGACCATCCCCGTAGCATTGACGGGCTGGTCGCCGAGCACTATCGCAGAGCTGGAAGCCGCGGGCGTCAGGGAGGTCTCCGCGGACCCGCGCGAGCTCGTGTACATGCTAGCGCCAGCGCCCGTGCCCGTGCCTATGCGCGCCCCTCCACCCACCGCGGCGCCGGTCCCCGTGCGTTTGGCTGCACCCGCCGCGCCCGTGCCCGTGCGTGTGCCCCCCTCAGCAGCATGGGACGCCGCCGTCGACCGCTACCTCTCAGCGCCGCCAGCTGCCGTCCTCCCACGCCCCGCCCGTCGATCACGCGACGACATGATGTTTGATTTACAAGTGAAGAACATTCTGTGCTGCATTGAAGACTTCAACAACGGCGTCCCGGAGGACGACAACGACAACGACGGCGCGGCACGCCACCTCCGCCGCCGCCGGAAATAGTTTTTTTTCTTGGGTTTAATACTGTATCTCGATCATATGAATATAAATTCGCAGTATGACTGAATGAAAGATATGGTTTGCGCTAACTTGCACTTTTCTCTCTTAATGTACAGACTTATCAATAGATTTTCTTTTGAAAAAAACATCAATGGTTTTTAAATATAAAACACTCATCGCAAACGTTTTAGTTAGAACACCCGTATGCAAACCGACAGCTTCCCCAGGAAGCCAAGGGAAAATGTGCCGAGCAGGATTTGTGCAGCTCTTGATCACAAACGTTTTAGATAGAACACCCGTATGCAAAGTGAGAGCAGGATTTGTGAATCTCTTCAACGCAAACGATTCTTTTGGATGACCCGTGTGTAACCACTTACAAATAATTTGATAAGATTTGCATCTGTCATATTGGGTATGTTGCCATTTGTCAAACTGGAAAGATTGACATTTGTTGATCTAGTAACATTGCCATTTGTCAACCTTGTAACACTGCGATTTCTCAAAATATGAAGCTAAAAATCACTAGCAGTATCTAATTTTTGCAACTAAAATTCAGTAATTAAGCATAGATTCCATTCATAGATTAAGCAGTCATTCTTTATACAAACAGTTCAACTCGACAACTGAACCGACCAAACTTTTCACCAATTGTTGCCAACCACTTACTGAAATAGCTAGTTCTACTTTATATACTAGCTAATTTAAAGTACGTTGTATAGTTCCACCACATCTATAGTCAGATGAACTGAACAAAATAGCCCCTAAATACTACTACTACGGAGGGGCTTTGTACTACTTCCGGCAGCCTCTCCTCTGTCGAGCGCACTCAGTAAGAGGCAGAGGAGCAGGAGCCTACCGACGAGCTGGACAACTACAATACGGTGCCTGCCGCTGCTGCACCTTCAGCGACGCTCACCCCAAACGCCCTCTGCCGCTCCAGACGACCCCTCTCGAAGCGGTGGTTCTCCTTGTAGATCTCCTGATTCATCGCCTCTGAGGCGGCGTGTGTCGCGGCCACGGCGGCGGTAAGGCTCTTTGTGTGCTCGACGAGGCGCTCCTCCTCCTCCCGCAGGAACTCGGTGTAGCGCGCAAGGTCGCTGACGCACGTGCGGGCATCCAGCTCCGCCTCCCGCCTTCGGGCGGCTGTGGCGGAGCGGGTGATGACCCCGGCGGTCGACAGTGGGCTGGCGGCCACGACCACCACCTCCTGCCTTCGGGCAACGGTGGCGGAGCGGGGGATGGCCACGGTGGCCGGCAGTGGGGTGGCGGCCACGACGGCCACCTCCCGCCTTCGGGCCGCGGCGGCGGAGCAGGCGATGGCCCTAGCTTTCGACGGTGGTGTGGCGACAACGGCGGCAAGCAACAGCTGCCGACGGGCAGCGGCGGCGGAGCGTGTGGTGGGTGTTCCGCGCACACCCAACAGGGACGCCACACGCACTACACTACGTCGGGGACTGCGCCGCCGCCGCGGTGTAGCCTCCCAGCTGGAGCTGTCCTCTGATGACGGCGGAGTGGCTGAGCGATGATGACTGACCGGTGCCATTGGCGATTGTGGGAGAAGCAGACAAGATAAGCTACAGGGAGGGAGGGGAAAATGCGACGCAGGACTCACCGGCCGTGAGGGTTTATATAGCAGGTCGGTAAGCATTGGGATTTTGGGGGATTTCACCAAGTCCGGCGGGAAGCTTGCACGGGAACATGCGAGGTTGCGTAGGAACGGGCTTACCGACGATTCATTGGCACCACCGTTTGGCCAAAAGAACGCCCCCGCGCGCTGCGCAAGCTTGCACTGTAAGCCGTCTGCGGCAGCGGGGTGACAAGACGTGCGAGAGGAGGACGAAAGGCCACGTACACATACGGTTAATAAAAAAAACGTTTGCGATTTAATTACCTACTATACCTCCGTCCTGGTTTATAAGTAGGATTTAACTAATAAAATACGAATACATGTCGCCAAAGATTATATAGTTGGATTCGTTGACATGAGGGAGTGTCTTCTTCCTGCCCCAGACGAGGGATCGAGCCACAGAGCAGTGGCAGGAGCATCACAAGAAGTAAATGACTAGACGATCATTTCTCCTAGTTTAGAATGCATACAATTGTTTATTGAGGTGTGTGTGAATTATCTGTATAGTCACTTATGTAATTCTTCTGTAGACAGAGCAAATCACACGGCTTATTAGCAGCAATCGTTTGTGTTATTATTTGTCTTCGCACACATTTCTTATTACGGACCTGTCTGCCGCGTATCACACACATCTTGTTCAGTTGAACCATTTCTATTGTGTTGCCTAATCACACATAGTTCATCCTAGTGAACTGTATGCCGTATATCGCACACGCCCTCATCTGGCTGCATGTTTCTGTTGTTCTGCATCATCGCAAATAGTTCTTCTGAATTAACCATTTGCCACTCATCGCACACGTAACTCCAATATGAACCGTGTTTGATGTCACCGCCATCGCAAACATTTTGCATCTTTTTTGACGGTTTTATTACATCACCGTTTGTGATTGATGCATCGCACATAGTTTCGTCGAAGGGTCTCTGATTTGACTGTCGCGTTTGGACCATCCTGCAGTAGTGGGTGTCCAAATAGTATCGTCCTATATATCAATCTTTACCTCCGGACCATTCCGGAGCTCCTCGTCATGTCCGTGATCTCATCCGGAACTCCGAACAACATACGGTCACGAAATCATATATATTTTTTAGAAAAGGAGGATGTACCCCTGGCCTCTGCATCTGGACGATGCATGCATCCATTTTATTAATTATTCGCAAAGACCATACAAGGTGATACATCAATAAGCCTGAAGCCACCATCTTGGCAACGCTGTTGCTACTTCTATCCCCTTGATGAAGGTGTGCCTAATGTCTGGGCCTAATAACAAACAGACATCGCACCAAAGCCTAACATCTAATGCCGGATGCCACATCCAAGCCACTACCTGGATTGGGTCACAGACCGGTCTGGCACACTCCCAGTGAGCACCGCACGCTGCGAGGGCTGTCACCTCCATCTTCCATCGATCCATCCTCAGAGCAGAACTGATGCACCGACCTTGCCAGGCATCTCTGTCATCGATGCCACCATTACGCCAGACAGTTTCCTCCTCCTGCACGAGTCCATCTCCGCGCATCGGACGCCGAATCTCCACTGTGCCATGCCGTCGAGACTAGCCGCCATCAATGCCTAAGCTGAAGCACCGCTCCACCAAAGAAGCCTTCCACTGGTCCCTCGGCCCGTGTATACCTCCAAGAATGATGCCCCCAAGAGGGAAACGACACCAGAACGTCGTCGTCATCCGATCTACTGATCTAGGGTTTCCCCCGAAGGTAGCAGAGTGTGGCCTTGAACTTCTCCACAGTGATGCCTTTAAGAAGGGAACGACGTAGACAGGGCCGCCACCACCGGCCTTGGCAGCTAGCTGAGAGCAGGTTTTCACCCGGATCTGTTTGAAGAGCCTCCCTCAAGCATGTTGTGCATGGTCCGCCTCCATCTGTGTCGGGGCCTATACGAAAGGATCCGGGGCGCCGCTGCCTGACCGGCCATGGCACCACCACGATACCTACAGCCGGTGCCACCACCAGCCTGCGTGCTGAGCCGCGGCACCACGCCATACCAGATCCGGCGAACGACATGCCGGCCGAGCCCGAATCTCGCCCCCACCACCCACGCCAGCTGCGGCCTACGAGGACCCAGATCGGGCCCGCATGGGTGGCCAAGACCGCGACCGCACACCCACGACGGAGCTCCCATCATGGCGACACCGCACCGCGCGCCAGCGACCACCGCTACCATGGACGAGGTCATCGCCATGAAGAAGAGCTCCGGACAGTCACCAGCCGCCTGAGATCTCCCCATCAAAAGAGCAGCCGACGAGGGGCACAAGCCCCGCCACCGCCGGCTCCGCGCAGGCTTTGCCTGCTGGAGGCCACCGGCGACGGCGAGGGGGTGGATGGGATGGGTGGGGCGAGGAGAGGCTGGGGGGGTTTCGTCGCCCGTGTTGCCCCGGGGAGGTAGCGGCGCGGGGGCAGATGGGATCTGGGGTCACCAAATCATATAACTCATATAACACTGTATCGTCAACGAACGTTAAGCGTGCAGACCCTACGGGTTTGAGAACTATGTAGACATGACCGAGACACCTCTCCGGTCAATAACCAATAGCGGAACCTGGATGCCCATATTGGTTCCTACATATTCTACGAAAATCTTTATCGGTCGAACCTTATGACAACATACGTAATTCCCTTTGTTTGTCGGTATGTTACTTGCCCGAGATTCGATCGTCGGTATCTTCATACCTAGTTCAATCTCGTTGCTGGCAAGTCTCTTTACTCGTTCCCTAATACATCATCTTGTAACTAACTCCCACTACAAGAAATATGTCAACTTGCGACCATCACTATTGGTCGCTGAATGGTCATTGTTTTTCATTTGCGACCTTTTTGTGACCAAAAACAGATGGTCAAAAGCTGACCGTCTTGAATGGAAATTAACGACTTTCTTTGTGATAAGGTCGTTGAAGGCAACGACCAAAACAAAAGGTCGTTGATCCTACGACCTTCTGTTTTGGTCGCTATCTGTCTGCCCAGGCCACGTCGGATCCGACGTGGCAAGCTGACGTGGCAAAATTGCGACCAAATGTAAAAGGTCGTTGATTAGAATCAGCCCGGTCCAATTCAGTCGTCTTTATGGGCCGAGCCCATTTATTATTATTTTCCTGTCAATTTATGTCAGCTACATGGGCCAAGCCAAAGAATTCAGCCTTTTTATTTTCTAGGACGTGGCCTTCTATAGTCCATTTCATTTTTGGGCCTCAGCCATTTCATAGTCCATTTCTATTTTGGGCCTCCATAACAAACTTTCAGAAACTTGCTCGCAGGACACAAGGTTATTCCAGCAACAGTGAAACAGAGAAGAAATTCGAACAAGTATCGAGAGCATTTTATTTCTTTCAACATGAAAGGACTTTTGAAACAGCCACGGGCACATACTAGGTACATTCAACGGAGACTAAATTAACATCAAAATGAAGTAACAAAGGGCAGTCTGAGAACATGAACTACATGGGACACAGTAGCTACCATTTCTACCAGCTGCTGCCGCTTGAAAGAGGGACTACCAAGGAGCTAAACTAATAGAAACCATCCATCATAAATTGGCGACTTTAGCAATAAGCGGCAACGGCGACATTCCGGAGACCCCCTTCCCCCACTGTTGCTTGGTGTGCCGCATCACTAGTCATCCTGCACACAGCAATTTTTCATATGTTTAGAGCAGATCAACATGTTGAGCAGTTAGGGAATCACGGGGAGGAAGTGGGCGGGTGGATCAGGATGGTCTCACCTCGTTGCCGTCGTCCTTGTCGCTCACCTCAGACTTGGACTTGTCAGATTTGCTAGACGCCTCTCCTGCCTGAAACAGGGATAGGCTCGAAAGAGCGTGGATCAGTACCACAATATTGTGTTAATCTTGCGGGGCTACGATTCTGATGGAGGTGTTTGGCGTGAATGTTATACCTATGGGTAGTTGTAGGCATCGATCTTCTTGGTGTACTCGGCCTTGAGCATCTCAGCCTTGGCAACGTAGGGAGACTTCTCCTGCTATTTCATTCAAATAGAGGACAGCGGAAATGTTAGTGTGGTGCAAGGCAATAGATTCCTGGATAACAATTAACAGAATAATAGTTGAACAAATCGTGCGAAATGGCATGGTGAATTTGGAAACTAAAATTTGAGCAGTAGTTTGAATCGATGAGCAGAGATTGTCTAAATTCTAACTAGGCTACAAGCATTTGAACACTACAGACCATAAATTTAATCAAATAAATTGAGAATAGGTAGTAGATCAACAATTGCATAGCGACTGAATTCTAAATATCATTGACCATCTGGGTCGAACAATACCCAAATGACACGGTGCAGCGAGACAGAAACATGTAAACCAACACACGGTCGGCCAAAATTCCATCGCATCACCGAGCAAACACTGAGATCAAGCGGAAGAGACCAACACCGAATAGAGCGGTAACAAAGAGGGTATGGGGGAGCGGGTAACGTACAACATCACTCAAGATACTTCCACTTCTCACAAACGGCCTTGCCAACCTGCGATTTGAACACAAATGAGGACACAGGATTCCCAAGGAAAAGTATCACAGCACCAGTTTGAACGAGAACAAGGAGACATGGGAGGGAGCAAAGGGAACTGAGATGCTTACCATGGAGACCTGCTTGATGATGGAGTCCTTCCTGAAGCTGGCCCTGCGAAAACAGAACCAAAACGGGCCCATGTCAGGACGCGTCACCACGCCACAGAAACAATGTGAATCGAACCACAACAGCGAATCAAATCCGGGGCTCACATGAAGACTAAGAAGGCACTCAGGGGCGCTTGGGCTTGTTGGAGTCCTTCTCGGCTTTCTCTTCTTCACCGCGAGTCTGCATCGCCAAAAAACAATAGCAACAAAGCGAATCAGAACACGACGCGAAACAACAACAGGAAAACCTAGATAGAATGTAATAAACATAGATAGAAAGTAATAAACTTGTACCCTGATACAGATCAGTACATTCTAACATGTTAAGCAGCTACCATTCCAATCATAATCGTACCATGCCATAGAAAAAAAATCAATGACCTCACTGCTATAAATTAGTCCATCCGTAGAATCAGGTGGTCGGAGAAGCTTTCAATAGCAACTGCTCCGTCTTCATATAGATAGAACGATACGGTGTGTGTTGTGCTAGCCATATATACGTAGATACAAGTACTAGATATTATCAGAGATTATTATTGGTTAGTTTGAAGTTATAACTTAGTAGCAGAGTGTGCAGGTGAATCAATGCAAGTATCTCCGGTAACAGACTGTACGAAGCTACAAATCTCTGGCTACTCTATTGTTTCAGTCTTTCATACCACCACAAGAGGAGGAGAGATGCTACCCAGCTAGGCATGGGCATTTCAACCATAGTGCTAGTTCAAATCCAAAAATTATCAAATGCCTAGGTCACGGAAGCAGTTAATCTTGATATGTTTCCAAACTTTCTTTTTTCAAAAACAACTGAAAATATCCCATAATTTACAGCAATAATCTACTCTAGTACCATGTTTCCCTTACACAAACAGTCATCTCAGCGCCGATTGGATGTACTACATGTTGTCTGATTTACAGACACGAGAATCAGCGAAGCATCAATGCCATGCCATGCATGGTCCAAAACCCAGATCAGGGGCGGTCCGGTACATGCCAGAAAGCAAACAGATGAGCTGATCCTTTTGCAGGAGTACTTGCTTGTGAGTAGCGACACCCAAACCTGTGTACCTTTGCATGTTTGGGACCAAAGTGAAGTAGTAGTAGTTTCCAGACAAATAAGTACACCAGCTTGGAGGAAATGGAAATGTAACCTTACACAAACACATATTCATCGACATTTTGAAACGAAACTGATCGACATCTTCTTGAACTATACCACTATACCAACACCACCAGTTACTACTCTTAATAATGATAAACCTACGTAAGTAGGCAGTAGACCCAAGTTACTCGTCACATCCCCCCCCCCCACTGATTGATTAACAAAAGGAAAACACAAGTAATAATTGAGAAGAAAACCACACAACGCTAGACTGAGCTGAGCTACGCTATTGTTGTCATCATGCATGTAACAGCCGGCCGGCGTTGTCAAGGTTGATCATGGATTCATGGGAAGGTGCCGTTGAGAGTGGGCAAGTCCGGCCATGCCATCATCGAGGCCGGATCACGGATGGTCTGATAGAGTTATCACAAGCAAACTTACACGTACGCACGCAGTTTTAATTAATTAAATGAGTAGGCAGCGAAGGCAATTGGAAATCTAGGAGTTGACTTGGATCGTGAACAAGCATATCGGACCACAAGATTTAATTAATTAAGTAACCAAAATTTACTTGGCCCAGGAATAAACGGTCTGTCAATTACCTTCTCAACATACTGCTCCCTCGTAACTAGGCCGACAGTCTCCTTCTTGAATGCAGTCTCAAGAATCTGAAAATCACAATTCTTAGTGTTAGCTTGTAAAATACAGATCCATGGTATACATTTACATGGTACTTGCAAAAACCTCTATAATCCTGTGAAGAAGCCATGTCAAGATCCAGTGAAATAAATCCACCCAGTGACTTAAATTAAAATACATACATAGAATTCTAAAAAAGAATCAATAATGCTAGTTCTGGGTATTCCTAAGTGAATCATTCAAGCACCAAAATCCAATGGCATGCAGGTCCTACACCCGCCAGGATTGTCAACTTGTCATCAAATCCAACAAAACAACAGCTGAAGAGAACTGTGAGGCATCAAAAGTAAAGCTAACTATGCCATGGCAACCACAACAGATAATTCTCCAACAACAAAAGTAACAGCATACCATAGGGCTGCCAAATCGAGCAAGACCTAGTCATGCGAAAGCGCACCCAAATGTCTCTATTAGTCCAACAGCATCTAAATCGAACTCCACATGCATGCTAGTAAGGTAATCCACCGGTAAACACACGAAGATTTGGTCGCGAGCCAAACCCACGATGGACGGTGCGAAGATGGTACCTCGGAGGTGCTGGAGCCAAACTGGAGGAGGCCGGGCTGGCCGTCGGCGTTCTTGTTCTTGAGCTCCTCGATCTTCAGGCGCTCTACCTCACGCTGCTTCTCAAGCCACCGGATCTTCACCGCGTCCTGCGCCGTGCCAAGAGAGAGAGAGAGAGATTCATATAGTGAAATACTGACAGTGAGAGAGTGGCGAAGAGAGACGGACAGATCCGGCGAACCCTAGCCAGGAGCTGGAGGCCGACGGCAAGGACCTCGTCCCATAGAAGAGCAGGGCGTCAAGGATGAGGTCACGGGCGCGGACGGGGCCGGTGGCGCGAGCTTGGGCCGATCGCGATCATGGTGGTGCGTCGGCCCGTCGAGGCGGGGAAGGGAGTTGGGGAGAGGGAGGCTCTTCGGCCATCGGTCATGCGCCGGCGGGGAGAGCAGCAGGGGCCGGAGGTCGTGTGCCGGCTGGTGGCATAGGGGGCCGTCGGTGGAGCGGGAGGTAGGAGGGAGGTGGCGGCGGCGATCTGGGAGGGGCATGGAGGCGCGCAGGGGCTAGGGTTTGGTGCTGGGGTTGCGGGGGCTCGGGATCCTTGGTCCCCATCACGCACGAGATCCAGAGGGAGGGAGTGGGGTTGGGGGCGGCGGCGCATCGAGATCCAGAGGGAGGGACTGGGGATGGGGGCGGCGGCACATTGAGATCAGAGGGAGGGAGAAGGCGAGTGCGGGGCTGAGGGCTGCCGTTGGATTTGGAGCATCCGACGGTGTTCGATGACGATCCGTATGACATGCCTATGGACCAATCAGAACGCAGTACAGACATACGACGTTATGACCACCTAAATTGGTCGTAATCTACTAAAAATAAGATGCTAAATCATACTTGTATCAGCTATCTTATGACCTGAGAAATTCAAAAAATGAAAACCTTCTCATTGTCACCAAATGTGGCCTAGTTTTGGGGATAAATAATGAATTTGGAATAAGAAAGATATCTTGAAAAAGTGTCTTGAGAAATGACTTTTTTTGCGAAAAAATAATATTTTCTATTTTTGGAGTTCACAAAATGATTTTTGTGAAGAACCTACTAAATATTTGTTGCAAAATGGCATCACTCCATTTTTCAAAAATATTAGACCATATTTTATGTGCAATTAACCAAATGGTTGTGTGTCAAAAGGGTTCAAGCCACCTCTCATCAAAAAGATAAATTTTCGTCCATTCAAACATTAAGCGGGTCTAATTTGAACTACAGTTGCTTCATATTTTGTTAAAATGATCGCATATTGTGCACAAGGGTGCATCTTGGAATGGCAAACAATGTTGCTTAAGGAAGTTTTCATTTTCTTTGGACGAAAAAACCATATTTCATTTTTTGAGTGCCCAAAATGAGTTTTTTTGTGAAGGACCTACTATATATTTGTTGCAAAATTGGACCGAATCAATTTTATAAAATATTAGGCCAGATTTAATGTACAATTGACCAAATGGTTGGGTGTCAAAAGTTTTGAGCCACCTCTTGTGAAAAAGATAAATTTTCACCGATTCAGTAGGAAGCGGGTCAAATTTGAATTGTAGCTGCCTCATAGTTTGCTCTTTATTTTTTCCAAAAATAATTTCTATGTACATAAGTATCTATTTATTCAGAGAAACACCAAAAATTTTCCAAGATTCAACCACTAGCTAGGAACGGTCATGCCCGTCGTTTTGACCGCATTTTGAAATGGGCATGAAAAATTCAAAAAAAAATCAAAAAATTGGAAAACCTTCGCGTTGTGTCACTATATGTGACCAAGTTACCAGAAAAAATAATAAACTTGTAATACGGTAATTATTTTAAAAAAGTGTTCTCAGAAACGAGCTATCATGTGTGAAGATCAATGGCTTTCAAGCCAAATGATCAATGTTATGGTAGCATTCATGGCATAGTTTGTGAAAATGATCTCATATTGTGCACACGGGTACATCTTGGAATGGAGAACAATGTTGACTAAGGAAGTTTTCATTTTCTTTTGACGAAAAAATCATTTTCCATTTTTTGAGTGCCCAAAATGAGTTTTTTTGTGAAGGATCTACCATATATTTGTTGCAAAATTGGACCAAATCATTTTTCTAAAATATTAGGCCATATTTAATGCATAATTGATCAAATAGTTGGGTGTCAAAAGTTTTGATCCACCTCTCATGAAAAAGACAAATTTCCGCCGATTCAATAGGAAGCGGGTCAAATTTGAACTGTAGCTGCCTTATAGTTTGCTCATGATTTTTTCCAAGAATCATTTTTAGGTACAAAAGTATCTATTTCATTAGAGAAACACCAAACGTTTTCCAAGATTCAACCACTAGCTCAGAACGGTCATGGCCGCCATTTTGACCGCATTTTGAAACGGGCATAAAAAATTCAAAACAAATCAAAAAATTGAAAAATCTTCGCATTGTGTCATTACATGTGACCAAGTTACCAGTAAAAATAATAAACTTGTAATACGGTAATTATTTTAAAAAAGTGTTCTCAGAAATGAGCTATCATGTATGAAGATTCATGGCTTTCAAGCCAAATGGTCAATCTTATGGCCACATTCATGGCATAATTTGTTCAAATGATATCATATTGTGCACAAGGGTGCATCTTGGAATGGCAAACAATGTTGCCTAAGTAAGTTTTCATTTTCTTTGGACGAAAATTTTATTTTTCATTTTTCGAGTGCCCAAAATGAGTTTTTTGGTGAAGGACCTACCATATATTTGTTACAAAATTGTACCAAATCAATTTTCTAAAATACTAGGCCATATTTAATGCACAATTGACCAAATGGTTGGGTGTCAAAAGATTTGATCCACCTCTCGTGAAAAAGACAAATTTCCGTCGATTCAGCAAGAAGTGGGTCAAATTTGAACTGCGGATGCCTCATAGTTTGCTCTTTATTTTTTCCAAAAATCATTTTTAGGTACATAATTATCTATTTAATCAGAGAAACACCAAAAGTTTTCCAAGATTCAACCACTAGCGAGGAACGGTCATGCCCGCCGTTTTGACCGCATTTTGAAATGCGCATGAAAAATTAAAAAAAAATAAAAAAATTGGAAAACCTTCGCATTGTGTCATTATATGTGGCCAAGTTACCAAGAAAAATACTAAACTTTTAATACGGTAATTATTTTAAAAAAGTGTTCTCAGAAATGAGCTATCATGCGTGAGATTCATGGCTTTCAAGCCAAATGATCAATCTAATGGTAGCATTCATGGCATAGTTTGTTCAAATGGTCTCATATCATGCACAAGGGTGCATATTGGAATGGCAAACAATGTTGCCTAAGAAAGTTTTCATTTTGTTTGGACGAAAAATACATTTTCCATTTTTCGAGTGCCTAAAATGAGTTTTTTTGTGAAGGACCTACCATATATTTGTTGCAAAATTGGACCAAATAAATTTTCTAAAATATTAGGCCATATTTAATGCACAATTGACAAAATGGTTGGGTGTAAAAAGTTTTGATCCACCTCTCGTGCAAAAGACAAATTTTCGCCGATTCAGGAGGAAATGGGTCAAATTTGAACTGCAGCTGCCTTATAGTTTGCTCTTTATTTTTTCCAAAAATCATTTATAGTTACATAAGTATCTATTTAATCAGAAATGCATGGTTTGGTGGCGATACGTCGAGGTTTGGACGGTGGCCGAGGGCCCCAACTCCAGAGCGCGTAAACTCGCATGTCCGCCACGTGGTCACCGCGTGACCGTGGCGTTGCCTTGTGTTTTGGGCAGCCTATGCATGTCTAGTGGGTTGGTCACTCCCCAGGTAGGTGCTAGGAAGAAAATGACAACATAAGATTCTCACGAGGACACCGAACTATGCTCAAACATAAATTAGCAGCCAAGTGTTTGAATAGCGGTACGGGAAATGCACAAGGCCAATGAGCGTGAGTTTTGGCTGAGGATGATCATCTACTAAGAAGACTGTCTTCACAAATTTTCAGTACAAATGGAGGAGCCTAGGTGGTACTTTCTTTGCAAAGTACCACACTGGACAGAAATATGAATGTTGAAGCTGAGCTCAAAATAATGAATGGATTGAGTTGAAATTTGGTGGAGGATGGTTATTTGGGCATAGGAAACCACTGTAGAAAATTGATACCATTTGGATAAATAAAAATGGTACTTCCTTCACAGTGCTCTCCACTGAAAAGAAAATTGGGAAAAATGTTGAGGGAAATTGGCTATAATAAATGAGCTAAAATTTGGTGGAGTGATGTTCTATGGGCAGGGTCATGTCATGGTAAATTTTCAGCAATTATAAGTTAACATAAAATATAGTTGCTTCATAAACTGAAAATATTACCAGAAACAAAGATTGGATGGTGAGTTCATATGGTTTGTTAGATGCGGCTCAAATTTTGTGGAGAGCTATGATTTGGGAATATAGAAGATGTGGCAAAAATTTAGCTCATTACGATATGCCTAGCTAGTACTTCCTTCACAATGGTTCTAGCTGAACAAAAACTTTGGAAATTTGCCGAGGAAGATTTACCAGGCTAATGGAGTTGAATATTGTCATGAGGCAATGATTTGGATAGTAAAAAATGCCCAATTTTTTTGGAAATTTTGGGAATGACAGAAATATAGGCTGCTTCACAACCTAGGGCAAAAATTGACACATAGACATGACACATAGGCAAAACTGACGAGGTGGCGCCTAGTCATAGCAATGCACCACAATTTATAAGGCTATGACCATCTATATTGGTCATTATCAGCTAGAAATAAGGCAGCGGACCAGTGTTGTTTGCTTTACGACCATTTCGTGTAAGGAAATTATGACCTTTCTGACCAAAATGGTTGTTATGGTTTAGGGTTTGGAGCCCCCCGAATAGCTTTTGACCAATTGGTCTCAAATAGTCGTAGATTTATGACCAATTCTTTCAGGATCACTCACAGAAGGTCACAAGTTGACATATTTCTTGTAGTGTCCTTAGTCACTTTGCTTGCAAGGCTTCTTATAATGTGTATTACCGAGAGGGCCCAGAGATACCTCTCCGATACACGGAGTGACAAATCCTAATCTCGATCTATGCCAACTCAACAAACACCTTCGGAGATACCTGTAGAGCATATTTATGATCACACAGTTCCGTTGTGACGTTTGATAGCACACAAGGTATTCCTCTGGTATCCGGGAGTTGCATAATCTCATAGTCGAGGGAATATATATTTGACATTAAGAAAGCAATAGCAATAAACTGAACGATCATATGCTAAGCTATCGGATGGGTCTTATCCATCACATCATTCTCCTAATGATGTGATCCCGTTATCAAATGACAACACATGTCTATGGTTAGGAAACCTTGACCATCTTTGATCAATGAGCTAGCTAAGTAGAGGCTTACTAGGGACAAGGTATTTGTTTATGTATTCACACATGTATTTAAGTTTCTGGTCAATACAATTCTAGCATGAATAATAAACCTTTATCATGAATAAGGAAATATAAAATAACAACTTTATTATTGCCTCTAGGGCATATTTCCTTCAAGGCACCCCACGAGAACTTTGTATTGAATCACTTGAGAGAGAGAGGATGCCATCTAGCTATGGCTATGGACCATAACGTCCTAAGGAAACTACTCACACATGTTCTTGGTGGCAGCAAGGTTGATGAGATGGCTCCAGTAATGGATTCACCCTCTCGCAGGATGCTGGAACAGGCCTCCAGATTAGATCTCCCCGGAACAGAAACTTGCGCGGCGGAAAAAATCATGGAAAAATGGTACGGATGTTTTTGAAAAATATGGGGTTTATGGGAAAAAGAATCAACGCAAGGCGGTGCTAGGGGGCCCCACGTGTCTACTCCACGAGGGTCGGCCCCTGGTCGCATAGCTTGGCTGCATGGAGGGCTAGGGGTGGCCCCCTGGCCTCTCCCATCACTTATTGGAATCTTCTATAGTACCTCTGTCCTGGGTTATTAGTCCCCTATGTAATTTATTTTAAATATTTACCAAAAATTTAACTGACAAAATATTAGTGCAATGTCAACAAAAATTATATCGTTGGATTTGTATTTGAAAATAGTTTTCAATGATATAATTTTTTGTGACATACATGAATATTTTGTTAGTTAAATTTATGGTCAAAATTTGGCACAGATTACAATGGGGACCAATAAACCAGGACGGAGGTAGTACTTGCAAAAAATCACCATAAGTCCCTATGGTATTTTGAGTTCCGTAGATATTGATTTTCTAAAAAGTCAAAACATGCAGAAAATGGTAACTGGCTCTGTGCACTGAATTAATAGGTTTGTCCGATTTTTTTTGCTATAAAAGATATTCAATGTGATATTATAATAGCATGAAATAAAAAATAAAAATTATCGATATGTTTGAGATGTATTAGTACCATAAATATCTTACAGTCCAATCGCACCAGTAACGTACGCAATTTGTCGTGGCTAATGTACACATTTCTTTTGGGTCGAATCCATAGTTTTCATGTCGGCAGCCCACAAAACAGTGTTATTCTTCTTCCTCTCCTCTCGTGATCTCGGCACCTTTATCATCGCCATTGTTAGCTAGCCCCCTCGTGTGGTAGCATTCTATTTTGCAATACTTACAAGAAGGCATAATTAATACAACTCACCGCATCATTGCATGAACCAGTTAAATCGAGAAACATGTCTTTGCACATGAGCATTCTTATTCATATATTCATGTGAATTGGGTATATGTATTGAAATGGGTTATTCATGGTCGTTACATCATCATGGCGCATTGCATTGTATGAAGGTGTTAATACGTCAAAAAACAATCATGTCTTCTTCTACCTTTATGATGTCTATTCATGTCATTTTCACCAGAAATTTGTAGGCGCACACACCTGCCCGGTTGGGCCTCAATGCACAATTTCCTCACGATACACAAACTTGCTTGACTCCTCATAGTTCCCTCCATGGTTCTGGGTTTTAGCTTCTGAAACTTAGTGAATTTATCATTCATTCCTACCATGTTTTAGCATGTGAAACGTAGAGAAGTTGTAAAAACATGTTATAACATATTCAAAAGTGATTTTATTTCAATGCCCTCATCACTAGGACCCAATATGCAAATGAAACATAAATTGGAATTTTGCTTCAAAAGATATAATAGATTCAAATTGGAAGTCCAAAGAAAAAGCGTGAGATGAGGTCGGTGCCCGCACATGTGTGCCACTATGTGTCTTTTTTATTAGTTACATTACTTTGTTTCCAATTTTGCTGCCAGACATGACAGTTTATATCATCTCCCTTTTCAAGAAAAGTCAAAGAATGACGACAATAAATAGAAAAGGCCTAATTATAAAAGAATAGGAAGACAAAGAAATTCATACAAAAATTACACTCATGGAGTGTAGCAAGAGGGCACGATAGGGCTTGCAGGGCCCACCAGTCGCTCAACCCCTCTCATCCAACCATTGTCGCCACAATTTTGACCCTAGATCGCATCCGTCATAACAATTTAATTTATGGGTGTATTTAAAGAGGAACGGAGGAGGACGAGCCACCGAAAAAGAAAAATTATTCGGGGCCAAAATACTGCCCAACTCTCTTCTCCACAAAATCCATGATAGATTGCCAAGGACTGGTTTGTACCCATGGTAATGGATCCAATCCACATATCCTCCATGATGATCCCATAATGTGTGAGTAGTGTATCAAGGCTATAGAGGTTGTGTAGTAGTAGATATGTCAATTTCTCCCTCATTTTCTTGGACCTAGGATGGTTTTGGGATTTCACTGAAGTAGTACCATTATGGGTAGGCGGTAGAGACATCTTAATTTGTTCTAACAAGGGTGTGTAATGATGATACTCCTAGTTACATCTTGGTCCTATCATTGGGTGGTATACACTTTACAAGTACATTGGACAAGTGTCCATTAATTGCTCCGTCGTGCTCTAATCTGGGATGTTATATTATGTGCATGTATTAATGTATTAGCATTGGCATAGGGTTTCGTGGACTTGGTTGGCCCCTCATTTTTTGTAATCCGTGAAAGCCCAAAGATGGACACAGTTGTGTGACAAAAGCCATGCAATATTTCCTTTTGCGGTTATCACTAGTAGTACATGCCAGAATCTTTGCTGGTTAGACAACACCATAAAGAGCATAGGAGAGAGAGAGAGAGGACTTCATTTTTTGGTGTATTTAAAGAGGAACGGACGAGGACGATCCACCGACAAAGAAAAAATTCATCGAGGCAAAAATACTGCCCAACTCTCTTCTCCACTGAAATCCACGATAAATTGCCAAGGATTGGTTTGTACCCATGGTAATGGATCTAATCCACATAACCTCCACAGTTATTCGATAATGTGTGAGTAGTCCATCAAGGCTATGGTGGTTGTGTGGTAGTAATAGATATATCAATTTCCCCCTCATTTGCTTATTCCCAGGATGATTTTGTGGTTTCATCGAAGTAGTACCATTATAGGTATGATGTGGATATATCCTAATTTGTTCTAACAGGGATGTATAATAATGACAGTTACATCTTCATCCTATCATTGAGTGGTATACGCTTTATAAATACATTGTACGAGCGTCCATCAATGGCTCCGTCATGCTCTAATATCGGATGTTATATGATGTGCATGTATTAATGTATTTGCACCAGCATAGGGTTGCATGGACTTGGTTAGCCCCTCATTTTTTGTAATCTGTGAAAGCCCAAAGATGAACACAGTTGTGCGACAAAAGCTATGCGATTGATCCTTTTGTGCTTATCATTAGTAGTACATGCCAGCATCTTTGCTGGTTAGCGAACACCATCAAGAGCATAGGAGAGAGAGAGAGAGAGAGAACTCGCGAAACAGTTGAACTCCTTGTTGCTTATGTGTTAAGTGTTAACGTTGCTCTTTACTTTACATGACAGCCCATGTTTGTAGAAGTCAGTTAATTGAGAAATGGATAGCCGTATCTTTTCCATGCACACCCACTTTTTATTTAGCTTGTTTAGGTTAAAAGAAGACATGTCAACCGACA
Organism: Thinopyrum elongatum; assembly: GCA_011799875.1. NCBI lineage: Eukaryota > Viridiplantae > Streptophyta > Magnoliopsida > Poales > Poaceae > Thinopyrum > Thinopyrum elongatum. Next base: position 102,411,038 of record CM022299.1, read on the forward strand.
CTTACATATGTTCAACACTCATTGTCGTTGTATTTTCCAAACAATAATAGTCTGGGGCAGGCGTACGTGTCGGTCATCCGGATTATGCACATGAGAAGAGATTTACCCAGGTTCAGGCCCTCGGTTCGAGGTAATACCCTACTTCTTCTTTTCTAGAATGATTTCTATAACCCTATATGAGAACTATGTTTTGTGTCTATACAAAATGGTTCGATCGGTAGATCGTATGTAGTGTACCCTGCCACACCTTATATGCTTGGTCCCTTCTCAGCCTGAATTCCAAGCCGATGCATGGCGACAAGTGACTTGCATGTTATGTGTGGGGCCGAACTTGCTCTGCCATACATGAAACCATTAAGCAACACCCCTGAGAGCGAGGCAGATGCACACACTATGAAGCCCATTTTGCCTATTCCCATGCCCCTTGCCTGTCACGATCGCCATCCTCATCTTTGATCTTGGGACTCGGCATTGCAGTCACACGTACGAGAAAGTCCAATCCTAGTTGATATTTAATTATTTCAGTATATTTTTATTTTTTAAATCACATTTGATTACAATTTTACCACTATCATGAAGGTGCTTTCCCCTATTTGGAGGTGGTACTCCCTAAACTTTATGTGAGAGTACCATATAAGATTGACTATTAGATTACGATGGATGGGTGGCTCACATCAATTTTGAGGTACTGTAAAAGAGCTTGGTTCACATGGAGTAATTAGAATCAACCAAAACTATGTTAAAATTCCTCCAAACCAAAGAGAGCCTAACATGACAATGACATGCGAGATACTCAAGGGAGGACTTTTCTTCCTAGTTGAAGAGTCTTTGCCTACTCAAACTATTTTTATACCCTAATTAAAATGTGAGTATTTCACATGACTTTGGTAGGACAACACAAGCCAAAACGAAGGAATCCAAGTCTTCTATTTTCTTTCAAGATTGTCATTTGCAAATACATAAATTATTTTTGCCATGTGCAAATATGCAATGACATTATAGCTGTTTCAAAATTCTGTGTTAATTTCATGTACTGTAGCCTAGTGAAACTTGTACTTTTCAGCTTGTTACCATATCTCTACTCCTAATCTCTACTTCTAATGTCTGAGTTGGTGAATAGCATCCACGGTTTATTTTCGTCCCACCACTTTTGCTAGGTTTTTTTTTCGTCTCCGCTGCACCCCGTCTGGTTTTATTTCGTCCATTCCATCACAGGTAAGGAAAAAAAATCAGTCCCTCGATCTATTTCCAAAGTGGATCGTCAGGACGCCCCAGCCGCCAGAGCCCTTCGCCACCGCCGAGCTCCGAGAGGAGCCGCCGCCACCGAGGTTCAAGAGGAGCGGCCGCTTCCAGGTCATCACCAAGGTCCGCAATCGCCGACGTTGAGGTCCGAGAGGAGCCGCCGCCGCACCGTCTTCCTCCTCCGCCAATCTCTGAGGCGCCCTACTCGTGCGCCGCCGCCGCCGCCTCGCAGAACCCTAGGGCAGGGCAGGGCGTGGTCGCGTTGCGGGCAGCAAGGAGCGGCGCCGGCGCTTGCGTCACCAGTTAGCGAGAGAGGAAGGGAGTGATGACGATGTCTTCGTGCGAGGACAAGGATTCTGCCGCCGCGCAGGCCGCGGCGACCACGGACGTGGAGCTGCTGAAGCAGTTTTGGCGCAACAAGAAGGTCGCGCTGGAATCCGCCACTTCGACTCCGCCCTCGTCTCCCTTACCCTATGGCCATTGGTTGTGTCGTCGTTCTTCACAATACTGAATGTTTCTGATTCTTCACGATCTGTGCTGAAACCAGGAGGAGACGGTCGATGACTTCACGGATAACGGCATCGACGATTGGTGGTTTCGCTGTACCAGATGGAGCTCGATCGCACGCTCTTCCTGCTCTCTGCTCCTACGGTCATACCTACGCCTCTGTCTGCAAAAGCTCAGACTGAATTCAGTCTCTGCAATTCAGTCTCTGTAGTTTGTACCGCACAGTGGTTCAGTTACTGACTGAAAAGTTGCATTAGGAAATTACTTGACCTCATCGTGCTGCTGTATATAGATTGAAAAGTACATGGCGCGCACATCTCCAATTCTTACGACCTCTTGAGCTGGTTGATGCAGCAGGAGCAGCGATTCGCCAAGAGGTATCTCTCAAATCGATCGGACTGTCTATTGGTTGTTTGTGCTTGTTTTTTGGCTGAAATGACCTCCCTCGGGTTTGTTCTGTTGGAAGCTGCAAGGAGATCATGGAGAAGCATCTCAGAGCAGTCGGTGCTGTCGAAGCTTCCCTACGGTTATGACTCGGTAACGAGGCAATCCTCATCGAGCACGGAGGATGACATGGGTATTCCACTTGACCTTGAAATTAACATCACTTCTTTGTCACAGTTGTTGCCTCCACTGCGCGCTCGGCCTAGCTACTGCGCCCCCTGCCGGGCTCGACCTCCCGCTATACCTCTCCTCGACCAACTGGCCCGCCTCCCCACATGCATCACCATGCTCCCCAATGGTGTCCGCGCCTCCGAGTACATCATGGTACTACCTCACCTTCCCCCTCCTCCTCCTTCTGATGATAGGTTCATAGCATCGTCTATTGCGGCGTTGTCGCTCTATGCTGACGCTCCTTGTGGTGGCTTTTCTAGGTCCCTCGGCATGCGTGGGGGTGTTCGCGGCGTCGGGCTTGATCAACGAGTTGTCGGAGTCTTCCAGCATGACGGACCTGCTGGAGAAGTTGGCATTCAAGGACACGTCACACCAGAGCCACATGCAGATCGTGCAGGAGGTGGAGGCCACGGGGGGCAACATCGGCGCCTCCGCGTCTAGGTAGCAGTTGGTGCACAGCTACGACATGCTCATACATACCGCAGGCCGTGCGTTGAACAGGATTCTTTGATGATAAGCAACAGATTTCTTCCTCCAGTGGCTGAAACAGGCTTTGTGATTTACTCCTGATTCTCTTTGGACATGCTGATTAATTCCTCGCAATTTTCTAAAGTAAATCCATTCTTACATATAAATTAGTACGCTTCATCCTTGATCTATATATATGATCTATTTTTTCAGTTCTCATTTGTTGTCATAATGTCTCATAACCTTGTAGTTCCTTCGGACCGCTTCTTAACTGATGTTGGCCCTGTTGAAGTTTTTTTAATTGAAGCATCGATTTCAGTTGTAGTGATCTCTGTGTGGTGCTTGGTCACCGAATCAACATACTTCAAGAGATAGCTTTGTCTTGTCCTTTAGTTTTTATTTTTATTTTTTCGGTACAATGCCTTCGAGAAATAGGAAATATGAATTCATATTAAAAATGCAAGAAACTAATCAGAAGGTGATTTTGTTTTTTTAGCAAAAGATTTGTACCCAGGAATACTGTAAGCCTAGCGAATTTTGACATTCTCTTTTTGCTAACACGTTTCAGGGGCTCCATTTTCTCGAGTATGGGCCTGGTTTAAAAACCAGCGCTAGGCCGCAGGCTATGTCGTGCTCTCTTCGACCACGCCTCCAACATGCCCCTCATGGTCGCACACGCTGCTACCTTCCTTGACGGCCTCTTCGCCACCAGTGTGTGCCGCGTTGCTGTCGTCTCCATGCCACCCATCAGTACCGGTGGCGACTCGACAACTACCTTATGCACCTAGACCCATCTGCTTCTCTGATTTGATTTTGTGGGTTGCACTAATCTCTCTTAGTACATATCTATTTGCAGATAAATTATTTAGAATTCAGGCTTCAGGGAAGACTGATCCAGACTGGCAGTACATTTCTAAACATTGTGCTTTTGACATCTGTGGGGAACTTCACTGAACAAATTCTGATCCTTTAGGTTTATGAACTTTGAATTCTGATTTATTTTAAGCCAAACATTTTGTCGCTGTGTCATTTATTACATCCATCTCTCCGATTCTTCCCAGAAAACCAACGTCCTTATCTGCATTTTTGGGCAACTTCACATAGCTTTCTGGTCTACTTACTATATATATACATACATACATGGTTTTGACATCTAGCTAGAAGCTGATTGGTCAAGCATGCCACACAAAAAATAGTTAGGTGGTGCTATGCATTTCTCGGAATTAACAGCCCCATAACTTGTGACAATAAACTGATTGCGGGATCGAAACTTGCTGCAATTTACTGCTAGGAAATCTTATAATTGGGCAGCACAAATAACAGAGAGGAGAGTTGCTAATTCACTTCTAATGAATGTGCTTTGGGACCCCTAGCTTGATTATTCATTGGGAATAAGAGGGCACTACAGTTCTCATCTGCTATACATTTTTGGAGACTTTCGATTTCCTACCTAGGTGCATGATGTCTATATGAATATTTTTCTAGAAAGTCTTAACCGTCAAGCAGTAGGTCGGCGCCTTCGATGTAGAGTTGATTATACTGTCTATTCTACTGCAAGTAGGGAAAGATGGACTCTGGATATCCACATCCTTAGGTGTTAATGTACTGCTAGGCCATATAGTATATGACTGAGTTCTTTCACCTCCTAATCCTGGGAGTAATTCAATTCAATAGTTAGGCATTTGCTTTCTGCATATAATTGACTAACAGCAAGTAAGAGAACTGTTAGGTGCATCCACACTCCTGCTTGATCTATGTCCGAGCTCCCTCCTTTGCATAGCTAAATCTGTTGGTGACTTACCGGACTGAACGGAATCGCTAAGTTGATGTTCCATGGAATTGCTAACCACCTCTCAAAGGTTTAATGTTTGATCTCTTTGTTATTGATCTAAGAGAGAAATGGGTTCTGCAGCTCTGATGTGATAGTATTTGTAACAAACACTGACAAAATCAATACCTTGACAGGCAATTACTTTGATGCTTGGAAAAAAATGTGGATTCGTTAGTGCCTCTCTTTAAAGTGTACATGTTGTAATATAGCAAAATTAGAGAAACATCTTGAGTTCCATGCCCATGTACAGTATTACTTGCATTGCATATCCCTTAGATGAGAATAATCCAATGTATGCATATATGTATATCTTTAGTAGTCATTTGATACTTTTTTCTCCGTGTGGAGAGTCCAATTTGTGATATTCACCAATGGAACCAAAACATCTTCAGTTCTGTTTCCTATTTCAAACTTTTTTCTCATGAGGAAGATTTTCATTCAGATGATCTTATATCCTACACGTTGCAGGTACGTGTTTCTCTCTACTTTATGCCTCAGATTTGTTTCCCCTACAATATGGAATATTAATGTATATTCTTCTGATTTGTATCTTATAAGGTTGTAGTACATACATAGTCTGTGTGTATCTATTTGTATGCTGCAAACCTGGGTTGTGCAGGCAGCAGCTGGTTTTTCCATTTGCTATCTTTCTGTTCTCGGAAGCAATTAAATTTCTCATCGTGCACCTGAGACGAACCTATAATCTACATAGAGCACGAAGAAAATATGATGGGAATCACTTTTGTAATGTACAAATCATTTTTCATATATGGTGATTAGAGTAATTTTATTCGTATATGGTGATCTGTTGTAATGTACAAATCATTTCTCATACACTACAAGAAATATGTCAACTTGCGACCATCACTATTGGTCGCTGAATGGTCATTGTTTTTCATTCGCGACCTTTTTATGACCAAAAACAGATGGTCAAAAGCTGGCCGTCGTAAACTGAAATTAACGACCTTCTTTGTGATATGTAAAAGGTCGTTGGTTCTACGACCAAATTTTTGGTCACTGGCAGCCTGCCCAGGCCACGTCGGATCCAACGTGGAAAGTTGACGTGGATAAGAATTAGCCCGGTCCAACTCGGTGTTTATATGGGCTGAGCCCATTAATTCAGCCCATTTAATGTATTTTTCCCCTGTGCTTCGATTAGCTACATGGGCTTGGCCCAACAATTCGGCCTTTTATTTTCTTAGGATACAGCCTTTTAACCTCAATTTCTTTCTTTTTTGCAATCCATTTGCAGAGCCTTTTTACTGTCCAATTCTAGCCCAATTCTTTTTTGGGCCTCAGCCATTTGACAGTACAGTTACTTTTGGGGACTTGGCCATTTTCATTAAGTTGGTCCAACTTTCTACTTCTCACGTTTTCACAGTACACAAAAAACACATATTTCAAATAGATCAAAACTAAATTCTTGAAATGATAGGCAAAATTAGCCTATTACAGTCTTTACATAATATTCATAGAAACAGATATGCTGACTACTACGACAATGTGCATCAGACAAGAAACCACTTTATGCTACATCACCATCATCAGGATTAAAACAAAATAGGCCGCCCCACGCCGTGGCGCACCATCTTACTCGATCCAGCCTCAAGGAACCAGCAGCACTGCTTGCTCCCTTGGCCCAGCTCCTTGTTGTGGAGGATGGCCGAGACTCGGATGTGGAACTCCCTGCACATGACATATTGTATCAATGCTTGCAGCAACAAAAGGAACTCACATACCATAGAACTGGCGCAATAGTGTATCAACAAAAGGAGGCATTACAAAATTCTCAAAGAATGTTGCCAAAGGGATTAACCTCACAGCAACACACAAACCTGAATAAACAACCACTGTTACCACTGTACTGGCACCACCATCCATTCAACTAACAGGATATAACAAATACCAAGTCAGGCAGCACACGCAGATAACTATGTTTGTGCAAATCAGATCTTCTGCATAGAACAGTACATCCTATTCAAAAGAATACACATACCTCAAGTTATGTAACTACTGAAATAAGAGGAAATGAATGCAATTCTATATAGACAAAAACACATGTAGCAATGTTATACATAGCAAAACTTCAGTATTTGGTGGGACAATGAAAGAGCAGTTCAGTTGAACAATTTAGGTTGCCATTCTCAATTTTACTACTTAAAGACATAATGTAACAAATACTGGATACTTCATAGCAAGAAAATAGTGCAAGAAACCTAAAAGCCTTAGGTAAGATCATATATACTATACTGTTAAGCACGGCCAGGAAATACATAATGTAGTGATCCATGCATATAATAAATAATTATGACTTCATAGGTAGCCATTATAATGTTAAGGCATGTTAACACAAATTCAGAAGGATCGGTCAGGGTGCGCCATGAAATCATGAAAAATTAAGTTTCACCAACCAAATAACTAAAGCAACTTGCACACGTTATGTATCTTCTACCCAAACCCAAATTTAAAGCAACTTGCATAGTTAAGCAACTTCTACTTCAGAGCAATTTCCACAATATTGATAAAAATCAGTTTGCTGCTACTGTCATTCGAAACTGTTGTGGATTTGTTTTGATACAGAAGATAGAACTGGTAAAATCTGTTTGCTGCAACTCTATCGTGGATTTGTTTTAATCGCAGAAGATAGAATTGGAAAAATTATCTCCTACTAGAATGTAGCGACTAAGATTTAAGCAGGCATGACATTTCATATGTTACTATTCCACAAAGACAGGAAAGAGATATTCTAGAGGTGAAGTAAACGGGGCGCATTTTGAGCCTGAATTGGGATACAGATCAGGCACTAGAACAGTTCCCACAATATTGACACCATCCTGATGAGCCCCCTCTCCATCAGGTCCTTGCTGGCCCTGCTGAGCCAGAGACCCGTTGATCTGCAGGTAGTAGGTAGACACAGGGTGAGCAAGACCATCAGCACCATATATAAATCAAACAACACAGATGATGATACACTAATACACTGTGCATACTTGAAAATGCTAGAAGAGTTAAAATTATTAAACTGAGAGCAGTCACAGTAACACAGCATACTTGAAAATGCCAGATTTAGCATACCTCTATTCCTACGTACTACTACACATAGGAGAGCAACAGAGCATGCCAAGACTGCAATAGGCCGACTCATTGCTTTAGGTCACAGTGCCAAGAACACCCCTACATCTACAAGTACAACAAAAGAAGACTCTTCAGTCTTCACATACAGCATGCCAGTGCCACAGAACCACATGCATCGCTCTATAGCACTACCTAAACAGGTACTGGTATGTTTTGTAGGGTAACGCAGCAGAAAACAAAAAATTTCCGACCTACGCATCAGCCCAGGACCACTATGGAGACTGCATACAAGGTTTGATCATTTTCGTTACCGACTCGTAGCGCAGCGGAAGTAGAGTCGATGACGATCGGCGGTGCAGATCCCCGCAACTAGGATTTACAACCTCCCAACCGCGAGGATGTATACCCTCGTCTTCCCTTCGGACAGCCCTCCGGGAGGCGGTCGAACAGTCCCCCGGACGGTGTCGCGGACAGCCCTTCGGGAGGACCTTCGAAACTCGAACGGTCACTCGGACAGCCCTTCGGGAGGACTCACAGAACTTGGACCGTCACTTGGATAGCCCTTCGGGAGGCACTCATGAACAGCCCCTCGGGCACTAAGATCGAAACTACGACCTCTCTACAGAGTTGCACACATACGGTGTCATCTATCCGGCAGGGCTTCGCCGTCCAGAACTAGTTCCCACCGGAACCCAGACAGCCTTTCGGCTCTACGAAACTCTTTTCGTGGGAGGGAGAGAGAAGCCAGATCATTGCAATGGCATGTATATGTGAGAAAGAGTGAGTCTTTAGGCAGCCCCCTCCACCCCTATTTATAGGCCAAGCCCAAGGGTGGCTTCTCCAAGAAGCCAAGGGGAAAAATACCAAAGGACCCTCAAGGTGGCTTCTCCAAGAAGCCACCCAAAAAGCACTTTCACTATTCATGACGACATTTTTCAGCGTCCGTTCGAACTGAAAATATTTATGTGGGCTTAGAACATTTCTAGTACCCACTAAAATAATTTTCAACGCATTCTGGAACAATTCCAGATTAGTGATTTTCATCTGCGAAAAGCAACTGAAGTGGTTCCGGCAGCTCCGGAACATTTCCGGTTTTTCTTCCAGAAAATTCCCAAAAGTTTCCAGAATGATTCTGGCACCCTCCAAGAATTATCGGGCATGTGCCGAAACCAATTTGACTTTATGGTATCCTCTGAAACAACTTTTCAGTTTCACCGAAACTCATCCGGTGACCTCTCTCTGCGGAACTTTTCCGCTGTCCAAAACTTTTTCGGTGATTTTCTCTCAGACTCCCTGTCTAGTATTCAGTAGATAGATGACCCTTAAGCGTGTGACCCTATAGGTTCGGTGAAGTATAGACATGACCCGGAACCCCTTCCGATCAATGATCAACATCGGAGCCGTGGACACCCATATTGACCCCTATACCCACACGAATGAATATTCGAGTGAACCTCCAGTTGCCGTGTGCTATTCCTGTTGCTTCGCGATATGTTACAAATACCCGAGGTGAGACATGATGGCATTCCCGTGGATCAACAACTTTTCTACTATGCTAGTTACCTCGTTACCGGTATTGTTCTCTTTTCTCGTTACCGTGTTCCGGCATCCCCGTGATCAAATCACAAAGTGTCTGGCCAGACGATGATGGATACCGTAACACCGAGAGGGCCCAGAGATATCTCTCCATCGTCGGAGGAGCAAATCCCAATCTTGAGCTATCAAGTTACTTAACATACTTTCCCATGAACCCGTAAGCCGCCGTAATAGCCATCCAGTTACGGATGACGTTTAACAAACCCCAAAGTTCATGAATCAAGCATGAAGAAACTCGATACTCTCATTGTCTGAGGAATCATGCAAATGTTAACCATCTCTGTGTTATTAACCATTAACTTGTGACGAAAGAATCTCATAGCATAACATCAATCGGGTCGATTCAACACAAATGTTCTTCTAACACTGTGCCCTCAAAGTTGCTGGCATAGACATGCCCATGATCAGGAAAATAGAACCATCATGCAACACTTGAGCTAGTCTTAGAGGCCAGACTAGGAATACATTTTACCGTTTATTATCCCACACGTGCATATGAGTCTTCCTCCGAGCCTCGTTTTATTTGCAGACTCGAGAATCATTGCAGTTATAGCATGGAACATAAACCTAATTATGAACAGGGAGATAATCAATAACATTTATTATTGCCTCTAGGGCATATCTCCTACAGACTCCCACTTGCACTAGAGTCAATAATCTAGTTAATGCTAATGCACTTTACACCTGTGGCACACCGGTGTAAATATGCTTCGCTTGTGGTATAGCCTGAATGTCCAACGGATCTGACGACTTCAGCTCCATGTGTATCTTTGCATATCCTCGCGTTTTCACGCTTTCACAAAAGTCATATTTTGTGTGGACTTGGCTTGGTATGTATGCGAATCACAGGTCGAACCTGGATTCCTCAGACTGAGTTGTGGAGCAACTACTTGCAGTAGTGTCTCATTGACAAAAGCCATCTTGGAACCATACTAAGTTCATGAATGAACTATATGATTCAACATCTTGTTTGTCGCTTTTAAAAGCGGCAACATACTTCGCCTCTGTTATAGAATTCGCCACAGTAACTTGTTTGGAACAATTTCCAACTACCGTGCCACCATATTGTGTGTTACACAAAACCCTCAATTTAAATCGAAAATCGCTTGGAGCATGGATGAAGACTGTATTGATGTAACCTTTTACAACGAACTCTTCATGATCTCCGCTTGCGAGAAAACATGTCATCGGTGCTACTATAGTACTCAATGACCCTTTTTCACTGTTGTCCCATGATCAGTACTTTTGATCACTTTGGTATCTATACTCGCAACAACTTTGGGAGTATTGGACATATCTGGTTTGTTTTTACATACCATGGAATACATGATTAATCCAAACACAAGAGTGTGTGGAATCTCCATCATGTATTTTGCTTATCAGTGTTTTGGGACACCGAGTCTTGCAAAAACTCTTTCCATGTGACTTCGGCAAGAATCACTCCTTGACGTTTTTAATGCTAAAAGGTTTTAGCATCTTGTCAATATGTATCTTTGCTCAGACCCATTAGGTAAATCTATCTCCATAGATCATCATGCCTAATATAAAGGCTATTTAGCCCAAGCACTTCATCAAAAAACTATTTTCAAATGAAGTCCTAATTCATGTCAAGAAATTTATTTCCAATTAACAATGTGTCAAGCACACAACGTTTTTTAGAAATTTTATTATGCACCCACTTACTTTCTTGAATCATAAGCATCTTCGTTACCCATTGATGAAGTCAAACCCCTTTGACCATTTCATCAAAACACGAAGATTCCAACTCCATTTTGCTCTCTTCTGTCCATTGCTGGAACTCTGAAGTTTGCATACTTACTAGCATCCTCTGGAATGACAAAATACCTTGGACTGTAACACATGCAAGTCCTTGGTTTTATTTCCATCAGATGGAAATCCTTTTGTCATCCTTTGTTTTATATCTCATGATTTGAAATATGTATTAATTGCTAGTTCAACCCGAACCGACTTTAAGCATCGCTACGGTGAAACAACCTCATCGTAGTCAACTCCTTGAACTTGTATATTGCAACAAGTCGAGCTTTATGGATAAAACATTTTTACCCGTATCAGTTTTTAGTTCCATAAAATTCGTTAGACTCTAAGTCTTCCGAAAGGTGTATCAAGGTTTTAATCTTGAAACATTTATATGGAGACTATCTCGAATTGTATTGGCATTTAGCCAATTCCGGAGTCAGGTCCCATCAACGCTTCCTTGTGTGTCGTAGGTATACTATTGTCTAACAACAATATCTCGTTTGCGCACCTGAGAGGTTTGCACGAGCCTTGCCTACGTGGTTCAGCTGCAAGTTCGACTGAAGTCCATACATTTTATTGTAGAGACTTCCGTATCAGTCGCAGTAGGAAACTTCGGAATTACTTCCAAGGTCTCTTTCCTTTGACCTGATGACGAAGATATTGTTTATCTCGTCGAGTTGCACTATTCTCCCACTCACCTTTTCGAAAGAACCATTTTTCTTTAAAACGCATACCGTTCTTTGTGGCAAACCTATTTGCCTCGGTATAGTGAGGGAGGAATACCCAATTGCTTGGGATAACCTACAAAGTAACACTTGTCTGATTTGGAATAGGTTTGTAACCTTTTACACAAGCCCCATATTCCAAATGTTTAAGAAAAGATATAACATGGTTGGGCGCACCATACCATGGCGTCATTTCAACAGACCTGATGGAGCTCTTTTCAGTGTAAAAACCGTAGTCTCTAAAGCATCACTCTTTAAAAGGGATAATGGCAAATTTATATATGTCATCTTTGATCTTACCATGTCATAAATGGTTTGATTACATCTTCACGGACTTTCCACATGCAATGGTGTTCCGGGAGGTGCAAGTTATGAAATTACTTTCACAACTCATCAGACATTCGCTAAACTTGTAACTCAAATATTCCTTTCTGCAATCGAATTGTAGAAACATAATTTTCTTGTTACAATAACCATCTACTTCATTTTTGAAAACCTTTCGAATGAATTCAAAAGATCCAGACTTACGTCTCATCAAGTAAATATCCACATATCTACTTGAGTCATTTCTGAAGATAGATAAATCCACTACTAACAACATTTATCGGACTACACCCATCAAATGTATGATCACCAATAAGTTTGTTGTCCATTCCTTATGGCCTGTGAACGGTATTTCAGCCACTTCACTTTTCGGAGGAAAGTTGCAAGTGTCAGATGATTCAAAATCAAAGGACTTAAAAAATCCATCATAATGGAATTTATCCATGCGGGTTTCTCCAATGTGACCAAATGTAGTGCCACACTTGTGTGGTATTCTCTTAGTCTTGCGACATTTAGCGTCAGTGTTATGGATGTATCATATTACTATCAATATTCATAACATACATCCCATCTGGATGGAAGCATGGCTCTAAATGTTATTCATAACACCAAACAACAATTGTTCTTTTATGAACAACCCTTTTGCAACAACATTGTGCAAGGGGCTAGAGTGTAAAACTCTAAAATGAATTATGAAAGTAAATCCAGAGGTAATATATTAATATCATTATTCATAACATACATCTCATTCTCAATGAAAGTATGGCCCTTATGTTATTCATAACTTCGAACATAAAACGTTCTCTTATGAACAACCTTCTTGCAAGATACCTTATGCAATGGGCTAGAGTTTAAAACTCTAAATGAATTATGAAAATAAATATAGACAGTAATACACCGATGGAAGGTATAGTAACATTTACTATGTTCCCTGTGTATACCTAAACCTCATTCCTGGCTAGTCTTTCAGGCCATAGTAGTTCTTACATCGAGTTGCAACAGAAAGCAATCGAGCGGGTATCTTTGTGATTAACTCACAATACCCAAGAATTAGTGATTAACAATTTAATCATAATTCCCAAGAACTATATCTTTGACCAGCCTTCTATACATCAAAAACTTGTATGACATTCATACATGAGCTGGATATTCCAGTCTTCTTTCTTTTTGCCTTTATACTTCTAACAGTTTAACTTTTAGTATTTCTCCTACTTCCAGAAGAAGCGCCCAACTTAAGAGTGGCGTTAGCCCCGGACTTCCTAGGCGTGAAAGTTTCACTAACACCCTTCAGACACTTCCTTTCTCTTTAAGTTGTTGTTTTCTTCACCTTTCATCATATGACAGGCGTTCTTCTGGATCCCTCTCTTATCAGTCTAATGCATAGTAAACTCCTTTACTAATAGTTTGCTAACAAACATTGCTTTGGATATCTCATATCTTTTAGCCTTTGTCTGTCTCTGAAAATGATTTCTAGATTCCATGAATATCACATAACTATCCAAACTTTTGAAGTTCGGGTCTCATGGAAGTAAACATATTGCACTTGACTGAAAACGGAATTCTAGCTTTTGGGTCGAAGGACGTGAGTCACATGATCCATAGCATAAGTGAGAGAATACCGAAAGTATGCGATAGGACAAAGTCCTTCTCAGCACTTTTGAGGACAATCCTCACATTACGTTACCAACCGTAAAGTTTTAACCAGATATTTAACAGCTATTCAATATTAATAGGGAAGGTGGAAACGCGAGCCATTATTCTACAACTATTATGCATATAACACTTAGACAGTGTTCACAATTAATTGCACTGAGAATTAAACAAGATAATTCTACAGTGCGCTCACACTCAAATCAATATCTCTCATAATTGATTGTGAGTGATTCAAGATCCGCATTTCAATTCAACGCCATTGATGGTAGCATCACTGATGATGAAAATCTTAATCGGTAGGCAAACTTGCCAATCACATCTCTATGTGACTCTTGTTCATCTTTCGATGCGTGTGTTCCGAGCTCATGACTTTCATGCCTGAACTTCAAGACAACCAAGTGATCTCGCTGCGAGGTCTCAACTCACCCGCCTCACACATCCCTAATCGTCCGTACCCATGGTAGCATGTGATACCCCGAAAAGTTAGGTGCCGTGACGGTGCTACACTTGGGAGAACACTAACTACTTGATATTTTTGTGAGAGATCACCCTAATAAAAGCGACTACCACGCAATCAAGAAGGGTGCATCATAAGGGATAAACATCTCAGGCAATTCATAATAGCATGATATGGTATAGCCCTTTCTGACGGAGAAGTCTTGTATTTCTTCGTCTTCGGCATTCGCGTCGGTGTTCACCTTCGCGAAGATTTCCACCACCTTGTCGATGCACCAGATAATATTGCTATCTCTATAGCTGATAAAATAATGCATTACACAAGGCCGACTCGCAGGTCATTTAAAGTGCAATCATATGGCTCCAGCCATCATGCCAAATCATGGCACGCAGGTCATGTTTAATCAATTTACATCATATAGACATCTCATACATAATCAAATTATTATGAGCACTGCTATACCACATCATATGCACATGCAAACCCTCCTGCAAAACCAAGTTAGACGCCTCTAATCGGTTCATGCAAAAACTTGTTTTTCGTGGCTTCTAAGGTTTCGAAACAAACCGAAGCTACCAACGTCCATCATCAAGTATGATAATTCAAGTCGCTAGATTAACTTTCCAGGGTGTATGAAAACCGAGATAATAAAATCTCGAGCCCCATACTAAACTTCGTCATACGCATGACCCCCGTGCAGATCATATTTGCATTGCCCTTTCGTCTGCGAAATTTCATCTTTCTTTTTAACTACGGTGGAATTCAATGAACTGTTAGCACTTCGTTGATCAATCAGGATCGCGGATTGCCAGAACATTGAAACTCCACCATGCTGTTATCAAGATCAGAAATATGCAAATTCCAAGGAAGCAACAAGAACCTCGGGTAACAGATTTCATCTGCTACCCACACAAATAATTTTCATTAATAGAACTCATCTACTACCTAATTATATTGTGCAACACCCATACATCACTATGTATTCTAGATCGCAACCTGCATCTACGCATAGCACGGCTCTTGATGCCACTGTAGGGTAACGCAGCAGAAAACAAAAATTTTCCGACCTACGCACCAGCCCAGGACCACTATGGAGACTGCATACAAGGTTTGATCATTTTCGTTACCGACTCGTAGCGCAGCGGAAGTAGAGTCGATGACGATCGGCGGTGCAGATCCCCGCAACTAGGATTTACAACCTCCCAACCGCGAGGATGTATACCCTTGTCTTCCCTTCGGACAGCCCTCCGGGAGGCGATCGAACAGTCCCCCGGACGGTGTCGCGGACAGCCCTTCCGGAGGACCTTCGAAACTCGAACGGTCACTCGGACAGCCCTTCGGGAGGACTCACAGAACTTGGACCGTCACTTGGACAGCCCTTCGGGAGGCACTCACGAACAGCCCCTCGGGCACTAAGATCGAAACTACGACCTCTCTACAGAGTTGCACACATACGGTGTCATCTATCCGGCAGGGCTTCGCCGTCCAGAACTAGTTCCCACCGGAACCCAGACAGCCTTTCGGCTCTACGAAACTCTTTTCGTGGGAGGGAGAGAGAAGCCAGATCATTGCAATGGCATGTATATGTGAGAAAGAGTGAGTCTTTAGGCAGCCCCCTCCACCCCTATTTATAGGCCAAGCCCAAGGGTGGCTTCTCCAAGAAGCCAAGGGGAAAAATACCAAAGGACCCTCAAGGTGGCTTCTCCAAGAAGCCACCCAAAAAGCACTTTCACTATTCACGACGACATTTTTCAGCGTCCGTTCGAACTGAAAATATTTATGTGGGCTTAGAACATTTCCAGTACCCACTAAAATAATTTTCAACGCATTCTGGAACAATTCCAGATTAGTGATTTTCATCTGCGAAAAGCATCTGAAGTGGTTCCGACAGCTCCGGAACAGTTCCGATTTTTCTTCCAGAAAATTCCCAAAAGTTTCCAGAATGATTCTGGCACCCTCCAAGAATTATCGGGCATGTGCCGAAACCAATTTGACTTTATGGTATCCTCTGAAACAACTTTTCAGTTTCACCGGAACTCATCCGGTGACCTCTCTCTGCGGAACTTTTCCGCTGTCCAAAACTTTTTCGGTGATTTTCTCTCAGACTCCCTGTCTAGTATTCAGTAGATAGATGACCCTTAAGCGTGTGACCCTATAGGTTCGGTGAAGTATAGACATGACCCGGAACCCCTTCCGATCAATGATCAACATCGGAGCCGTGGACACCCATATTGACCCCTATACCCACACGAATGAATATTCGAGTGAACCTCTAGTTGCCGTGTGCTATTCCTGTTGCTTCGCGATATGTTACAAATACCCGAGGTGAGACATGATGGCATTCCCGTGGATCAACAACTTGACCACTATGCTAGTTACCTCGTTACCGGTATTATTCTCTTTTCTCGTTACCGTGTTCCGGCATCCCCGTGATCAAATCACAAAGTGTCTGGCCAGACGATGATGGATACCGTAACACCGAGAGGGCCCAGAGATATCTCTCCATCGTCGGAGGAGCAAATCCCAATCTTGAACTATCAAGTTACTTAACATACTTTCCCATGAACCCGTAAGCCGCCGTAATAGCCATCCAGTTACGGATGACGTTTAACAAACCCCAAAGTTCATGAATCAAGCATGAAGAAACTCGATACTCTCATGGTCTGAGGAATCATGCAAATGTTAACCATCTCTGTGTTATTAACCATTAACTTGTGACGAAAGAATCTCATAGCATAACATCAATCGGGTCGATTCAACACAAATGTTCTTCTAACACTGTGCCCTCAAAGTTGCTGGCATAGACATGCCCATGATCAGGAAAATAGAACCATCATGCAACACTTGAGCTAGTCTTAGAGGCCAGACTAGGAATACATTTTACCGTTTATTATCCCACACGTGCATATGAGTCTTCCTCCGAGCCTCGTTTTATTTGCAGACTCGAGAATCATTGCAGTTATAGCATGGAACATAAACCTAATTATGAACAGGGAGATAATCAATAACATTTATTATTGCCTCTAGGGCATATCTCCTACATGTTTTACTTGTAGTGTTGTGGGACTGCCAGGAAAGGCTTGAAGGTCAACAAGAGCCCAAGTACTAGTTCCTCTGATGATGCGCTGCAGTACTAGTACTAGTTCCTCTAATTGACCGCGACTAATAGCCAAGGATGAACCTCTAACAGCAGCCCCCGGTTGCAACTCGGAGAGGGATCACAAAATCTCCAAACAACACTAGAATTACACGTATCGTTTCATCCCAAAAAAAATAACCGAGGACTGAGCTGTGACCATAAAACGCGTATTATCACAGCAGGGTCTACAGAGTAATTGTTAATCTTAGCAACAAGTCATACGAAGTCCAGCGGCATCCCTAGCGGCCCGTCCACCGTCGCCCAGACTGCCGGCGGGGGCACGCGGCGCGGGGCCGCCGCGGAGGAGGAGGAACATCAAATAAGTCCAGATGCGGCCTGAAAGAAACAGAAGAATAAACATCCAGATGCAAAGAAGCAACAGAAGAGGAACGGCCAACATTTCCACAGTAACTTGAGTTGTACATCAAATAAGATATATGCCCACATAAATGAGTAACATACCTTCTTGTGGAAAACAGGCTTTGTCTGGCCTCCATATCCAGACTGCTTGCGGTCATAACGACGCTTCCCCTGAGCAGAAAGGCTATCATTGCCTTTCTTGTACTGGGTAACCTTGTGGAGGGTGTGTTTCTTGCACTCCTTGTTCTTGCAGTAGGTCTTCTTGGTCTTCGGAACGTTCACCTACAAAAATTGTCATACCATATACTTAGCCAACAGGAATAAACAACCAGGAATTTTACAACACACGACAAACAAAAAGAACTTCATAGCTAAACTCATAACCCATGCTTGTTAGTTTAAGATGTGGAGAAGGACGTGTTAGATTCCAAGGGGC
Organism: Thinopyrum elongatum; assembly: GCA_011799875.1. Lineage (NCBI taxonomy): Eukaryota > Viridiplantae > Streptophyta > Magnoliopsida > Poales > Poaceae > Thinopyrum > Thinopyrum elongatum. Next base: position 102,429,224 of record CM022299.1, read on the forward strand.
ATGGAAAATTCCCAGTGAATCACCAGGGTCCAAAATGGCAGAGGACAGAATTTCCAATTTTCAATTATACAAATAATGAAAAGAGAACTCAAGCCAAAGATGTTATGTTGAACTAGAAAAGCACCTAGCTGGCCAAAAAGAGAGTAACATTACATACTCCAAAACAGAACACATTGAGTTAGCTCGCAACGGTGGAACAACAGCCCTACTCCATAGAGAGCTAGGATGTAGGAGGGATACATCATGTCACTCGTTGCTTATAGCCTAAGGTTTCAGGAACGCCTAGTACATAAGCTGATTAACTGCAGCTAAATGACAGCATACTGTGCAAACAAACTGTCAGAATACGATCTAACCTTGCAAGCATATAACTAGAATAAACGTGTATACTTGGGATCAATCACTAGTCATGACAAGTCGACTAACAAGACAGACTGAAGACTAATGTATTTTCAGCTTAAAATCCCAATGGGGTCAGTAGATGACCATTCAAACCAACCAATCTGTCCTTCAAACAAGTTAACTCAACACATCCAAGGACCTGAGCTGCGAAATGTGATACTGAATGTAATGTAAGTGTCTCCAATCCCCACACCCCAATCACCTCCCCTTCTTCCCGACATGCTGGAGATCCAGCAACACCAACACAGTACGATCCAAGAGAAATACATAGCTCCTACAACAATTTCATCTGATTAACAGCACCGCATTACGAAACCCCGATCCATGGATTCCCTCCGCCCTCACAAATCATTCTATTGAGAGCCGCAGCTATTGTGAATCTACCGAGTCTACGCTCGCTTGAAAACTAGGGACAGTCGCTATGACGAACCGCAGGTGCCTAGATCAGGGGGCGGATACTCACCATGGTTGCGGAAGCGGGGGAGGAGGCCGGACTCCTCGTCTGCGGGCACCCTCGCCTCCATGACTCATCTCCCTGCCTTGTAGAGCCGCAGACGCCGTGAGGTCGCACGCGGCCGTGTGGATCCGGACGAACAGAGCCGCGGACATGGATGGGACTCGGACGCGCGGTGGAGGTGGTTGGCGAGGCGGGCGTGGAGATGGGGTGGGTCATCGGGATTTGTGGCGTGGTGGAGGCGGCCGTCGGCGACGGGAAGATAGGGTTAGAGAGGGGTGGCGGCGTCGATCTGGATCGGGGAGAGAGAGAGGGAGGCGGCGGGCGGAAGGAAGGGAGGGGAGGTGAGTGAGGTGATCTGGGTAGGGTTTGGTGCGGTGGGTTTCTTCAGATGGATGGATGGATGGTAGGATGTCTGCCATGTCATTGATCCGTGTGACAGATGGTTCCACCAATCAGAGTCTAGCTTATGTAATTGTGTTTTTTCTCTTTTTTTACTTTTATATTTTTTACCCTCTAATTTTGGGTAAACACTCGACATATTAGCATCATGTTGTATGTTTAAATGACCCAATATTGTGTTCATATGTGTATCTTAGGATTTCAAACAATGATGATTTTATGGTCTTCATTTGCATTGCACACAAAAATCATTTTCCATTTTTCGAGTGCCCAACATGGGTTTTTTTATGAAGGACCTATCATATATTTGTTGCAAAATTAGACCACACCATTTTTAAAAAATACTAGGACATATTTAATGCACAATTGACAAAATGGTTGGGTGTCAAAAGTTTTGATCCACCTCTCGTGAAGAAGACAAATTTCCGCCAATTCAGTTGGAAGTGGGTCAAATTTGAACTGCAGTTGCCTTATAGTTTGCTCTTTATTTTTTCCAAAAATCATATCTAGGTACATAAGTATCTATTTAATTAGAGAAACATAAAAAAAATTCCAACTTTCACCCACTAGCTAGGAACGGTCATGCCCACCGTTTTGACCGCATTTTGAAACGGGCATGAAAAATTTAAAAAAAATCAAAAAATTGGAAAACCTTTCGCATTTTATCATTATATGTGACCAAGTTTCCAGGAAAAATAATAAACTTGTAATATGATAATTATTTTGAAAAAGTGTTCTCAGAAACGAGCTATAATGTGTGAAGATGCATGGCTTTCAAGCCAAATGATCAATCTTATGGCCACATTCATGGCATAGTTTGTTCAAATGATCTCATATTGCGCACAAGGGTGCATCTTGGAATGGCAAACAATGTTGCCTAAGAAAGTTTTCATTTTCTTTGGACGAAAAATTCATTTTCCATTTTTCAAGTGCCCAAAATGAGTTTTTTTGAAAGACCTACCATATATTTGTTTCAAAATTGGACCAAATCATTTTTATAAAATATTAGGCCATATTTAATGCATAATTGACCAAACGGTTGGGTGTCAAAAGTTTTGATCCACCTCTCGGGAAAAAGACAAATTTCGCTGATTCAATTGGAAGTGGGTCAAATTTGAACTGCAGTTGCCTTATAGTTTCCTCTTTATTTTTTCTAAAAATCATTTCTAGGTACATAAGTATCTATTTAATCAGAGAAACATAAAAAAAATTCCAAGTTTCAACCACTAGCTAGGAACGGTCATGCCCACCGTTTTGACCGCATTTTGAAACGGGCATGAAAAATTTAAAAAAAATCAAAAAATTGGAAAACCTTTCGCATTTTATCATTATATGTGACCAAGTTTCCAGGAAAAATAATAAACTTGTAATACGATAATTATTTTGAAAATGTGTTCTCAGAAACGAGCTATAATGTGTGAAGATGCATGGCTTTCAAGCCAAATGATCAATCTTATGGCCACATTCATGGCATAGTTTGTTCAAATGATCTCATATTGCGCACAAGGGTGCATTTTGGAATGGCAAACAATGTTGCCTAAGAAAGTTTTCATTTTCTTTGGACGAAAAATTCATTTTCCATTTTTCAAGTGCCCAAAATGAGTTTTTTTAAAAGACCTACCATATATTTGTTTCAAAATTGTACCAAATCATTTTTATAAAATATTAGGCCATATTTAATGCACAATTGACCAAACGGTTGGGTGTCAAAAGTTTTGATCCACCTCTCGGGAAAAAGACAAATTTCGCCGATTCAACTGGAAGTGGGTCAAATTTGAACTGCAGTTGCCTTATAGTTTCCTCTTTATTTTTTCTAAAAATCATTTCTAGGTACATAAGTGTCTATTTAATCAGAGAAACATCAAAAATTATCCAAGTTTCAACCACTAGCTAGGAATGGTCATGCCCGCCGTTTTGACCGCATTTTGAAACGGGCATGAAAAATTCAAAAAAAAAATCAAAAAATTAGAAAAAATTTGCATTGTGTCATTATATGTGACCAAGTTACCAGGAAAAATAATATACTTGTAATACGGTAATTATTTTTAAAAAGTGTTCTCAGAAACGAGCTATCATGTGTGAAGATGCATGACTTTCAAGCCAAATGATCAATTTTATGGCCACATTTATGGCATAGTTTGTTCAAATGATCTCATATTGTGCACAAGAGTGCATCTTCGAATGGCAAACAATGTTGCCTAAGAAAGTTTTCATTTTCTTTGGACGAAAAATTCGTTTTCCATTTTTCAAGTGTTCAAAATGAGTTTTTTTTGCGAAGGACCTACCATATATTTGTTTCAAAATTGGACCAAATCATTTTTCTAAAATATTAGGCCATATTTAATGCATAATTGACCAAACGATTGGGTGTCAAAAGTTTTGATCCACCTCTCGTGAAAAAGACAAATGTTCGCCGATTCAGCTAGAAGCGGGTCAAATTTGAACTGCAGTTGCCTTATGGTTTGCTCTTTATATTTTTTCAAAAATCATTTTTAGGTATATAAGTATCTATTTAATCCGAGAAGCATCAAAAAATTCCCAAGTTTCAACCACTAGCTAGGAACGGTCATGCCCGTCGTTTTGACCGCATTTTGAAACGGGCATGAAAAATTCAAAAAAATCAAAAATTTAGAAAACCTTCGCATTGTGTCATTATATGTGACCAAGTTACCAGGAAAAATAATAAACTTGTAATATGGCAATTATTTTTAAAAAGTGTTCTCAGAAATAAGTTATCGCGTGTGGAGATCCATGGCATCCAAGTCAAATGATCAATATTATGGTCACATTCATGACATAGTTTGTTCAAATAATCTCATATTGTGCACAAGGGTGCATCTTGGAATGGCAAACAATGTTTCCTAAGGGAGTTTTTATTTTCTTTGGACGAAAAATTAATTTTCCATTTTTTGAGTGCCCAAAATGAGTTTCTTTTGTGAAGGACCTAACAAATATTTGTTGTAAAAATAAACTTCTCCATTTTTCATGAATATTAGACCACATTTTGTGAACAATTTTGTGTACACTAGAAGCATTTTTTATACATATTAAATGG